>BTHU01000020.1:4957500-5557500 GCA_036184795.1 Tokudaia tokunoshimensis | reverse complement strand
ATCACCTTAATCCAATTAAGGGGTGCTGCAGGATCGGAATACTGTGAACCCAGAGATTGTATTTATTTTTTTTTACTGAAAAAAAAAAACAAAATAAACCTGTTTCTAGTTAGGGTGTGACTCAGCCTTAGCACTCACTTTTAATCCCTCTGGCTGGAATACAGACACACCCTTAGTACAATCCCATAATCTTAAACAATGAAGGTAAAGTTAGTTTGTAGAAGAAAGCACCTATGTTTGAAAGTGTTGTCTAATTGAGTGGCAGACAAAGTGATGAATCAGAGAAAGATTTGACAAAATAGAATATCCTCAACTCTCATGAAAGAGAGAGAAAAGCTAAGCTACTTAAGGGAGAGACAGACAGTACAGGAGAAGGGAGTACAGTCCAGGAATACAGTAGACGTCGTGCAGACTGTAGAGTTGAGAGGGAGAGTGGAGCAGCACACAGAGGGAGAAACTGGAAGGAGGGAGCTTCGCCAGGAGAGTTTCACAGAGACAGATTGAAGAGAGAACAAGCTAGACAGAGATGGAGACAGAATGAGCAAGAGAGTGAGAAGGAGCCAGAAGATTAGAACAAATTGCCAGTTAGTATGAGATGAGGCAAAGCAATTCAGTCAGAGGCTGAGAGAAACCACACTGAATCAGTCAGTTTGTGGAAGATTTTGAGCCAGAACAGCTGAGTTGAACCAACCAGAAACAGCTCAGTTAGTAAGAACAAGAAAGGGTGACCTTATTTATCAGTAAGTCTCAGAGCTGAAAACATTCTAAGACTAGATAAGATTGTACAGAGCCTAGAAGCTTCCAGGACTAGGTCTAAGTCAGCAAATGGGGGCAGTAAGCCTTGGAGACAACAATTATGTCAGGTGAATAAAGTCAACTTTTATTGAGGGGATGTCTAAGAGATTAATAAGTGTATCTCCAGGTATGTATAAAGAGCTATCTCTAGAGAGTATGGACTAGCAGGGGTTGACCTACCCTGGACATGGGTAGCACCATTCTACAGACCAAGTAGGTTTGGAGTGGAATAAAATAGAAAGAGAAAGCCCTTTAGTGCAGACATTCCTCTGTTCTCTTCTGACCTCCATGATGTGGACTGCTCTGCCTCTCCTTCCTTACCAGGACAGGCAGAAACTTCTAAAAACATGACCCCTCACACATGCTTCCTTCCTTGCAAAAGTATAATGTGATTCCCCCTATTTGCTTCTGAAAGCAGATGAACTGTGATCTACGAATTGACAGGAAGTGAGCAAGTCCTGGTTGATCACTGAAATCAGCGAGAGAAGCCAGACAAAGAGTGTTTTATAAGACACACTGCGGAGGAAGATGCACAGGAGTCTAGCAGCATCTGTGGACATCTGAAGGACACTTGGTTGAACAGACTTGTGCTGTGAATATGTTAGACACGTATCTGCGCCTGGATGGTTAAAAATCTGCCAGCATAACTCAGAGAAATGGGAACAAAGAACTCTTGGTGTGCAGTGTTCAAATGCATGAAGAAGTCTTGCCTTTCAAAATTTATACTCAGTGAAGCTCGTGAGCCTGGAAAGAGGAAACACTGATCTGGTGTGCAGCGGCGTCAACTCAATGCCAAGTGTTCAGACTTCCCCCAAGCTCCACAGGCAACGGCAGGTCCACTAGTGAACTGAGTGTGGTGTGCCGAGTGACTGCATCTCTCTGAGCCTATTTCCTCCCGAGTGGATGGAAATTAGCAAAGCCCATGATGGAGCACTGTTACAGGTTCCTGTGTGGCGTGGTACTGAGCATGCTCACTAAGGACTGAGGGAAGCAACACCCTGGCTTTTCCTTCACGATCTCCTAACATAGCTGTTCTCAGATGAAGGGCCTTCTGCCAACATCTGAAAACACTTCAGTTGTTATAATCAGGGGAGGGTTGCTAGCTCTGTGGTACACACCATATCCCCCATAACAAAGAATTATCATGTGGCTTAAAATGTAAGTAAAGCCACTCACTTTTGAGAAACCCCCAACCTGGCCTCCACTTAAACGAGCTTCCTGACTGGACACTATGGAAGCTAACCACACAATCACCAGAAAGCACCGTAAACAAACTATAGCTCGAGTTGAGTTAAGATCTGCAACTCCCATGTGCTTAGCCAAAATTCTTTCTTGTGGGGCAGCAAGGGGACTCTGTCCATCTCTGTCTGTCTGTCTGTCTGTCTCTCTATCTAATGACTTCTAATCCTGAGACGTGACTATTTTCTTCATCTGGACCTCAGCAGTTAAATAGTCATCAAGGATGTTTGGAGATAAGAAAAAGCAAACCCTACTGTTTAGCCACATTTAAACGATTTTCCTCTATTTTTGTCCACAAATCTAAGAGGAATGGAAGAGTCAGAATGAACCCACTTAGATCAGTCACTGCCTGTGAAGTCATAATGGATAACCAGCACATACGCCTGTAAATAAGAAGTTAGGAGTCCACTGCCCAGGGTACGGTTTTTACTTCTTTCCCTGCTGACCACCATAGAAAGGCAGCACACCTTGCATTTTGTTATACACACCTCAGAGAAACCCTGCGTCGGCTATTTCATAACAAGACTTAGGCGCTAGTCTCAGTTCACAGCTTTTCTTTGAAGGAAGGAGAAAAACAACACAGATTTTTTTTACTTGCATAATAATAAGTGTAGATAATTTAAAAAGTCAGTTTTGCCACCATGAGCTTGAAATCATTTGTCAAATCTCATTGGAAATACATTTATTCTGATTTCTGGCACGCTAGCCCCCTTCAGCCACCTCACAGTTGGCGAGCAGAGAAGGCGCTTCTGCGTCATTTACAGTGTCTGAACCCGATGCAGACAATCAGCTGCAACATTAGTCAAAGGAACTGGTGGCTAATGACTTCTGACAGGCACTGTGGTAACAGGCTGAGACCAGCCAGGGCACCACCAGCATCCAGGGATCTTCCTGGAGATGGAGACCCCTTGTAGGCGATGCTAAGAATGGGGTCTCACACACTTAAGGTTCACATACACTTTCTGGAAAGGCATAGCTTCTGACTTGTTTATTAACAGTGACATCTTCATAGAGCCATGCTATCCTGAGTGACCCATTGGGTGGTCTGAGTGTGTGACTTTGTAAACAGTAAATGTAACGTCACTTTTCTGTATCTCATCGTGCATTGAATATTCTGAAACTCCCTTCTTCAATTAGAAGTAGCCTACTACTTTTCCGCTTCTAGTATTGGTCATTTAGAGGGTGCCTTTTTTGTCCTCGAAACCCATTATTCATCATCGAGTCTATTGTCACACACTCATGACTTGCACTGTCTAGCACACACCCCAGAGGCTGTGGTGTGGGCAGGAAGGACTGAGTATGCGCTGCTTTCTCCTGTCTGCGCAGCTCGCTGTGGAACCTTAGACAAGAGACTTCGTTCCTCTGGGCTTCTGGTATATGAAGGAGTTGAAACAAATGGCTTAGAACTCTTCCTTCCAAAAGTATGGTTTGGAGTTTAGGATGCTAGAATGACGTGTTCAGTTATTTAAGATATGCTCAACTTGTTTTCAACAGCTTAGCTTTAGGCTAAGAATTCCAGCTCAGAGGGCAAGAGAGAAGGCTCAGACGTCGAAAGTGGGTACAACTCTTCAGAGGACCTAAGTTTGGGTCTCAGCCTCCACTATAGGTGGCCTGAAACTTCAGCTCGAGGGAATTCAACATCACCTGGCTTCTGCAGGTTCCCGTACACAGATGTGCACACACACGTGCATCCATGCACGCACTCACACACGTATGCATGCACACGCGTGCGCACACGCACAGGCCCACATTTAAAAATAAAATAAATCATTAAAAAGAAATCTTGATCAGGGCATGGAAAGATGGCTCAGTGGTTAAGAGCGCCTGTTGAGCAATCTTGAGATTCCAGACCAGTCGAGCATCCTCAAAACACCTGTATTTCCAGCTTCATGGCATCTAATGCCTTCTTCTAGCCTTCAGGTGTGCAGAGGCACACACAGTGTGCCTGCAGTCATAGAAACACATACACAAAGAAATGAAATGGATCTTTGAAAATATCCTAAATGGAATTTATTTCTTCTTTAAAAATTTTAACGAAACTAGATAGTGAACCATACTTTCTCTTCAGCTGAAGAGCCTGGAAAACTCTTGAACAGGTCCTTCCAAACTGTCACTGAGTTACAATAGCAGTTAGCAGAAGTGAGTTACATAGTAACCACTTAATCTTAAGAGCCCATTAACACGTGCTGTTCTTCAGAACTAGCAAGCATTTGTTTTGCAGGTTTTAAGAACCTGATGAAAGTTCAAAGTCACCCTCAGTGTTCATAGCCTGCCTTGGAAGTCGGAAGTGCTGCATAATCCCCTGTGTGCCGGAGCCCAACACTACACTTTTAACAGCTTTATAAGGATAGAAATATGTCCCAGAATATTTCCAGTCTTTTACCTAAAACTCCTCCCCCTCTGTTCATCCCAGATGCAGAAGATGCTCAGCCCCAAGACCATGAGGTAAATCTCCTCATGCATGTAGAAAGTCAAGTTTTCCGAGGTCCTGAATTGAAGTGCATTGCTCCAAACAATTTCCAAAGTCACTCGTTTCAGTTTGTACTGTGGCAATACTGATACTACATCTGAACAGCTCCATGGTGCCTCTCTGTTGTGATTTTATATCAGAAGTCAGGAGGAACAGGGATATCACCATGGGCAGCCCAATCATAGCGTGAGTTATGTTATATTTGCAGTTCCTCGGAAGAAAATATCTCCCTGCCCTTGACCTCCCACAAAGAAAACCATCGGAGGCTTGGTTTTATATTTTGTTCAGAGGCCCTTGACCAAAGGGTAGTTAATTTACGGGCAGTCTGGCTCTCAGTGAGGTGGCCCGATATAAAACGTTCTGCTTGGTGGAAGATAAGAGTGATAACTTAGTTCAATCACAGCCTCATAGAACATTCAGACTGTGGAGCAGTGAGGACTGGTGGAAGGGGGAGGGGCGGTTCAAGGCGAAATGCATCTAGAGGGGAGGCCAGCGAGTTAGCTGAGTGCACTGTGGCTGGCTGCAGCCCTGCAGGGGGAATAGCTCAGCGGGGCCCACTGTTGACTACTCTTGGGATTCCTAGGGCTGTGGTCTGTGCAGGACCTCCAGCATTTTAAATTCACCTTCTTGGTATAATGAATGGATCTCTTTCTTGAAACAGAACAGAGAAATTCTTGGAGACAGAATAACTGTCTAGACCTGAAGTGACAGGTTAATAATTTTAGCTCCCTCCTCCCCCCATTTTTGTTTGTCAGTGACAAACTGTGAGAAGATTCTTGCCCTGGTGAGAGACACAGAAGTGGAAGACATGGGGAATTTCATGATCAGAATGAGCTAAGAATGTAAAGTGTTGGAGGGTTTTGTTCCAACTACTGTTCTAAGGAAGAAACTGCAAACTCTATTAGGAAGAAGAGCGAGTGACAGACGACCAACCTGCCAACCTGCACGTGCGATGACGTCAGACACAATGCCAGTTCTCGGTCACTTGCAAACAGTGGAGATGGCTACAGCGAGCGAGCGGCATCACGTTTAGTGCCAGTCAGATCTAATCACATTAGATGCTGGCTGCTACGCACTTTGCTCATGCAGGAGTGACGGCATTTACAAACTGCTGGAGTATGCTGGACCGCGGGCCATTTTCTGCAGCCGAGCAGACACCAGGTCAATCACGACCCCGCTTCCCTCAGCCTCTAGAGTCTGGAACCTTCAAGGCCCTGAGCCTGCACTGTTCTTTTCTGCTTTTCTCTAGCTTTCCTAGAGCATCCTCACAGGGAAGTACTTGTCTTTGCTCTCACACTGCCCTGTGCATCTATTTATTAGTCTTGGAGAGTTGGTGTCACGTGGACAGATACCCTACCTGTCTTGTCCCCCATTGTTCCCTTACCTCCTACTCTTGTTAGCACTGGGTTTTATCGAGTGGATGCGGTTGAGTGAGTGAGTGAGTGAGTGGGATGAGTGAGACATCAAGAGCGAAGTGCCTGTCGAGACACTGATGGTCTCGTGGTGATACGGATGGACTTTTATTTACCTCAGCTCCCCTGCGATAATGAACGAGCACGACACTTCATACCTATGGCCAATGGAAAGTGGGCGAACATTCTTAGTTGGCAGCCAGTCTGGAGAGCTGGATCTTCAGCAAGTAAATTTAAACGGATACAAATGAATTTTGAGATGACCCAAGGCCTCCTTATGTAAATGCCTGATTGTCTGTCCAGACCTGCTCTCAAACAAGCATCAGGACCCCGGATGCCGAGGGCTGGGTCAGGCCGGAGCTTTGCACCAGTTTTGCCCTGTCTGTGAAATGTGAATACTGAGAGCCGAATACCGCGCCTCTCCTCGTAGGTAACAGAGCATGTCTGAGGGACACATGACACGACACGTGACATGAGCTGCAGAGAACACGTGACAAGCTCAGTGTCCCTTGGATGCCTTGAAGGGAACCACGGCTGGATCACAGGAAAGGTTCTGGAATGTTCTACACTTGTCAGAGAGTTTAAACAAGCACTAATACTACAAAGGTTTTCCGTATTCTTACAAGAACCTATTACCGGGAGATTTCTCTCTTTTCCCGGGCGGGAAGCCCATCATCTGTCTGTAATCCCTCGCACTGGATTTCTTTCTCATGGAAGGCAGGATTCAATAAAAATTCGTTCTCATTTCCTTTTCTAAGAAATCCACGGGAGTCTTGAGAAGCGCTTTGAGCGTATGCTCCGAGGACAGCGAGACGTCCTTTCTACCTCGAGCCCTTATCCTGGTAAAGTCGGGAAACCTAATTTACGTTTGCAATGTCATGCTTTCCTGTCAGTATGTGAGAACTGTATTCTTTCCAATAAAACATGGTAGGAAAGGTTTCCTCTGCTCACTTCCACACCAGGGAGGCTTTGTCCATGACCCTTCCTCAGTGACAAGAGAGACAAGGAAACAATTTATGAGCCATTTCCATTCTGAAGGGACAGGCAGTGGCACTGAGAGCTTTTATCAAGTAGGTTATGACAACTCGTGATAAACGTAAATAATAAATGGTTGGACTCCCCTGGGATGTGGTGGCGATAGGAAGCCGTTGGGGTACTGCTGATGGGGTGCTAGTTGTCCTGGAATTCCCTGTCTCCCCAGTAGAGTTTGGCCTGACAATAAACAACAGTTTATGACTTTATCTAATCTCAGCCAGGAGGGAAGTGCGCCAGCGAGCTTTTGCAGATGTTCACATCCAATAATCTATCCATAATTGATGAAACAGGGAGGTCAGATGTAATGGCTGCTACTATCCTGGCGACAGATAAATGGTTATTGACAAAACAAGCCAGTGTGGCACAGAGCGCTGGGCGGTGATAGGAGGAGAGGGCATGGAGGCAGAGGCAGGGGGACCACAGGCAAAGAGGAGGTGGAATTGGAATTCCTCAGCAAGCCCATGGCGGAAGGACTGCGCTAGCATGCAAGCAGACCGACGGGGCGCCGCTTGTCGAGGGGCGTGGAGGAGGCATGGAGTACAACCGAAGATGAAGGTGAGCAGAGATAGAGAAAGAGGAGGAGGGAGACGAGACAAGGCAGGGGCTGGGTAAGTGCAGATGCTGCGTGGATGGTTCGGAAACCTTGGGATGCTGTGATCCAGATTTCTCAGGTGCTTTTGCCACACAGCATCTCCTCTCACCCCCTCCCCCCCCGGCTGCCACACTGTGCAGGCTAGGCGAATCCGGGTCAGAGCGGATCATACGTGGGACTCAAACGCCCCCAGTGCTCAGGGGCATACGTAAAATCAAGAAGTTAGAAAATTTGCCTGAACCGGAAGGAACCCGAAATGTGGGCTGCTTAAAATTGAATTAACTACAAAGGAATGAGTGTGAGGGAAAGACTTCTTAACAAAAGGACACAAGCCTAACACTGTACTTTATTCACCTCAGCTTATGCAAAGAGAACAAGAAAGCCTTACTCGAGGCTACTTTTATTGACTGAATAAAACTCAAGATGTTTAAACATAAAGCAGCTACACTCGTAGACTTCCATTCTAAAGTGAGGGCATAAGCTTGTGCCCAGTTTATTGCGTAATATTATAAAATGAAGGATGGTGGGATGAAACTGTGGTTATTATTGCTATAGTTGGTCATAAAGATGCATCGGACACAGACGTTTTAAATATTAATACTCCCTCAAATAACTTAAATCAATTTAACACTCTTTAGCGGTTTGTTTAGAAGTGCGATTTATTTTATTCTTTGCAATTTATGCCTTTGATCAGTTTTTGGAGTAACATTTGAGCTGGAAAATGAATGAGGAAACAAATAGCTTCCTAGTGTCCTTAAGCTTTAGTTTCTGCAGCCCTACACTGAGAATCTCCGCGGCAGCTGGCATTTCCAAATTGCGTATCAATACGTAGGCACTGAGAATCCGAGAATCCGCAGGCTCAGGGGGATCCTGTGATCTTCTTCACTGCAGTGCTGGCCGATAGCCTCTCCTCCGTTTTCCCAGCTGCGCCCCTGTCTCATGACTACAAACCTCCTCAGAGACTCACCATCTCCACACCTCCCCACAGATCGCAGTCTGAACTTTGACCTTTGTTTACATGACTGGGTCTTTATTCGTTCCCAGCCCCTAGAGTTTCCTTCTTTCCTGCCATTGCTTCCTGCTTAAATCTGTTTTTGGCCCTTGGCTCAGTCCTGAGATCTACATGCCCGTGTCAGGGAGTCTCATGTCTGGGCTCCGGGCAGGATGGCTTTAATGGCTGCCGCTAGCCCATAACAGTTGCTACCGCGGACTAAAGCCTACATGTGCGGTGTTTCTCTGATCATTCATTGTAGGTTTGATCTTCTCGAAGCCCTTGAAATAAATACAAATATTCCCAGTGTGTAATCAAGAGAAACAAAGCACAGAGAGACAGAGTGTCTTATTCTAAGAGGCACAGCGGGCAGGAGGCAGGAGGGTTTGAACTCGGTTTACTGGTTGTCAGAGTCAGCCTTTTAAGCTTGGCTATCGTATTTGCGGCCGTGCTGTCCTGGACATTACTGGGCAGACCCCGCCTTCACTTATAACTGTTATCCTGTGCTTTGGTTGCCTTAAGTCATCCCCTCTTTGGTGTTAGCGACGGCGGCAGCAACCCCAGATTTTCTGGTGTTCTAAATGTTAGCTTTCCTGCTTTCTAATCATTGCTTGGCCTTATCACCTGCCGCCATTTTATCAAGATCCTTCAATTACAATCACTAAGAACAGCCAACCGTGAGAACTTTTATGTCATTCCTTTGTCTGTAGCCAACATCGATTTTTATTAATCACTATTATTATATTGTCTTTTGAGACCGGATATCATGTATCCCAGGGTAGATCTGGACTCTCTATGTAGCTGAGGATAACCCTGAATTTCTGATTACCCTGCCTCCACCTCCCAAGTGTATATACCACCACGTACACCACCGCGCTGGTTTTACGTGACTCTGCTGATGGATCAATCCCAGGACTTCATAGCTCTAGACAAGCTCTCTACCAACTGAACTGCATTGCCAGTCCTAAACTATTTCTTTTTCATCAGAAAAAAGGACTTGCTTTTGATCACTGCCTACCAGGTCCTGTCTGTCCATCCTTAATCTTCCTGACCACCTCCTACTGCCCCTTCTTTGGCTTGCTAGGGCTCCATTAGCACCCCTTAGCACCCTAAAAACACCAGTATTACCCGCTCTTATTGAAGTGGGGACCCCGAGGCGCATAGAGAGGAAGCTACTGGGCCACAGTTTCATAATTGGGAAGGGGTCATGTGGAAGGAAGGACCTTCTCACTTAGAGTAGACGCAAGCTGAGGCAGAGGAGGAGCTCTGCAGGCAAGGTTTAGAGTTCGGCCAAGGCTGCAGGGAGCTGGCATGGGTCAAGAGAGAGATCACAGGACTGGGAGACAGCTTGTCTGATGAGATGCTAGCTGCACCAGCTAAGAACTGAGTTTGGATTTCCAGCTGCTACGTAAAAGCCCAGCACACGGCAAGCGCCTGCAACCCTACTGCTAGGGTGGTGGTGCAGGGGGATACCCAGAGTGTGCTGGCCGGCCAGTGAGAGAGCCTGTGTCTCAGAAAGTAAGATGGAAAGTCACTGAGGAAGTCACCTGAAGCTGACTTCTGGCCTCCACCAGAGGCTCAAGCGCACCCTGCCTCCACCACTGACCCCCTGCCACGCGCACCGAGGAGAGAGGGAGGAGACAGTAGGCCTTTCCACAAACAGTCATAGCAAAGGCCTATTATCCAGTCACTTTGGTAGGCTTGCCTCTAGAAATTTCCCAGTGGTCACTTCTGTGACATTTTCCAAGACATTGTTTCCTAGTACAAGACACACAAAGCGGTAACCTGTTTGTTCTTGGAGACATTACGACGTCACCCTGGACGTTATGGTGCATTTGGGTCTAATAATATGAGAAGTGGGTAAAGAAAGATTCAATGCGATCCCTTTAAAAAGGAAGGTAAGGAAGGGACACCTGCCCGTCCCTTTAATTGGGTAGCAGGCTGTGGGTTAAAGTAAAATCACCTCATCATGGAGGTGGGGACCACACTCAACGGCTCTCCTGTCTAACCCTCCCTCCAACCTCCCTGCCAAGATGATACGTGATTCTGCCCCTGTGGAGTCTAGGCTCAGGTTTCTGAATCTTTCTGAGGCAATCTGTCTTGCTGTCAATTAATCAAGATTATAACAATGGTGTCCCACAACAGTGCCATTTAGGTACTGAACAGTATCTAGGTCAAAGAGCATTGTGACAAACCAGAACCACAATCCTGGATCCTGAGCCCCGATTTGAAAGTATTTCTGAGCCTTTAAAAGACAATTTTGAAGCCTGCAGTGACTGTGGAGATAGTAGACTCCTATTCCCATGTCATGTATTACTGTAAACAATTAAATAGTCATTTTATCTTTGAAGCCTTGTGACAAATATTAATGTTTATTTACATAATGTTTTTAAAGGAAAACATTGATTTTTTAATATCTATGATATTATAAACATATAAAATGTACATAATAAACACTTGTTCTGCTGTAAGCTAATATAAGCTCATAGGGAAAATGAATATGTTTAATTAAATTTGGGAAAAACATAGAGTTAAATCACTTGTGGTACCAATAAAAAGGACCAATAAACCATTATCTCCTTACTGTTCTGCTGGAATTTCATCAACATGCTATATTAATAAATACCATCTTCATTTTGCAAAGCAGGGAGCGGGACTGGGAGAGTCGTCCAGGATCTCAGAAGTCAGCAGAAGCGGGAATCCTACCATCCCACCCGTTGACCCAGCAAGATCATTCTTGAACTGTTGCAGAGCTCCGCCGCCGGGGGGCGCGCCTAGCACCATGCCTAGCACCACGTGGCGACTCCAGCGCTTTCATTTACTTTGTCACTTCCTCTTCGCCACCACGTCGAGGGGAAGTCGGGAACTCTTGTAACACTCTTGCAGCAGGAGAGGAAAGTGTGGTGCGAGGGAGGCTGGTGGGCGCCAAGGCCACAGGATTTACAAGTAGTGGGGTCGTCTTTAAAAGTGCTCTGTCTCCGGAGACCGACCTCCAAACTGACACCTCATCCGCTGATAACCGCTGAGGTTGGCAAGGAAGGAAGCTAGGTAGATCTACATGAAGCACCTGTCCCTCTCGGCCTATTACTACTATTATTTTTTTCAATTGAAAATTCCAAACATTGTCTCCTCTGAGAGAGTTTTTCAACTGAAAATATAAGACCTGGCACTTTTTAGGAACTCCATCCCTTGTATGTAATGAGTAGCTTGTGGGTACCAGATCTCTATCTGGAGCAAGGAGAACCAGCAAGGTGGTGGGGGGGTCGTAGCAATATGCTGAAGACACTACTGGTCTGTTTTGGATTTGTATCAACTCTACTGTACGCAGAGGTATTGACAGAACATTGAAGAGAAGACCAGGCAGATGGGCTGAAAGAAGCCACCACCGGAACGCAGTCTAGATCATGGTAGAGAGGAAGAGGGAGGCAGACAGACGTGAGAAACAAGAAGTGGGTGTGTCTGATGTCCCTTTCCAGAGAGGCTACAAAGTCGGGATCCATCTAGAGCCTGGGGTGACATCTGCTCTGCTTCCCGAGTTCTTTCCCATGCGTGGCTAAAAACTATATATGGATTCTCAGCTGGTCCACCCAGCAGCACGCTGATCTCTGCTCTAAGTTTCAAGTGTTCTTGGATAATATTTCCTCCTGGGCAATAATAACAAGATGTTATTCACACCAATAAATCGTTCAGTAAGGAGAACAGGTGGGAATTCTATTAAAAATTTATATGGGGAATCCAGAGAGAAGGCTTAATGGTTAAGAGCATTGGCTGCTCTTCCAGAGGACCTGGGTTTGATTGCCAGCACCTGCACGGCAGCTCACAACCGTCTGCATCTCCAGTTTCGGGGGATCTGATGCCCTCTTCAGTCACCGGGCATGTCTGTGGTGCACAAACATTCATAATGCTGGCTCAAAACTAACACACACAAATAAAACAAAACAAAACAAAATAAAATAAGTGAATCTGAACAACCGTATTTCAATCGTGAGGAGACAATGAGTTTAGAAACCACACAATCACCACTTCTGTCAGTTGCGACAGGAGCAGTTTACATTAGTTAGAGGCGGAAGCTGCAGTTGGGGCTGGATACCGGCTGGCCTGGTGAGCATGGACAGGGATCTTGGCTGTCCTCTCCTTGGCTTCTCTCTAGCAGTCCCTTCCCTCCAAACAGATCCACTTCCCTGACAAGCCAGCTCCCACCTGAAATCATCCCCAGATTCCTTTATTACTGGCTAAGTACTTAATAATTCTCTTTAATGTTTTGGGCTGAGTTGAGCTGTTACAATGACTAAATGTTGTGACCAGTGGTACCCTGAAGAATTTTACTATAGGCAGTCTACATAACCCTATTGAAAGCATCAATTAAGACCATTACATTTCAGTGGAATGCAAAGGAATAATAGCCTACTCTTTGCATAGCCTTTTCTCTCTTAAAATATAAAATCAATATGTTAATTGTGTGAAATGTGGCAAATATGCATCCCATTGTCTTTACCCCAATAGAAAATTAAAGTCATTTGTTATTTCTATTTCCACCGATTATCGCAGAAAACAACTTGATGTTTCTAGTATTTTCTATATATTTATGTAGTGTGTGTGTATACGTTTGCATATATACATATGCAAATAGTCATAATGTACAGTGTTTTGTAACCTAATCTTTACTTCAATATATCAATAATGTTTCTATTGTTATAAATGTTTGTTGTTTAATTCCTGTTGTCTGTGCAGGGTGCTCAGCAGTGCTTTAAACAGTTTGTTGATGTTTTACGTTTATTTTGCTTATGGATTTTCCACCATGATAAACAGTGCTTATAAAATTGTATATAAAGGTCACAGCTCGATCTCTGTGTGTGTGTGTATATATATATATATATATATGTTATGCAGATGACATCATGGCTAAATATTTGTATGCTTTTCTCTTCAGACAAATTCTGAAATGCTTACTCCTGAATGAAAAAGTGTACACATTTGTACAGATCCTTTTAAAAAGTAGGTAATATTTATTGATTGTTTACTAGATAATAGAAGCACTATCTCTTTAGCTTGGTTAGTCTCATGGTAACTTTATCTCTCTGTTTTACAGGTATGGAGAATGTAGCTTAAAACTTGAAGGAGTCACGTAAGCATAGTAGCCTGCCTGTGCCCCTCTCAGAATCTGTTGCCTTGGGCTGCCCTGGCCAATCCTGACCTCTTGCCTGGAGTCAAGGCAACCTAGACTAGCAGAGATGACCTCTTTGGGAGCAGCTCCTACCCAGTGACCAATGGGAAGAACTCTGGCTTCCTCATTTCTCTGGGTTTCACTTGTGCATGGTGGCAAGTGTGTGGCAAAATCTTTGTGTAGGCTTCTTTTTTTTCTGCCTACAGGATTCCTTCGGGTGAAATCACCAAACTCAGATTTGGATCTCCGGGCTTCTCCCAGAGAAACTCACTCGGTCCTGTAGTTGCTAGTTCATAGTGTGAGACCGCTCGCCTTCCGTAGCCCACACTTACGCAGAAGCTCAAAGCATGCTCTGTAACATTTCACACATCTAAATATACGTATTTGAGCAAGACTACTGAAAGACATTCAGGCTGCATTTCAGAGAGGTTCTGATTAAGTTGTCTTGTGTTCTTTACTGTGAGGAGTCGAGCTGAGTTAACCCCAACTCCTAGAGCAAGCTGTGATTTACCTCACTGATCTTTTGTCTGCCCCTTAATTTTAAGCTCATCTTTCCTCCTTACGTGTGTTCCTTTCCCTGGCTCACTGGCCCTCATGTCCTAGGCATCTTTCTGTGTGGAAAAAGCCAAGGATGGGTGGCACCAGCGTAATAGGAATAGCACATAGCATGTCTCTCCCATCATGCTCAGAATGACACCCCTAACTGGACTTTCCATTCTCTCAGATCCTCGCCAACCTTCGATTCTACTTGAGTTGCTGATTTTGTGCCTCTCAGTCACGGTTTTACGCAAAACAGTATTAAAGTCCTTCTTGGAATGCTCACAGTGGAAAGATACAGTACATATTTGCACAATCAACTCTGTCATTCAGGAACAGGACACTGTTTTGTGATTGAGACCTTTTCTGACTATCCCTGGCTGCTATCATCAAAGCATGCGTGCAAGCACACACACACACACACACACACACACACACACACACACACACAACCAAAAAGATGTTTTGGAGAAAAATAAAAGCTCAGTCTTAAACAAGAACATTTTATTAGTTATTAATTAAAATTATGGACTTACGAATGTAGAGAGTTTAAGTTACTGGATAAAATAAAAATGTACAAATCTATGAATTAGGTATTAGGAGTATAGAATGGATGCTCCATCCAGATATTAATATAAATTATTTTTATTGAGCACTGATTATTCTGAACATCTAAACTCCTTATTTGTTATTGAGTGAAAAGTAGCCCATTTCCTATGTTCAGAAGCATTTGAGAATATTTGACATATTCTCTTGGTGTTGTGAATCTGATT
Organism: Tokudaia tokunoshimensis; assembly: GCA_036184795.1. NCBI lineage: Eukaryota > Metazoa > Chordata > Mammalia > Rodentia > Muridae > Tokudaia > Tokudaia tokunoshimensis. The sequence goes on along the minus strand of BTHU01000020.1, from coordinate 5,542,492 downwards.
TAGGCCCCATGAGGAGGGCTGGGCTTTACCTTTAAGCCGTCCCCTGACTCTGGATAGTGGTTAACATTGGAGAACAGAGAGCTCGGGGCCAGTCTAGTTACATGGCCAGTTCCAAGCTAGACTCTGCTACACAGAAAGACCCTTATTAAAAATAATTGTTCCGTTGTTGTTCTGTTATAACTCCTTAAGGAAACATACTTGATCTGTCCAACTTTATAGTGGCAAAGCTGGAGCCGTACACCATTTCTCCTCACCCATCCGGTCTCATACGTTTACTCCAGGTTTGCCGCCTCTTCTTTTGCGGCCTTTAAAGCAATGCGCATTAACAGCTGTGCCTTTGCCTCCAGGTCTGTCACACAATTTGTCTGGTATCGTTCTCGCCGCTTAGAACATCCTCATATGCAAGCCCTTGAACTTTAATGTACGTGCCGTGTGCTGCTGTTAGAGACTTGATCTTCTTCTTCTTCTTCTTCTTCTTCTTCTTCTTCTTCTTCTTCTTCTTCTTCTTCTTCTTCTTCTTCTTCTTCTTCTTCTTCTTCTCCTTCTCTTCTTCTTCTTCTTCTTCTTCTTCTTCTTCTTCTTCTTCTTCTTCTTCTTCTTCTTCTTCTTCTTCTTCTTCTTTTTCTTCTTCTTTTTATTAAGAGACAAATAAAAACTCTTATCCTTCTATTTCTATGTATCTGCTCTCAAAACCAATATCAGCATCTTTTTGTACTATTTTATAAAATGGGAATGACTGGAAGCTAAAAATTCAGCATTTCTGTAAAGAGCCCATAGCAGTGATTTTTTTTTAAAAAGATGAATATGTAAGACAATCATAAGGTATTGGTTAATTGGTATCTTAGATCTCAAGGGAATCTAAAACTATTCATAGTGAAAACACGATGCAATAATGATATGGGTTCAGGAGAGCGGGCAGACTGAGCAACTCAGAGATAACCCAGGGCTTTGAGTTGGCCAGTCCCAACATTTATCTCATCTTCTAGAGCTTGTGAAGAAGTCAGTCCTGCAGATCCAAAGCTGCAGGATCTCCATCACACAAGATATCTGAGAGGAGTTCAGGTGAGAATCCACTAGTATTGATAATGTGATGGAAACCAGAGACCTTGAACCAGACCAAAGACTCAATGCAATGAACATTTGCAAGTGAAGCTGTTTAGGCAAAAGTGTATGCTGTGTTGCACACCACAGCTTACAAGGAGAGATAGTTTTTTCCCCCCCTGGGGGTGGGGGTGGGGGTGGGAAGGGGATTTGCAAAGGTGGAGAGTGGATACAAAGGGACAGGGAGATGAGTGGGGATTGGGGTGCATGACGAAAATTCACAAAGAATCGGTAAAAAGTTTATAAAAACCAGATTGTATGTTATTACCAGGAAATTAATTTTTATTGTAATTTAGGCCGTGAACATTTTTTTTCTGACATAAACCATTTCAGAGTTTTGATGAAAATTTGCGTTTTTAGCTCACAGATTCATATTTAAAAGTTCAGTTTCTCAGAAACCTCAGAAATGGCCCCAATGGGGAAAATGCTCACTGTACAAGTGTGTTGAGAGACCTGACTTCAGATCCCCAGCACACGAGGGAAAAGCCAGACACTGAAGAATTGCCTGTAACCTCAGTGTCGGGGGGCAAGTCCATGGGCTTGCTGGACGTCCAGTCTAGTAGAATTAGAAAGAGCCATGTTCGGTGAGAGACCATTCCTCAAAAAAGTAAGGTGGTGAGCTATAGAGAAAGACACTGAACACGGGCTTCTGCCTCCACACGCACACTCACAGGTACGTGCATAGTATACACCACCTAGCTGTGCCCCACACTGGGCGCCAGTTGTGATTTTCATAATGGGGAAGGCAGCTGGGGTTCCACGTCACCTGTTTCCTCTTTTCAAGGTGTCCAGACGCCACTGCACAACAAGCTGGAAGGATGAGACAGAGCCTGGAATGGGTGGGGTTCCGGAGGATCTCAGTCTGGCTGGGAAAGAGGGAGAAGGCCTTCTCCGGGGATCTTAGTGTTCCAGCTCTTTTAGGCGAATGCCTTCTCTGATGATCTTCAATGAAACAGTTCTCTTAGGTGGTCTTAGCTTGTGTGCATACCTTTATTCAGGGTGAACCAGGCAATATATAGACTTTGAGGAGTGGGAAGGCGTTTTCAGGGTAAATGATAATCGTTGACTAGAGTTTGAAGTTCTGTGAAAGCCTCATTTTTGTGCAGAGGCATTCCAGGAACCCCAGGTACTTGCTGGGCAGGAAAAGAGGAAGTTTGTAGGTCTGCTAAGGACTACTAAACCTACCCCAGGTAGAGAGCGTAGGGATTAAGAATACCCAGACAAAGTCAGAGAGGAGGAAGCCCTACTGGTAAAGGGAGTCCTCCATTTTGTGGGTGGCTATTGCCTGTCATTTCAATGGATACAGAGGCCATTTGGATTATACTTGCTGCTATAATTTTATCCTTCTTGGATCTCTCATGATTTTGATGACTAGATGTGGCTTTATGCTAACAATAGCAAGCAAACTAGCTCCTCCCCCCGAAGGCCACAGATACCTGTTCAGTTCATTTTATAAAACCAAGCTTCACTCTTCTAGAGTTCCTAAGTCTCCTGTGGAGAAAGACAGATACTGCTTACCTTGCTAACAGGCTTCACAAGACAGATAAACTCACAAAAGAGGTTTAAAAATGCTTCAGATTTCTTTTCTCTCTATGCTTTTGCTATACTGAGACTTCAAAAGTTCAGAGCTTTAACATTAATCAGCGGAGTTCAAATAAGCTCTTTAATCAACTTTTTAAATTTCCTTTGGTTGTTTTCTAAGTATAGACAAAAAGTGCTTCTCATTGTGCTGAAAAAAACAAACAAACAAAAAACAAACGAAAAAAACAAAAAAAAAATCCTCTTTCCAATCTATATGTCCAATCCTTTGGACAGAAAAAAGTGTTCATGCTTCTCACTCTAAATCATTTTGGGAGCCTTAAGCTTCTACTATGACTCAAAGGTTCGAGTGTACTGCTTTTATTCTACAGTTTTGGTTTCAGTACAGATTATAAACAGTGGTAATGCTAATATCTAAAACTTTTATCTCTTTGTGTAAACTTAAAAAAAATCACATAAGCTTTAGGGAGCTGACTGGAACCCACTTCTTGCATGTCAAGAGGACTCTTTAAGTATCCCTTAATCTCCCCACCTGCCTATTCCCAAGGGTGGGATTGGCCCTTTCCTTGGTCTTGGGATTCCCTTCCCCAAACTACCAGGATCATGGGCCTAGAAGGTTCAAATGCACATCCAAGAAAAAAAGTTTTTTCTTAAACTCCTGTTCCTAGTCTATGTTAGTTTCTGAGAGTCACTCCACAAACCACATGAACATCGATCTCAGTCAGACAGGGATGGTTTATTGAACACACATCCTAATACTGATCACATCAGGGACATGGCTCAGAATTGGTCTGGAGCTATGGCAACAAAAATCTTTTCCTGTCAGCTTATAAAGGCAAAAAATTACAAAAGCCACGATGAGCTCATACGCAGATGCAAGGAGTGCTGCCCGGTGGTCAGCTCTGACTCCAGTCATTTTAGACCTAACGGTTCATATTGTCCTTTAACTTAATGGGTCCTGTGTAAAGCTTTGTGGAATTCCTTAAGATTAACAAACCTCAGGACATACATAATATAATAGGGGGTGTGGTCAGCGTGACCCTGCTCTATCAAGTTATTTCTGTGTCAGTGACTGGCAAGCGTGTTACAGCATCACTATGAAATAGCTGGCAGGCACGGAACAAAATGGCTACAGCTATCCTGGTGTGTGTGTGTGTGTGTGTGTGTGTGTGTGTGCGCGTGCACCACTCCCAACTCACCAGCCCTAGATGCTTCTGGTGGAATTTCTGACCCGCCTGAGCCCCTGCATCCTAGACTGCTCCCAGTTTGCTTGCACTTTGCTAGTCCCAGGTAGTCTCACGGAACCTGGACAGTGGGTGAAACACATATCCTCCAGTCTGTCCTGTCTATCACTCCAGCCTTCCCGGCCCCCTCCTCCGATGATGATGATGCCCCAATTTCAGCAGAAAGTAGCTGTACAAGACATTAGGTTGCCCCTTTATCATTAACAAAGTGCTGAGATATTAGGTCTCAAACCCAGGACAAGTCTCACTCAGTACCCGTGGCTCCTCCTAGCACCTCTCAGCCCGCCCCCTACACTAAACCTATCTCCCAGAGGCTGAGTTTCACCTCTCTCCCCCAGCCTGATCCCTGTAACTCAGCCATTTTGGCTACACCAGTTTCTTGGCCTCAATCCAGGCCGCCTCTTGGTAGGTAGCTCCTCTCTTGCTGTGCCTCCCCCACCCCCTTTCATGGTCTGGTTTAGTGTGCTGGCCTTGTTTGGCCTGGACTCTGTTTTCTCCCCTACGGCTACAATAAAAATCTTCCCACACTTTAGGATTGCTCAAGACTTCCTCTTTTCATTTCATGTTTTCCTTCACTTCCAAAGACATAAGGCCAAGAAAAAGAAAACAAACAAAAAAAAATGCAAACATTATTTTCTAAATCTATTGACAGTATTGAAAACCATTGTAGAGTTTTATTCAAGTAAAAAAATATTCTGAGGGTTACACACCTCATCAGTGAGGAAACTAAAAATGTTATGATTTGATAGGATTTCTTCTGTGCTACAGAAACTTCAGTAATTATTATAAAGTTACTTGGTTTAATGTTTCAGGGAGGTTCTATCTTTTAATGCAAAGACAAGGTCTAAATTAACCATAAATCAGTTGACTTTCCATTCTCCAAATTATTAATACAGATTTTCTAAAAGCCATTTTGCACATAAGGCTCTCTGGAAGGCATTGTGCTCATATACTGAACTTATGTCTGACATCACTGCTAAGTAAATTTGAACCATGTTATTTCCATGCAGTTCAGAAATAAACCCATTTTTTTAAATGGGGAAGTTTCATTGCTTTCTTTTTACACTGCTTTCTTAAGGGTTGTCTGATACTGGGTATTCGGGACACTTCTCTATCTAGCATCACATATGGGGTGAAAGTGCTGTTTGCCGTTTGCATGGTGGCAGGTGTGTGCTTGCGTGTGTGCGTGTGTGGGGTGTGAGCAGTAAGTGTACTGCTAATCAACACGGACAGCAAAGGCTTGTGGAACTGGGGTCTGTGAGAGCTGCTTTCTGTGGAGTTCTTGAGGATGCTGTCAGAGGGCAGAACAGAGGGAGGACAATTCTCGATACGGTAATGAAAGCTTCTGTGTCAAGTAGGAGAAAGGCTGCTAGGACCCTCTCTCAGACAGCCACAGCGCAGGCTGCAAGGTGAACCAGAGCTCACGTTTCTCAGGCTCTAAGCAAGGCTTCCTAACCATAAGTAAAGACATATTCCCTATACAAACACTTTTACACAAAATGCTGCCATATTTTCATTATAAAAATGGATGCAACCAAAAGATAGATTTATGTGTTATGTAAATTCATAATTGAGGAGATTAGTAGATGATAGTTAAGAGAAAAATAAGACCAGAGTTGGTACACTGACTCAGTGTGTAAGAACACTTGACACCAAGGCTGATCATCTGAGCTCATCCCTGGGACCCACATAGTGGAAGGACAGAGCTCACTCCTTCAAGTTCTTCTTTGACTTCCACACTCATGCAATGGCAGGTGCACACACAGGCACACACACATACACATGCACATGTGCATATGCATGCACACACACGTGCACACACATGAGCATGCGCGCACACACACGCGTGCACACACATGAGCATGCGCACACACACACACGTGCACATACATGAGCATGCGCGCACACACATACGTGCACATACATGAGCATGCACACACACACTCGTGCACACACATGAGCATGCACACACACACACATGTGCACACACATGAGCAGGTGCGCGCACACACACACAACACAGTATTTTTTTTTAAAGATATACCCATGGCAGATAATGTTACTTATTAAGAAGTCTCAAAAGGAGCTTTGTTTTATGCATTTTGGTCCAGAATCTACCAGTGTATGCATGCCAACCAGACTGGAAAAAGCTCAAGGTACACTCTAGGGAGCTGTGTACAGAAAGAAACTAAACAGGAACAATTATTAAGACTTATTTCCTACTTCCAAATTTTCTATCTGTGAAGTGTTACAGAAAGAATAAGTCATTCTTTGTGAGGAATGACTTTTATATATATCTTGCATCTGTTAGGTTTGAAGGATAAATAAAATTTCACTACAGTTACTTAATGAAATCCTAAGAATGCTTTATAAATATGATTAATATCCTGTATTGTTAATGGATATATATCAAGCAAGTTGTAGGTTGCCAGAATATTAATGTCACTATTTTTTTCGGACATACGGTATGTACTTGTGTTCTTTTTATGTAATGCTACTGGGTGATGATGGAGTTAGAGGTCAGCCATTCATAGAAGGTAATAGCTTTCTATGCCATCATAAAGACGCTAACATGTTAACCATAGAGATGGCAACATTGGGAATGCGGAATAATTAAATAAGAGTACATGCAATGAATCCTGCCCTATAAAAGCAAATGAAATATCAACCTGATGAATTTTTCTTTCCTTGTACATATTTTAAAAATTACTTTATTATATTTACCCCCCTCTCTCTGTATGTATATATAGTATATGCAAAGGTCAGAAAAAAAGATGTCCAAATCCCTGGAGCTGGTTACAGGTGGTTGTGAGCCACCCAGCATGGGTTCTGGGAACCAAATTCAGGTTCCCTAAGGAATGCATTCTCAACCGCTGAGCTATCTCCTTGTATAAGCTTTCTATAAGACCCAGTATAAATTTGTAATAAATTACATTGCTACTGAATAATGGAAACCGGATTATTCACAGAATGAATAACTGAATAAAGTTGGTTTCCAGGAACTGCTAAGGTGAATGAGGTTTTAGGGAGGAAGGAACTCGCCAGACAGAAGGCTGAGGGGAGCATTTCTTTTTTTCTTTTTTTTTTTTTTAGGGTTGCAATATGATTGGTTCGACTTTGCAGAAAGTCTTAGTTGTGACTTTTAGTAAAACCCATTTATCTTTCAAAGAAATACCATCTAAAACTCAGAATTGCATTTTTTTTTTTAAAAAATCCTTGACAAGTCAAAAGATGTGGGCTAAAGGGAATTTCAATTCCTTTCCTTAGCACCCAGTACGGAGGTCATATTCTCTTCTTGACAGTCAGTGTCCACAACCCTTTACTCGATGAGTAAAGCAATCTCAGCTTCTCTTCACCAGATACCCTCCCGTCATTAACATATACTTCAGCCTTAATAAAAGCTCAGCTCAGCTCAGCTCAGCTCTATTCTGCCATTCGGGAAGGAATGAGAAGTACCAGGGATTTCGTTTGTACTCTGTTGTTATACCTGAACACCACAGAAGGTTTGTTTTTAAAGAGAACGGAGATTTGTTTGTCTTAAGGCTCTGGACCTGCATCTGGTCAGGACGTCTTTCTTAATTATAACACAGTGGAGAGCAACCTCCGCGTGAAGCTCTCACCAGCAAACACTAATAGCAAATGGCTTTGGGAATTAAATCACTAACAAATGCATTGCAGGGACACCTCTAAATCACAACATCCAGCAAGGAGTTGTTATTTAAACTGTTACTCTCATTCTGGTCAACACATCGTTTAGTTAGATATACTAATAATTTATAAATAAGAGTCTCTAAATAAAGGCATATTAGCAAAAACTTATGATGCCTCCTTCTGGTCAGGGTAATTATTGAGTAGGAATAGTTCTTTGAAAAAGACACAACAGAATCATTAAATAGATTAGTGTAAGGGAGAAATGTGTGAGAAGCTGAGTCCAGAGAAAAAATACTAAAATTTTGAAGGTATTTCAGTTTAGAAGATAAAGCGCAAGTGGCTAGATAAAACCATATAGTTTTAATAATACCAACTGTGTTCACAGTAGGATGTCTCTTAGGGGTTCCAACTCAACACAGCTGATACGGGAGCACCCTCACTCCTGTCCTCAGTAACATAGAACAAGATACTGTCATTGCTTTAGAGCATGAAGATAATATTGAGAGGTTAGTGGTGAGATTGTCAGAGTACAATTTACAATGGACCAAAGAGAGGACAGAGACAAATGCTGTACATTTTCTATCTAGCTGTCAATATCTATCACCTACCTACCTCTTGCCTACCATAATCATCTATTATCAACCATCTACATGTCTGTCTGTGAATGGCAGGAAAGAACCAGTTTCAGAGGGAGGGGACGAGTAGGAATGAGGAGAACAGCAAAGTTCAGTGATGCACATGTACGACAAGGCAATCATTTAACCTATTATTCTGCTTTTTCTTTTCTTTTTTTTTGCTTTTTTTGAAGATTATCATGGAAAATTTTATATAGATATAATAATGGTAGGCATAAAAGTATTCCTAAGTTGATTGAAAGTGGAATTATAAACATTTTCTGATAAAGTTGAAGATTTACATGGAAAACATTTCTGATAAAATAGAAGAAATATATAGAAAAACATGTTAAAATTGAAGATTATCATAGAAAATAATACAGATAAAATGGTAGGCATAAAAACATTACTAAATTAATTGAAAGAGGAATTACAAACATTTTCTGATAAAATTGAAGATTTACATGAGCAAAACTCTCAATCACCATAGATGGAGAAACCAAGATACTCTATGATAGAACCAAATTTACACAATATCTGTCCACAAATCCAGCCCTACAAAGGATAATAGATGGAAAATGCCAACACAAGGAGGGAAACTACACCCTAGAAAAAGCAAGAAAGTAATCTTCTTCCAACAAACCCAAAAGAAGACACACACACAAACATAAAAATAACATCAAAAATAACAGGAAGCAACAATCACAATTCCTTAATATCTTTTAACATCAACGGACTCAATTCCCCAATAAAAAGACATAGACTAACAGAAATATTTTTCATGTAACCTATTATTCTGTACGCTGATTTTGCTGGTCAGTTCTGTCTGACAACTTGACTCAACCTAGACTCAACTGGGAAGAGAATCTTAACGAAGCGTCTAGATCGGACTGGCTTGTGGTTTTGTCTGTGAGGATGAGGGCTGAGATGCTAACAATGTAACCTGAGTCAAGAAATACCATCAGAGGGGGAGAGGCAGGTTAGCATCTCCTCCCAGCGCCATCACTGGGTCCTGATGCTGCCTAATTTCCAACTCCTGTCCTTCACGTGGTCCTTTTCTCTCTGTGCTGTCTTTCATTCCTCTGTTCACACCCTCTTCTGCCCTTTTCTTATAAGATGCAGGACTTTGGAATTAGAGCCTAACCCCAGTCAATCCTGGACAATCATCTTATCTCAAGGACCTTAAGCTAATTATGTTTGAATTCACTGGTTCCAGGGATTAGGGAATGGCTGGGGGCTGGCACCATTTAACCTATTACACTCAATAGAGTAAGCCTACTTATTACTCCCACAGGGTATATGAAGTAATTGAGATGGAGAGAGCTCTAGGGACTTGCCCAAGGTCACCCAGATAATAGGCTGTGAACATGAGATTCATATTTACTTCTATGGAAAAAAAACACTTTTCTAAAAATAGTTTCAAGAATTCTCCATTTGGATGTCAAATATAATTTTTGTGATCCATTCTTTACTGGACTTTCTTATATCACTGACAACAAAGGATGTGCCAGAGTTCCCCACTTAAAGCAGTAACTCTACAGTTGAATTAGTCACATATTATAAGGCTGTTTATTGCACACTATATTAATTATCTTTTTTCCAAGGCTGTGACAAAATGCCTGACAAAATGGGGAAGAAAGTTTATGGCTTATAGTTTCAGGGATCTATGGTGCTTGCTTCCGTTGTTCCTGAGATTGTCCACAGAGAGGCAGAGCGTCACAGTAGAGGGCAGTAGTGAGCAAAGAGCCTCACCTCACCTCATGATGGACAGGAGGCCGAGAGAGACAAAGATGGCGCTCAGAACAAGACAGAGCAGGAACTGGACCCCCAAAACACACTCCCACATCCGGAGACACCTACTTCTTGTTTTTATTTATTACATATTTATTTGTTTATTTACTTATTTATTTATTTAGTATGTGTGGATATATGTGCCACAGCACACACGTGAAATTCAAAGGACAACCTTGTTATTAGGCAATTAAGGTTCTAGGATCCAATTTGGGTCTTCAGGCTTGGCAGAAAGTGCCTTTGCCAGCTGGGCTATCTCACTGGTCCCTATAATTAATTTTTTATATTGCTTTTTATGTTTGTTGAGATTTCTTCTTTGTTTTTCCTGTGTTGCTGTTTTGAAGCAAGGACATGCTCTGTAGCCCAGGCTGGCCTGGAATACCTGGTAACCTTCTGGCCTTGAATTTCAAGTATTAGCATTACAAAGGTGAGTGTCTTTGTTAGGATTACAATGGTTATGATGAAACACCATGGACAAAAAGCAAGTTAGGGAAGAAAGGGTTTATTTGGCTTATACTTCCATGTCACAATCCATCACTGAAGGAAGTCAGGACAAGAACTCCAGCCGGAGGCAGGAGCTGAGACAGAGGCCATGGCTTGCTGCTTACTGGCTTGTTCCCTGTGGTTCACTCAGCCTGCTTTCTTATAGGGCCCAGAACCACCAGTGGCACCACCCTCAGTGGGCTAGGAGCTCCTACACTGACCACTAAGGAAATACCCCACAGACTTGTCTATAGCCTGATTTCATGGAGGCATTTTCTCAGTTGAAGTTTCTTCCTCTCAGACAACTTTTGCTTGTGTCAAGTTGATATAAAACTGTGCAGCACAATGAGCCACCATGACTGGTTCAATCTATTTCTTCAAAGTTCTTGCCTATAAAGTTTCCACTTCCTCCCGAGTATGGCAATGGATCACCAAATCTTAGCTAGATATAGTCTATTAGTGATGGAAGTACATCCACTATCCTATCTCGTCCTAAAGCCCCATCTCTGAACATTGTCCTGGGGACCAAAACATAGGAAGCTTTAAAGGGGTCGTTTCGTATTCAAGCAATAACACATATGATTTACAATAAAACTTTATTGAAATAACCTTAATGTCATCCTATAGGAGGCTAAATCCTCCATGGCCCAATCATATATACCCATGCAGACCTTTTAAAATGAAACATCTATAATTACACTTGATATTTTCTAAGAGAGGAGGTCTTGGGTATCCTCAGAAAAATAAGGTAAATTATGGGATAGGTAGTCTAATGAGTTTGGTTGTGACAATCACTTTCTAGTCTACAGGCATTTCAAAATACCACATAGCATGTTTTGCATATTAAGTGTTTATCTGTTATTCACTCCTCAATGGATCTGTAAAAATGAAGACTAAAGGTGAAACATGTCTGAATTGGTGTGAAGAAGTTCACTCAGGGTCCAGAGCTGTGTGTGTAAACTGCAAGTTTCATACATAACAAAAGAACACATATTTATACACACTCATATGTGGTGCATATATGGGGTGCTTTGAAAAGAAAAGGTATACATTTGTAACTATAGTTGTCTTTGAGGAAAAGAATTGTGGAGCCAAGTGTGGGGATGGAAAGGGAGATTCCCTGTTGTAAATGCTACTGTGTTGTTTGAAGTTACCTTGCTATAGATATGGAGAAGGGGGCTAGGAATAGAAAGGGAGAGAAAGAAAAAGGTGGCTGGAGATAATCTATTAACTAGTTTCTTCTCCTTCTTCTTCTTCTTCTTCTTCTTCTTCTTCTTCTTCTTCTTCTTCTTCTTCTTCTTCTTCTTCTTCTTCTTCCTCTTCCTCTTCCTCTTCCTCTTCCTCTTTCTCTTCCTCTTCTTCTACAGTCTTGCTATGTAACTCAGGCTGGACTCTTACTAAAACAATCCTATTTTAGCTTCCCGAGGCTGGCATACACCATCCTGCTTCACAATTTTTTATCATCTTCTCTTAATATATTTTGTCTTTCCTCAGACAATTCATTGCTTCCAAAAGTATATTCATGTGTGTGTGCACACACATGTGCATATGTGTGTGTGCATGTGCTTGCATATATGTGTATGTGTTCACGTGTACCATTTGATCATCATCTTTGTGTGTTTTCTGCATATAGAAACCCACTGCTCCACTGTACTCCCGTATAACCTCCCATATTTTCAATGTTGGAACCCACCCTCTCTTTCCGTCCCTCACAAGGCACTCTACACTACTCTGAATTATGGTCATGCTTCTCAGTTGGTCACTTTCATTGTTAGCTCCTGCAGGAAAGTGTGTATCTTGGGGGTTTGAATGCTCTCCGAGCAGCAGAACAGAGCTTTGCTGAACACATATCGCTGAACAAGAAATTTAAATGGAAAAGCTATCTAGGAAAATCTATGTTTTCTGTGATGACCAGTTTCAAGGGAGCTAGAAAATAACATGTGACCAAAATATATGAATCCTACTTAGCATACACATCTAAAGAAGCCAACGAGGTCTCAAAGCTAAGCATTAGGCCTGCACTGTGTACCAAGTAAGGTGAGTGCGTGTGATGTAAATGGTCAGGGAGCTACATTTTATAACCAGCACAGATGGCATAAGGGAAGAAAACTGAGTTCACTTCTAATGAAAGCACAGTTCTTGCTCTTTGTACTTGGGTAGACAAGTAGAACGGGCCCAATTACACACCGTATAAGCACAAATTTTGTCATGGAGAACGTGTGTCAAAGATGGGGGCTATCACCTGCTCACTGTTCCTGCTGCATGTGCCCTCTCCCCAAGGCAACTCGCACTGGAGTTTAACAGATGCCTCCTCTCGACGTGAATGGTCCCAAATCACATTATGAAACGGCCACACTCTTATTGCGTATTCTTCTTTCATTTAAAACTATTTTCCCTTGTTCTTGGTGAATGGGAGTACAGAGTCATACCACTCCACATGTGTAATGTCCGTATATCTTAAAGCCTTTCATAGTAATTGACGGTATCTCAGTTTCAAGAGCCAATGGAGCTTGCCTTTTCATGTTCCTAGAATACTGCTGTTTGGTTTTGATCTCTGCTAATGAGTGATGCCCACCCGGAGGGCAGGTGCGAGCTCTCTCTCCTGACCATGCCATAGCATCGGATATTTTAAAACGACGAAGTAGCAAGGATTAAAAGTTCGCTTCGACTTACTGTTAGTGCGGTTTCATATTCTCCAGATGCCAAGTGGGCCAAGCCCAGGTAGTAAGAAGCCTCTCCTTCCATGCTTCTGTCATTGCCTGAAGGGAGGATGTAGAGAAGTCATCATGGCATTTTGGGGATGGACTCATCAATTAAGACAATAGCCATTCACTCTTTTAAAAACAAACACAAATAAAAATGATCCTTTAACCATTAAAAGACAAACACTCTCTCTCTCTCTCCTCTCTCTCTCTCTCTCCCTCTCTCTCTCTCTCTTTCCCTCTCCCCCTTTCTCTCTCTGTGTGTGTCTATATGTGTTTTGTGTGCACACACATCTGTGTGCACAAGACTTTAAAATTTATCCTTATCTCAAATGATAGGTTAAGATATTTTAGCAATATAATTATAGGGAGTTTCCTCTAAACACACTGCACAGTATATATGTTCCACAAGTCATAGAGTGTTTACATCAGTCTGGCACATGTAGACCTATGGTTGTTGAACATGTGTGGAACAGCTTCCATGAAACAACGAGCAACGGGTAACAGCTTAACTGGATGCACACGCTTGCCACCATCCGTGTTTCTGACAGGACATATGATTAACAAAGTAAGACTGCTTGGTCTGAGGATACACACACACACACACACACACACACACACAAATAAATGTTGGACTCATCAAAATTAAAAACTTGTGCTCGGTAGACTACCACCAGGAGGTGGGAATAACACACTGCATGGGAGAAAATCTTTTTGAACCAGATATGCGACAAAAGGTTCGCGTTGCAAATAGATAAGGGATTTTAACAACCCGGCGATAGACAAAGAACACAACTGAAATGTGCAAAGATGACGGGAGTGGCCAGCAAGATGGAGCGCTCTGCAAGCTAGTGATCCTCACAAAGTAAACATGGAGTGATCACGTGATTCAGCAATTCTCCTGGGTATGCACCAAAGAGAATTCAAAACGTACAAATAGTTCCACTAGGGTAATAGAACAGCTCAGACGTCCACCAGATGCTGAGTGTGTGAAGAAGGCTTGTGAAAACCTTACAGTGAAGTGTTACTTGGTGGACGTAGGAAAGACAGAAGCCATGATTCATGCTTCAAGTTGTGTGTGTGTGTGTGTGTGTGTGTGTGTGTGTATGTGTGTGTGTGCATGTGCGTGTGGGTGTGTTGTATATTGTTTGCAATCTGAGAAACCCTTTATTGTTTATAAATTCCCTATAGTCAGGTACTTAGGAAATTGTGATAAATGTTTAGTTAGGAGTAACAAGGAAATAGCACAGCAACAGATCTTAAATGTCTTAAAGTGCCATACTCCACAGAGGCTGGTCAGTAGGCGCTCAACTTGCACCTCACTCCCTGGAGAAGGATGTGGGCCTCAGTGGATGTGCGTGTGTCTCTTCAATGCTATCTAAAGCCAACGCAGGAGCACACCCTTCCTGACTTCCATTCCTTTCTCAACTACGCTACCACACAGAAAGAGCAAAATTAAAGGACGCTGTCTTCTACTCTACGCGCCTGGTTACTGAGATTCGAGTCTAAACCTTCTGTGTGGTCAAATTTTTCTGTTGACACTGGTGCTTGTGCTAAGAATCTGGGCCACTGTTTATGTAGAAACAGTTCATTTGATGAAATTTATCTTTTGGTGATGGAAATTTCCTTTGAACATTTCAACTAAAGTTTTTTTTTTTTGAATGACAGAAGAAAAAGAGCTCAAATGCGTACTTTCCCTCTAAACTAAATAAAAACCCCACCCAAGGCCAGTCCTATTCACCCCAAACAAGCTACTTAACAAATGAGTTCAGTAAGTACGACCATGAGTCAACCCTACCACTTCCTTTCCCCTTTCACGGGAAAACTGCTCTATTAGAAAATTACTGCGTGGCGATGTGGTAGTGCAAGGGGTATTTTTCTTTGTATGTTATAAATTAAAAGTTTATAGGCTTATGTTCCATTTTCATTATGTTTTATACAGAGAAAGACGCTGCAAGATAGTAAAGATATGAACCGTTCTCCCCAAAGCATTTCTTCTTTTCTTTTCTTTTTTTTTTTTACTGAGAGTGTGAATGAGAGTCACATGGGGATCCTGCCAGCCTGCAGACTCTGGTGCTGCCAGTCTGGGGTGGGCCAGACTGTGACTTCCGTAGCTCGCCGCCTCTCCTAGCGATGCTGATACTGCAGGACCAAAGGCCGAGCTTTGAGAGGCAAAGGCCTAGAGCAGATTGCAGAGCAATTTCCCGGTCACTTCTAACTAAACATCTGTAACAATTTCCCAAGTATCTGACGATAGGGAATTTATAAACAATGAACGGTTTCTCAGATTGCAGAAAGTACACCACACACACACACACACACACACACACACACGAGAGACAGACAGACAGACAGACAGAGAGAGAGAGAGAGAGAGAGAGAGAGAGAGAGAGAGAGAGAAACCTTGTCTCCTCTTTGTGGGTTCCCTGTTTACAACAGTACCCCCAGTGGATTGTAATTTTGGAAATAAAGCTTTCAAGGAACTAATGGATTTCTCGCTGTCAGCACTGAGGCTTCCCTCTGCCTTACAGCGGACTCTGAAAGCATGTTGATGGCTTTTGTCTTTGCATTTCATATGAAATAATTACCTAAGACTTGACAATTTTTACTCCTCTCCTGGGAGAGCCAGTGTCTGTCCACTCAAGGAGAGCACTGTGAGAGCAGGCGTTACCACTTGCCTTCTCTGGCTATTTCAGAAGCTTTTATTAGGATTTTGATGGCCTGCTTGTAGTCTTTGTTTTCCAGCATTCTGTTTGAGAGCAGTCTGTAGGTCCTCACGAGGCTTTCGCAGGCCACCAAGTTGAGGTACTGACCAGTGTCGTCCTTCCATAACCGCCCCTGTGTCAGTTCATGGAATGCTTCATAATGCTCGGCAGCTTTCAGAAGATCGCCTGAAGAATAAAAGCCATTTGTAAATATGAAAGTGCCGGCCAAACTTGTTTTTTTTTAAAAAAATTTGTGTCGTGTCAGTGTTCCTCCCGATGGGGAGGGCTCTACTCTACTCGGTGGGGGTTGGCATTGCTCTCAGCATTGCTCTTAAAGGGCGGGGCTGGAAGCGGGGCCGTGCAGGGCATCTGCCTCCTCGAATGGGGCCTCGGACACCTTCTGGAGTGGTGACCTCAGCAACTGAAATGACTGCCACCGTGCAGGTTAGAGACGGTGTGAAGACCCAGGAACACTTGCTAGCTTCGTTACACTGGGCAGTGTCTCCAGAACACCGTGCACTCACCCCCTGAACCACCGAACAGTCGTGGTTCACCGAACTCACGTGGTTCCATTTTACAGGAGAGAGCGCGCGAGAGAGGAGGCTCAGCTCGATGGAGCTGGTGCGCACTTAGGGGGCAGTCCAAGCGAAGGCTTCCAGAGCCCGTGCATGCCTCTATTTTCCTCATTGCTTTCCTGAGATGGCATCTGCCTCACTCTTAGGGTGCATTTAGATATCTCAAGAAAAAAAAAGTGCCCTGGCAGAGAGGGTTTAAAACTGCTTCTCAGAGTCTGAAGGAGCCGCCTACATAGTCCCCGGTGACAAGAACCTTACTGGACACTGTACTTCTGGGAGAACAGTCTAAAGTTCCATGCTGTGGTCTGTATCTTACATGTAAATCGTCTTCAGAAGCCCTCCTGCTATCCTATAAAGTAACGAGTCTTTGACGGTTTTAGAGCGGCATCCCCTTGTCCTAGACAATTTCACACCTAAGCTTTTCAACTGTAGCAATTAAAAGGGAGTGAGAGTTTCAAGAGGAAGGCCTGTTACTTGTTTGTTTAGGCTTATGCTGATTACTGCCTCTTTTATGCCTTCCTTTACCATTCTGTGAACTAAGCATATACTGTAAAGATTCAGAAATTAATTACTGCATGTTTGGCGTATTACGGAGATAGTGTAAAATAAACATAGGGGGTGTTATCAGTTGGCATAGTAATAGCATTTCTACAATAACTAACAGCTAATTGCAACATAGTCGCCACATTTATACTTTAATACAGCGTATCCTGCGAAATATAAGAGTTAGTCCTTCTAATAATATTATCATGACTGTTTGAATTAACCTTGCAGTTCATACTAGGATCAATACATTTCTACAAATTGTTCCATTGGATAGTGTGGGCAGGAAGAATACTGCCCTGACTGTATAATCTGTCCCCACTTGTTAGACTGACTCTGTTCTTGAGATGACTGTTATTGACTACATAGACCAACTAGAGGTTGGCACACATCTGTGTAACACCAGCACGTGGGAGCTGGCATGAGAGAATCAGGATAGTAAGTAGGAGACTGTCTTCGGTAAGACAGGGTCTCAAAAAAAAAGTACGTCAAAATAAGAATAACATTTCCAAAGAAAGGTAAAGGACGTGGAGAATCCATAGCAGATAGATGGTAGAAAAATACAATAAAATTGTGGGCAGTGTGAGACCTTACTGTCCGTGCTGGGGTAGGAAGGGGACACAGACCCACGGCAAGGGGTCTGCGGACTGCTTAGAAACTTATCAGTCAGCTTTGGAAGAGAGGAGAGGAAACAGCCACAAGCTGATATTACCAAAGAATGTTTCATCTCATCGGCGTTTACAATAAATGAAAATATCAGGAAACAGCTGTAAGTAAAGCAGTCTGTCTGGGAAGAAGGGGGATGGGTGGTGGGTGGTTTGGGTTTTGATTTTCTTTTTTCTTTCCTTCCTACTTATTGGCATTTTGTAGAACTATTATTATAGTGCTCATTTTGTACTACGAAACACACAACAGAGGTCATCTAAAAATAACGCCCAATCTTTCGCCCTGCTACTCACTGCTCCAGTCATCTTTCCTCGAAGCTGATCCTTTCTGTACCTCCTGAGAAGGCCGACAGAGCTGTCCATCTTTGCCTTGGAGCACCTCTCACTGGAAACACCTTCCTGAAATACTCATGGCCTTCAGTTTCTCTTTTTTTGGGGGGGGGTTGGAATTCCAGCAGAGCACTGGCATATATGTGTGCTGTCTTTCCTCTGCCAACTATATTTCTGTTCACAAAGTAGCTTCATAACTTTGGAGACTTGTTCACAGAAGCTCCTTTTTCTTCTCCAGTACCCATCTATTCATAAAGTAGAGACATTTTTTTTTTTCCTTCTGGGATACTTGATTACAGAATAGTGCATACAGGAAACTGAGAAAAATCAGGGAGTTCCGTCAGGGGTGTGGGGGGGGGATGAAGAACTGTAAAAGGGATGGCTCTCTAGATTACACAGTTCATTTAAATGAGATGTAGATGAGGAATAATGGTTTAAATAAGTGAGAGGCGATGTCCTTAGCCAAATCTGAGAGTGGAAGTTGAAGGCAGGGAGAGGTGGAGGGGAACCGCAGGGCGGGAAGGTGAGAAAGAGTAAAGATAGAATCTCCGTCCTCCCTGGGAGCCAGACATCCCTTTGCTGAGAGCCTTGGGGGCTGTTAGGTTTTCTGGACAATCTTCATGTGTGAGGGAGAATAAAGCCTGGTCACTCTGAAGGACCACCTTGGAGTAATCAGAAATGGTCTTTTTTTGTATGAATTTGGGGTTTTCTGAGCTTTTGGGGTTAGTATACTGATATTGCCAAGTTCAAGACTGTCTGGGATTCATGTCTCAGACACTGTTTGAGACCTCCATAAGGAATGGACCTAAGATGCGGGGTGAAAAAGGGGGACCTCCTTCCCTGGGTGAGTAAGACGTTGGTCAAGACAAAGCTTTTCTTCCCTACATGTTATCTTTTAAATGTCTCCCAAGACTGTTAGAGTGGAGATAATTCCCATTTTCTCACAAATGGGGAAATGGAGGCTCGCAAAGATGAAATGACTGAGCTCTGTAAGCCACATTTACATTTGTTATGACTGGAGGTTGAACTCCTGATCCTTAAAAGCTCCATATAGCTGGTTCTACCACATCAAATATGGCACCGCAGACTAGGTCGGGAACTCATATTGCCTCACAGTTGCAGGCATACATCTCTTATGTTAAAAGCAATGCTAGAAGTAATGTGTACTAGTCTCTTCTAGCCCTAAAATATTGCCACTCAACTCAGGCTGTCCCTGAAACCATTAACAAAAAAAGAGGATTACCAACCCACCGTAAGCTTCTGGGTCTTCCTGAATACCCTGAAATAGAATCCGTTCCCTCAAAGCCCGGTTTTCTCCTCAGCCTCATGGGAACACCTCAAGGACACCTGGAGTTCCTTGCATGTCTCACATGTAGTGGCCTCTGCCAGACATGTTTCAACCCCACCTTTTGCTACTTTGGCACGGATGAGGTTGATCCCTAAGTTTCTGTTCAGAAGGGCTTTTGCAGAAGTAGAGTCTTCTAGTCCTTCTCCAATGTGAGGTTTCATTTCTTAAATTATGTCATATAAGTAAATAAGACAGCAATTATTTTATTCAAATGACTGTCTAAAGGCTAGTCGGAACTTGAAAGCACACATTATAGTACAGCATAACATTTGACTGAAAATATTAAAAGATATGCCTCTGCTATGAAAAGGGTATAGTAATTTAAATGCAGTTACTCCCTTGAAGCAGGATCAATAATGTTATGATTTCTCTCCAATCTCTGTCCAACAGCAACAAGATCCTTAGTAATCATTTTACTTTTATGAGTGTCTGTTGAATAGGTAGTGACTGAAATACAATGCATATTGCTTTTATCTGAAAACTTTCACAACATTACTAAAGTATTGGGAGAGGTCATAAATAACAATCACTTTGACAAAGCTAAGCATAGTGAATACTGGCGTATCAGTTACTTTTTGTGGCTGAGACAGACCACCATGAGGAGCTCCGAGAGGGAGGAGTTTATAAAGGAAGCCAGTGGTGGACATGGTGGTTGGAACAGCAGCTGAGAGTTCACATCTTTAGACTCGAGCATGAAGCAGGGAGCTAGCTCATCTTCCAGTGACAGACTTTCTCCAACAACCCTTCACCACCGAAACTTTCCAACAGCACCTTACCCGGGGATCAAGTGTTCAAATGCCAAGCACTGTGGGCATAACTCATTGAAACCATTATAAAGAGATTTTCAAATCTGACTGATAACATTCTTTATAACTTCCTTGAACCGTTCATATATAATCTACTCTCCATTTACAAATAAAATTTAACACATCAGGATCTACAGAGATCTTTCTAGATCCCACTGGCAGTCTTGTAGAAGGACAAGAGTGAGTAGGATTTTTTTTTTTTAACCTACGTCTGAATTCTGAAGTGTGGACATTATTTTCCACCGAGGAACAGTAAGAGGGTGAGGAGAAACGATTGAACCAGGGTACCACAAAAATAAAACTTAGTAGAAGCTTCATATCCATTAAACGTCTCTGGGGGGAGTGGGGAAGGAGATTTTGATAACGTGACAGCAGGATCATTAGCAACCCCTTAGCACTGTGATATCCGGGTAGCAGTTGGTGAGAGATATGCCAAGTACTGAGAGCCGGGGTGCATGGCTCCACAGCCAAGTGGAAACGCATCATGCTACTTCACGTGAGTCAGGGAAGAAAACAGGACCCAAATGTCCCCCTGGAGGGATGAAAGATGGCCCTCCATAAACACTTCCAGTGGTCAGCTTCTTTCAAAATCAGGAAATAACATTGTAAAACACATCTTAGGTGAACCTTGCGAACAACTGGCCCGGACAGGCTTATGTAAGTATAGACAGAGGTGGTCCAGCCCCGGTTTTATTTTGTTTGCTTTTAATGATTATATGACATCTGCATAAGCAATAGAGACTTCTGTGTGCTTTTATTGTTTTTCACCCTGAGCGAAGTGTGCTGCTAAAATAAACGCACTCTAAGGGTGTTTCCTTGTATCCAAGGCCCACATGAGCAAGAAACCTATGCATTTATTTAAAAACACCAACAAAAGCCAGATAACGCTGCTGCAAACTGCACAATGCTTGGTGGGATGTTAAGACGAACACACTGTGGAGAAAATACAATTTTATATATTTGGATATTACCCAAATTGTGGCTTCTCCTTTTCTGCATGCCATCTCTGAAAGTTTATAGATATTTGTTGTCTCACAGCAGATGTCTAGAACAAATATTAAGCAAAGGGAAATGTATATGATCTCTCCCGTTTTAGTTTTTTTTTTTAAAGTAGGAAGATTGACTAGATATTAACACAAATGGGTTTAAATGTGAAGCTGCCATAAAGGCAGGAACATAAATGTAATTCTCCCAGCCGCTATTTTGATGCACATTTTTGATTCCATGAATATTTTATGAAATGGCCCAAACTAAAGCCATATAACATTCTTGCATTACTGATGCCTGCGCCCGTAAGCTATGAACATTAGAGGCATGATTGAATGCATTAAAATGAACTCATTCAGCAGTGCATTGATTACTTGAAGGGGGAGGGAAACAGGAAAAAGGGGGAAGGAAAAAGAGAGAAAGAAAAAGAAGTTGTTCCACTTCAGGAAACCAGCACATGCTGAAAGACAGTGGGGTGAAGGCACATCCGGATACAGCAACACTTCATAAAATGTGACTCATGCCAGCCTTGACATTAATTAGGCAAGGTGTTAATTATGTCCAAAGATGGCTGTTGGTATTGTTCAGGTAATTTAAAATGTCACAGTCCTTAAGATGCAGAGACCTGGCCTGCTTTAACTCCATACATCAGCAAGTCAGAGAGTAACTAATTATTTCTTTTTCTATCAACTTGTACATTTGCCAGTAAAAACAACACTGCAGAAACAATTGCTTGAAAATAATTTGACAGGTCCACGAGGCCCATTTCCTCGGCAGCTCGGGCAAACATGGGAAGCATATTTAATTCTAAACCGTGAACGTTTGTTGAAGACTTTAGGGAAATATTCCACTTTAGTTTAAAACAACAACCCAAGGAACAATAAAGCTTTATGTATATTATGTTGTGTTTTAATCTGGAACAACTGGCTATCTTTGGCATAAATTACTATCCTGTATGATGTACACATAGAATGTGCTAGAAGCAATATTGAGTAGTGGCAAAAAGAGAAAAAAAAATGTTACTGCTCTGGTGTAAAAACAAAAGACTTTGGTTTCCATTTTGGCTTAACTACGGAAGCAATTTACATCATCTTTCCACATTTACATTCAATTATAGTCATTCCAACAGCGCTACACTTGCTGATATAGCCTCGCCTCGCCATCCTTCCAACAGGAAGGATGGATTTCCACCGTTTGTCTCCTGTTGGGGGGAGATTTGCTGTGTACTCCAATCCTCTGTAAGGCATGGCAAAATGGAGTGTTAGAAGACAAAGGTTTACATCCATAACTCAATAACATCCCTAATAAACAGGGCAGAAAATGTGCCTGTAACTTTCAAGGCGCTACTGTGAGATACGCCGGAGGAGGAACTTTGACAGCTGTTTCTTTTTCAACACAGATCTCAGGTGGGCTGTGGGAACGTCACTATCCACTAGGTAAAGACTGACGCTCACTAAAGGAGACAGTGAAGAGGGTTCTAGGAGGGCAGCTGTGTGTGTCAGTGACTGTGTGTGTATGCCTGTTTGTGCTTGTGTGTATAAGTGTGTGTGTGTGTATGTCTCTGTGCATGTGTGTGTACATGCATGTCTGTGTGTGTCTATAGGTCTCTCTGGGTGTTGTATGTGTTTATGTCTGTGAGTGTCTGTGAGTCTGTGTGTGTATTGTAGGTGTGTGTTGTCTGTATGTGTCTCTGTGTGTGTGTGTGTGGGGGGATGTTGGAGAGTGAGACCAGGAGACGCACAAAGGCCTCTATTATGAGGCCTGGATCAGGGTAAAGCCTGCCTTGATCTCCAGAGACCCTGGAGGAAGTGCTGTTAACAGCAGTTGTTTGGATATTTGTGTAGCCCAGCGGTAGTCTGTGCTCAAGTATAACTGCTAAATGCCAATGGTTGGTGTCTGAGTTTGGGGATTTTAGGTGACAGGTTAAATGTGAAGCGCTTCTCTTCTCCCCTAAGGCTTGCTTATTAGCTAAGGTTGGCTTTGGGGAAGAGATTCTTTGGGACCTGCCCTAATCAAAGGATCGACCCCTTTGGTGGAGTCAGGATATGATAGTATTATGGGGAGCTAGGTCCCCAGGGCTCACCGGGTCTTACCCTTAGTCCCGACTGTCTTTTCTCTGCTACCTGTCTTTCTTGAAGTGAGCAACTCTGCTCCTCTCCTCCTTCTCTAGCATGAGGTCCAATCTCACCTCAGGCCCAAAGTAGAGAAACTTCTTCAGTCATGATGGGAGACAAATCCTTACCTCTTTGGACTGTTTGTCACAGCTGTAAGAAGTCTGAGTAATAGAGTTTCTTTGTTCTTAATCATGTATAAGCTGAAGATATCAGATTGTCTCAAAAATTAAAAAAAAAAAAGATGTTAAACACCGGGTTCAAAACCCTGATGTGGTGGCACATAGCTGGAATCCTAGCCCTTGAGGGGTAGAAGTAGGAGGATCATGAGTTCAAGGTCATCCTTAGCTTTATAGTGAGTTTGAGGCCAGCCTGGGTTATGTGAGATTCCATCTAAAAAACAGAGGTAAAATCTTTATTGAATTTATACACATGAAATTAATGCTTCTCATTAATAAAACTTGTGGGATTTCAAATTTTCTTCATATAACGTATTATCTTACTTTCATGTTTTTACCTTATTTAAAAGTCCCTATTGTAATATTTAAGTTTAAAAAAAAATCTAGGAATTTAACACAGGAATTTGTGCTTCCTGGGCTAGCACTGTATCAATCGCTGCTCTACATGTGCAAGTAGCCAAACATCCCAAGGAAAAAATGTTGCTAGGCACATACGTGAGCAGATCAAGGCCCCGTCCTGACTTTGGCACTAATGAGCAGTATTTCAGAGTTTCCACAGCATCACTCTTACACAATCCATGGTCATCCACGTCTCAGGATTTTAAATAAACTTCATTCTGCCTCATTTGAGTACGCTTATATGAGTAAAGAGAAAAGATGCGACTCTGTCTGCCAAACTCATCATCAACATGTGGATGAGGAAAGAGGGTCACCTTTTTCCCTCCACATCTTCTTTTAGGTGGATAATGAACATGCTATATTGAGGTCTTACAAAGGGAGAGCCAGCTAACTCTAACAGGTTGAAAATGTTCTGGTTAGGTGAGCATGATAGAGATGAACCACTACTGTTGAACACTTAGTAGTTGCCAGACAGGATAGTAAATGATTCTCATGGACAGTTCTCTTCTTACCCCCTTCCCCCCTCCTCTCCCTCCCTCTCTCCCTCTCTCCCTCCCTTTTTCTCTCTCCCTACCTCCCTCTCCCTCTCTCCCTCCTTCCCTCTCCCTCTCTCCCTCCCTCTCTCTCCCTCTCTCCCTTCCCTCCCTCCCTCCTTCTCTCCCTCTCTCCCTTCCTACCTCCCTCTCCCTCTCTCCTTCTCTCCCTCTCTCCCTCTCTTCCCCCTCTCCCTCCCTCTCCTTCCTGTTCCCTCCCTCCCTCTCTCTCTCCCTCCCTCTCTCCTTCTCTCCCTCTCTCCCTCCCTTCCTTTCTCTCCCTCCCTCTCTCTCCCTCTCTCCCTTCCTCTCTCTCCCTCCCTCTCTCCCTCCCTCTCTCCCTCTCTCCCTTCCTCTCTCTCCCTCCCTCTCTCCCCCTCCCTCTCTCCCCCTCCTTCTCCCTCGCCACCCTCCATCTCTCTCCCCTCTTTATGCTCTCTCCCCCCCTTTCTCTCCTCTCTCTGCCCTCTCTCCCCCTCCCTCCCTCTCTCTCTCCCTCTTTCTTCCACCCCACCCTCCTTCTCTCTTCCCTCTCTACATCTCTCCCCCTTTCTCTCTCCCCTCTCTGCCCTCTCTCCCCCTCCCTCCCTCTCTCTCTCTCTCTCCCTTCCTCCCTCTCCCTCCCTCCTCCCTCCTCTTCCCCCTCTCCTTCCTCTCCCCCCTCCCCCTGTAGCATTAGCATTTGTGTGTTAACACCTTAGAGCTACAGCAACAGTCTTTAGGACAGTCTTGCTCGTGGCTTCTGGGCAAGGCCCTTGTGGACTGCATCACAGGCGTTGATTTCTCAGCGGTCAGGTTACAACTACCCTTTCTCAGGTGCTTGCTGGGCTGTTCTACAACTCCTGCCTGACTCAGTTTAGCGGCCACTCTTGCTGAGGAGATGGTCTCAGCCCCAAGCTGACAGCTGCACTTCCCAGACGCTCAGTAACTTTGGGGCTTGGTGTCTACGTTTTTAATTTATTAATTTATTGTTAGTTTCCCCTTCCTTTTTCTCCCTTTCCCTCCTCCTTTTCCCTCCCCTCACCTTCCTTCTCTCCTTTCCTTTTCTTTGATATGGAACGGTGTCCCTTGTCCCACTGAAGGCTGTTGACAATTGGAAAGCATTTGTGCTCCTTGGCAGACACAGTTTGGGGACAGTGCTTCTCTGCAGCAGAGGTAATACAGGCCCAGAGCAGTTTATCCACCGCACAGGCTCACAGGCAGCGGCTGAGGGCTTGGCACCTCCAGCCAAAGCCTCCTTGCAAGGCTTTCAAACAGAGAACCCTGCTGCAGAGTGGCACCTCTGAACCAGGCGGAGCCTCCTCTCTGTGCTACTCCTTAAACAGTAAATAATTAAAACCCCCTGGAAAAGGTAAAATACAAGCCACAATGTCAGCAACGCAGACATGAAAGAGAAAGGGGAAGAAAATGAATTTAAAAAAAAAAGAGCAGTGAAATAATTTATTTGAAGCTTTAATAAAGTTCCATTTGCAGTCTTGTTTAAAGATATATCAGACTTCAGGGATGTAACCCAATTACATTTTTATTCTAGGTTCCATTCAGAGATCCTGGACTTTGATTCTTTAACACAGATCAAACATGGTATAATTTTCTCCTGGTTATCAATACTTAAAAAGAAGCTCTTCATTAAATACTGTAAGGTTCTTACGAGTGTGTACACAGAGTAGGTGGATAACAAACCGAGAGGAGCCAGAAAGGGGACAGTTACAATCTGTACAGAAGCAGCAGTGGAATCCGCTTGGTTTCTTTAGAAAGGTTTGAGTGACTGAGTCCCCGCTTACAGAACTGAAAGTGCCTGGTTTCCACAGAGTCAGGTGGCTCTTGGAAAATACCCGGCAGGCAGTACATCTCCAATTAGTTCCTGAGGTTTATGGCAGAAATGAAGTATAGGATGAGTCCGGCAGAGTCACAGCCACCTCAGAGAGGGGCCTCAGACACTCCTGCTGTTGGCCCCGCCCCTGGGTGGTCTCTGGGAGTTTTGGAGCCACCCCCACTAACCCCCCCACCCCCCACCCCACCCCACCCCCACCCCCGCCCAGGGCTCATTTCAAGTGCTTGTCTGCAGAGCTCTGTGCCTTGTCAGGCCTCCTCTGTTGGAAACGAGACTCTTCCTGGAAAACTTTCCTCCTGAAGATATTTAAGACACACATTCAAAATCGGACACATATTCATGTTTTCCTGGCTAAAAGGCCTTTGTCGCTCTAAGTGCCACTTTCTCTTGCAGCATCTTGTATGTAGGGGAGGCCTCACTACAACAAATCTTAAAGCTGACAGCACTTTAGATGGAGAATAAACGCTATCAAAGCCCCCAGTACTCCTATAATGCTTGTCAACAACCTATTAATAGCAAATAACAGCCACGGTTGTACTCACCATGAATAAAATACCAGGACTTAGGAAAACGTGACACTCTACATCAGGTGACCAGTATAGAAAAACAGACGAGTTCAAACACATATCAGCAGAACTGAAGTTCTTGGGGGGAAAACTTAGAATTCTGCTGACAATGACGCCATCTGTCATTTGAAGTGTACTTATTTTGCTGAAGTTTTGTTTTATTCTTTTCTATACCCATTGGTGTTCTTACACAGTTGTGAAGAATGGATGTAGGTTTCATCTGATCCTCATCATTTTACAAGGACTGCCTCCAAGCTGTGTGTTTTCATAAAAGCCTTATAAAAGCCTGTATACTGGTATATTAAATTCCAAAACCGTTTTAGTTCTGTTGAAGTTAGGGCCCAGTTCTTCTTGGGTGCCATTTGTAAAAATAACTTTTAAGTGGATTTAGCAATTACTTTTATACAGCACCACCATCAATACACACAAGTAGTGTTTCAAAGAATCACCGTTGTTTTTTCTTTTTTTTACATAAATAAGTGCAGAATGGCTTCTCAAAATTACTCAAATTACTGTTTAAGCCACTGATTCTCCTATGAACTCAGTCTATTAGTTCTTGGGTTAATGGTTCGAGCTTTTCCTAAGAAGTCAAACCATCAAAACACTTTCGTGGATGATATTTTTTTTTACGTGGAATTCATGTGCCCTTTCTCTCTCACAAATATCAAACACACGGTTTTCATGGACATGCCCCACCCCGCCCCAGCATCTGAGACTAATTTGCTCCTCCCATGTGGCACCCACATTGATTCAGTCAACATACCCACATTTTAGTGCCTTATAAATCCTTACACCCAGACTAGTTTTCCTGTTCTGAATTACTCCATCCACACTGAGTAAATGCCCCAATTTCCACTCAAGTTTCGGGGCAGGACAAGAAACCTGTCTTCCAGAGTAGGAAGCCATCCCAGCCCCCGTTTTCTCACTGCCTCGTTTTCCCAGTCTTTTCTCTTCCACTTTGCTCTCTGTCTCTGGAAGGGCTCGGTGTTCTACTGATTTTCAGAGAGCAAGCTTTTATGAAGAACCACTTTTAAATTTTTTAGATTTATTTATCTTATTTTATGTGTGCCAGTGTTTTGCCTGCGTGTATGTATCTGCGCCACCTAAGTGCAGTGCCTGCAGGGGTCAAAAGAGGGCATCACCATCTTGGAAATGGAGTTAATGGTTGTGAACCACCACGCGGGTGCTGGGACCCAAACCCAGGTCCTCTGCAAGAGCAACAAGTATTCCTGACACCGAGAGCTGTCTCTCCATTTCTTTAAAAACAAAACAAAACAAAACAAACATACGTTTGTAAAGTGTCGCCTAGACAGTCCGGGGGCAGTGTGGCATGAGGAATGAGAGGGCTTGCCTCGGGCCTGCTGTGGCACCACGACAGATTCACCAATCTACACACGATTCCTGGGCTGGGCTAGGGCTGAGCACAGAGGCAGGAAGACAGATTGTTTGACCGGCCAGCAGATACACCTGACTTATTCTGTTTGCCCAAATTCTATTCTTAAATCACATGGAATAAGCAGTGTGAGTTTATTTAGGTTGAGTGTGACATAGAGAAAGGAAAAGGAATAGAAAGAATTCTGGATTCAAGTCTGTGACCAGCTACTTCCACACCACACGGGGTGTGTCAGTTACTCCTGCGTGTCGGCCTTAGAGCTGGATAGCTCGCAAGACTTGATATGGCACTAAACTTTATTCCTCTAAAAGCGTTAAGGCGGTTCTTCCCCAGCTCAGTCTTAAGCACCGGTTACACTTACTGCATTCATCTCATTGTTCTTCTCTAGAAAGCAGCTCTCCTAACCCCGCTATTAACATCAGGCCTCCTCTTGAGCAGCGGCTTTGAGAATCCCGACTCATGAAAATTAACTATCATGAACAATTTCTGCTTCTCTCACCCCAACTTTCACCGGTTGGCTCATTTGTAAACAACTGTCTAATACAACGAGGGACAAAAAGGCCATGCAGGAAAGCCAGCAAGCTCCTGAGGCAGGGACAACAGCTTCATGTACCTCCTGCCACAGAACGTCACTCGCACAGCAAGACTGCCCTGTTCTGCGTGCATGTGATGCTACCAGGAAAAGATAACATCTTCTTCAACAGAAAGTGGAGCAGATTCCCGCCTCTGCATGGACGACGTAAGCCCCAACATGTAGCTCGCTCACAGAGACACTTCCACATCTCTCTCCAGCACTTCATGCGGATGGACACATCTATGCAGACCCACAGAACACCTTGGAACCCTTGAAAGCAGAGGAGAAGATTTGAGGACAGAAGTGGAATACCAGGAGATGTCACGGGAGATGCTGAGGGCAAGAGCAGAAGGTGCCGAAGCAGGAGAGCAGGGTCCTGCAGGCGCCTTCGCCAGCCGTTGCCATCGGCGTCTACTCTGTTTCTCTGAAGACTTTTTCAAGGTTCAGATGTGTTCACTGGAGCTGGGGTTTGTAGGTCTGATGCTGGTTGACTCCGCTATCCTGCATCCCACAGAGACAGGGTTTAGGTGGCAGGCTCACCAGAGGACAGACACAGGCACGACCTTAGAAAGGGTGGCACTGACGCTGCTTACTCTCAACATAATACTCTCGAGTTATTGTGACAATCCAGAGAGGCATAAAGAGGGTTGGAGAGATGGCTGCACAATTACAAGCGCTTACTGCTCCTCCAGGAGGCCCAAGCTCAGTCCCCAGCACCCATGTCAGATGGCCGACAACGGCCTCTAACTCCAGCTCCACAGATCCTGTGCCCACTTGGCCCTCTGTGAGTTCCTGCAGGCCCACACGTGTACGCGACGAGCGATGACAGATCTTTAAAAGCTCGTGTGAGACAAATGTCAGAACTGCTGCGCGCTCCACCGATGACGCTGGCCGCTCCACCGATGACGCTGGCCGCTCCACCGATGACGCTGGCCGCTCCACCGATGACGCTGGCCGCTCCACCGATGACGCTGGCCGCTCCACCGATGACGCTGGCCGCTCCACCGATGACGCTGGCCGCTCCACCGATGACGCTGGCCGCTCTCACGGTCGCATCGCTGCAGGACGACTGCAGGCACTGATGATACTTTCATCATTTTACAAGACTTTAAAAGCCATCTTTGTTATGGGTCTGTGTTGGATTTTTGTCATTGTGACAAAATATCTGAGGAAGTCAACTTAGAAGAAGGAAAGGGTCTTTCAGCTTTTTGTTTCATTTGGTTCTTTGCTTGGGGTTCTGTGACTGGACAGAGCATCAAGGCCAGGGGACTTCTTGAGGCAAACTCTTGATCTCATGCACGGGAAGCAGAGATACAGAGGAAGAGGCCAGAGTTGCAACATTCCCAAACAATTTAACTTCCTCTTCTAGGCTCACTTCCTAAAGATCCCACCAGGACCCAATAGCACCCCTCAGGCTTGTAAACATCCAACACTTGCTTTTCAAGAACACTTCCACTATGCTGAGTGTTTAACCTGCGAATATGATTACAACGATAGGTATGGCCTTTGTCCAGTTCTGGTGGGACTTTGTGGTAGCCTGAATTCTATTTAGAAGGAGGTGGGGTTTTGGACACAAAGACAGCCACATACAGAGGGGGCATGATTGAAGATGGAGCAAGGACACAGTCTACAAACCAAGGAATGCCTAGAGCTACAGGAGGCTGGGGAGGGCCTGACACAGGCCTTTCCTTAAAATCCTGAAAGAACCAAACACTGTGGTTATCTTCATTTTGGACCATGAGTTCACTGGGTTCTGCCATTTGGGCCACCTAGTTAGCAGTACTTTGCTATGGAAGCCCCAGAAAACCAATATAACATGGTGACAAGGACTTCTGTACGTAACAGAAGATATTACTTCAGGGAAAAGCGATATGTCAGAGATATACTCTGAGTATGAAGTGCGGGGCTCATTTTAGAAGTGCCGAATGATATGGCCATATGGAGAGTGATCAATTGAATAGTATCTAAAACAACACAAAATGACTTCCAGAAACTCCTTAGTGTCTCATATAAATAATCCCTTCCTAGCACTTTGGCTTTTTATTTTAGTACATATTCTGTTATAAATGTAATTTTATTTTTATTCTTTAGCATTTGAAGTGAAGTTGATTATCATGGTATTCAGCTCTTTAAAAAAAAGGTAAAAATATAAGCATTTAATATAACCAAAGATGTCACATCAAAATTGATAGAAATTTCATTGTAATTCCTTATTTGTCATGGGATAACATTTGCCAGTTTATTAGAAAAACAGCCTTAATAACTAAAAGACATGTAAAGGATATATCAGTTTTTAGTGTGGTATTTTATTTTCTCTTTCATTTTATTAAAAATTAATAGAGATGTAAGCGCTGTTGAGAGGATTTAAAACCCTTCAGATATACAAGATCTCAACTGGGGCAGCCTCTAGAGAAGGGTATTGAAGCAGAATGATGGGGAACTCACTTTGCAGGGTGTGCCCTTTCCTAGTATTAGAACTGGTGCTCTCTCTCTGTGTGTGTGTGTGTGTGTGTGTGATTTATTTTTCAGTTAAACTAGCCAGTTGAAAACTCTGAGATGCTATAAAAAAGCATAGAAGAATTTTAAGAGATAACCAGAGACTGAAGGACCATTAGAAGTCCACTCCCACTCCTGAAATGGGAAAATGTGAGGCTGAGGAACCAGAAACATCAATTCCACATGTAAACTGAGTGGTCACCACATAGCAGCGAAAGACTGACTTTGAGAAGATAATGAAGAGCAGATGAGAATTTGAAATTAAAACAATCAGAAGGGCTGATAAGATGGTTCACCAGGTAAAGCCACTTGTCACTAAGTCTAAAGACCAGAGATCAACCCCCAGGACCTTCCTACATGTAGGAAGGGAAGAACCAACTCTTCTAAGCTGCCCTCTGACCTCCACACCTGTGCAGTGGCATCTGTATATTCACACACACACACACACACACACACACACACACACAAAATAGATGTTTCTTAATCAATGAAAATCTGAAAATACATACGAGGAGGTTTAAGTTGGCGATAGTTGACAGACACTAAGTGAATAACTGTGGGTTAAAAGTATCCTGCATCCCAGGGCTTGGGCCGCTGGTGAGGGGGGATGAGGGAAGTTTTGATTGCGCTTTGATTGTGGGCATCAGGCTATGTGAAGCTGTGAAACCTCGCTCCTGGGTGGGGGAGAGCAGTCTAAGGTCCCTGGGGACTGCTGTCATTGCCTCGGGGTCCCCGACCTGCATAGAGGCCAAGGACGTCAGGTTCTCAGACTCTTGGGCACCCCACACACCGCTGCTGGATGCTACAGAAGAGCTAAGAACGGAGTGGGGGGTCCATGGGCTGGATCTAGCCCTGGGCTGAAGGGGAAAAGAGGGGATCAAGCTCAGGCTGGGTCCCCTGGGGATGACAGAGTCCTTGGCTTGGTGGGGACAGTGACTGGGAGTACAAGAGATTAGTGGCCAGCTCTTTAGCCGAAGGCCTGCTCTATTGCTCCCCATGGTGGATTCTGATGAAAAGAAACAGACCATGGTTTTAAGGCATTTATTGTCATGGTGGAGAGCAGGGATGAGAAAAACTGTAGCCCACTCTCTCAGGGTGGGCCTGTGGTTAAATACCTTTGCAGGGAGGAGTGTCTGGGAAGGAGAGCTCAATTGGCTAAGCTTTTAGGTACCTCATTAAAATGGAGATCTGTCTTGAGGCTACATGATGTGTGGTCAGTTCTCTACCTTTGGAGGAGCTTGGGGCATTTGTGACTGATGGCGACAGACTTATGGAGTGGTGAGCTGTGGCATCATGTCAGGGGCCTGGTATCCAGGAGCGTGGCAAAACGCCTACTCTGCGGGGTCACTGGGGTTTTAAACCTAGCTCAACCAGAAAGAAAACAGGCTGCCTTTCAGGGTCCCATGAATGACCTGGTTGTATTCTTACATGGTATCAAACTCTACAGTGAAACAGCTGATGTGCGTCTTAAATTGAGCTTAAATTGAGATTCTCTCCTGACACTCCGCTTACTTATTAACTTTGGAAAGCAGGTAAGTTATACGTCATCCCTGCATGTGCTGACATTCTTGTCTCTTGAGTAGGGGGTTGGAGCACAGTATCTGCTCAACTCATTTTCTGATTTCTATGGATATAGAAAGACCTGCTGTTACAAAGTTCATGTGCCACCGTATTTACTCGTTCAGATAAAAAAAAAAAAGAACATTTTTTTGAGAAGGGAAATGGAGTTTTATGTTAACTTCTTTGTGCTTCTCTTGTTTTCAATGTCTTAGTATTTATTTTTAATTTATTTATGTGTACGTGTTTCTGTGAACATGTGTTGTGTGTGTAGGGGGCAGTAAAGGACACACCCCCAACTACTCATCTCTTTCTACAGTCCCACAAATTACTGTAAAATAATAGCATGGCATTAAAGCTTTTGAGTGGTTTACTTTTTGAAATATACAAAGTTGGGGCTCGACAGATGGCTCAGTGGTTAAGTGCGAACGACTCTTACACAGGACCCAACTGTGGTTCCCCAGATCTAGGATACGGAGATTAACATGCCAAGAACTGACCCTTATAGGCTAGCTTCTCAGAAAAGTCATGGTCCTCTGAACTCTCCATGAAAACCCATCAGGTAGGTGCTGGGGGCCAACGCTCTTCACCTGTACCCTGTCATTCTTAACTCAGTCTCTTGGCTGCTGTCATGGGTAGTAGGCTTTCTGGACTGGAACCTTCCTAGGTAATAACTCAGGGATATCGGAGAGGAGTGCATTAGCCACATGGAGGTTTAAGGCATATTAAAATATGCATGTGTGTGTCTTTCATTCAAGTAGCGAGGAGCTCCACTGCCGCCAATGCCACCGCCGCCGCCGCCACCAGGGTGGATTAGAGTAGCCTTAATTGGGATCAGCGACATTATCCCTAATTTCCCCTGCATGTCTGTGTACATGCTCAGCACTGAGCACTTGCCAGTGAGGAGAAAACGTTGTGTTGCCCTTCATGTCTCCTACAGCGGCCAGTGGCTAGGAGATCAGTAGCTAGACTCAGAGTCTGGGGTGGTGGTCCTGAGAAACCATCTATTGGAACTGGGAGAAGAGGCAGGGTGTGGAAAGTAAGGTGGCTCAAACGGAGGGTTAACCCGTCCGAAGCTGATTGCTTCTAATCTAGTCCACCAAACAAGAGACCGCTCTCCATGCGGCTCCAAGGAAACAAGCTAGTCTTCTTGCTCATGGCTTGTGGGGGAAAGCGGGAAGGATTGTGTCTCCTCCACCAAAGTGATGGGTTTGCACCTCTCCTGCTCCCTCTCCCCACCAATAATGCGGCTGTAACTGTAAGCAGGGCCAGCCATGATGCCGGAGAAAAGGCTAGCACAGCCACGTTGGGGATGGAGGTTAAAGATGGCCCTGTCTTGGCCTCAGCCCATTTGGCACTTCCCTCTGGTCGTGAGTTCTCTCAGGTCTGACGCACGGTTCGCCTAGTCCTCCAAGAACTGCTCCAGGATCAACGAGCACATCTCCTGCTGCTCGGGTACCTGGGTACTTTCTGCAGTGCCCACCAGATGCGGCGTGAATGCTCCTTGCCCTTCATTCAGTGTGAATGTTCCTTGCCCCCGCATGCTGGCTGCATGATAAGATCCTTACGAATAAATAAGACCATGATTCTAAAAGAAGACATGGCCGGTGCGACTTCTATAAGAATTCGTCAGTACCTGATTCCTCCATGCCGACGAACGCTGTCATAACTCTGCCAAACTTACCCTGAAGAATGAGCCTACCCTTGAGCCAATGGGACCCAGGGCACGCTATAGACATCAGCCATCCTTAGCAGAGTGGGGACTGGAGATTCTCTGCTTGACTTGGCCAAGAGGCTCTAGGTGAGAACCGGCCACATTTGTGCCTGTGGGCTGCATATTACCCCTCGCCGCAACCATGTGCCCAGTCTCTGACAATGGCATCTGCTTTTGTTCCTCATTGGCTCTATGGTTCCCCCAGGGAGCTGGAGCCCTGCCCTGAACCACAGCCTGCTTAGTTGGGCCCTGACAAGCTGCCCATTGCCATCTGCCGGCTAACATCCTCCTTAAACCTGAATGGGGGGCACCCATGGAATCAGGAGGCCGCCACCTGCCCCGCAGCCCAGCTGCTGCCTAGATGTTGCTGTGGGGCCTCCATTTGCCTGTCGGGACCAATCAGACCAGATGAGTGGAAGGGACCTTACAGCCCCTCCATTCTAGCTCTGTGTGTCGATGCTATGTGACTTTACTTTTCTGGTGAAAACATTTCTACTCCAGCTGCAGAAGCTGCAGATAGTTCTCTCTGTCACCAGGCACACAGTCTCTAGAATTTAGCACCGAGGCTGGCTTGCTTGTTTATTCCTACTACAATTAAAATGTGGTTCTGATGCTCAGGCAGTATTCAAGGGAAGAGATCGCATCATTTTGGATCTGTGAAAAGGTAGTTTTGAAACAAACCAACAGACTCCAACTTCAACATGGCTTCAAAGGCAAAGACCTTAAAATATTTCAAAGACAAACATTAACTTTTCTGCAGACACGATATGTTTTAAGATGACATAGGCTGAGATATTGATGTGCAAGCAATCCAGAGACCTGGAAATGTCACCTTGCAGCAGTTCCACTGGGATCATGTGCCCCACACTCATCTTGGCCCAGCTCGTATGTCTGTCATCAGTGAGATGACCAGCCACAGTGCTATGGCTGCTTCATACAGGGTTTAGAACACTCTCAAGAGTTGTGGCATGAATGAATGAATGAATGAATGAATGAATAAACAAATAAAACAGTAAAGTCTGTAATGCATCCGCATGGTGATCAGAGATTCTGAGGCCTGGGAGTATGGGCACAGAGCTTCTGTTCAGCTGAAGCAGTATATATTGATATGTATCAAATGTATAAATACATGAATCACAGTCACACACTGGCCATCACAATGGTCATCACACAATGACCATTGCACAGCGGCCATCAGACAGTGGCCATTAGACAGTGGTCATCGCACAGTGGTCATCAGACAGTGGCATATATATACATATATATTATATATATGTATGTGTGTATATATAATATAATCAATATTTTATATATATATATAATCAATTTGACTCTCTTCCCACAGAACCTGAACTTGAGTGCTGAAATAGCAGGTTCGTAAAATATTTTCATCTTCCCCTACATACTTTTTTCATTTTATCTCCACACACCATTTCATACATTTCCTCACTTTCCATGTGAAGCCCTTGATCAGTCATCATACTAAATGTTCCTTACCATTCTTTTGTTTGGGTTTGATTTGTGGTTGTCTTGCTATAACATTAAGTACAAAGTTTTGTTTAAAGAAGCATTTCCTTTAGCAATTATTGTAAAACCACAGCAAGGCAGAATCTGATTTGTGCGGGTTTTTATCCTTTCGTCTGAGGAGGAGGAGGGAGGAGGAGGAGGAGGAGGAGGGACAACACTAGAAAACTCACAAAGGGAGCTTTCATTTTTCTAAACAGTTCTGTAAGTGAAAATTCTATTTCAAAATAGACAAAGAGGGCTGGTGTGACAACAACAACAGCGTATCACAAATATAAACACGATGCAGCAGGTGATGTGAGAAAGGCTGGAGACGGAGGAGATGCGGGCATGATCAAGGAAGATAGCTGGCTTCTGCACGAGCCAGCAAAGACTTGTGCGAGGAGGATTCGTCACCACCGAACACCGATCGACTACCACCGGCCACTTGCTTTTGCTTTCTGACTGCAGTACAGCCTCCTTATATTCAGGGCCTTTCCTTAACTTTCACTTCGGTTTGGCCTTGGGAGCCCCCCAAACATCCCCGGGGAAGACTGACTCACCCTCTTCCTCAAAAAGAAGGCCCATGTGTGCCTCTGCCTCCGCTTCTTTCTTCCCGCCGTCAAATTTGATCCGTTGAGCGATCTTAAAACACCGTTCGTAGAAGTGATTCCTCACCCACTTGTCTTCGGGATTATCGAAATAACAGGCCAGAGCATACAGGTTGTTATAGACCTCTTCATAGTATTCTTTACAAAGGAGAAAAAAACCATAGCGTATCAGAGACACGGCTTAGTTTATGTGAACACGATGCTGCAAATTACTTCTATCTATGTGTTTTTTCAAATACGTGGCCAACTGTCTTGAAAGTGAAATCTAATGCACGATACCATTTATTTTAACTATTCAAATAATTAATCAAAGGATGTGTGCGTAAGACAGGCAGGCAGCAAGCATCTTTCCAAAAAATTCAGACACACTAGAAACTGAGTCATAGTTGGTTGAAATAGGACTTTTTTTATACAACAGAAGCAGAGTATCTGTTAGCAAGGTTCCCTTTCTCTAGGAAGAGGAGGATAGTGTTGTCACTGAGGGAGAGGAGGAGAGGGGAGGGGGGAGGAAGGGAGGGGAGGGGAGGAGAGGACAGGAGAGGGACTATTCCACATCCCAGTGATGGGTCTAAAGGAATGTAACAGTAAAGCCTTGTAATCAATGTCTTAAAACCATGACAAAATAAGAGCAAATGAAAGGAGAAAGAAGCAGATGGAAGCTCCGAGATACCTTTACCCCAAAAGGGGATAATGCGGATGATATGTATAGGAGACTTAGGTCAGGATGGTCTCCATGCTTCAACCATTTTCTACCAATGTTTCTAGAAATACGAGTGTGAAGTGATGCTAAAGAGATAGACTGCTATGCTTCTGTTCTGAGATTTTTAAATTGAGAATGTATACATAGTAACCATTCTTTTCAGGCAGACTTCGGCTAATTTGTTACATGCATCTTTGTACTTCGTATGCATATCTGCCTCACCGAGAGTGTGCCACTGAACTGTGACCCCCCTTTCGTGAATGATGCTGCAATAGTGAACTTGAGCAAAGATGTCTCTGTGGTAAGAAACTGTGCCTTGATCCTGTAAACGTGACATTCTTCCTGCCTCTGCCCACTAAGACCTGACATTACAGGAGTTAGTCACTGTATTCATGACTAAATTACTTTTAAACAGGCTGTTATGGACAGAGGTCACTGATACCAACTTCTCGCTATTACTAGGAGGGTCAGCTCCTAAAATGACCATAATCGTGGACAATATTGCCTATTAGTATGTTGTACAGGATTAAATGAAAAGGCATAGAAGAACTAGCCTGAATACACAAAGGCAGCAGCCAAGAGCTGTAAATAAGTCACTGCATTATTTCAGAATCATTTCTTCGTGTGTATACGTGTGAATAGAGCAGGGTAAATATATGTGTGCGTCCATGTGCATGTTTGTAGAGGCCAGAAGAGGTATCTACCTCAGTTGCTTGCTGCCTTACTTCCTTGAGGTTGGGTCTCTCTCTGAACCAGAATCTAGGTCTGCCTACTTTGTTAAGACTAGGGTGGCTAACCATTCACAGTGATCCTCTTTTCTCTGCCTCCACCTAGCACTGGTGTTACAGCGACATTCAGTCATGTTCCGTATTAGTCAGAGTTTCTATTGCTGCAATGAAACACCATGACCAAAACCTAGTTGGAGAGGAAAGGGTTATTTGGCTCACATTTCCACATCAGAGTTCATCATTGAAGGAAGTCAGGGTAGAAACTCAAGCAGGAATCTGGAGGCAGGAACTGATGCAGAGACCATGGAGGGGTGCTGCTTACTGACTTGCTCCCCATGGCTTGCTCAGCCTACTTTCTTATAGAACCCAGGACCACCAGCCCAGGGATGGAACCACCCACAATAGACTGAGCCCTCCACCATCAATCATTAATTATGAAAATGCCTTATAGTCTGATCTTATGGAGGTGTTTTCTCAATTAAGGTCCCCTCCTTTCAGATAACTAGCTTTTGTCAAGTTGACATAAAACAAGCCAGCAGATCCAGCTTTTCCTTGGGTGCTAGGAATCTAACTGAGATCTTTAAGCTTGTCCAGGTAAGAACTCTCCATAGAGACATTGTCTCAGCTCCTAACGACACTTCTAAATACCACCCACTTCTTAACAGACACTTCCTGCAGACACTTCTCACCTAGTGCGCGTGGACTAATAAAGTATAAGCTTAACCCACAGAAACTTCTCATCTAGTGTGCGTGGACTAGTAAAGTATAAGCTTAACCCACAGAAACTTCTCACCTAGTGTGCGTGGACTAGTATAGTTTATCAAATGTTTCGTTTTTACTGATCAGGGTTTCTGTTTACAGACTCAAGTGGATAAGGTATGTCAACTTTCTATTTTTACAAATGTGTATCTGAACATTTTCTCTTTTTTAGTAAATTGAACTATAATTTAAAATATTCTCAACATATATACAGAGTATTTTTTAAGGTAATGAGCTGTAATTATGTAAGTTCCCAGGATTCTGTATTTAAAAACTGACAATAAGCTGAACTATTTTTTTCCTGTAACCACATCTGTATTTTTCACAGTCTAAGTAGCCTGTTCTCCTTGAGAGAGTCACCAGCAGGCGTCATCTGAAGATGAAAGTTCATCATGGGTTTGTTCATCATAGCATCTGAATACAGATGCTATGACCTGTACTCTAAAGAGGATTCTCTGCTAAAGTAAGTTTGAGAAATACTCTTGCTAATTTTCTCCACTTAGTGAAATAACACAACATACAAACGTGTACATGGTGCTCAGATACGTGCTGCAAAATCAGGATGCTTAAGCCCAGATAGAGCTAATTAACCCGGAGTTTTCCAAACTTACTTTAATCCGTGATATTTTCCCCACTTTTCTACTTTGCATAAAACTTACATTGTGTGAGAGTCCACTTGAGCCCAACAGATTTTGTGTGTATTAAACGAATGTTGCCAGAAGACAAGGTAGCTTCAATGTTCAACCACAATTTACAAGTAAAGTGTAAGAGACTTTAGAATTTGCTGTCACAATCAGTGCCAATTTTTCCACAAGACACTAAGAATAACATTCCAGGTGGCACGGAAAGGACTCACAGTGGGGACTGTGAAATGTGTCTGAGACAGGTATGTTAACCTATGGAAGATGACACCAAAAGGAAAGACTAGGTTGCTTTAAACAGTTTGGTTTACAGCATCAAGTGGTATTGGTGATTCAAATAAACTAATGTGACTGCTGTGCACATCTGCTGAGGCTGAACTGGTGCAGACAACCACCGTTCCTGCCGTAGACGAGGCAGCACTGATGTGGATGACTGCTGATACAGCCACAGCTTGGATGAAATGAACTTCACCATGGCCCTCAAGGGTCGATGGGTGGATGGGTGGGTGGATGGGTGGGTGGATCGGTGGATGGGTGGGTGGATGGGTGGATGGGTGGATGGGTGGGTGGGTGGATCGGTGGATGGGTGGATGGGTGGGAGGGTGGGTGGGTGGATGGGTGGATCGGTGGATGGGTGGGTGGATGGATGGATGAGTGGGTGGGTGGATGGGTGGGTGGATGGGTGGATTGGTGGATGGGTGGGTGGATGGGTGGATGGTTGGGTTGGTGGATCGGTGGATCGATAGCTGGATGGGTGGATGGATCGATGAGTGGGTGGGTGGATGGGTGGATGGGTGGGTGGATGGGTGGATGGGTGGGTGGATCGGTGGGTGGGTGGATGGGTGGGTGGATAGGTGGATGGGTGGGTGGATGGATGGATGGATGAGTGGATGGATGTGTGGATGGATCGGTGGATGGGTGGGTGGATGGGTGGATGGATGGGTGGGTGGATGGATGGATGGGTGGGTGGATGGATGGGTGGATGGGTGGGTGGATGGGTGGATGGATGAATATATGGATGGATGGATGGATGGATGGATGGATGGTTGGATGGTTGGATGGGTGGGTGGAGGGGTGGGTGGATGGGTGGGTGGATGGGTGGGCGGATAGGTGGATGGGTGGATGGGTGGGTAACTCGGTGGATGGATGGGTGGATGGGTGTGTGGATGGGTGGATGGTTGGGTGGGTGGATCGGTGGATGGATAGGTGGATGGGTGGATGGATTGGTGGGTGGGTGGGTGGGTGGATGGGTGGGTGGATGGATAGATGGGTGTGTGGGTGGGTGGATGGATGGAAGAATACATGGATGGATGGATGGATGGTTGGGTGGGTGGGTAGATGGGTGGGTGGGTGGGTGGATCGGTGGATGGATGGGTAGATGGGTGGATGGATGGGTGGGTGAATGGATGGATGGATGGATAGATGGGTGTGTGGGTGGGTGGATGGATGGAAGAATACATTGATGGATGGATGGATGGATGGATGGATGGGTGGTTGGATGGGTGGATGGGTGGGTGGGTGGGTGGATGGGTGGATGGATGAATATATGGATGGATGGATGGATGAGGAAGCAGTGAGGACTCTCAGAGTCATTATTTCAGCATTAGCTTTTCACAACCTGAGACCACACACCGTGGACCCTGAGACACTCCTGACAGAACATTCATTAGACTTTGCATTCTAGTTGCGTGCGTATACACCTTAAAACATACACAGGTGTTTTCAGATTTAGGATTCATTCAAGCTAACACAAGCAAACATGAAGATGCCATTTTCTGGAGTAATTTTTATTCAGATCTCAATTTTTCTCTGATAAATTTTAGGTGTGGATGGGGAAAAATAATGCACAAAGTGCTAAAAACTGATTATACTTTCTGTAATAACTCTAATTTTCTATATTCCAGCAAGGCAAAAGCCATGGCACCTCAGAGGAGATAACCCTATGGGTGAGCTCTTTTGGGCAAAGGTAATGTTGTCCTATTTAATAAGTACAACCGTATTCCTCAGACATGCATGATAAATCACATAATGCCACTTGAACGGGACCTCACTGGGACCTGGTCTTCTGTGTGTTATTTCCCTTTAACTTGAGCATCCTGTGACTCCGCCATCCTACGGGTGCTTTCCAACAGCCAGACTGACGCAGCAATGACACGTCACGACATGTTAGGCACGTGGCTCGAGTTTATGCTGCTCAGATGAAAGCCCCCAATTTAAGCTGATGATGAAATTGAACCTTATAAAATAAATAGTGGGCGAGGTTTATCTTGGCTAGTTCTATTTCCGGCGTAAATATCAATTCAGGAGTTTGCTCTGATAGTAGAATTTGGGACTTGGCTTTTGTTTGTTTTGTGATAACACAGCATATTGATTATATATATATATATAAAATAGTCAATTTCTCATGTTTAAACTGTATCTTGAAAGTTCATCAAAAGACTTCATTGCATGTCAGTTCTGCAGTTCAGAATGCTTCCCCGACACTATCAAAGAGCCCTGGTATTGCACCCTTGGGCTTTCTGTCCATGTTATGTCCTATCTTATGGTCTGAAGCCCCTGAGCACATCATGAGGGCTCGGACTTGGGCTGCCCCTCTGTTCTGTGTACCTGTCTTCACAACCACAGCAGCGAACAGGTGGGCAGGAAGAATCGCCTGCTGACTGTGCAAAGGCCCCCATGTTCCTGCGTATAGCACTGGCCTTTCTTGTCTTTCTTTATGTTTATCCTCTTGTCTTTTTAAGTCAGAATGATGCAGGAAAAATTTGAAATGCCAAATTCTAGAATTTTTTTTCTCTTTTCTAATGAAAACAAATGCCTCACACAGACCTAAGAATGTCAAACGGCAAAGTCCATATGATTTCATCAGAGACTTTCTTAATACTTAATTTTCTTAAATACTTTAAAGTATTAAGTACATGATACTTTAAACATTAAGCACCAACTTTATAAAAAAAGTGTTAAAATATGGCAAGAGAATGCCTTAAAATTATTTTGTGAAACATAGGAAATTAACTTTTGAAGTTACAGTCGTGGATTGCATATTATTTCCCCCTTTCTTCTGAAAAAGTGTCTCACCACGTAGCTGAGGCTAACCCCAAACTCAGAGTAAGCTGACTCTTTGTCCCAAGTGCTGAGATTACAGCCTTTAACAACACCCAAGAAATTACGGGCTTGTCGTTGTTTTAAATACTACCATTTTGTGATCCAACCCAATGGGATCTCATGACAAAACTTTCAAAGCCTGTTACACAGATGCTAAAACAAACTAAATCTGTGTGGTTTTCATGTGACAGTGCTTTGAAAACTCGTCAACATTCAT
Source organism: Tokudaia tokunoshimensis (assembly GCA_036184795.1). NCBI lineage: Eukaryota > Metazoa > Chordata > Mammalia > Rodentia > Muridae > Tokudaia > Tokudaia tokunoshimensis. Next base: position 5,499,794 of record BTHU01000020.1, on the reverse strand, counting down.
ACACACAGACAAATCAGGATGTGTTCTTGATGACAGGAAAGGTTTACACCTGTTGGAAACTTCTGGAGATGTTTGGTACAACACTGTCTTCCCAGGCTTGCAATGACATCTGCAGAATGTCTTTGTAGCTGGTCAGCCTGGCACCCAGCCATTTCATCCTTAAAACTGCTCAGTGGACCAAGCTGGATTGCACGAATGGTCTTAATGTATCGAATTCATAGGGCAACATTTTGGAATCTTCCCTGCGGTGCATCCCCACATTCCAGTGCCTACCTTTCCTCTCTGCAGTCTCGGCTCTGGTCAGGTAGTGGTAGAAATTGTCCAACTTGTCCGGCTGGTCTTCCAGAGGCCTCTGCTGCCAGAAGAGGGACTGCGCCTGCGAGGCTTGCTGCAGCTTGTCCCACTGCTCCATCAGTCCAAAGAGCTCGGTGAAGGACTTGTGGAAGCCGTCCCGCAGCATGTCCACACAGATGCTCTTCTTGTATGAGTTCCTGTGGCTGGGGACACAAGCAGAACACCAGCCGTTTTAGACCCAGTGAGGGGCTCCCATTCTCTAAAAGACCAGAAGTCAAGGCAGGTTTTCTTACACATCTCCCTCAGCGAGAGCGTGAAAACTATCAAGAGATCTTTGTGGCAATCAAGCAACTTCCGTTTTAAGAAGGATGCTGGGAGCTTACCTAACGTAGTTATGTTAATATAACCGCACCTCTGAAAAGGACAAACAGTTACTTAACTATTCGAAGGTTTTTTTTTATACACACAGACTTATACACACACTTCCATCCCCCACCCCACCCTTTACACCTACCCCTGCTCAAACCAACCAACCAATCAACCTATCAGCAGACCAAACAGACCTGCCAAACAGACGAGTAAGAAGACCAACAGAAAAAAAAACCTTATTACTGAATATTAAAAAATCCCTTAATTTCTCTATTATGTAGTTCTAAAATCTGTTATTGGAATTTGACCATCTTCAGTCAATCATGCTTCTGCATTTAATGTTTTAAACAATTACTGAAATACCATAGTGTATATATATACTAAAAACTCAAGAACCATCTTGTGATTCTAGGAGATGAAGAGAGAAGACTAATGCATGATTTCTTCCATGTTCCTTCCATGTCCTCTGATCCAGTGAGAAGGACACAGAATGGAAGGGTCAGGAGTGAACCTGTGAATGTGCCACATCCCCTTTCTCTCCCCCCCCCCCGCTCTCTCTCAAATACTAGGCGAGCTGGAAATGGAACTTGGTTTCCTGTAACGCCCAGAAAACTGGAGTGGGGGGATAACTGCACCCATCTCTTGTGGGATGCATGAAGGTATGAGGACAATGACCATCTATCTCCTTTCCCAGCTCCCTGAGCACCGGGCATATGAAAACAGCCACCTGTCAGGTTCTAAGCAGAAGACAGCTGGCCCTTTAATTTCTCAAGGTCCTAGGACAATATGAGAGGAACACCATAACATCCCAGGCGCTCTGTGTGTCATACTGAAGGTTTTGGACGGAGAGGGCCACAATTCCTGCCGCCATAGTTTCAAGCAGCAGCAAGGTTTGTATGCAAAAGGCTGTATATAGCTCGTGAGGACAGACACAAGACACAAGCTGTACTGGAGAGATCTGGCAGCTCAGGCTAGCTCATCTGCAAAGGGGATGACCACCTCAGCAGGAGGGCATAGCTCGGGAAGGCATTCAGTAAGAGAGTTTGCCTTCTGGGATCTTAGAAAAGCAAAGCTTCTAGATTTTTTGCTAACACGCATAGTGGAAGGTCTGGCTGAGTGGCCTGGTGGAGTCAAGGCTGGTATCTCTGGGATTATCTTGTTCTGTGCGCCTTACTGATCACTATCAAGTTGCTACAAATCGCTTTTACTTTTAAGACGAGAAGAAAGGAGACTGTCGGGTGGCATGGCTTTCCTTATCTGTGGGGATAAGGAGACAAGTCAAACCATTCCTAAAATAGCAGCTCCCCCATTTAAGCCCCACTGGTCAGAACTGTGTCAAATGCCACCCTGCTAGGCTGCAAGCAGTCTGCAAAACAACGCTGCCTTTGGTTGTCATCTTGCTCAAGGAAGGAAGATACTACATCAGATACCTGGACATCCAAAGATGACTTTCTGATGTTTTGGAACTAAAGCTGAACTTTCATATACTTTTTTTGTTCGCGGGATCCAATAATTCTACTCCCACGGTGCATGCAATGTTGTTTAGTTTAGTTTTTTTTTTTTTTTTCTGTTATAGGAGCAGAGTGAGGGGGAGTGGCTTTTGAATTTTGAGTAATCTGAGAAAGATCGCCACACTGGTCTGGCTTTATCTGAGGGACAAGATTTTGACACTAGCGAGGATTAAGGCTGAGGGCCAGGATTTAATTAAGGTTATAAAAAGGTAGACTTAGACTCTGTGACTCTGAACTTCACACTTGATCCAGCAGTGGGATGGAGGAGGACAGGCCCGGAAGCTTCGAGGAGAGATGGAGGGCTCTGCTGGCCTTGCCTGAGAAAGACTGTGGATGAGGAAACCAGGGCAGAGGAGGGGGAAGAAGCTGTTGACTTCAAAATCTATCTAGGTGATGGCATGACTTGGTGACTGGTGTTACCAACGTGAAGAAGCAGATTGATGATGGGTCATATTCTAAAATGGCCGACAAATGGCCGAACGGACTTTAAAAATAATTAACTGGAGTTTGAGGAATCGGAGGGTACCTGTGATTGGCGGTCCAGAAGGCAGGATTACAGAGGTCTCAGAGGACTGAGGCTGGATGCCACCGTTGCGTGTTGGAGGCTCTCACCATGTGAGTGGGAAGACCTCCTGGGTCAGACCTAAAGAAAAGTGCAATGCTGGCTTTAAACACTAAGTGGGGCGTCTGGGAGAGCCGCTCCTGCGAGGTCAAGTGAGAGACAAATGCAGGCGAGCACCCTGGGCCTTCTTTATCGGCCTTCAGAGATGGAAGAGGGTCATTTGCTGGAGGTGGCGGCCCAATAGTCCGCAGCTGGCAGCGTTCTAGAGTATGTGGAAATAACTGGCCCTACTGGGGATAGGATTTCTGTGGGTCAAGAAGTTTAATAATTTAATCAGGGCCTTTTTAGCAAAAGGATGAGTCCTGAGGCAAAGTGTTGACCACAGACACTGTCTGGGAAACACAGGAGGTAAGCAGAACTAAGGCTCGGTCAACAAGGCAGCGGCTTCTCAGGAACACTGTTGGGGCTATTCTTGCTATCCACCGTCTGTTAAGAGTCTTATGACTTGGCCTTTCCTTCTGGACCACGTTCTCTCCTAATTTCCACCTAATTAGTTACCAAATATCCTTCCAATAAGGCCACTTCCGCTTAATTTAGTCACGATCGGTTGCTGCTTCCTGTGGGCCCAAACCCTCACGGCACCACAGAAGGCTGGACTGAGATTACTTCTCAGATAGTTTTCGGCTTCCAAACATCCGAGAGATAGGACTGACATCCATTCCAAAAATATCTAGTGAGCGTTTAAATGGCCATTCTTCACAAAGAAGCTCTGACGGGCAATATTTCAATATGAATCTGTAACTGTGCTGACGTTTCTGTTTGGCACGTATGTTTGCATATGTGTAAACGTGCGTATTATAAAATAAGCCCTGTTATTAATACTCGGGATGCAGAAAAATCTGTGATGCCAACTTACTCACTAGATTCCTATTCATACCTTCACAGTTGATATAAATTATTTACCTGCCCTAAATCTTTATTTATTAACATGCCTTGGTTATTTGGGAGTAAAAGTACACGTCAGTTCTTGCTAGTATATCTGAACTCTTCAAATTTCTGTTTGTTTAACAGACAACTGTAGCCAAAGTTCACTTGCTTTGTGGAAATGTTTATTTATCTTAAATATGAAGGCAATGGAATTTTGTCAGCATTTTAATCATTTTTTCCTTGGGACCTGATTGTTTTACTCCTCAAATTTAGTGACACGCCAAAACGTTTATGGATATTGGTCTAAACTAAAATATGTTGCTTTTAGGCGTCACAAGAAAAATTTATAGAAGGGGGAAAATGAGAATTCAGGGAACCCCCTGACGGGGTTTCGTATCACAGAATTTGAGGACAGTGCTCACTGAGAATAAGGGGTATGCAAATAAATGTGAGGACATTCCTGACCTATAAAATGTGTTCCAGGAAGTGATCATCAGAGGCACACGAGGCTTCTGTGCTGTAGCAGCTACATCTACCCAACAAAAGCTAGAGGGTCATCCGAGAGAGGAGGGAACCTCAGCTGAGAAAATGCCTCTGTGAGTCTGGTAAGCACGTCGGGTGTTTCCTTAATTAGTGATTGACGTAGGAGAACCCAGCCCACTGTGGGTGATCTCACCCTTGGGTGGCCTTGGAAAGAAGCAAGCTATGGAGAGCCTGGCTGGTAAGTAGCACCCCTCAGTGGCCTCTGTTTCAGCTCCTGCCTTCAGATCCCCCCAACTCCCTTTCGAGCTCCTGCCCTCGCTGCCTTCAACAACGAAAGGTGATGTGGAAAGGGAAGCCAAGTGCACCCTTTTTACTTAAGTTGCTTTTGATCATGATGTTTCCTCACAGCAATAGAAATCCTAACTAAGATACCAGGATAGGATCTGCGACTGGGGAATGGATTTTAAAACTAGATGTGATCTAGTTCTGTCTACATGGGGTCTACTGCTATTTAAAGGCACCACTCAATGGCGATCTGGTTAACTATTTTACTTTGCATCAAAAATCCCCTAAAATATCTGTGTTGCCCAAAGTCATAGAAGCTTGCAAGGGGCGGAGCTGAGATTCACACACAGCCCCCTCTGCCCCTGATTCATAATCTTTCCACCCCCCCATATGCCCAGCAGCTACATAGACAACTTTACCCTTCTTCATCTTCTCTATAGTGTTCTGCTTGTTTGTTTATTTAAAAATTTGATATATTCTCACAACTACGATGCAATACCCTGTTTGAATCGTGTTGCCTTTATTTGAACTAATCTGCGTTCAAACTGGGCCAGGAAAAGTGACCAGAGCCATTCTGAGACCCTCCAGAGGATCCTCCTTAAAATGAGGGGCTGGTAATAGCATCCATGACAAATGGATTAGATAATCGAGTCCCGTTCAAGGAAGCGCACTGGCAAACGTTTAATAAGAGTGAAAACCAAACCCTTCTACAAACAGAAAAGGGAGGAAACAGACAGGTACGGTCCGCTTATTCTCACTGCACATGAATGTGAGTGAGCTAAAGATAGACTTTTAAAAACCTAAGTAATATCAGCTTTCCAAATTTGTGGGTAATAAATTTATTGTATTTCTTTATGGGCTAAACTGGAATCACACTATCAGTGTGACCCTTCACATTCAGAGATCTCAAGCACAGTTCTATAAGGAAAATGCATACTTTAAAACAAGATCATAAAAGTTTTATTTAATTCGACAAAGATAAACTTGAAAGATCTGTAAGAGCTCATCAAAAGTCAGGCTAATACTTTTATTCCGTTAAGTTAATATTTATAAGCCACTAGTGGGATATCTGTCGGTTTTAACAGTCTTACACTCATATTGGAGGGATAAATGTTATTGGAATCACCTGCGGGATAATTACACTGACTTAATGAATACTGAAACAGCTTCAGTTAATATAATTTCCACGAAATAAAGTGAACTGCTATTCTTACCTCTGCTTTTCAGTATAGGTAGATATTACACACGATCAGAATGAAACAAAAAGTTATTTCCATGCACACAAATACTGATACCAATTGCATAAGTGCCTTGGGTCTGTTTCAATACTTTGTACTTTTGTAATTTTTTTTTCTCCAAAAGCTAAACAACGACAAACATTGGGAAGCATTTCTCTATAAATACATAAAGCTAGAGGAAAGAGACAAAAATTAAAAAAAAAATTCATAGCACTTAGAATGACTTTACTTTTACAATGGATGGAATTCAGTGAACAATGACAGCATTTACCATCTAAATGTCTGCTTTGAACAATTCTTGGTCACAGTGATGACTAATACTGATGGAGAATCATCCTATATGTACAAAACATACTGGAAAGTGATACGTGAGTGGGGGTAGCACTTTTAAGGGCTTTTATTTTATTTTCCAAGTACTTCCAAATACAGTCAGATACAAAGTTTTAACATTAAACAAAAAACAAACAAGCCAACAAGCAAACCAACCAAACATTCCTTCCTTTAAAAGCACAAGGACTTCCACTGAGTTGACTGGTCTCTGGGGGCATCTACTGGAAATTTAGCAAACTGCAGTCACATCATGTAAATCTGATAACTTTGATTCCTCATCTTAATACAGAATATTATTTTAATTGATATGCAAACAAGGTGGCACCCTGATAATAAACATGTGGAGTTATGCGTGGCATCCTAGTTGATCCATCCAACAAGAGCAAAGGGGGAGTTGTTTGAGTCCAGTGATCAATACCCCATTGCTTCAGAGGCACGCTGATTGAGTGGCACATTAGGCCAGCGATTTCAAATCATTTAGTTCTCATTTCTGGGAGAATTGGGGCGCTATTTCAATAGTAAGCAAGCATACCTAGTAAGGAAAATGTGAACACTTTGCAACCGTGGTGTTTTCTCGGAAACCCACGCTGGGTATCTGTATGTCCTCTGATTACAAATTAACATTTCGGTTTATTTTCTATATGGTTAAGTTTAGCTCTTCCATGTTAATATCTTGAAGAGCAGAATTTTGATACACTTAAATTCAAAACTCTCTTTAATTGTGACTAGTCATTATAATTTGAATTATTCATTAGGATTAGCATGACTGATTCTTCTAGACATTTCAAAACGTGAAGAATAATGCACATATTTTTAAATATACATTTCAATAAAGAACTTTTCATGCTATTTTATTTATGACTAATTGTGTGGTAAGAATTTTAATGGCATAATTATAATCACAATCTCTATTCTTTATGAAGTTTATGGATATATATTTAAACTAAAGTTTTAAAAATAATTTTGGATGTGTAAGTATTGTGCTATATCTTCTATCATTACATATTTTACATGTTATGACAATTTTTGGTAAAATTCTCTTTATAATGATAAAATAATTAGCATTTAGCATGTATTAATTTATGTGTTTTCTGAAAAATCTCTTCAGACTCACCACCTAAATAAGTGTGGTCTTATCATTATGTAAGCTTTTAAAAATGAAAATAAAAATATTACAATTAGAATATAGATATTAATATAACAGAATATTTTGTTTCAGTTTAGATTTAGACTCAAGTAGGTATCTAGGTTAACCTGCTAGTTTAAAAATAAATAAAATCTACCACATTGACAGTGAATAGAATTGGTATGTAATTCTTTAAGCAGTTATAAGTTTACAGATTTGAATCTTTGGAAAGACTGTTATGCATGCAAGTTTTGATCTATATTTTTGGAAAATGCAAATTCATATCTATTAATAAAGTAGAAAGCATAAAGTTTCAACATTTTCACAGCACAGGTACAAAATACAACATATTATTTGAAAAATTCAACTTAACCCAAGCACATCTTTTTTTTTTCTATTTTAATTTTTTTTAAAGAAACCTAGTAAGGTGGGACTATTACTAATATAGTTCTTTTGATGGACAATGCAACATTTAAAGTCATAGTTAACAAAAAAAAAATCCTCTCAACAAGGACTTATTTCTAGACAGGTAACTTCATTTTAGAATACATAAAATATTTCTGTAGCATGAAACAAAAGTTAAGTTACGCATTCCATCATTAGAACTGATGTTTGGAATTCAGTGCAGTGACTCTGGTGGGACCCGGCATTGTTTATCAACCCAGCCATGTCTTGCTGGCCATGATTGTCAGACATCACAGGAGGATGGATTTGACTCGGCAGGCGGCACAGGACCGCAGCCCTTCGAATGGCTTTAGATAGTTCTCTTAATAAGATAAAGGCATTTAAAAATGTATTGATCACGCTAAAAATGATCGACTCAAATAATTTCCATTCGCTCAGATCTTTGAATCACAGTGGCCACCATTAGTTGAGCACAAATCAACAATGCACCCAGCAATGGCACAGAACTAGTTATCCACAAAAGCTGTCACCCAGAATTGAAGCAGCAGACATCGCTTTTTTTTTTGCTGAAAAAATAAAATCTCAAAACTTAGCCACATTTTTGCAAAGTTTCTTCGGGAGTTTCATATAAGAGACTGGAAGAGAGCCTTACGTAAGTCTCCAGATTTGTATGCAATCTAACTACTTGCAAACCTTCCCGAGAGGGTCAGGGTCAAACTCCCTTACTGAAGAGCAGCATCTGCAAAAAACCAGACAAAGTGAGCTGTGCACCGAATACCATTTCAAAAGAGTTTCCCAGGGAAAGAGTTTTAAGCCAGAATAAACACCTTTGGGTAAAAGGAGAAACTACAGAAATTCATGGGGTTTTGACTTTTTTGTTTGTTGTGGTTCAAATGACACTGTAATTTTCAAGCCTTGGAAAGCCAACAAAGAAGTACAGTTTTTAAAGTGACTTTCAGTGAGAAAAAAAGAACTCTGAGTAAGTAATATAATTTCATTATATTGTGTCCTGATAAACATTGAATATGAAGTAAAAATTAATTTCATATATCATGGCTACAAACACACAAAAGTATTAACGTTGCTACAGCAACTGAATACTTTTGTGTAAATTAATATAATGTGTTACCATAAAACTCCACAGAATACTGTATCTACTATTTTTCAAATGTAATTTGTTGTGTCCTGCACAATTTTTGAAATCATAAGATTTGAGATTGTTTTTCTCAAAAAAAAGCCCCTCCCAAAACAAAAACCCACCTTCTTTATTTCAGTTTTCATCTCTACAAATAAAACAATTGGTTTTCCATGTAAGGTGAGTGAAATAGGAAATAGTGAAAGGAGAAAGCCAGAGAGCTAATCTTAGGGAGCAACCTGTGCCTTACAACAAAGGCATGGCCTTGCTGCGCCCTTCTTTCCCGGGTCCTGCCTGGCTGTTTTCAGGGAGCATGCCTCACACTTTGCCTGTGCCAGAGTTTCTGAGTTTTGCAAGTAAAATTCTGTTCCTTGCACTCTTGCTGGGAGTCGTGAGAGTCTGTGGTTTGCACCTTCCCATTAAAAATGTATTGTATTTTTTGAAATTATTCATCCCGCCTTTTATCCAGATCGTGCCTTTGAAAGGAGGAAGTGGATGGATGATGAATGGAATAATTCACGGCTTCCCATTAAATATGAAACTTTCTTTTGCAGAGTTTAGAAAATGAAGTTCTACATAATGTACAGAAGTTGATTAGAACTTTTTCTACATCTTTTTTTTTGAAACCTTTCACATAAAACAACTACATGAAGAGGTTTCTCTGTGAAAGGAAAAGCAATTGATTCTTTACACCTATAGTTTCGAGCTTTCTGTTCTTGTGTTTCTGCCTCTAAACATACACACACACACACACACTCGCACTTGCACTCACAGTCATATGCACAAGCACACGCATTCACACACACACTCACGGTCATGCACACACTCATACACACACTTCTTTAGGTTACTTAAAAGCATTAAAATGATGTCAGGAAACGTGTCCATGGGGCTCTTCCGTTGACAAATACTTAAGAGAAATGTGACACCCTTAAAACACAAAAGGAAAAAGTACATCATTTAAAAAAAATGACAGCAAAACATTATTCATGCTCTTTAGTATGAAAATAAACAGAAAAACTTGCATTTTGATTTTTCATATTATGACATATCTTCTAGTGAGGTGATGACATTTGTCATGAAAACTGAACAAAACCTCATCTCTTCAGGCCCCCCTCACTCCCTCAGCCTTCTCTCCAACTCCCTTTCCTGGGGACTCTGCTAACCGTACCATTGTCCTCTCTTTCTTTCTTCCTTTTCCTTTTGAAAAATTAAGTTCATTATGAGGTTAGGCTCATTTTACCATTATTGTTTTGTATTTTTTGGATGAAAAAAAAACACTATGGTAAACTGAGACAAGAGACATGTTACATCTGGACACCCGAGGGCTGCAGCAGAATTCATTTTTGCAGTTCTAAAGTGCCTACCTTACGGCTTTCATTAGCATCCTTTAACTCTCTCCCATATGGAAGGTAAGTTCAGAGTGTGTTTTCCCTTGTCAGACTTAAGGACAGAGTTATAAGGCACATGGAGGAAACCTTCCTATTCCGTGTTCTTTGATTATCATTACAAAGAGATGAGTATCACAGAAATAGTATCGCAGGCCCCAGGCTTGAGGGATCAAACTTCCAGAAAGCGGTGAAGACCGCAATAATGAAAACCGCAGACACTGATCATACTGACGCTCTGCCAAGACAGCGTCTGGGGAAGATAACTTGCCCTAAATATCATGTTGACCTTATTGCAGCTATTATGAATATCTAGAAAATTACTAGTTAGGACTAACAATATTTAAAATCAAGTTTTGTATTGACAAGAGTGATGCAAAACACGGAGGAGGTATTTTTGAGAATACAAAACAGTGCTGAATTCAAACTTTAAAAAAAATGTACATAAAATAGATAGCAGGCAGGGAGCTCACCGTCTCCTTCTAGTTCCCGCACAACACTGAATATGCTTACAGGAGGCAAGCAGGCAGTCTTCATAGCATGATCAACAGCATGCAGAATAGAATTTAAGCAGAAAACAATGAGAAGAGCAGAAGGCTCAGAGGTTTATAAATCACTGAGAAATATGGCAGGCAGAAAAAAAAATGCACCAGATGCCACGGCTTCAAAAAGTACAAAATCAACAGGACAGTGAAGACAACATGATCGAAATGAATTTTCTCTCAGAAACTTCAAGAAAAATTACATGACTACACATACCCAGCTGAAGGGAATAACAGACTCAGGCAAGCTGGTGTCTAGATCCCAATAGCTATGTCTGCCAACTGTTCAGCAAATTAATGTAGAACATGAATTTATTTCTAAATCATACAAGATTTTTTTTTATAAAAACTGACTGTGTAATAGCTACACTGGAAATTTCATAAGCTGATATCATGTGTATCATCTGAGCAAAGGTTACCTCCTCAAACTCTCATTTCCACTGAATAAAAGCAGCTGAAAGCAAACACAACTGAAACCATTCGCCTGCAAACGCATAAATAAATCTCTAGTTCATTCATTGCTTCAAAGTGAAACCCTTCATTGGCACTTGACATATTTGGGATCTTGAAGATACCCAAACATCATATCCCTGAGAAGCAAGTGTCCTCAGGTCAGAAGGAAGCTTTCCACGGTGGTGTTGTGAAAATAGGGAGTAGCCGTTCTGAGAGAGAAAGGAGCTTCCAACCCAGGGTGATAGAAAAAAAATGCTAACGAAACAGACACAGTGAAATTAGTCCAAAGACAGAGCGAGAGAGAACACATCAAGAGTAAACTGAAAGATAATAGAACAGAGGGAGGTGGTGGAGGTGGTGATGGGGCTCACAAAACAAACAGCTGCTTATATGAAAGACAGAGAAGTCGCTGCGAACCTTATCAAGAATGAAGCCGGAGCGCAGAAGCGGATGCAGCAGCGTACAGCAGCCACACAGCCCTAATTACAGCAACGGCCGTCGTCTTTCATGTACAGATGCTGATCGCAACGCCTGGCACATAATTACCCGATTTAAACCTCCCAATGTTTTCTATAAAATTGTAGGGCAGGAAAAGAAACATTACAGGTTAACCCTATGATTAAGATGAAAATGTACACATACACACACAGACACACACACACACACACACACACACACACACACAGAGAGAGAGAGAGAGAGAGAGAGAAAGAGAGAGAGAATAAATCAAAGTTACACCATGTAAGTAGGTTTTGCCCCAGAATTGAAGGATATAGTCCAGTATTAGAAAGTCTAGTAACTTTATTATCATCTCAGCAAATTTTATTGATCACCTCAGAAAAAATTAGAAAATTATTTAAAAATGTTAAAAATCCATAATGTCTAAGAAGAGTAGAACCTAAGGAAACTTTTTGTTGGCAATATATATCTATTAAAAACACATGGAGAAAAAACCTTCACGTTTTGCAGTATACTGGAGAACTCTTAAGTCAGGTATTCGGGGAAATGTTGCTGTCATTACCCTACTTAACTCTGCTGAAAAGCATAGTCACCGTTAGTGTGGGGGCTCAAGACTTTAATGATATCATCTCTTAATAGAATAACATTTAAATTTGGTGCAATCCTCACTGGGTCTCCAGTGAGGATTTTAAAATCCATACCTAATGGCAATATGCAAGGAAAGCATTTGGAACAAAGAGGACACCGTCTGCCACTGTATCCATGAAGAGGCTGGAGCATCAACTCCAGGGCAGGCAAATAAGTCAGTAGCACAAGAACACCAGTTGTGTGAGTGTGGGCCATCAGCAAGCGCAGGTGAGAAGAGAACATTTAATGTAAGAGGTACTGCAGTTTGGGGAAAGACTTGGGAACAATTGATTTATTTGCAGACTATTTCTTAACATTGGTGTGTTGCACACACACGTAACATACATTGCATACTCTATAGTACCCCTCTGTACTTAAAAGTGTACTTCAGACACTTACATCAGTATCTAATCACCTTCCTGTCCATTACACGTGATAGGTTTATATTAATGTCACCACCAAAATCTTCCAATGCTTAAGCCTATCTCTTGGTATAGTGACTTGGTGGACACATATTTTGGACTTCTGCATTAGTAATTGTTTATTGGCTTGAATAGTCACTTTTTTCTTAAATTCTGTGTCCTCCAATTCCACTTGTGTGGTCATTTATGAGGGAAGTGTAGAGAGGGTCCAGAGAGGCTGAGTGTGTGCACATGTGCACGTGTGCGTATGTGTATAAACATGTATATGTGCACATATATATGTGTTTGGGTATGCATGTATGCATGTGTGCATGTGTATATGTGCATGTATGTACACATGTATTGTGTGTGTACATGTATGTGTGAGAGTATGTATATTTATTTGTATATGTATGTGTGTGTAGGTACATGTACATATACATGTGAGTGTGTACGTGTGTGTGTGTGTATGTGTGTATGTGAGTGCATGTGTGTAGGTTGTCAGCTTTTGCTTCAGTTGTAAATGACTTTTGGTTGATGGTCTGTCTGTCTGGCCCATCCTGCATATTCTTGTTTTTCTTGACTTATTCTAATATTTCTTATAATTGTGGTATTTCTTTTTCTGTGCTAATTCAGAATCTAATTTTGTTATTTTTTAGTTTTATAAAAAGGAAGCTCAGAGCATCAGTTTGTCACAGAGCAGAACAAAAATGGAGAGGCAAATCAGAAAACACTTGCTGCAAACAAAAGAAAGGCCAAAACAGGCATCTCAAAGTGTGTGCGCTACAGCTGAGGTGGTGCTCAAAGGGAAACCCAGGGCACTGCAATGCTCAGATGCCAGACGTGTATATATCTATGGGAAGAGTGACCTGGGGAGGGAGGGAGGGAGGCAGGGAGGGGAGGGAGAGGGAAGTAGATAGGCAGGTACGTGGTGGGTGAAGAATCTAGTACCATCCTGGGAAGTCTGGAGCAGTCTGGAGTCTGGCCTCTAACGCAAGTCATCACCTTCTCTCTGGCTTAGCCCCCTTTCTTCTTGATTTTTTCCTACCTCAACATTTCTGCTTCTTTATCAAAATTTCTTGATCTCGTTGCTAAATGTTTCCCTGTACATGTTACATGTACATACTGTGCGTATAAATACATAAAAGTTTAACAACCCGGCTGCACAGTGTTCCACCTGTGTTTTGATAACTATTAACATAATCCTATAAGCACTCTGGGCCCAGCCTTCCCATCACTGCGCCTGTGTTTCCAGATGAAGAGGTTGAGTTATAGAAGGTAAAGGTGAGTGATCCAAAGCCAGCCAGTTCTTAAATCAAGCACAGAGGGTCGCGCTTTGAAATCTGTGCTCTGATCCACTAAGCCTGGGAACCTCCACCGTTGAGCCTCACTGAGTACAGTGCTCTCTTTTTTTATTCTATTCTATTTTATGATCCCCTCTTTTTATTTTTAAAATGCTGGCTGTGATCCCCAAACTAATGGGTCATAACCACTACTCTCTAATGGGTCACAATCTATAGTTTATTAAATATTAATGCTTGGGGAAATGAAGCTCATGTTTATGATGGTCCACGGTTACTCAGAGAGCAGCAACAGGGTCTTGCAATTCTACTGTGTGGGTGAGAGTGGGGCAAAGGAGACCTCACACAGCTAGAAACAGGACAGAGCCAGTAGCAGGTAGTGGTAGCAGTAGAGACAGTGCACTGAGAGAGGGGATCACACAACAATGGCAAGTTTACCTGACAGGCTCGAGCCACTTAAGAACCGAGAGGGACCAGGATGCAGTCTAGGCAAGAGCGGCAGTGACCTTAGGATGGGGGATGAGAAAGGTGGTCACTTGGTAAAGACCCTGGGAACTCTGGAATCAGGATGGCATCGGGGAACAAAAGGTGGGCAGCATAGTTGGAATGTCAAGATCCAGGGTCAGGTCAGGTACCATACCTGGGCAGCCTTGGTCAGGTAACTTAGTACCTCGGTACTTTCATTCATGGTTATTAACGGAACTGATGGAATTAATGCAGACGACAGAGGTGAAAAGGTCTGGAACATTTTAGGTGGTCATTATAGTGCTTATTTAAAAGACGACGTGGAGTGGAAATGAGAGAATTTCACTGGAAGGGGTAGGCGTAGGCTTAGGTAAACCCACCCCGAGCTAAGGGGATATTTATTGAGCACCTACTGCATGCTGTATATTATTGAAGGAACTGGGGACTCGTCTGGGAATAAGACATTGCCCCGGCTGCTCGGGATGGTGGGAAGAGTCATCCTCTAATTCTTCCTTTATTCATCCCTACATCCACCCTGTCACCATCTCCAATCATCCCATCCCCTTAAACTTAATCACTTAAATTTAGAATTTAATGTCCTAAATCAGAGCACTTTTTATACTTCCCTGTAAAATCCGTTGTATAATGACCCGGATTGGTTAGGTCACCCTTGGTTCTTACCGGGACGGCCCCAGCGTGGGACACACACGGTGCGGAGCAGCCGTGAGCTCAGATTAAAGCAAAGCCACCTCGTGTCATTTCCTTGTACAGAAATATTCAAAAAAAATGTTTCCAACGTATTTAGAATAAGGGTTAGGACCCTCAGAAATTATGCTGACCAAGTCATACCTGCTCCCTCAAAAACAGTACAAATGGAATGAGAAAAGAAAACCACACAAAAGAAACTGGGAAAGATTCTTTCTCATTGATCACCTAAGAATTTTGGAAGATACTATAGTGATTAATTAGTTAATTAATTAATGACCAAATGCATATATAATTAATTCATTTTAATTAATTCAAGGACATTTTATTAGGTTTAATTAATTTAAGGGCCGAGGGCATCAACATTGGTGAATTTTCAAACAATAAAAGTCTTCAATTACCAAAAGCTAAAGTGAAGCAAATACTAATAAATGAAAAGCATTTTTGCAGTTTTCCTAAACTGTGTGACTCTTCTCCTGTCTTAGGACCAGGGAAGGTGAGCAGAGCAATGCCTTGTCACTAAGTCTTTACTCCATGATGATGTAATGCAAGCACATTGGAAATGGCATCCCCAGTGTCCAGTCATTTCTCACCCTGCCAAGTGAATTCCTAGACACCTTGACCTTGCAGTGGTGGCTAATCCTTCTGGGGTAGACTCTGTGAACTGATACTTCATTATCTAGTTTCTTATTGGTTTTGATAATCTAAATAGGAAAAACCGGTTTCTGTGGAAAATAACATAATCAAGCTTATTCAATTAAAACCCTTCTAATCTCGTATAATTTCTACCTTGACTGTTCGATCCCACAATGGATTTGAATTCTTCCTTCTTCCTGTCGTGACATGCTCATGTGTAGATGTTGGTTAGCCTAGCGCTGACCCCTGAATTAGTGGACTATAGAGTTTCGCCTGGCTGTGCGGATCATGAAGAAGAAAAGGATGTGATTTGCTATTTTTCAGTTTTCTGAGTGTGTTTAATTTTAAGATACTTGTTAATCTGAAGAAGATGGTCAAAATGTATGACTCTTTGCTTAGTGGTATATAGAAAATGAATACTACCAGCTAAAGCACAAGTCTGAGGATACATGCTTACACACATATCAACACACGATATACACACATTTACAAACATGTAAATACCTGTGCATGTATCTTGATAATTAACCTCAAGATTGTGAGAAATTGGGGCGTTTCTCAATAGTCTAATTTAAAACTGCAGAAAATGTTGCATTGAATTTTCTTTTCTTTATCATTTATCATAACTAGACATAAAATATTCTTGCTGAGAGAGAGAGAGAGAGAGAGAGAGAGAGAGAATAATATTGTACTGTTTAATCTACAGGTGGAGAATTCCACCATTGCCCTGACCAGGAAAGACCTTCATTTCTGTGGAGACTCTCGAGTACGCCAGAACACCCTGGAGAGCCTGCACCTTGGGGTTGCTTTAAACACTGAGAAGTTCCGTGGTTAACGTGACACCACACCCACTTTCCAATATAAAACACAGCAGATGTGTGGGCCAGGAGAACGGTAGTGCTACAGTATCAATATTTTAGGGATTGGTTTTTAACCATAATGGAAATCTGAAAGGTTCTGAATAGTTTCAAGTCTTCCCTGTTCTAATGCCGACGGAATACAATATCAAAGGCGGACCTTACTTAACGTGATAGCGCCATCATATAACCATTCACCTGGCAACTGGCTGCTTTAGAAGTTTTAATTCGCCAACTCCCTTAGAGAGTTTCTTATTTTAGAGCAGCGAGCAGCGTTTTAAAGGGAAACAAGATAATTTCACACTGGCAGACGACAATGTGCGGAGCAGAGGATGAACACACCTGGAGAAGCTTAAACTCCCACGGCACCGTTAGAGCCGGAGTACACATCTGCTCTCTACACCTGTCTGGAGCGCATGGCCACTGTGCAAACCCAAGCACCAGACTGGTTACCTGATTGGTGGGCAACTGGCAAATGTGACAGGCACATCTCGTAGGAGGTTCTGAGATGACAGAAGAAAACCTGCCCCTCGGTGCAATGGTAGTTTATTTTAATCCAGTAGGAGTTGCGCAACTCGGGATGAAGAAGAAAGGGGCTGTAATATTTTTTTTATGCTGTTCCCTCATTGAATGGGGACTTTATCAGTTATCCGGCCAGTGAGCTCTTGTAGCTCCCTTGTTTCTGTCCCCGCTGGGATTTTAGCTGCTCAGTGACACATCTGGCCTTTACCTGGGTGCTGGGGTTCTGAACTCAGTTCCTCGTGCTTATGCACCAAAGCGCTTTACCAACTGAGTCATGTTTACAGCCCTGGTTCTTCGTTTTTGTTACAGCCCAAAGTTGCTGGATGGGGTAGCTGACAATCCTCGCCACCCGACTCACAAACGGAAGCCTTCTTCCTGAGGCTCAAAGAAAGACGCCCACAAGGAAAGTAGTGCCTCAGAGAAGTACACAGGGCTAAACCCACCTTTCCTGCTCACATACTGGGGTTTGGGATTTGAAACAGAAACTACTACGGAGCAGATTAACATTATCTGTCCCCAAATGATTTTGTTCATTTGTATCTCCACATACATTGCTACAAAAACTTCTGTCAGGAAATTTTATTTGATTCTATAAATGATCCTTTTATTACTTAGCTTCTTGGAGCAATTAAGATAGGATAATAAGCAATATTTAAGTGCTTTTAGAAAAACAATAATGCATTCTGCTAATATACAGAATTAAAAACCCAAAGTGTACCAAGAGCTGTGATTCAACAATTTTCAGCAGTTAAATATTAGTTAAAACAATATCAGTAATCCCATCATGTAGACCTATGCAATAAAGTTGAATCACTATCAAATGCAAATGTAGTGTATCTTATTTTGATAATGTAATTTTTAAGATATAGCAAAAAGGCACACTTAAAAATTAATGAGGTAGGGACTGGGACAACAGCTTAGCAATAAGAGTACTTGCTGCTCTTGCAGAGAACCCACGTTTAGCTCTCAGCACCCACAATGGGCTCGCAACCACATGTAACTCCAGGTTCAGGGGATTCAAAGTCACCATGCCCTCTTTTGGTCTCCACAGGTACTTACAAATGCATGCTTATCTATAATTCATATACAGAGATATGTACATTAAAAAAACAAGCTGGGTATGGTGGTGTGTACCTTGAGAAAGAGAGGCAGGTCAGTCAAGAGTTCGAAGTCACCCTCATCTTCAGAGGTGAGTTCAAGGCCAGACTATAAAAGGCTCTGTCTCAGGAAGTAGGTGTTAAGACCCTGTCTCTAAAGACACCATGGACTTTGCTTGCAAAGTATGAAGAAATCCATAGGGAACTGATCTGGGAACTTCCTCCCTGCCTTCATAATGCTGGGAGGGGTTACACAGGCTGTTGGGGAGAAGGCCATCAATGGTCTCACCCAGCTGGCAGCCCTACAGTTTACAGCGTCAACTTGTCAGGCAAAATAGTGTGACTGTGGTAGCAGCCAGTCTCTGACTGGTAGGTAGTGTAGTCTGTCCTACAAGCAGAAATGTATTCCTAGTACTGCAAACCTAGTTAAAAACCCATGGCTGAGATTGTATTAGGCCCTAAGGGTAAACTTAATACTGTTGATTAGCTAAATTGTCACAGTCCCAAGCTACCTTCTAACTAGTTATGTTTATCTCTATAGAACTTCTTTAATCAGAAAAGCTCTGACTATTGGTGGATGCAGAGGCAAATCAAGGTGTTGTGGATAAGTAATAGTTGAATGTTCAACCCTAAAGAAGACGTTTATACGCTCTTTAGCTAAAGCATGACACTAGCATGGCAGAAGATGGGGTGGAAAGAATATAAGAGCCAGAGTAAAAAGAGGAAGAGGTGGAGGAGGAGGAAGAGGAGGAGGAGGAGCACTGTAGATGCAGTCATCCATCACTTCACAGCAGCTACAGCTGCTTGCAATAGGCCAACACAGACAGGCCTAGCAACAGTCAATCAGGAGAGAGTTTAAAGTACTCTGCCCTTTCTCGATGAACTATTGGCTATTGGTGAATTCTGGGGGCCGGACAGTCATTGTCTTCAGTTGTATACCTACTGAGAAGCCACCAGGCTCCAGCCAAATCCACGGTCACACAGATGATCCTGGTTAAACTCTCAAACAAAATGGTGGCAGCAGTGGCGGCCGTGGCAACGGCACCAGCACAGACAACAAGGAGGCCTAACCCTAACCCTAACCCTAACCCTAATCCTAACCCTAACCCTAGCCCTAGCCCTAACCCATGAGTGTAAGAAGGGTGGAGAAGATGAGAAGAATGGGAGTGAATAGCGAGGGATAATGATAATCAGAATGCACATTGTGCATGTATGATATTGTCAGAGAACAAAGTCAGCAAAGGCTAAACAAATACTCAAGTTCCTTCTACATATAGAGATTAGATAAAGCCTGCGTTTCTGCCTTTGAGCGGTCTTACCCATTCCAAAGCAAAACAGGTAGCATGTAACCCATGACTGGATCTCCACAGTAACAACTGCGTTCACTTGTCCTGCTTGGGTAGTCTTTAAGTTGTGTTGGGGAATGGGAAAGAGCTCCCAAGGATGGGCACACGCAACGTGACAAAGCGAAAGACAAGAGGGAGCATCAGTCATGAGTCCACACTGCAAGGACAGACGGACTGACACAGGCCGTGTGGTTGGAGACGCCAGCAAAGCCTCAGCCACACCCAGCTCCAGGCTTGCTGCGTTTACATGCGTCAGAGAAGCAATGGGCTCCTCTTCAGAAAGCTGTAGAGAGAAGAGTGTCTCGATCTTTTTATTATTATTATTATTGTTATTGTTTTTGTTGTTGTGTTTCACTCTGCAGCTAGATTGGGCAAAGACAGAGTCCTCAGGAGTACTCCATAATGGAGGAGTGACTAGATGGTGCTGAAGACTGGCGGAGGCCACAGAAGGCAGTGCTGGGGCTCAGACTCTATTCTCACCTTGCATCTGATGGAGAATGTGGGGCAGGGTCAAGGGAAAGGCTGCCTTGGGGAAAGACTATAGGGAGACTCCTGGAGAATCACAGAAGCAAGATCCCGTTTCACGCTGCTGCAGCCTTGTGATGTGTGTTTTGTATCTTATGTATGAGAGTGGATCCTGTTGAGAGCACAGCTGGAGAGGGCCTCCTAGGACAGCACCCTCCCTCGGGTTTCTTTTCACTGAGAATTTGAAAACAGATGTCATCATCAGCGGAGGTGATGATAGATCATCATCATCATCATCGCTGATGTGACGTGGCCTGGAGGACAACCATCCAAGACTTACCAGAAGTCACAAGAATGAAACAAGGGTGCCCCACTCTGCCAAATGCAGCGAACGAGGTACTCAAGGTGAGAGCAGAAGGAGAACTGACAGATATGTGCAGAGGAAGCATGCTGAAGAAGGAGAGATGTCGGGAAGCGCAGGCACTACAGGATGCACTGGGAGAATGCGAGATTGCATGTGCAGGGCATAAGAAGACCAGAAATACCAAAGGAGGTTTAAACACTAATGCCACGTGTTGATTCCATGGAGAGGGGAACTTGATGGTGCATACCTGAAAGAGGGAGCTGAGAGGGAGTGAGATGGAAGGAGCGATCGAGAAGTGCTTAGACCAGAAGTGAGACCTCCCTCCACCCACCACGATCTGGAAAACCACAGTATATGCAAGTTGGCCGCTATTGGAAGCAGGACCGAATATCACAGGCTATTTGGAGACCCATGATAAGAGGTCATTTGGAGACAAGACAAAGAATAAGAATAGATTGTGAGATGCTAAATATAGTGCATATTAAGTGTCTTATTGAGAACAGACAAATATTTTAGCATAGTGAGTAAATACAAATATTTCAGCACCCTAATGAAGAATATGGCAGCAGAGAGAAGGATTTGAGGTATATCTTAATCTACCTACCTGAGAATTAGATTTTTGAGCCACTGCACAGTAAATCCTGTATGCTCATTACTGGTGACTTACTGGTCGGATCCCTTTCCTATGCTAACCGTATATATATGCATACATATTCATATGTATGTATGAATGCATGTATGTATGGATGGATGCATGGATGCATATTCCTTGAATCTTTCACCCAGTCATCTCTGTCTTTTCTGCTCTAGTCCTGGTCTCGGGCCTGCACTTCACAGTGCCTCAGAGCTCATCCCTTCCATACCTGTCTGGTGCATATAGGTCTTAATATCTCAAATTTTCAGGCTTTGGGATAGGATCAGTACCTTATAGTAAAATATCACTGTCTCTCCCACTGTGGAAAAATCTCACATCAGATACAAGGCAAGTACTTGGTACCTTCTTGTTGACCAATTTATCTTTTTAGAGTTGAATAGCTAATAAAACACCTTATGTAGCAATTCCTCCGCTAATAGAATATGCACAATTCCTCTTGGCACCTGCTGAGCATTTCTGGGAGATGCTGAAATCGTTCATCAATTTTCTTCTTTATGTGTTATTCAATTAGTTTGTCTAGGGTGCAATCCAGAATAAGCATCAATCAAAAGCATAATAGTAAGTTGTGTGTGAGCTCTCTATGCTAATGGTCTTTTGTCCAGCTAAGTATTAGACTCTTGATTCACACTCAGGGTTTGTCTTAAGAATGCAATATGAAAGACTCAGAATTATCCGGTGCAATTACTGTTTTCTGTAACACAATGATGAACTTGAAATCAATTTGGTGGAAAAAATCATATTGCTACTATAATTAGCATAGTCTATCTTGTACACACTTGGATTAAATAGTCTGCACCAAGCGCTTTGGTGCCCAGAGTTTCTAGTTTATTGACCTTTACAAAGTGTACATTTAAGTCTTAACACTTAAGTGCAACTAAGCTATTTGCATATAATTATATTTAAGTCATAAAACAAGCACCACTTACATATATTTATAATTAATAACCATGCTATCATGCAATAATGATCATTAGTTTTATACAACAGGTTACCATGGCAAGTTAATGAGTTATCAATCCAAATAACATTTGATCAAATATCCCAACTGCTTTGTGGAAATAAGTAACATTAATTATTATATTTCTTAAGGTTTTATTTTTGATAGGGTCTCAAGGTAGCCCAGGCAATTCTCCAATTCTTTATGTAGCAAAGAATGAACTCAAATTCTCGACCCTCCTGCCTTTGCCTTCTGTGTGCTGGGATTAACAGGCACTATACCCCTAGTCCACTTGTTATAAAATGTTATCATTCTATTCTGGAGCTAGAGAAAAGATGAACTATTATGTTTGCCTATACAATACACACACTGGAAAAGATCAATCAGACACAGTGAAATGTATCGAGACTTAAAATTTTACACAGTATGCAACCTGTGATAAAAACATCACTAGGCATAGTTCTTGACCAAATTAGCATTAAGCAATATGCTATTGGATTCTTTTGTTTTTCTCCTGCTTTATGTATTTGCAGAGTTCAGTTAGTTTAGATGCCTCTTCCATGCTCAGGGCAGTTCACAGTGGTTTTGTTTTCTCTACCTGCAGGTATATGGTTGTTTCTTAGCTGGGCTATTGGATTCTTTAAAAAATATTTACATTAAAGATGACAGTGGGTATGTGTGAATTCAGCGTGATGTATGTACCCTCTGGAGATGTCCATCTTCAGTCATTGTGCCCAAAGACCAAACCTGTACATGAGAACCTTGGCCTCTGCAGCTGTTCTTGGGAACAGCTACTTTAGGTATAGAGAATAGTTATAAATAATAGAGATAATGTCTATCTATTCTTCTAACATACATGGGATTTTTCATACTGCCATTCATCCCACAGATTGGATTTTACTTGGTGACAAAATAGCAAGATCCAGACAACTTAGAAATAATTTTACGTTTAACGACGAACTGGAATTCATTGATACCTTTAAGCGTTCTTGGGCAGAGGGAACAAAATACACCATTAAGAGTTATTTTTCTTAGCCATCCTGACTGGTGTGAGATGGAATCTCAGGGTTGTTTTGATTTGCATTTCCCTAATGACTAAGGATGATGAACATCTCTTTAGGTGCTTCTCAGCCATTAGATATTCTTCAGGTGAGAACTCTTTGTGTAGCTCTGTACCCCATTTTTTAATAGGGTTACTTGGCTCTCTGGAGTTTAACTTCTTGAGTTCTTTGTATATATTGGATATTAGCCCTCTGGCGGATGTAAGGTGGGTAAAGATCATTTCCCAGTTAGTTGGTTGCTGCTTTGTCTTTTTGACAGTGTCTTTTGCCTTGCAAAAACTTTGTAATTTAATGAGGTCCCATTTGTCTATTCTTGATCTTAGAGCATACGATATTGGAGTTCTGTTCAGGAAATTCTCCCCTGTGCCCATATGTTCGAGGTTCTTCCCTAGTTTCCCTTCTATTAGTTTCAGTGTGTCTGGTTTTATGTGGAGATCCTTGATCCACTTGGAATTGAGCTTAGTGCAAGGAGATAAGGATGGGTCAATTTGCATTCTTCTGCATGTTGACCTCCAGTTGAACCAGCACCATTTGTTGAAAAGGCTATCTTTTTTCCACTGGATGGTTTTAGCTCCTTTGTCAAAGATCAAGTGACCATAGGAGTGTGGATTCATTTCTGGGTCTTCAATTCTGTTCCATTGATCTACATGTCTGTCACTGTACCAATACCATGCGGTTTTTAACACTATTGCTCTGTAGTACAGCTTGAGGTCCGGGATACTGATTCCCCCAGAGGTTCTTTTACTCTTGAGAATAGTTTTAGCTATTCTGGGTTTTCTGTTATTCCAGATGAATTTTTGAATTGCTCTTTCTAACTCTATGAAGAATCTCACACCAGTCAGGATGGCTAAGATCAAAAACACAGGAGACAGCAGTTGTTGGAGAGGATGTGGAGAAAGAGGAACACTTCTCCACTGCTGGTGGAATTGCAAGCTGGTACAACCACTCTGGAAAGCAGTCTGGCGGTTCCTCCGAAAACTGGGCATGACACTCCTGGAGGATCCGGCTATACCACTCCTGGGCATATACCCAGAGGCTTTACCTGCATGCAATAAGGACACATGCTCCACTATGTTCATAGCAGCCTTATTTATAATAGCCAGAAGCTGGAAAGAACCCAGATGTCCCTCAACGGAGGAATGAATTCAGAAGATGTGGTATATCTACACAATGGAATACTACTCTGCAATTAAAAACAATGAATTCACGAAATTCCTAGGCAAATGGTCAGAACTTGAAAATATCATCCTTAGTGAGGTAACCCAATCACAAAAGAACACACATGGTATGCAGTCACTGATAAGGGGATATTAACCCAGAATCTCGGAATACCCTAGACACAATTCGCATATCAATAGATTTCTAAGAAGATGGAAGGAGAGACCCCAGGTCCTGGAAAGACTGGATGTAGGGGAACGCCAGGACAGAGAAACGAGAGGGGGTTGAATGGAGAAAAGAGGGAGGGAAGGGGGCTTATGGGACTTTCGGGGAGGGAGGAAACGGGAAAGGGGAAATGATTTGGAATGTAAATTAAAAAAAATAATAAAATAAAAAAAACCAAAAAAATATGTAAATTCTTTAAAAAAAAGAGTTATTTTTCATCGTTTTAACTATCAAGAAAAAAAATATACATATCCTTCTCTAAAAACTCTCTTCTTCCCCACAGAGGCAACATTCCCTAAAACGGAGATTAATAAGCAATTAATGGCTCAGACGTAACTCAATAATTGCAAATGTGCTAGTATAATATCTTGATAAATATAAGAATTTTGAGAGCCAAAAATTAAAGACTTTGATGTTTGTAAGATCAATAGATGTGACTTATCACTATTTAATATCAATTTTAATTTTTAAATGCCATGTTCCAGTGGAAAAAAGTTTGCTGCACAGGAAAATTGAAATTCCAAGAAAGAATCTAGACAAAAGAAACAAACTTTATATTAAAGTGCCGTTAAGAGGCCACACTTACGCAGCCACTTCCCCTTTCGACAGCCCTTTGAAATTCTGCTCCAGGTAATAATCCATGTCATCTTTCTCTTTGATCAACTGGGCCCTAAATGGAATAGAAAGAAATAATATAGTACTGTCTGACCAAGTTGAAAAGCTTCCAAACACACAGAATCCTACCAGAAGAGAAGACACATTCAGTAGACAGGGTGTCTGGGGTGAGCCCTCTGCCCTAGCTGTAAGGATCATTTCTAAATAACTTGAAAGGCAGAAGACAGGGAAGAGTACACATGATGAGTAATGGGCGAATTGTGTGATTGTAATGTGGGCGGTGTAATCAGTTATGGGTGTATTGTGTGACTATAATGTGGGTGATGTAATGAGTAACAGGTGTATTGTGTGACTGTAATGTGGGTGATGTAATGAGTAACAGGTGTATTGTGCTATTGTAATGAGGGTGACAAAATGAGTAACAGGTATGTTGTGTGGCTGTAACGTGGGTGATGTAACGAGTAACAGGTGTATTGTGTGACTGTAATGTATTGCACAGGTCACAGGCTGGAATTGCACTGTCCTCCAGCCTGTTCATGGGTGTTGTAGTACTACGATTGCTATTTTCTTTGGTAGAGGACCTTGGGTCAAGAACAACTCTTTGATTCAAGCGTATCAAACATGTTTATTCCAAACATTATTCAAGTTTTCCCTGGGAAGCTGTTGAAAAGGTTTATTTTTCCCCCAGTTGTTCTATTGTTTTGTTTTTGCTTTTCAGACAAGTTTCGTTCTGCAGCCCAGGCAGGCCTTGTCACTGGCTGTCTCTGCCTCTGAGCACTGATCAATCATAGGTGTGCCCCGCCATGTCCTATTAAGAACCTGTTTGTGTTTCTTTCTCAAATTGTGCAAGAAATCCCAAATTACTGATGTGCAAGCTGCAAAAATTTTAAAACAGATTTTATTGGAAAAAAGTGTTCACGCTAACATCCTCTATATTTGTAAAACTAAATACAGATTAAGTTCCCAGAACGCTGTGTGCATGGCACTAAACATCCCTAAATTGTCATGTGTTTACTTATGGAATACTTATTAAAGAATGATTGTAAAAAAAACTTTACCCTAGATAGTAATAATAAAGATTTTTTTAAATAACATTGTCTTCAAAAAAAAAATCCAGCTGCTCATAGGGAAGTGACAATCAGTCATGTTTATTGTTCATATTGAAAAGACTATGTAATCTTAATCAGGGCAAAAAGACAGACAAATCAAGCTTTTTGAATTTTGCGGATATTTCAAAAAAATTAAAGAACATACACATGTATGTGTGCATGTGCACAAATGACGCTTATTAAAAGAATAAGCACTTATTCTCCGCTAAGAGCGTTTGGGTTGGTCCGGTTATGCCTTTACCTTGGTCCAGGGGCTTCAGTCTTTTCAAGAAAGACTAAAAATGCAAGACAAGGACAAAGAAGTCTTGTAATGATCTGATCGTTATACTTTACAGGAATTGACATAAATGCGCAAAAAGAAAGTAGCCAAAAGTACCTATGCAAATTATTTCTAGTTATAAGCAGTATGTGTATTCCTGAAAGTCGGTGCACTGGCAAATGGCAACTTCAAAGTATCTCAGTATCTGTTAATATTCATAAATATAAACGCATCAATTTCTTGTTCTGGATTCTGTGACAACTCCAGGATCTTGGTAGCCATTCGTCAGCGGCAGCGGTAGCAGCCGCGTGGGGAGGAATTTTCAGACCCTATTGTCATTTCAGGAGCTGAATCCTGCTGCCAATCTACCCCAGTAGGAAGCACACATCCTACTAAGAGCATAGCCCACCATAGCAGAATTCAGTCAGTGTTTGAGACTTTGTGAGCTAAAAGCCAACGTATGATTCCATCTTCAAAGCTTCTTTATTCTCTCTGTATCTATTTTTAAAAATCTTGAAACTGTATAAAAACATAAAATAATTTCATAGGAAATAAAAAAAATTAAACGACCACCAGCTTGGTAAATAAATATACCTGCTATACTTGAGTGCATCTTGTGAAGCCTTTCAGAACGGGGAATTTGAATATTTGACCCCTAACAATGTTGTAATCTCTTTTCTTTACCCAACTGCAGTTTTGGAGAGTTTTGCTGATGGCTGCAGGAACTGTACTCTGTAGGAAGCAGGGCTGCATACCTTGGAATTTTTTTTGAAGAGCATGGTAGCTTCTGCCTGGCTAAGATAGCAAGCCTTGTAGGAGTCATGGGAAGTGGGGGAAAGGTGGCCATTGGGGGCTGCAAAATAGAAGCAGAAATGACGGTTATAAAAGGATCAATCTTCAAAGACTCCTCGAGGATAAGCTAACATTAGCATTGTCCTGTGTATTGTCTGAGGTGAGGGTGTCTCTATATTCTTCAGGCTGCGTCTCTCATCTATTCTACCATCTGTCTTTTGGACAACTGTCTGTATCCCTACACCGGAGTGGTTTTAGGAGAAAATACATTAAATGAATTGATGGTTCAACTTTGTTAATCATTCTGCTAATGGCCACAGTTGCAGAGCAAGAACGAGGCCTCTTTGGATACCCGTGGGTTTCCGGATTCATGCTTCGCTTTCTCGTTATAACATGAAGACATAGAGGATTTCCTTATGATGATGGATGCTAAGAATGTTTCTCAGTAAGGAGGCAGCTTCCCCGGGGAGGCAGAGAGTTAAAATATGTAATATAGCAAATTATTCCAAAATGTGTTGGTTTTAAAAGTTGTTTAAAACACCTTTCCCTCTCACACCTTAAATGTGTCAAGAATTTAGATAGGGTGTAAAAGAGGAAGCTTTCCTTTGACCCTTAATGATGGCACCTCTTCTGTGTGCTTAGAAGCTCAAGTAACCCCACTAGGAACAGGGCTTATCTCCACTCATTTATCAGGTGGCAGGGGCCTAACAGAACTATTTTCTAGAGCCCATACGTGTATTGTGGCCGTATATCTTGGGCTTTCTCATTGTATAGCAGCCTCAGAATTTCTCAGGGCCAACACAGGGCCTCAAAGGCAGGTATCTTAATGAAATGTCCAGAAGCCGAGAATCCAGGCCACACAGTCCTGTCGTAAAAAGTCTGTCCCTATGCAAGACACACGAATACAGAACCATCTACCTGAGGGAGACTGTCACAGATACACTTGAAGAAGAGGATTCTGAGTAGGAGAGATGGTGGAAGCCTTTTTTTTTTGAAATG
Organism: Tokudaia tokunoshimensis; assembly: GCA_036184795.1. Classification (NCBI taxonomy): domain Eukaryota; kingdom Metazoa; phylum Chordata; class Mammalia; order Rodentia; family Muridae; genus Tokudaia; species Tokudaia tokunoshimensis. The sequence continues at coordinate 5,471,691 of BTHU01000020.1, read as the reverse complement.
CATTGTGCCACGGGTGTTAGCATTGAGAAAGGAGGGTTAATCAAGTTACTAAAATTATGTCCCCAAAAGAAAACAAACTGGATCTTGATACGTGAAGGAACCACAGAGAGAAAGAGTATCTATGGTGACAAGGCTCTCAGCTGCAATAGTCCATCTACTACCTAAGTAGGGAGATATTAAGAAGGCCAAATATTCCTGGCACCCTCACTGCTTTGAGTACCAGCTTTGACACCCTCCCTTTATCATCTACATGAAAGGTTGCTTCTAAGTTTCAAATCACTTGTCACCCACATTTTATACATGTGTGATCTGATATCAACTCAGGCCCCAATAGTCAACAGATTATTTACTGAACCACTACTTTGGGACAGGCACTGTCCTAAGTGCTGAAGACACACCATCCCTCAAAAAAGACAAAGATCTCTGACCTCATGAAATTTCCATTATGGGAGTGGATACTCAGAAAAATTGACAGCAGTTATGTAAGTCAAATAAACAGAACGTCATAGGGTGATAAAAAAAATTTCATAGAAGAAATCCAACACAAGTGCCAAGCAACAGTGGAGGGGACATTAGACAAGAAGACCAAGTTAAAATCAGGGAGGCAGAGTCTTAAAGCTGCTGTAGAAACTCTCACGTTTTCCTGATTGACACGATACTCTTTCTACTGTAGGTCTTCCAGATACCAGGATCCACACTGGTTCCTTTAGGGTGACACAATTTCAGCTTCACTTTGAAAGGTTTACCCAGATTCTTCTGAGATTCCGACACAGGGAAAGGAATGCCAGGGTACAGAAGGACTACTGTTGAGGCAGCTATGAAATCTGACAGGTGAAGTAGGTGGGATGGGGGATGTAGTCAGACCTGAGATAGAGCCGTCCACACACAGTAGAGTGCTAAGATACCATGGGCCCGGTGTCGGGGAGGAGGACAGCGAGACTTCACACGAAGTCTGTGAAAGTCAATATTGATAGGTATGATCTCATGTTTCTAAGAACGATTATCACTTCATACTAAAGCATTTTTGCATAATTAAAGAGATAATTTAAGTACAGATTAGTATTTTATTTCTGATACATTAGAATCCTATTACCCTGTTTATGCAGACACGATTAACTGCATCATAAAGGAACATATTCTGTGCTTTTATAGCATGTGCATATAGCTATGTAAATAAGTAGCTACACAGTTAAAGCACACAGTCCGAACAGAAAGTAGGTTTGTTTTGTTTTTTTTCCTGCAGAATAAGCAACAGAAGTGAATGGTAACTACAAGGGATAACTTCATAAAATAATAACTTTGTAACTCAAAAAGGTCTAATTTTTTTTCCTGATCAAATGTTCTATCAAGTCAGTTATATCAAGTGGATGCCCAGAATTCATTAAATCAAAGTCTTAAACATAACTTGTGTTAGGAAGTTTTGACTAACTGAGGACAATCCTCATGGCTGTGCTTTAAGGAGCACCCAAGGCTCCCAAAGCTTACTCCAGAATCCATGAGGCCTTTATTCCAGTATTCAGCATTACAGGGTACAGTGGAATGAATTCAGTTGTAAGCCCCCTCCTATCTAGTCCTAATGGGTTTCTAAGGGGGAATAAAGACAAGAGTTACCACATCCTCCATTCAGCACGTCCCGTGTCCTCGTGAGTGAATACATCCCGAGGCTACATTCTGCTTTTCGGGGCTTTATAGGACTGGCTATGGAGCCAAGGAGTCTGCACTTGTAGAGTCCATTAAAAGATTCACCAAGGAGCTTCTCACATAGCAGGCAGACTCAGTTATGTGCCCAAGATGGGGCAGTGTCAGGTGTTCTGATATTGCCCACGTACTTCCACCCTTGCTACCCCTCAAAGTGAGCCTTCCTGTACGTTATACAAAAGCGGGTGGGCTAGCTGAATTTTTTTTCCAGAAAACATAAGCATATAGTGAAATCAAATGCAAATGATATACTTGGGAAAGAATGTGTCTTCTTTGTCACAGAGATCAACTGCGGATTTTTTTTTCTCTCTCAAATTGTAAGTCAATGTTTCCACCATTAAAGTTTCAGCTACCAGCTCCTTCATTTTGCTCTCCTCTGATCTGAGAGCAAGAGCAGCAGGAACACCTTTACTCTTAAATTTAGTTTAATGTAAGTATTGCAAGCCCTGCTGGCAAGCCTCAAGGCACAAACTTTGAATGAGGGGTGGTCAGAGCTGAATTATAAAGTGGGGGAAAAAAAGTTATTAACTGCGTGCTGGAAAAAAAAACCGTCTCTCGGCCCTTCAGAGGGAAGCTAGCAGGCCCTCGCCTTGTTCTCAGCCCACATCCTGTCTTGCCCGTGATTGCTAAGCAAAGATATTTTGTTTTCCATAATCAATGCGTGGTCACCACTTCATCTATTTATACAATAAAAGTGTGTAGTTTGAGTTATATGTTTCGTGTGGGATTTGAAACGCACTCGATATTCAGTGTGAACCTGCACAGAATTATCTTCCCAAGTAACTGTCCTCCCTTTCATGCCTTATAAGTTTGATCTTATGTATGCTTTTATTAAGGCCAGAAGTAGCTACATTCTTACAAGTAACAGCAGCAAAGGAGGACGGAAGTAGCGGGAGAAAATACCAGTGTGCCAAGGAAGCTCTTATTTCAGGGTTTTGTTCTGTTTTAGAGTGGCAAAAGCCTCTTGTTCACTGTTAATGTGACTTGAGTAATTTTTCCATAATCCCCAGCCCTTGGTGTTCTAACCTCAGCTCAGCAATAAGGAATTTAGTCCATTCCTGCTATACATTACCTTGTTGCTACTTTCTTTCCAACCCAATTACACGATAAAAGAAATCTCAACTCAATCAGTCATAATACAAGCTGAAAGCCTAGATTGGGCAGATCTCCCACTACACTACCCTACTCCCATCTATATTATCCCATATAACTTGCGGTTTCTCCAGGCCACGAGCTTCTCTCCAACCTCTCTGTAGATCGCCCCCATAACTCCTTCCCCTTCCCTATGATCCTTCGTAACTCCTCCCCCTTCCTCTTCGCTCCTTTTCTCCTCCCTCAAACTCTCAGCTCCTCCCCCTTCCTCCTGCCCTATCATTGGCTCAAGCCATTATTTGAAAAGTTAAGGTGGGGAGAAGGTTCACAAGGCAACTCCTCATCTGCAGCCCCTCTGAGGAGTGGAATTAGCATCAAAATACAAGCCCAGGGCTATCCACAACACTACCAGACTTAGGTCAGCAGCAAATATGGAAGCCACCCTCAACCCTTGGCCATCAGGGTCCACCCAAACTCATCCTTACAGAAGAAACCTGCAGAAAGGCAATCAGTGAGAGAGAAGAAGGGTACCTCTCAGGCTGGTACCAAAATGTACTTAGCTTCTGGAACCCAGGCTGAAGCAGTGAGCTGGGGAGCACCCAGAGGGCGTATCCCCCTCCCCTCCAATGCCCGGAACAGGCAGTGCTACGTGTGGCTGAGGCCAAGATCAAAAGGCCGCCTGGAGCCACTCCACAGTTGGTATTCAGAAAAGATTTGGCACATCCTTTGATCTGCTGGTTGGCACTCAAATGAGCTGCAGTTTACAACCTCTGAGTTTGGCCCCCTTGTACAAAGACGAATGAGAATGGTGAAGCAGGGGATAAAGCTTTAAGAGTTCTGGGTCAGGCTGCATGTGTCCCGTGATGGGGGTTTACATTTCTGGCCCCCAAGTGAAACTCTTTAAAGAGCCTCTGGCCACTCTCCCTTGGCATGTCCCCAACAGGAACCACAAAAGGAGAGCAGATGACTGCATCCTCCAAAGTGGTAGTTCAGAGAAGGGACCATGTCTTAATGACTGCATGTCCAGGTCCAATCACTGTAACAGTGGAAGCTGAGATGAGAGAAACAAAGTCAACAGACCAACAAACAAATTATTATGCACCACCGAGAAATATAAAATAAATATGATTTCCCCACCTATGACACAAAGTCATTCTTATGATTCGGAACTTTTTATATAAGAATTCTTTAGCTCCAAAAGATGAAGGCAACCACAGGACACATTGAGTAGACTATTCTCCTTACGTGATTAATAAACAAGTTCACACAAATAAGTTTGAAATTTTGGACACTCCTAGCGTGTTGTGGTGGACAGCTGGGTGGGTTGTGAAATAAATAGTAATCACACATTTCCCACCACCTGACATTTGGTAGTGATTCAATCAAAACATTAAGTTTGGAAACCCTTAGAAGGTAAGACACATTTCACCCAATTTACATTTGCAGATATCTGATTGTTCTGGGCTCTCAGATCCCTGTCTGAGAAATCCGTAAGCAAAATGCAACAGCAAAGAAAAGAGAAAAACAGTTAAAAAGGCTTAGCAAACTAATTCCTCTGTGCTTCCCAAGCAAAGAAACAAGGCTCACTCACACCAGTGCATAAATGAGTAACAGTACTGTGTACCCAGCATATAGCATATATTTAAATGAACTAAAAAGTCAAATGTCGCAATTAGACACTACGAAACTAATCACTAATTCGACAAAATGCCCCCAAATGTAACTCCAATGTGGCTCAGCATAGTTCTTTCTCTGACATTTGTGAGCCTGAGTTAGCTGTCTTTAAGGTCAGCTGTGAAAGGAGGTTGCTCTCCTTCCCTTCTGTCTCCACCCACCTCTGAACGGATCTGCTGTGCCTATATAGGTTTGTTTTTTCTTGGTGGACCAGGTGGTCCAGTGGGTAAGGAGAGCGCCTTCTGCTCTTCTGGCGAGGAGATTGATTTGGGGGGGGGTGAGTGGAGAGGGCTCAAGTAATGGAGGAAGGGATTCTTGGGAAGGAAGAGCAGCCCAGACTCCTGGGAGCTGATCAGGTCCTGTCCCCAGCCTTGCCCCCACAAACCTCAGAAAACTGGCTCTGGGAGAGTGGTTCTGTGTCCCTGGACTAAGCTCCTGCAAGTGCTGGGCGCGGTTCCCTCCTCCCAGGTTGGTGGCCTGGCCCTGTGCAGACAGGGGACGCCAAAGCGTCTCCAGGGAAACAGAGGGGCGCGGTGGGGCAGATGGAGGCGGAGTTAGGATAAAATGGACTTTGGGATTGGTCAGCCTCAAGACCCTTCAAGCGTGGGGGCGGTGCTTGGAAGGGGGGGGCTTGTAAATGAATGGGCGTGGCCTAAAGAGGATCTGTTTCCTCCAGCGGATCCACCAGAAAAATTCCCACAATCCAAGGGCCTTCGAGTTCCTGAATGCCCCTGAGTTGTTTCCTTTAGTGTGCCGCCTTTTCTCAAGTATTTTTCAGTATTTCCATGCATTCAATTATTTCTCGTGAATATGCAATTGATCATTGTGACTATCTATCGCCAGCGCCATCTCTGGTCTACAACAGGAGAGTCTCATCTGTTCTCATGAATTTATTTTGTAGCTTTCAGAACCACCTTTAAAGTAACTCCATTTGACCAGTATGAATTCTCTCCCAGACTCTTATCTGCTGATTTTCTGCACGGGTGATTTGAGAGTTCTATTTGCTGTTGTCTCACAAGTAGAAAGCTTATCTCCTGCCTGTTTGGATTTATTCTCCCAGCTTGCTGTTCCTAACTCACTGGGAAGTCTATGACTGACCCTTGTGCTGAACATGAGGTTCTTTAGAGACAGATCTTTGCAAATGATAGAAAACTCAAACTTAAACAAAAATAAAGGGGAAACAGTTTCCTCCAAGTGAAGGGTGCTGGCTTCAGCTACTCTTTTTCTCAAGGGACTTGGACCCTTCTGAAAGCATTGGGGACTTATGGACATGCTTATCTTTATCCACATAAAATTAATCTCGCTTTATTCTTTTCATGTATAGATGTCTTTACTATGAGCCCATTTCCCTGCAAGTGTCAGCTAAATGTGCTTTTTTGTCTTTCCTTTCTCTTGTCTAATTTCCTGTAACAGCATGGAGACAGGGTGGTGGTATGTATTCACACAGGTTTTGAATTAAATGAATGATTGACAGGACAGGCAGAAATTCCTCCAATTGATTCTCCCTTCCCCATCTAGAATTCAAAGGGGAATGGGGAGCAGATACAGATGACCATTCGAGCTGTTACTGACCTACTACACCCAGAGTGTGTTCTGATCTGTGCTCTGAAGGTGAGTATCTAGGATAAGTCAAAACTCCCTTCAAATGCAAACTCTAATTCTCCAGTGGAAACCACCACATCCTAGCCCTAATAGATCTCAATGCAGCTTTGCCACCCCACTCATTGGTTCCCATAGGAACATTTCCCTGAGTCCTTCTGTTTTGAATTGAATTGAAGTGTTTTACTGAACGTGTCCCCTTGCAACACTGAAGAAAGAGTATTCTAGTCAATTTGAGTTCTTTTGGGGATGACATTGTCCAACTTTCCCCTACAACCATTGGTAAAGTGTACACCCTTGGTACTTAGAAAGTATCCTTTTACATTTGCTATTCCAGGCACTGGTGAAGAGACCCCAGAAGCCCATTTCCGTATCCCTCCTGTGTAGGTGATCTCCTACGAAGATCTATGTTGTCAATGACAGTCACAAGCCTTAGTTGCCTAAAACATCAAAGCCATTTCTGAGTTATGCTGTGTGCTGTCACAAGTCAGCCTTGGGTTCTGCTCTGTGCTGCTGTCATAGCAGACCTGGACTGAAAGGACTGACACCAGAGTATGCATTGACTGTGGAGAGAGATGATAATAGGAGAAAATTGCCCATTGGCTTCAAAGGCTTCATCTCGAATAAAAGCAACAGCTTTCTCTCATGTTCCATTGGCCACAAGTCACATAATCCTGCTCAACTATAAGAAACAAGGAAATTGTCACCTTACCATGTGTTTTATAGAGAAACAAAGCACCTGTAAATGACTGGTGAAATTGTCACAGTGGCTCTTTCCAGTGACCTTGCGTGGCTGAGGCGTCCCTGGAATGCCTGATCCTCTGAGTACAGGGTTTATAGGTATGCGTCATCAGAGCTAGCTACTTCTGTTTCATGCTTTTTGTTTAGTCATTTCATTAGGTTCTTGAGGAAGAACCCTTCAGTCAACATCTTGTATATCCTTCCTCACATTTACATAACTGTAAGCTATTACTTTACAAATACTTTCCTTTTTAAATGCTTTCTTCTTCTACCATTTTGATTATTAATATCGAGCCCCCTGACTTGAATTTTTAATCCCTAACAAATACATTCTTTTTACCATTTTGTTATATATTATCTGTAAAGTTTTTGAAAATATTACTTGTCGGCTCCTTATTAATGCTTTGGTATATGGAAAGGATCATGTGTTTCGTATCTCTAAAGCCTCTCTTATATTGCTTCATTAGATTTATTTTCATAGTGTGTGTGTGTGTGTGTGTGTGTGTGTGTGTGTGTGTGTGCATGTAGAGGTAAGAGTTTGAGGGTGAGTTTGCTTTCTCTTCTTCCTTTCTTTGGGGCCCAAAGTTCCCTGGGCTTCGAGATAAGTGCCTTTACCTGCTGACTATCTTGCTGGTTGAGGATCAACTTCTAGTTGGAGGTGCTGGCCCCACAGGGCTCTACACATGCTAAGTACACACTGTGCCACTGAGCTCTGTTGCCACTGTTTTAATACATTCTTTTTCATGAACAGAACTTCTCAATTATCAAGGAATATATCATATTTTTTAAGGCTATAATTGTTTTCTATAACTTGTATTTGCCTACAGGAAAGCTTTTCTTTGTTTAATGTTGACATTTTTACATAGCCTATTATTCTTGGCCACTACATGCCCATCAGCAGGCTCATCTGCCAGTAACGGAAATCAGAAACAAGAAATCTGGATCATCTGACGCGGTTCCCAGCGTCCGTTTTACAACCTGACTGGATGTGGAGTCCATTGTCCAGGAAGTCTCCCACAACCCAGGCACAGCTTCTGCATTTTATCTGGGGAATGTACACACGGGAGAAGAATGGCATCGCCATGCCAAGACGAACCACACATCACTGCCTTATCCCACCAGCAAGGGCTTCAGCACTTGACACTTCAAGCTTCAAGGACAGGTGGGGAAATGTCAGCTATATTGTCAATAGTCATTTGCCGAGCCTAAAAATTAGGGATCAATAACTATGGCAAAGAAGAAAGATTGGATGGTGGGGGACTCTGGACATCAAAGTTCCTGATACTGACCATCCTAGAAATTAGCTGCAACTCTGGTACAACTCATTTATTTTCTGAATGGGATTGGTTTCCCCAGAGTTTTCTCTGGTTGCAGTGGACACCTCTTTTAGGAAACTACCTCTCAAGCTGTACACACTGAAGTGACCCTGGTCAGCCCAAGCACGACAAAATGGCACTGGTAGGCCTTGTTCTTCTCTCCCACCCCTTCTGCCTTGCTAAAAGCCATTAGATTACATGCATTCCTAAAGCTAGCCACCAAGGCCCATTCCCCTACTTGGCCACTTCCTCCTCCTGAGACTGTCAAGGTCCAGCTATCAAAGTATTGATGTCAACCAACCAAAGACTCCCTTAGGCTCGCCTAATTAACATGTCAAATTAAAAGTCAGCACCTCACCGTAACACAGGATTTCCCCCTTTAACTTTTACAAACCGTCATTTGCCTATGGGTCCCTTTCACCCACTACTCTAGAGTAAAGAAGAGATCTATCCAGATGTGTCAACAGGTGCATCTGGAGTGCACGTGCTTTCTTGACGGTTCATTTGATGTTGTCAGAAACAGGCATGTGGTTTAAAGTCTGCTCCCTGCTCTGTGTCTAAAGGAGAGGCTGGCCAATAGAGTGCAGATGAGCTGGACTGTACTGTGCTCAGATCTACATTTCCCCTAAGTTCAGTCCTCCTCTGCCTCCTCCTTCTTCTTCACCTGCAGCGGCCGAGCAGTGGTGTCAGGGCTGTGATGGGAAGCTGTCCGTCATAGCGGCAAGGCTGTGGCCTGCTTGCCAGGCCATTCTTCTGTCCACTCCCTCTACGTCCACCTAGAGGGCCTCGAAGCTTTCACGGTGTTGGCATTTTCTGCTCTATTTTCATTGTACATGTTATTATATTGACTTATTTGTGATATTTGCAAATTTGCCACTGAATATGGAGATGGAAGGGAGATAGGTATCTTTCATTTGTCATAAGCTTTTCTGGATCTTTCTTAAGAAAGCAATTATAAGATAAAACAGGAGAATTATGGAGCAGATAAAAGGAAGTTAGGAACAAAAATGGAAAATGTAGTGAAAATGACAGAAAGGAATTGATCACTGATTCATAGTCACTAAGCCATAAACCATCTTAATGTTACAATATCGCTGTGTGACAAGGCTTTTCCTGGAGACATGTAAAACATATGTCTACTCAGCACAGATAAGGAGCTCATGACAGACAATGGTATGGATACCATCAAAGTTCAACACAGTGAATCAATGAATTTTATTGAGGATACTTACAGGAATGTGGGTGAGGGGTTACCTATAGGCAGAACTGACTTACAGACAGATGCATCACCAAAGTCACCCTGCACGGGTGACAGCTTACAAGAGCTGGGAACCTGGAGCCCGCTGCAAAGCCTGCAGGCAGCTCAACAGGCTGGAGAGTGTCCTTTCCAAGTGGCTCAGTTGATATCAACCTTCTCCAGGCAGCTGGGCTGGTGTTTGCTTCTCCCAGGCAGCTAGCTGGACTGGTCTCAGAGTCTCTGCAGCTTGGGTCATCTGAGAGGGATGCTTCGCTCTGGCAGCATATCTTGTTTACTTTAGGGAATGAAGGGTTTCGGGAATCTGGTCAGTTCATGGACTTCCCGAAGCTTTATTGAATGATTTACCTTCTGGATGGAGAAAGTTTCCTGCAGGATGGAATGTTTCCATCTCAGAGGAAACTTCTGCAAGACAAAAAAAAGCTAAACAGACTTATTTACATTTCTGAAATATAAGTCAAATGAAGCTGCTTGCATATAATTTATCTGCCACATGCCTACCTCGTCCTTCAACATTCATACCTTACAGTCTTGTGGAGAAACAAGATCATGACAGAGGCCTGGTGAATTTTAGGTATTGACCTTGGAATTTGAAGTTTGAATAGCAAAGCAAAACAATACAACAACAACAACAACAGCAAAACCTAATAATATTTGTCATGTATTCCACATCAGCAGTGGTCTCTTTAGGAGGTTAATTCCTACCCAAAAGTTATTGTGGTGACTCTGGCCTTCTTATTCTCAAGAGTCTACATTAGTTCCTACAGTTCCCAAGCCCAGCTTTTCAGTTCTAAGCTCTTTCCCTTAGGCAGACTCAACTATTTGGAATTGCCCAGAGAACCATATGTTGGGTCCACAGACTGTATTGTGGATCCTATGGATATTTAAGGTAAGTCTATTTACTGTTCCCCCCTCTCTCTCCCTCCCAGCCTCTGTTCTCTCTCTCTCTCTCTCTCTCTCTCTCTCTCTCTCTCTCTCTCTCTCTCTCTCTCTCTCTCTCTTTTTGTCTCTCTCTCTGTTTGTATGTGTTAGAGAGATACAGTAACAATTAAAGAAGAGGTCATGGTTGTGAGAGGGAGTGGGGTCATGGGATGATGGGATGTGTTAGGCAGGGAGAAAAGAATTAGAAATGCTATGATTAATAGTAATGACATTTGCAGTCCTCAAAAAAATTAAATGCAAAACAAATAATTTTGCTGGGGAAATTCAGACACAACAGTGACTAACGATCACTTGAATGTTCACATGTAATCTCCAGGTTTGATGGAGACAAACTGGTTAAACTGACAGTGGCTGACCGTCTGACAGACAGTGAGTTGGACAGACAGTGAGGCTGGATGGCGACAGCCTGACGGTGACAACCGACCGGTGATAGCTTCATGGTGACTCTAGTTGTGTTACTGTTTCTGATAGGACCTTTCTGATGGAGCAAAGTCATCTGTAGCATACACTGTTTCCACGTATATGATAATAGATATGATGAAAAAAGTTTGATTTTACACAGGCAGGGCTTAACTGTATTTTTATTTTCCAGTGTAGTAATAACCTGTGAACTCTGGCCTTTTGGCTCTGAAGATTAGACTGTACGAGACTTAATTCTCTGTCTCTGTCTCTGTCTCTGGTCTCTGTCTTTCTGTCTCTCTCCCTGTCCCTCCTCCACAATCATGGTGGCTTACCACACTGACATGTATTTTAAAAGGCCAAAGAGGAAGAAAGAGCAGGTGTCTTCCACGCATACAGTCATACCTTTTGTCTCAATGACATTTGTTAAGTGTTGATGCTTAAAGGACTAGGACTGGACATTACAGAGTAGAGTTCAATTTGTCACAATGTTGTTGTCCAACCAAAATGCTTGTTTACCTATTCTTTTGTTGTTGGATTTTTTTTTGGCTGATTCTTTAAAAAAATTACATTTTGTATTGTGTATATGGGGGTCAGTTCTCTCTTACTCTCTTACTGTAGATCCTAGGACTTGAACTCAGGTCATCAGGCTTGGCAGCAAGCTCCTTAACCTGCAGAGTTACCCCACTGGCCCCTGCTTGCCTTTCCCCCCCCTTTGGTGGCCTGATATGAACTGTGACCTCTGACCATTTTTGTAACTGTCCCCATCATGAAAAAATTCTGGTTCTTGTTTAGGATCTGCCTTGCCAGCTGCCTGTGGCTTCACAGTGATTTAGCGAGCAACACCACAATATCATCCTTTCAGATAAATCACTTAGGAAGAGAGTCTCAATAAGGAATTGTCTAGGTAAAGTTGGCGTGTGGTATGCCTGTGAGGAATTTTCTTAATTGGGTTAATTGATGTAGGATGACCCACCCAGATGTGGCTGGCTCCATTTCATAAGCTGACCGGAGACAAAGTACACAGGAGAGGGCCCCCTGAGCATTGGCAATCATGCACAATTCGTCCTTTCTGTGACTAGATGCTCAAATTCCTGCTGCTTCAACTTCTCGGTAGTTGAACTTTAACCTGGGACTATGAGTGGAAAAGAAACCCTTTCTCCCCGAAATCGTCTTTGTCAGTGTATTTTATCATAACAAAAGGAAGAAAACTAGGTACGAATTTAATAATAATTAAGTAGCTGTTAAACAATACAAATGTAATAGTAAATTTATTTTAAAAGCACAAATGTATAGGTATTAATCACCTGTAATACTTTTTTGCTCACAATAAGCATCTTAGAGTATTATATTTCTCCTAAAGTAAAAGTTGGAACCATACAATTTTATTGAGAAATGGCAGAGAGATTTAGTAACACCTAGTTTTAAATAGTTGAAGCTGAAGTATATTATTTATATTATACCAAATCTTGGGATGTTATTGATCTGACTGAAAATATCGTGAAATATTTTTGAGGTTCAAACATTTCGGATTTGTATGATAAATCAGATGGAGAAGTCTAGTCAATATTTATTGATCTACCGTAAAACAGTACAATGAAGTAGTTATTTGATGTTAAAACAAGTCATTTGCTTATTGATGCTTGAAAGTAATTTTTGCACTAAAAAGAGCGTAAAGGCCTTTATAGGTCTTACTGATGTGTGCGTCGCTTTCGTACTTGTCATAAGTGCTGTGCAGTTAAAAGAACTTATAAAATAGGATTTAAGAGCTAATCAAATGCAATCAGAACAGGTGTCCTCAAGCTTCCTATTGCTTGGTGGGACCTTAAACAATAAAAGGGGTGGAGAAAGAAGAGAAGCAGCCTGGTGCACCGCTGACTTACCCATTAACACTCAAATGTTGAGCGTTTCAGACTTGAATTTCTTAAAACTCTCACAACTTAAGATGCACTAGAAAGTCTTCAGCACTTTGCCGGGTGTGGTATCTAATCTGTACTCCTTGGTTTAAAGTCAAAAAACCAGCCACGTTTTGAAAATAATACCATTTGAGCTAAAGCACTCAAATATGCTTTCTTGAAATTTTATATATAGTTTTGTGCCTTTCTACAATGGATCCAATTATGATAGGAACCTTTTTTTTCTTCCAAATGGAGATTAAGCTCCACAAAATAATGTTTGAACAGGCATAAAAAGCTCTCTAAACCTTAATTACGTATGAACATGCAGAGTAGCAAGCTTTCGTTACCATCAGTACTCGAGATAAATCAACTTATAAAGGGGGAAGACTTGCTTTGGTTTGCATGTTTTATTCATGGACACTTAAGCCCCATTGCCTTGGCCTTGTAGTAACAAGTACATCCTGATAGAGGGTGCTGTAGAGAGTCTTTTCACTTCATGGTATCCGAGAAGCAAAGAGAGAGAGGTAGGAAGGGGTGAGTCTCTGGTATGCTCGGCAAAGGCATGTCCCCGAAGACCAAACTCCCTTCCATTAGGTCCTTTAAACTAAAGGTTCTACAACCTCCCAATAGTGTTACAGGTTGGATACAAGCTTCCAGCATTTGGGCCTTTGGGAGACACTCAAAAGTCACCCTATCTTGGTATAATAATAAACAATGACATGTGTAAAATTCTATCCAGCTACTTATATACCAGGAATGTCATTCAGAGATATTAGGAAACATTTTAGCATTTTCCTTGTGTAATGCAGAACTGCATCTTCTTATTTTGCCAAGGGGGAAAAAATGTGTGAGCAAGGGGAACTCCAAATTCAGAAGGAAGATGTAAAATATAATGGTATTTCTCAAGGACTGTTATAAGAAGTGACAAACCACATTTGGCAAAATTCCGCTGTAACTTCTAATATGCCACACAAGAAAATAATTTGTTAGGGATTAAGGTACCAGTGTAGGCTAAAATAGACATATAAAGGCAAAAATGGAATAATGGGGCTCAGCATTGAATGCTTGTGTGAGCATCTCATGGTGTCTTCAACAAATGAGGCTTTTGTGTAGGATAGTGTATCAGTTACTTTTTCTGTTGCCGGGGGGATGGGGGTGGGGGAGAACCATGACCAAAAGCAACTTCTAGATGAAAGTGTTTTATTTTGGGTTATGGTTGCAGAGGGATAAGAGGTCATGGCAGGGGCATGACTGAAAATGACAGGCATGGCAGAGGGAAGCTGAGCGATCTCATCTTACTGCACATAGGAAGCAAAGAGAGAGAACCAGGAGAGGCTATAAACTCTCAAAACTTGCAGTCAGTGATGTGTGTTTTCTAGCAAGGCTGCACACCCCAAATGTTGGACATAACCCTATGGCCATCAGTTACATAGGGCCATGCCCCAGGCCCCTAGTGTTCTGGTTAGACTCCACCCCCGCAGTCACCTGACTACAGCCAGGTTTGCCCCACCCCACAGTTACCTGGCAACAGCCAGGTAGCCAGGCTACTATAAAAGGGGCTGTGTGGCCCTTCCTCACTCTCTCATCCATGCTCTCCCTTGTCTCTTGTACCCCCTGTCCCTCCTCTTTCCCCATTCTTCTCCCCCTCCTTCCACGTGGTCATGGCCAGCTCTCACCCCTCTATCTCTTCTTTCTCTCTTTACTTTTCTCTTTTCTTTGCCCCTACTTTCTATAATAAAGCTTTAAAATCATGGGCTGTCTCCTCTTATCTAAAGCCGCCCTGCTGGAGCAATGGAACAGGCCTCACAGTGCTTCCCAGCTGCCAGACCAGACCAAGGACTTCCCTGCCCAGCCGGTCTTCCTCCACTGGCCCGATCCACAGGCTTACACCCAAAGATTCCATAACCTCCCCAAACAGCGCCTGTAACTACCTGAGCCTCTGGGGGACACTTCTCGTTTAAACTGCAAACGGGAATATCAGGTTAGGTTATATCTTCCAGGAACTCATGTCTAGGAGTGAGGATGGAAAAGTACAACAGACTTTTTTTTCTGTTTGTTTGTTTAGCTCAGTCACTCATCTGCATCAGCAACAGGGAGGAGGTCCTTTCTTTCCTAATGCTCTAAATTAGAGGCTTTAGCAATTTCCCATCCAGCTCCCAATCAGTTCCCAATTCTCTCTACTTCAGACTAAGTAGGTCTTTGAGGTCTCCCACCAATTCAGCACCGTGATCGACCCTTAATCCCTAGACACTAATCTCTGGTCCATCAGTCGTTCAAATCCCACTAGTCATCTGCTTCCCACCCCTTGTATAGCCAGTTATCCCAGAGCCTGGCGCAGGACAGATCATTGCTGCAGAGGATCCTCCATGGAGCCTTCCTGTCCCTGGACTACAGTGTAACACAGTGCAGCAGAGATGGCCTCGTGGTCACTGCTCTGAGGATCATACAGCTGTAGCCTCGGGCTACACAGAAGTGTCGAGTCATGGGAATGTACACAGAAGGAATGGTGCTTGTAATGTGCACTTTCAAACCTTGAGCAACGAGAGGCACTCTGCCTGAAACACCACGGTGAACATAACAGCAGACTCACATAGCTCACTTAACATCAGGCAGAAAGCTGGGGAAGATGCAACCAGCCTCCGAACAACGGAACACCGCATTGTTGATGATCTAACAAAGATCATGAAGACTATAATAGTACCTATTATAGATAATAGGTAATTTATTTAGATGTACACTATAGCATATTAATTTTTTCTTGGATCTTTGAGATATTATATATAATTATTATTACATCATTTCTCCCTTCCCTTTCTTCTTCTAGACACTCCCTCTTGCTCCCTTTTGAGCTCATGGCCTCTTTTTTTTATTGATTATTGTTACATGCATATATTTATATCGATACATGTATAAACATATTATGTTATTTAGGATTATAATTAAAATAAGTAGTGATCTTGTATTTTTATGGTCCAGATGCGGTGGAATTATAAATGCTCTTGCAAAAATTAACATGAAGTCATTATTCTGAAATAAAACATTTTACAGCCATGGGTTTCTTGATAGGCAGTCTCTGTTACCTACAAGAGCACTGAATAAAGATACTTGGTCCGCTTTCTCCAAAGCGTTTCTGTTACATTGCCGACTTTGTTTAGTTTTCTTTCCTCTCATTTTGACAACACCAAGCAACCGCACCTTTAATTTTCTTCTCTGTAGAGACTCCCCCAGTTAATAGGAGGTAGTCTGGTTAATTGAAAGTATGAGCAGATTAAATATTTAAATTCTCCCGAAAGTTATTATTTTGACAATAAATGAATTGATGTCTTTGAACACTTGGTCTCCAGCTGGTGGTGTTTGGGGGAAAGGTTCTAAGATCTTTGAAAGGAGGTGGAACCTGGCTAGGAGAAGTATGTCACTAGGGGTGGCCTTTGAGGTTTTACAGTCTCCAATCACTTGCTATTCTTTTTCTATGTTTCTCATGTACACATGAAGTGTGATCCTACCATATTCCTGTTCTTGCCACCACGCCTGTCTGTTGCCACATCTTGCCTGTCGTGATGAACTTATATCCTCTCTGAAACCATCCACTAAGATGAGCTCGTCCTTCCCTAAGTGTATTTGGTCATATTATTTTGTCACAGCGACAGAAAAGTAACTAATACAGACAGCAGGTGTGAATTTGGTTAATGCCTTTGGTAAGATGGATTCCTGAGCATACTGCACAGTTTCCAGATCTGGTGAGCTGCTGTCTGACTGGAGTAGCCAAAACAGAAATGGCATTCGAGCAGAGATAATTCGGGCCGTTGCCTTCACTTGTTACCTATCATAGACCCCTGCTTACTATTGCAGTGTGCAGTTCCTACTGCCCCCACTTTAAGCTCCAGGCAGCCCGAGCTACCAGCCCCGCCCCAGGTTCCTTTGGATCCTTGGATGAAAGATACACACACATTAGCTTATTTTGATATGCTTTTTTAGATATTGATCTCCAGCAGCTAACAGGCCCTTATCTTTACTTGCAGCTCAACACCTTAGTCCTGGCTCAGCACCCAAAATCTGCCCTCAACTTAGTAGTTGTATTTCTAACCTCACGCCTCTACCCCAGGTCCAGTCGGAAAAACGATCAATGGCCACTACATCAAGGATCTCACATGGCTGGTGACTCTCTGTCTCGCTCTGTCTCTGTTAGATTGTTTCTATTCAGTGACTATGAACAGCGGTGAGCACTGAGACACCCTGGCTTCTTGCAAGGGCCATATTAGGTTAAGGGTTCCTCTGTGATTTTCTTCAATCTAGGAGTATACCAAGCACTCACTTCTTCTTTTAATCTCCTTTTCACTGAGAGTCAAAACTTATCAATTAGTCGGGCGGTGGTGGCGCACGCCTTTAATCCCAGCACTTGGGAGGCAGAGGCAGGAGGATTTCTGAGCTCGAGGCCAGCCTGGTCTACACAGTGAGTTCCAGGACAGCCAGGGCTACACAGAGAAACCCTGTCTCAAAAAAAAAAAAAAAAAAGAAACCCCATCAATTTCTTGGCCTTCTTCATCTTATCTTTAATTTTCTTTCAAATAGACATTTCTTTAAATAAAACTCTTGCATTTAATACACTTATATATCAGCATCTTGAAAGACCCTGGTCAGTTCATCTAAAAACTTCCCTAAATTATGTTTCACATTTTGTATCATGGTGTGCAAAGTCAGAGTTCCAACCAATAGGGCCCATCTCTCTGAGGAAGAGAACATCGAATAACATATCTTTTTTCTTTTTTTATTAGATATTTGCTTTATTTACATTTCAAATGTTAACCCCTTTCCACGTTACCTCACTGAAAACCCACATCCCATCTCCCTTCCCCCTGCTCAACACCCCCCCCCACCACCACCACCAATTTCCTGATTTGTATTCCTCTATTCTGGGGAATCGAGCCTTCATAGGACCAATGGCCTCTCCTCTCATTGATGTCTGAAATGGTCATCTTCTGCTACATATGTAACTGGAGCCATGGGTCCCTCCATGTGTACTCTTTGGTTGGTAGTTTAGTCCCTGGGAGTGCTGGGTTTAGTCCAGGTGGATCAAGGACCTCCGCATAAAACCAGATACATTGAATCTAATAGAAGAGAAATTGGGGAAGAGCCTGGAGCACTTGGGCACAGGGGAAAACTTCCTGAACAGAACACCAATAGCTTATGCTCTAAGATCAAGAATTGACAGATGGGACCTCATAAAATTGCAAAGCTTCTGTAAGGCATAGGACACCGTCAATAGGACAAAATGGCAATGAACAGATTGGGAAAAGATCTTTACCAATCCTACATCTGATAGAGGGCTAATATCCAATATATACGAAGAACTCAAGAAGTTAGACTCCAGAGAACCAAATAACCCTATTAAAAATGGGGTACAGAACTAAACAAAGAATTCTCAACTGAGGAATACCAGATGGCTCAGAAACATCTAAAGAAATGTTCAACATACTTAATCATCAGGGAAATGCAAATCAAAACAACCCTGAGATCCCATCTCATGCCAGTCAGAATAGCCAAGATCAAAAACTCAGGGGATAGCAAGTGCTGGAGATGTGGAGAAAGAGGAACATTCCTTCATTGTTGGTGGGATTGCAAGCTGGTAAAACCACTCTGGAAATTGGAAATAGTACTACCTGAGGGCCCAGCTATACCTGGGCATATACCCAAAAGATGCTCCAACATGTAATAAGGACACATGTTCCACTATGTTCATAGCAGCCTTATTTATAATAGCCAGAAGCTGGAAAGAACCCGGATGTCCCTCAACAGAGGAATGGATATAGAAAATGTAATACATTTACACAATGGAGTACTACTCAGCTATTAAAAACAATGAATTCATGAAATTCTTAGGCAAATGGGTGGAACTAGAAATTATCATCCTGAGCGAGGTAACCTAATTGCAGAAGAACACACATGGTACGCACTCATTGATAAGTGGATATTAGCCCAAAAGTTCGGAATACCCAAGATACAACTCACAGACCACATGAAGCTCAAGATGAAGGAAGACCAACGTGTGAATACTTTGATCCTTATTGGAAAGTGGATCAAAACACCCATGGCTCACAGCCAACCAATAGAATGAGAATAGGGTCCCCAATGGAGCAGCTCAAGAGAGAACCCAAAGAACTGAAGAGGTTTGCACCTCCGCAGGAGGAACATATCATTTTCTTGAATTGGTCTCTTAGCAGTTTGTAATAATGAGAGGTTCCCCTTTTTCTTTGCAACACCCTTTACAATAGTCACAAATAATATAAACTATCTTGGTGTCACTCTAACCAAGCAAGTAAGAGACCTGCATGACAAGGACTTCAAGTCTCTGAAGAAAGAAATTGAAGAAGACCTCATTAGATGGAAAGGTCTCTGGTGGTCGTGGATCAGCAGGGTTAACAGTGAAAACAGCCATCTTACCAAAATCAATCTACAGATTCAATGCAATGCAATCCCCATCAAAATTCAACACAATTTTTCACAGACACTGAAAGAACAATTTTTAACTTGGTTGGCAAAACCAAAACCCAGGATAGCTAAAATGATCCTGAGCAATAGAATTGCTGGAGAAGATGCATATAATCCGACTGCAGCTTGATATGCTAAGGCTGGTGGACATCTATCAGAAACCTCCCCTTTTCTGAGGAGAAGGGGAGGACAAGTGGGTGGGAGAGTAGGTGAGAGGAAGAGACTAGGAGGAGAGGAGGGAGAGGAGCAGCTGCCATCAAAATGTAATGTAAATAAATAACTTAATCAACAAAAAAAAAAAAAAAGAAAAAGAAGAAGAAAGGACTGAGGATGCGCTAAAGGGAAGTGAAACATACTAAGGAAACAAACAACTTAATATCTTCATGAAGTTCCTGAAACTCACCAGATTTACACTGTCTTTCCCTCTTTAGGTTTATAAGTGGTAAGAACTGTTGAGAAACACACTGACTGGAAGAGGCAGAGACCAACTGAGCTGCACATTATGTAGTAAATCCCAAGTTTCTACCTTTTGTGAGCCATCAACAACGCTGGGGTAGGCGTTGATGATACAGCTATGTTTGAGTGGTTTCGGTTTCCTTACCTTTCTTCTGTAAATAACCCCGTAAACTCTTTGCTTCACTAAGTTGGACTTTGGTGGTATCATTACTTGATCTGTCACTGATTGACTGTCTGGGGTAAGTAGACTTTTCTTCATGTTTCCCTAGGGACAGTGTCTCACAGCAACTATGTGAAGCTACCCACAGATGTGTCATGTGTACACAACTCTGATGTTGTTTCAGTTCTCCCAGTTGGAAACTCATAGAGCTGGGATTTGTTCAGGCATTTTTATTAGGCATTCATTCTCTAAATTCTATGACTCTAATCACTAACCTGGACCCGTAGGAGCTCATAGAGGCTGAACTGCCAACCAGAGAGCATTCATAGGATGGTAGAGCTTATGCTGCTGACTCAGCTAATCATGTCTCATGGGAAGAAATGGTCCCAAGAAGGTAAGCAGCCTCCTCTGACATTTTCAAACCACATTAATGAGTAGGACAACACCTAGTGATAATATCAATCGATATGATCAGGAAACTATGTTTATGGTTGAAAATTTTAACATTCACCCAAACTAGCCCACACTTCTCACATCATTATTGTGATGCTTATATCACCTTCTGTATTAGTCAGGGTTCTCTAGAGTCACAGATCATATGAGTAGTCTCTATATAGTAAGGGAATCTGTTGATGACTTACAATCTATTGTCCACCTCCCCCAACAATGGTCAGCAGAAGCTGTAGATTGGAAGTCCAAGGATCTAGCAGTTGCTCAGTCCTACAAGGCAAGCAGGTGAAGAAGAGTGAATCTTCCTTCTTACAATGTCCTTATGTAGTTCTCCAGCAAAAGGTGTGACCTAGATTAAAGGTTTGTGCCACCAAGCCTACATCTGGGACTTGGTTTGTCCCAGATTACCTTGAATTCAGAGATCTCCCTGTCTTAATCTTCTGGGATTCATAGCCACTATGCCTCAAGATCTCCAAGCCAAGATTCAGGTCAGAGTTCATTCCAAACATAGTCAAGCTGACAACCAGGAATAGCCACTACAGCTTTCCTGAGGGACATCAGTGTATCTTTACTAACACATTTTCTCTCTCCAGAAAACAAAACAAACAAAAACAACGAGTGCTCAGTTACCTGTTCAACATGGCTTCCACCACTTGGATTCTTCCCTTTTCTCCTTCTGAAGTTCCTGGGGCACCTCTTCTTGCTCAGTGCCACTCTTGCCAATCCTGGCAATTGAGCTTACATGGCTTATAGCTTATTTAGAAACTGTTTTTGAGACGATGAAAAAGTATGTTTGTGGGGGGAAAAAAAGAGATCCTTGAAATATAAGATATCTTACCGGGAGAGTTTAGCCTAAATAAGAGCTTATAAATAAATGGTCCCCTTTCTGCACTTAATTTTGCACAGAATTCATAGAGAAGTATATTTTATTATTAGCAGAGTCTTGCTCCATTGATATTGCCTTCTGATTTCCTATTAGAAAAAAATAATGATTTCAATTGAAAAACATATATAAGTTTTAAAAATCATCAAATCATAACACCGTTTGGAAAAAAGTTCAGGATGAGAGGTGGGACTGGGAGAGCCACGCTGCAGAAGATGAAATCAGCTACCATTGTAGGCATTATCAACAGATGCAGTTCATTCTGCAAGTCATTAGAGGAGACATTCCGGAGATGCTCGTCTGTGTCATGCCTCGCTGCTCCAACAACACACTGCAAGGGGAATAAGATATTTTCAGGGAACTTGACAGACATGCAATGTATTTATTTCTTACTTTCTATCATCCCTTCTATCACTTTCTGCTCCAAAGAGAAAAGTTGAAATTATGAGTGAGAATGGTGTTTTCCAATAGCTTATTCATTCTTCTAAATATTGATGAATTTTTATAATGAAAGTATTTCTTTTTGCCCTATTAGTGCTACCTAAACTAGGAAGTAGATGATTATTTAATAGAGCAAAAAGCAACCCACAGTGAGTTCATAGGAAATATATGCGTCTAAGAGGTTATGCAAAGAAAAGTCAGGAGAAGAAAAAGTTTTTTGGGGTGGAACTGAAACACATAAAAATTGAAAAAGTAAAGGGGTGAGAGCAAATATGGTAAGCAAGACTATGAAAACGACAAAGTGTGAATTGTCTTGTAAATTGCCTCTGGGGTCTTATAGTTATAGAAACCTGTTTGTTTGCTGGTGGAAGTGAGTTTATAGTCTGATTGAATAAGTATAAGTTATCTAGAAGAGATTATGTCACAATTGGGGCAGGGGGAGCCGAGGGTAGAGGGTAAGCCAGTCTCTTGCAAGTCCCTGCTAGCAGCATGCAGAGATGCCAGGGCCAACTCCAAAGGCAAGTCCAGCTTCATGACCACTTGCCACCGAGGACCAATGCTCTGTCTTTCCGGAGCATCTGACTCTTCTTAATTCCTTGCTCACCATGTAGGCTTCATGATGTATGGCTAATTTTCTTTATGGACAAAAGAGTTTGGGCTTTGATAAGATAGTTTTTGCTGTATCTTGTCATATTTGGGATTATTGAGTCTCAACCCACTTTAACTAAATGTCTGAGACAAGCAACAACAGATTTGGTGTCTTCTGAGGGCCTGGTTCACAGGTGACATTTTCCAGTGCATGTCACATAGTGGAAGGGGATGCAACAGGCCCCCCAGCCTCTTGTAGAGAGACACTAATTCCATTCATGTCAGCTCTCCCACAAAGGCCTACCACATAGTCCCTCGGGGGTAGGCTTCAACACGAATTCCAGAGGTATCCAAACATTTAACCACAGCACTGTCTTACACATCAGCTCTAGTGACACCCACTCTTGGCCGTCAGTTTAACATGGATTATGGTTAAAGAGGCAAATGAATTAGTAATGGTAAATTAAGATTTTACAGAAGTGTGATTGACTGTGGTAATAGATACAAAGAGAGAACTCCACACTGATAAATTTTTTTCCTTACTGGAGGATTTCTTCTCAAGAGTGATTCTTATCTTTCTTTCATGACTGTGAAAAAGCCGGAGCTTAGGATTGCCTCGGGCAAGTAAGCTTGAAGGTCTTCTTGGGATTGAGAGAAAGGTAATAACCAAAATCTAGGTCAAGATTCTATTTATTCTGCAGAGAATTGTTTAAGCTAATGCTTAAAATTTAAGTTGGAACACATTTTAATCTATGATTCATACCATGCCTATCAGATATTCTTAATGACTGCACACATTGTAATCTTTTCTTGACTACTTTGAGGAATTTCCTAGCATCAAGTAGAACAGCCATTAAATTATCATTATAAAGATATCAAGCTCTCTTCATTGCATCTAACTATCTCTCAAGGCACATGGATGAGGTATGTGTCTGGAGAGCTTTGGAAACTTCAATCCATCTCTTCAGAGGGAGAACGAAAACAAAGAGTCTACAGGAGAAACGGTAAAAGAGAATAGGAAAAGAGAGAGAGAGAGAGATGATGCACAGCGAGTAACGAGGAACCCGACGAAGCCACCCACGGTACCGACGAGAGATACAGACGTCAAACTTCATAATAATCATCTTAAAATCAGTGAAAATATGCTTGAGAATGAAACAGGAAGCCATTGTAAGATGGTAAAGATTGGGACTGAGTAAAGATAGTTATTCACTACAAATAGTTTTTGTGGAAGAAATTAAACTACCTTGCATGCGACTTAACTTCAGACAAAATCATTTTTATTCACATTGAATATCGAATGAGCATTTGATATTTAAGAGTATGAACTTAAACACATAGTGACTTACTCTGAAAGCATTTTTCCTCCAGTTCATCCTGGCAGTTGATTATGAACACTGCTTATATATGAAGAAGCATATCTCATACCATGAATGATCTTAGGACAAAGCAAAAAAAAAAAAATCCTCAAATTCAGAGACAACTGCTCAGCTAATGTCCATAAAATGACAACAGAATCAAGTTGCATTTCTGGATAAAGATTTTCCATAGCAATAAAAACTTTTTAAAACAATAAGGTATTAAGGAAGATAGAAATGTGTGCTTACATTATAATAGGATAAGAACTAAAGTTATGTAAGAATACATGTTAGAATAACAGTAACAGTTAATATTGGCATACTTGGAAGTCTAGAGATGCTAAGATAGAGACTTGGTAGCCAATGTCTGAACTACATGGATATATATTCTCAATAAAAGTCATATATCCATCAGCATCAAGGACAGGAGATAAAGCCATGTAAGATCACATAGTGTGAGGCATGGGAATAGGGAATGGCTGGAAATTTGTATGGAAAGAGAAGATGGGAGGATCAAGGAACTATTGAGAAACGAGGCAGATTTCTGGCTCTGTTTTATACCTCAGAACTTCCTCTACCTTCCAGCTATTATCCTTACAAAATAGAGATTCATGGTCACAAGGAGACTAGACAGGTGTAAGGACTTTTAACCGAACTGCCAGTGACCAAATCACAAGGTATTTTTCTCCTAGGCAACTGTAGAAAAGTTAGCCAAATTTAACTGAAGAACGAGAGATCCAAAGAGAGAAACAATCATCCAGCTGAGGAAAGGAAGATGAAAACATGACAGCCGACACTTACAAAGGCGAGTCTCTCTCCAACACACTGGAAGGGCAGCGTGTTCTCTCCTTGAGAGACAAGCTAGATCATTGAAATTCACAAATAAGCCCCAATCTGCCTTTATAGTCAAAATGTCCAACTTTCCCCCTAGCAAAATCAGAGAGAAGTAATCTGGCCTAATTGATGTGAGTTTTATCTTCCGGTATTTCCTCTTTTATTTTTTGTGATGTTGCTAATAAGTAATGAAATAGACAAAAAAAAAGTCAGAAAAAGAGAAAGCAAAGGATGCTGGGAAGCCAGAATGACTAATCAGCCTGAAGTAACAGAGTTGCAGCGCTGGGGCGTTCATGTGAAGATCAGTGACTTCCCCCACGTTCTAAACTCAAAGACCACTAGTGGAGAAGGACCCAGTAAACGTTTTATGTACAATATTCTAGAACATTCTTCCAGAGTGGATTGAAATTTTATTATCTTGAAAAGACTAGCTGTTGTCCTCATCACAAAAGGCATAGTTGGAAAGGAAAATAAACGTGGTGCTCCCCCCTACACACACACACACACACACACACACCACATCTTAGTGAGGCCACAGTGGTTGACACTACTCTCTGAGCTTCGCCATCGACACCCCCTCCCCTCCCCTAGGACGTCAAGAGGAAGAAAGATGCCGGAAAGGTTTGGGATAAGCTGAACAATCTCATCCTGTCTGACAAAGCTACATACATACATATAATTCCCAAATATAAGCTTATCACTCCAGCTGTGGTGTCTGAGAGACTGAAGATTCACCATTCCTTGGCTAGGGCAGTCCTTCAGAAGCTACCCAAGTAATTTACACCAGAATCACAAAGGATGGTGAAGTCCCAGCTGCTGGTGAAGAAGCATGAACAGATTCAATCAGCTGTAGATTTTGGAAAAATAAAACTTTATTGAATCAAAAATAAAATAAATGAAAGTGGTATGACAGTTGAAGTTTCTCTTCTCGTAATTACAGTGAAAATTTAAATCCCAGCCTCGGTGGGTGTGGTGGTTAAAGTAAGGCCATTAATTGGTGAAGAATGGAATCCTGCAACTTGGGATAGGAATGTGTGGGAAGACCCTCTCATGCTCAGATTCTCAAGGGTTTACCTTACCTGAGGAAGTAGTCTCTCTACCCTCAGCAGAAGAGGTACTCACATCCAGCCCTTGAAATATCCCCCCTTTCACGTTTGACTTAGGAAATCCATCCTTCATGGTCTCCCAAACCAGCAATGACTTTCACTGAAGTAAAGGCCAGGCAAACAATACTGATGTCTCTCAGAGTCCACCAATAGTTACCTCTAGACCTATAACCAGATGTAAGGCTCAGCAGGCTCCCAGAGGGGAGGTAGAAAGTGTGGCCCATGAGGAAGCGCACTGCACCACTAAAGAGCTTAATGAGTTTGCTAATTCATCCAAGTAGAAGTCTTGGGAATATTTTTAATGAAGCATTAGGTGACTTAAAATGCAACTATAAATCTGAGAGGCTTACTCCAAGTTTCTTCTTGCGTTGCCAAATGCTGTTCCGTTCTCCAAATGCACAGGGCGTAACTCATGCTTTTCTTCCTCCCTAGAGAGGAGAGCCCTCAAAATCAGCTCCAACACGAAATGTTGGCGCCAGGCTGAGCATTCAAAGTCCTCATCTATTTTTTTATAAGTTATTGGAAAATGACACTCGTGGCCCTGTGTGTCTTTAAAAAGTGTTCTTTCTCTTATCTTTCAGTGTTAGGTTTCCTCAGTGACAAGTGTGGATGTTTTAGCTGTCACAAGTACATGTCCACATCTAAAACCAAGGCTGGTAATGCAGAAGGCTCCATTCAGAGTCATCACTACACTTGCCTTTCTATCCAGTCAAATTTGTCTCCTGAACTCTATTCAGAAAGTGCCACACTTATGGGAAAGACGTCATCTACTAAATGTTTATTATTTTAACTTCTAGAATATTTATCTAGTCACCCCCCTCTTGTTTTGTTTGGTTTTGTTTGCTTTTTATATACTCATATCTTTTCTTTTCCAGGTTGCACATTATTTGTATTTCACTTATGTATTAAGTTGGGAAAGTCATAGTACCCAGATAATTGAGCCAAGATGTTTTCTGTCAGTAGAAATAGTTCTTTAAACTCACCAGATTATGACAAAGGAATGACAGACAGACATAGTGGTGCACAAGTGGAATCTCTGTTTGTTAGGCTGAGACAAGAGAATTGTAAGTTCAGGACCTGCCTAGGCTATGGAGTGGGTTCAAAGCCAACCTGGAAAGCTTAGCAAGACCCTACCTCAAAATAAATATATGAGATGAACTGGAGATGTAACTCAATGGTAGAGTACTTGATTAGTGCGTGAAATATTCAACAGTACTAAGAACAAAGAAACAAGCAACAGCAAAAAGCAACACATGTTCTCTCTCTCTCTCTCTCTCTCTCTCTCTCTCTCACACACACACACACACACACACACACACACACACACCACTCACACAAATGAGGAGAGGGAGAGGGAATTACAAAAGGAATTGGAGAACAGCCCAGTGGGAGAGAGACAGAGGTTGTGCTAAGCAGGAAGGGCTGTGCACCACCATTGTTCTTAGTGACCTGACAGGAAGCTCTCCCAAGCCAATGGCTGTGGAGTTCTTATGAAGGCAGCATCAGAGCAGACACAGCCAAGCATTATTCAGTCTTCACCTTTCCTCTTCCTGAGGCATGGGACCTGAAAATCTCAAGTTTCCGATGATGGCTCTTTCTGGGTGCCCGAGAGTGCCTTCACTGCAACGAAGATACTTCTGCCTCCAGTCGTTGTGAGGAGTTAGAAGCTCTGCATCATGAACAATGATGAAATATATCTGACAAATATTTGCCCTTCTTCCCTTTCACCCCCAAATTACAGGAATCTAAGGAGCCCTGCACCAGGAACCAGGATGAGTAGCAACCAAATCAGGGATGAGAACCAAAATACAGATTCGTTCCACATTCCTGTACACACTCCAACAGCCCATGGATTCCGTTCCTCTGGAGAATTCTAAGCACACTTCCCAATTCTGCCTGGGCCTTCTGTCTTCCACGACATTGCTTACATTTTCTTTCATATAGACAACCAATGGAGGCCGTACCAACCTTCCTAATACGTTGTATGAATATAAGAATCTCTTATTAATTACCGCTGATTAGCCAAAAGGCAAATATTTAATTAAACCTTGAGAGATAATGAAATAGCACATGAATTATCTATCTAAGAGCACACAGGTCTGTACGTTTCATTAAAATGCTTTAACTAATAATCTCATCTCCCATACCCAGTCTTTGTTAGCATAAGTTGGTTTTTTCAAGCATGTTTCCCTAGAGGGATGCCCCCTCCACCCCTCCTATCCCTACCTCCACTAAAGCGGTGTGTTTGTTGACTTGTTACTTTGTAACTCATCCATGTCCCATTAGAGCCACTGCTAATCACACCATCACAGACAGACACTTTGTTCATTATCTTTAAATGAGTATCCTCAGGAGCAGTGACTGACCAGTTTGAATAACAATGAAGCTTCAGAAAAGATTTGTCTGCAAGATGAACGGTGCTCAGGTTTGGGTCAGTTCTCATATGTTTCTATTTTCTAATATTACGTTTGATGCTTCTGGCTGTGGATTTATACAAGGTGAGACAGGCACTGCGATGCTTGCTGGAAGGGTATTCAATGCTTACCCCAAGTATGCAGATGGTTTTATTATTTGGTTTATTAAGGATTCAGACTTTTCATTGCTCTAACGAGTGGGAAAATGTATTTTGGAGATGATTTATTTTAGTTCACATTCTCTGAGGTTTCAGTCCGTACTTATTAGCACCCTTGACTTTAGGCTTCTGGTGAGGCAGACTATTGTGGCAGCAAGAGCATATGACAAGAGGTTGTACTTCACAAAGGACAGGAAGCAAAGAGTAGGGACTTGGGTAAGATGCAATCCCAAAGGACCTATCCTCAGACGTCTTTCCTACAGTGAGGCCCAATTCCTGGACCTTCTAGAACTTTCCCAAATAATAACACTAGCTATAAAGCAAACCCTCAACTAGGAGCCAAGAGAAGGGAAGTGTATAGTCAATTCATGACGAAGATTCAACAAACATACAAACATTTCCATTGTGCTCAAGGGCAAACAGAGCTGAAGGAGTCCTGAGCAACCAGCCTCGGGGTTAAAAAAGAGAAGCAATGACTGTTCACTTTTGGAATTGATGAAATGCCACCCTTTCTACCACTTCCTCTTGGTTTTCACCCTAATCTCTCCTTTTCATGATGCCAGAAGTTAATGGTAAAGGGGATGGGGCATGTCAATAGTCCTATCCTTTTGATTAGAGTTCCATAGCCTTCTATTGACTCTTCTTATTCTTCTTTGGGGATTCTGTCTTAGGAAATCGAAATGCCTGGGACATGCCGGCCTAGATGCAGATTTCCTTCCTGCATTTGATGCTGCTCTTTCCAAATTCTGGCCACTCTTCCTCTGCTGCTGCTCAAATGTTTATCTATGCAATGAAGATTTGGGGATTATCATCTTCATTAGTGGCTGTCCATCCCTATGCTCAGATGGCATGGCTGGAATACTTGACACAAGGATGATCTTTGGCCAAAGAGTCCAGGTAGCATGGACATTGCATGTGGTACTCTACTGTAGGGCTCATTTCTCCTCTAAACAAACTGGTGCAATAAACTAGATGATGGCCTATAGGTCGGCTGTCAGGATTGTTCATGCAGCATGGGCAATGCTGGCACTCTACAGAATAAGAAGCATTATACTGTTAATTGGGCTAGAAACACAACCTCAATGAGACTCAGAGTTTGGCATATTCCAGCTCATTTAATCAAACCAGGAGATACAGTCACATGCTATATACTCATGTACTGGGCAACGATAAACTACATGTGCCACGTTGGTCCCTTAATACTAAACCTAGTGATGTCTTAGGTCATGCAAGCATTTTAAACTAAGATAGTTATAGCTGTCTTATTTTATGCAAACACACTTTTATATTTGCACAATAATAGAACTGCCCAGCTGAACCTTCAGACTGTGAACCTATCTTTAAGCAAAGCACAACTATATTTAATATTGTATGTCTTTAATTATGCATGTTATTTTAATTGTATAAATAGCTCTGATGCTGCCTAATATAAAGGTGGCATCAGCATATTGAAAACATTTTGAGTACACAACTGAAATGATTGTTGTAAGAATAATGCTTGAGATAAAGGTCCCTAAATTTGTGCTTATTCAACGCCCTGATGTTCATGTCAGTTACTCTATTGTGTGCCTTAGATTTACATCACCAGTCTACATTGCATAGTTAAAAGGCACAGAATAATAATTCCTTTTTGTGTTTACTTGAGATAGAATTTTGCTACGTAGCTCAGGCTTGCCAGGAGCCAGATTTACCTTACTTTATGTTTAGATTCCATTTTAAAGATAGGCATAGGTTTTGACTTCTCCTTAGATACAGACCTTGGAGAAATCGGGTGGTCAATGGTCACTGCACCCTGCCAGAAGAAGAAAATATCTTACAGCTGCCAGACATTCACCTTGGCAGAATGCCCAGACTTTGTGGGAAATCCCACTTGCCTTACTTCTTCCCCTACCTGTATATATTCCCTGAGAAAATACAGTTTGGGGGGCTTTGAACTGACGAATCTGGTCTTGGCCTCATTTTTCCATATCTCCTGCCCTTTCCATTCTCTGCCCTTCTCTCTTAGGGTCCCCCGCTGAAAACCCCTGCAGACCGGGGCAAGGCTGGCTTCAACTCGTGATCTTGTGTCTCAGACTCTGGCAAGAGTAACATCTCCTACCTATCATAATTTGTTTTATTGCCACTGTCATTACACATCTGTGTTTATTTACTTCAAGTGTCTCTTATGGGGCAGACATAGAAAGTTCCAGTCAGTGGAGAGCTGAGAGCTGAGTCCTTATACACAGTCTTGGCCAGAGCAAACAGACATCTCATAGAAGGAAACCAACCCTGTCACCTACCAGTAAACCTGTGACACTAACAGAGATAACCTTTTCAACTTTCCCTTCCTGTCCTCTCAGAAATGTGATATTAGAAATCCTGAGAAGTGTCCAGTGGTTCCAACTGTGGGCTTAACAGAGGAGTTCACACTTTAATGGCTTCACTGTGACGTTTCTCATTGACTTTGGAGAATGAGCAGCTGAGTTAAGTGGTTCTTGTTGAAGCAGAAGCTCACAGCCACCACAGTGGGAGCAAATACACAAATGTGGAAATAACGACTCATCTGGAATATTTGGAGGTGAAGACTGAAAAGACCTGAAAGCAAAAATGTGATCATTTCAGAACAAGGTAAATCAGAGCAGAGCTGCTTCCTGGGTGACCCCATCTTGCTTCCGGGAGGGAGTGCCAGGGGAGCCCCAAATGAGCCTCCGACCAGCAGGAGTCCCTCAAGTTAAATGCAGAGACTTTCATTCTGAGTGCAGTTATTTAGACTGAAAATGGAAACGTGTGACTGCAAGGCAGATCTCATTCATGCATAATTGAAGCACCCAAGGGTAAAATACCAAGGCACAATAGCTGACATCTGATAAAAAGGGAGTAGGGGAAAAAGGAGAAGTTAAAAACAAGATACAAGACCCTGGGGACCATGGAGAGGAATGCCTGACACAGGCCAAGTAATCTCAAATAAAAATATCCAAATTATCAGACAATGCTAACACAAAGACAAATGCATGGAGGAGACGTGAGGGCTGGGGAGGCAGAAAGTGCGTATACTATCAAACGTTTGAGGAATATGTCACCAGTTAATGAAACTCTTACTCTAAAAGAATGCCGCTGTAATCATATTCTAGGAAGCTTGGTCATGCAGAGTCACACCTTGTTTAATAACAGGGATCCAGTCTCTGGAGTGTGCCGTCTGCTGATTTCTTATTGTGCAAATACTGTACGATGTCCTCATACAAACTAAGACAGCTCCAGCATCATTGGGCCATATGATCTCATGGGACGACCAGAATTTTCATAGACTGTTGTTCACCCAAATATAATGGTGTAGCATATGACTCTATGTAAGAACTAAACAGAATCAAGCAAAATTAAATTAAACCCTCAAATCATTGTCTTTGAATAAGTTATAGACAAAATGGCAGTGCACTATATATTATAAAGTCCATGCTTAGCCCATGGGGCATACATATGCATAAATATTATAATTTTCTTAATTTACTTTGAGAACAAACATACTATATTCTACACACTTTTACTATACAGAAGAAGGTTTATTTCTCTATATTATAACCATTTAAAACAATCCTTTTCATCTGGGAACCAAATAGAGGAGACTGAGTTGAGAAAATTAGGTCACCTTGGTTCTAGTATGATTAATACATTTTATACTCAATTTAGCTTCACTAGTGGCCAGCTTTCTCACCTGTATGGGAAGAGACATTGACTTCCAATCTTGACAGCCATTTCTAGCAAGGGAATGCTAGGGCTTAGAGACACTATGCTCACACTCAACAATTTCTTTCTACCAGTTTCATAAGACCTTCTTTTCCCGCCTGGTTTATTTTGCAGTGTCCATGAACGCCAAGTGCCCACGACCATCTTGTGTCTCTGCCCACCCGATGCCACTGCCCACCCAGTACCCATATCTGCCTAGCATACCTGATGCCACTGCCCACCCAGTACCCAGATCTGCCTAGCATCCATGTTTCTCAGTACCAGTGCCTGTGAATTTACATCAGAAACTAGAACGGGAGAATCAATGTAATGACTGTCACCTTTCTACCCAGTGTAGGACCCTTAAGTAAACAGATAGCACTGCCTAGATTAGAACCAAGATGTTTAAATATCTCTCTGCACTCCTCTTTCCTTGGCAAACATATTCCTTCCAGTTTTGCTTGACTTGTATTCAAAGTTACTCTGAGGACTCATAAATTTTCCTACTCTGTTACCAGCCTAAGAATTCCTGGAGATGCATTTATCCAAAGAGTCTGACACCAATTCACTACGACAGCTTATTTTTTTAAAAAAGAGTTGTGGACTGGAGATCAGTAACTAAGAACACTCGTGGCTCCTGCAGAGGACTGGGCTTCCATTACACACACACACACACACACACACACACACACACACACACACACACACATACACACACACATATACAGAGCTCACACCTGTCTGAAATTCTAGTCCCAGAGAGATCTGATTCCCTCTTCGGGCCCCACAGGCACCATATAAGCAAAACAATCATACACATGAAATAATAAAATAAATAAACCCCAAAAAGAAAGAGAAAAAACAAAAGATGAAGACAGGCACAGGGCACTTGCACCATGGCCTCATAAAACTGAAACAGCTTTTAATACAGGAGGTGCTCGATCAAACACAACCACATTGTATGATCTCACGGAAGGACTTCTGCTGCAAACTGCCGCTCTCATGCGCCGAAAGTGCTTACAGCTCACTAGGATAGAGCCCAGCAGTCTTGGCATATTGCTTTGCTCAAGTGGGGCTTCCCTAGCCGAGGTCACTTTATTACAGGCTGTTGTGAGGACTTGCCTGCATAATAGGCCGTGGCTGTCTTCATTTTAGTGGTCTGTCCAAAATGTGTTGACAAAATTTAAAGCTGTCAATGAAATGCTCTCTACTAAAACTTTCCCACCCCTCTATTTTATATTTCATAAGTTTCCTCGGCATAAGACTTTAATTAAAAACCATCCAATTAAGGACCAGGCTAATTTTACTTTTATATTTTGATCACCTTTTAATAACTCTGCCAGTTGAATAGGTTTGAGTCACAGTCACAGTCACACAAGGTTGCTTTCCCAATAAAGCCTAATTCTGAGATAGAACCAGCTTGCAGTGGTATTTAATCAACTGTCAATAACACAGGGTTTCATCATGCAAAAGTGTATTTCCTAGTCACATGTCTCACAGTGGTAAACCCTTAACAATGCCAACATGTTAGCAATGCCAACAATGCCAGCGATTTCCAGAGATGCCTCTTCCAGAGAAATTTCAAGAAACAATTTTGGACTCTTATGCCCTTGTCTGATCTGGAATCAGGCATCAGGTAAGGAAATGGCCCCCTGGCCACATGGTAGTCTGTTTCCTTTCTCCACTGATGGCTGTAAATAACATGGGCATAAGTTTCAGATTTTTTTTTTGTCCAAATGAACCGTGGTCTTGTGGGTAAAGAATGAGCCATATTATAAATTATGAAAGCAGAAAATAACAGAAAGGGTTTTATTGTAAAATCCATAGGAAGACAGAAATGTCTACAGAAAAGATTTACTTCCCTGTAAAATGGGAAGAAAATGGTCATTGCCTACTCTGTGAAGAATTTATACAGGAACTTGAAATCAATTTTCTTCATATCTAGGAAGCGCTAGAAAGTTCTTTATATTGTATCTAGCTTTGGGTTGTTCTCTCTCTCTCTCTCTCTCTCTCTCTCTCTCTCTCTCTCTCTCGTGTGTGTGTGTGTGTGTGTGTGTGTGTGTGTGTGTGTTTGGTTAGTCTTTAGATTTATGTATTTATTTTATGTGTCTGAGTGCTTTGCCTGCATACATGTATGTGCACTGTGTGTGTGCCTGTTGCCTCCGGAAGTGTTGGATCTCTTAGAATTAGACTTTCGGAGGGTTGTGAGCCATTATGTGGGCCCTGAATCTGAATCCAGATCCTCTGCAAGAAGAACAAGTCTTCTAAACTGCCAAACATCTTCTCCAGGACCCTGTGTGTTAGGGTTTGTAGATTGGTTGGTTGACTGGTTGGTTTGTTCGTGTTTCTTTGTCTGTCTTTGCAGTCCCAGGAGCTGAACCCATGACCTTAAACATGCCAGCCAAGTACTCTCCTACTGAGCCACATAGCCCTGGGATTTAGAACAGTTCCCTAAGTCCTGTCTGCTTTACTTTGAGAAACACTGTAATTTTTATTTTGAAATCTTAAGTTCAATTTAGGGCTTTAAGAATAGGAGCTCAATTTGTGAAAACAGAGGTTGGATGATTAAAGGAGCTACTTAGGGAAAGAGCTAATGAGGTGGTACCACCAGATGCTAGAGTAGATCCCCCAACAGAAGATGTCTGATGCCTCATTCTGTCTGTGAGCATAGATCATTGGATGAAGGGTAAATGGGAGCAGGGCTTGTCACAGCAGACACATGGGGAGATGCTTCTACTTGGTCCTCAATCAGCTCAAGATGGATCAAAGGACATTGATAAGAAGTAATAAGAGGCGGGCGGTTGGTGAAATGGGGTGTCTTATACGCAGAATGTTAAAACTCACAAATAGAGTTTTCTCGACCTTAACTTTTAAACCTTTGTTTTGGTGCCTCTACAATACAATATTTTAGCAGCTCCCCTGGAATGGTTTCTTGGGGTGCAAAGTTTTCATGTTGAAGATGCAGTGGATTGCTCTGTCGGGGACTGGGCTGACATTCATTTTTCAGTGTGACATATTTAGCTTGCCCTGAATCTGGCACACAGTATCTAGTAACTCTTACTAGATGATAGAACAAAGGATTGTGCTCAGTCCATGTGGGAAAACGCAGGAT
Organism: Tokudaia tokunoshimensis; assembly: GCA_036184795.1. NCBI lineage: Eukaryota > Metazoa > Chordata > Mammalia > Rodentia > Muridae > Tokudaia > Tokudaia tokunoshimensis. Next base: position 5,436,932 of record BTHU01000020.1, on the reverse strand, counting down.
GAAAGATAGCAAGATAGAATTCTAGCACTGCTCTCTCTCTCCCTCTCCCTCTCCTCTCTCTCTCTCTCTCTCTGTCTCTCTCTCTCTCTGTCTCTCTCTCTGTCTCTCTCTCTCTCTGTCTCTCTCTCTCTCTCTCTCTCTCTCTCTCTCTCTCTCTCTCTCTCTCTCACACACACACACACACACACACACACACCACACTGTACTGGCTGGTTTTGTGTGTCAACTTGACACAGGCTGGAGTTATCACAGAGAAAGGAGCTTCAGTTGGGGAAGTGCCTCCATGAGATTCAGCTGTGTGGCATTTTCTCAATTAGTGATCAAGGGAGGAGGGCCCCTTGTGGGTGGTGCCATCCCTGGGCTGGTATTCTTGGGTTCTATAAGAGAGCAAGCTGAGCAAGCCAGGGGAAGCAAGCCAGTAAGGAACATCCCTCCATGTCCTCTGCATCAGCTCCTGCTTCCTGACCTGCTTGAATTCCAGTCCTGACTTCCTTTAGTGATGAACAGCAGTGTGGAAGTGTAAGCAGAATTAACCCTTTCCTCCCCAACTTGCTTCTTAGTCATGATGTTTGTGCAGGAATAGAAACCCTGACTAAGACACACACACACACACACACACACACACACATGCACTCATGACATGGGAATACAAAAGGACTATTTGAGAAGAGAAAGGTGACTATCAGAGGGGGAAGAAGAGGGTAATGGGCAGCAAACAAGTCAAATTCTGTGATATAGTGGAAAATATTGTCAGCAGAGAACCCACCACTTTCTACAATGAATGAAAATGTGTCTCAGGTTCTTCCCATTTCCTTTTGTGTTCACCGATGCTCCCATAGCGCAGCTCCTAGCTCTGATGCAAGCTGCAGCTTCTCACTCGTCCTTCCTGCTTCCTCCACTGCCCCTTAAAGTCTGTCCTCCACAGACAGGTCAAAGCAAGCATTTCAAGCTCTCACCTTCGCACCAGTCATCCTCTGGGGTGGTTAAGCCCAGACACTCACAGAACACATTCCTAATTATGAAATTCTCAGCAGAAGTCTCTAGCAAGAAGTCTTGTCTCACGCTCTCAGCACATCCCTCTGGTACTCCATCATTCAGTTCTCATTTCATCTGCCTTTGCCTCATTATCGTTCTACGTGTGCTGAAGATTAGACCCAGGACTCGGTTAGACATAAGGATACTCCATGCCCTCTGATTTATTTCACTAAAAGGCAAATATCACAACAGCTTATTTAAATGTCTCCAGGGACCAGTGCAGTCTAATATTTAGCAATAGTTCAGCAGAGGATGACTCAAAACCTGAATGAGCAAATGAGATTATTGTGAAGAGACCACAACAGGGAATTCGGGCAAAGGAGGAAAAACTGTTCTGGGGGCTTCTGTCTGTATGGGAACATCTCAGTGCCAAAAACAAAATATTGACTCAAGGAGGAAAAAAAACGATTAAGAAGGATTCTTTTTTAATCAAAAGGCACACTGATGACTTTATTAGTGTTATTTCTCCTATTTGGAGCTCTTTTCTGATGTATTTGAAATATTTCCAAATACCTAAAACATACAAGAGGCTATTGTCTCCTAACTTCTGACTTGTTGCTTGAAGTCTGAAGGGTTTCAGAATGATTATTCCCATCTGATCGGGGTGCCTTTCTGGGTATCAAGTTCAAAAACTGTTGACAGTTACCCAGAGGCTGAGCAGATCTCTAAGTGCAGTAGGATGGGAGTCTGCAGTAGGCTGCAGGAAGGAGTCAGGATGCTGAAGTGGGAATTTGTCCACCCTGCTGCTTGAGAAACTTACTCAAAAACTTCACTGAACATCAACAGAGCTGAATAGGGTTGTTACAGGGAGTCAGTGCGCTGATGGCAATGTGCCAGACCTAATTGGGACCCTCTGAAAACTTAGGGAAAATATGAGTGTAGCAGGAAGATGCTAATCTACCACAAACACCACACTCACAGGAAAAGTTCCCTTTAGCCCCTACTGCCTCCTCCTTAGCTATTCAAGGGAAGCTATCCGTGCATGAAAAACTTATAAAAATTTAAACTGTCTGGGTACTTTTGGAAATGAGTTACAGAGCTACACTAAACAAACAAATTCTCCCATGGAAATGAGACACTTAATAGATATTGCTGATGCCTCTCCACACAAGGGCAGGTCCAGCCCTCGAGCAAGTCAGTCTACCTAGACCGGAAACCCAGAGACCCACAGCTCAGCTGCCAACCACAGTCTCCAGTCTCAACTGAGTGTCTCTTAAGCTATTCCTGACACAATTAACTGATGGAAAGTTAGTAAGCTTCCGGAAACGTCTGGTTCCCTGATGTAGGGAAAAGAGAGAGTGAGAGGGAAGGTTGTCCTTGCTGGCAGGCCCAATCCTGCAGTCACTGAGACCCATTAAGGCCACTCTGCTGGCCGTCTGTTTCCCACACTTGGCTTTACTTGGGTGAAAGCAAGAGGACCAGTTCCTTCCCCAGGTTATAAAGTAACTCCAGGTTTTGAACCTGATCTCACTTTGTTCACTAGGTATTATATTTACATAAGGAGGAAAGAAGCAACACATAAGTAGCAATGGATGATTTCCACCCTCATTTTTGATAAAGCACTGTGGCCCACCAAAAAATAAAAAAAAAAGTTTCACCAATAGACTATCTTCTAGGACCTACAAGACAGGTCTACAGACACAAAGCAAGAACACAGACTGGGATGCTCCAGTGTGCCACCCTTCTCATTTGGAAAGCAGCTAAATAAACTCAGACTCGACTGAGCATCTAGACCTACTGGGAAGTTTGAGTTCTGTACGATGGTCTGGTTTTCTGAGATATTTGCTGATTATATGCTAGTTGGGCTCAGAGACACAAGCAGAACCATTTAAGACCCAAGGATGAGGCCTGAGAAATGGCTCAGTGAGTAAATGCGCTTGCTTTGTTAGCACGGAGACCTAAATTTGGGTCCCCAGCCCCCAGGTAAAAAGCTGGGTGTGTTCTTGCAGGTACCTATAACCCTAACACTGAGGAGAGTAGACAGGGGACCGATGATGTGTCTCACAGGCTACTCCCCAGCCTAGCTTCAGTTCTAGTGAGAGACCCAGTATCAAAGGAACAAGACAGAGAGTGTTAGAGAAGGACACACTACTCTTTACATGTCCTCTGCAAGCATGCACATGGGTATCCACATGCACACATATGCATTCATTGCACACATGCCCATGTTCATGGACTCATCAAAAAAATTAAAAAGTATATTAAGCCACATGACTTAAAATACATTAATGACTAGTAAAATTCCCTTTATTTACTGTTTTGAGAAAAAAAGACTTAAAGAAAATTCAAGATGATGTATTGTGATACATTACTTATAACCATTTCACATGCGACGATGTTTAATAAAGTTCATTGAGAAAGACAAGGAGGAAGAGATAAGCAGTCCAGACTTAAAGGAGGTTTTAGACAGGGGCATGAACCCTATGCACGGCATTCAGTTTCCAAGGCTCAGCAACTTCACAGACAAAAACACAGTAGGGCTCTGGCAAATAGCATCTTCAGGACCTACCTACCCATATGTTGTTAACATGTGTGTTTGTTTTGATTTGTGTAAGCATACCATCTCAGGGGCAGGAGGAGCTGTGTGGCACACTTCCCTGCTTCTGCCTATATCAGGGGCAGGAGCAACTGTGTGGTACACACCTCCCTGTTTCTGTCCCCGACAGTTTCTTTATGTGGATGATCCTTAGGACAGGGTAGAGTGATGTGTCCTGCCAGGATCCCCAGAAGCAATTCTTTGTTATCCAGATTTCTTCCAGATCATCCCCAAAGATCTATCTGCTTGTACTTTAGCTCATCCATGTTTTATTTACAGCATCTCACTGAGACCAGGCAGTACAGAAAGGAACTTTGTGTTTTGTGACAAGTTCTTCTTTCAAGCCTTCATGCTCAAAGAGAATAGACTACAAGGTGTCAGGTGACCTTTGCTGAGGCTTAACAAGCAAGTAGGACAATATGATCAGAAAGTAGCTTTGTTGGACGTCACCTTTCTGACAACAGAAAGGTCTTAATTTCTTCCAGCATATTCAAAGTTATAATAATATTTAGGAAGCAATCATTTTTTAAAGAATCGCCAGGAAAGTTTGATTTTTGCCTCTTGTAATATTTTCCTTCCTGGTTAAAACTTATACAGGAGTGCAGAACAGAATCTTTCATTTCTACTATATTCCTCTCTGTAGGAGATAATGTCAGCCAGAGACATTAACTTCCTCCTTGTTGTGCATGTTAAAGTGTCCTCATTATCTGCCATGCCAGCTCTAAACTTATTCGAGAAAAAAAAATAAGATCTCAGCATGAATCTCATTCTGACTATAGGGAGCCCCATGAACTGTGTTTAAAAATTCAACAGAAAATGTCCTCATTCCATACATGACGCCGGAGGCCTTAAATTTCAGGAGCCACTTTCATGATTGCTTTTCCAGGGACCCCATGGAAGTTAGAAAAGATGCTGCTTCAGGTGGCATTGTCTGCAAAGATGGGTCCCCTGATTAAGAGCGTCATGGAGTCACTGGTGATCCTGGCTGGATTTTGTGCAATTAATGTGTACTTTCAACATTGTCTTGCAATGCTTCTAAAAACCAGTGAACAAGTATGTTAGCCAAATTTCTCTTACCATAACAAAATGCTTAAGGTAATCAAGCTTCACTTAGGAAAGACTCTTTTGGGACCAGCGTCTCAACGGCTTCAGCCAATAGTTGCATGGCTATTTTGTCTGTGAGCCTGTGCCAACACAATGTACCAAGGCAGAGAACACACGGTGGGGATCAGTGCTAACTTCAAGGAAGCTGGAAATGAGACAGAGACAGGAAAGGGACAAGGTTCTGATAACCCCTGCATGGCCGTGGCCAAACGACCTAAATTCCTTCCCCTTTGTTCACTTTCTAAAGGTTCTACCATTGTCTGACGGCTGCACAGACTGTAGATTAAACATTTAGCACATGGTCTTTGGGAGACATTCAAATGATAACAACAGATCCATAGTAAAATAAGAAACATTATAAAATAGTCATAGACATTAAAGGGCGTTTAGTGACAGGAAGTGTGTTACTCATCCCACGTGTTAGGTTTCAGACCCTCAGCTGTTCTTCCTGCTGTCTCCATCCATGGCCCAACAGTCTTTCTCCCTGAAGAGTTGATATGAAACATTGCTGGGACCTCATATTCTTATGAAGACTTCAATCTTCTCTCTCCTGCTTGCAGTTGTGAGGAACTCAAGCCTCTAATCCCTAAGCCAACCACAACTTTAAACTTTAATTTTACTGTTATCTAGAGTGCTGCCCTGCCTTGTGCCTCCTGTGTGTAGTCAGGTGTGTAACATGTGGTATGGAGCAGTGCCTCCCACAAAGATTTATGAATCAAAACTTGGAATTGTTAGGCTCCTTCCCTTCAGAGCACCTACTATGCTACACATAGCTGCTATCTTTCCCGGTGGGGAAGACCCCCCCATTCAGTAACTCCATCATTCTGTCTCTGCCATTTCACTCCTAATTCTCGCCTGCCTTGAGGTCTAACCACGGCTAACCATGACTGTGATGCTCTGTCTCCCAATGAGCTCGTATGAAGAGTAATTTTGTGTCAGCACTTTTCCGTGATCCTGCAGTGAGCTAGAACAACATTTGCCCAGCAGAGTGTTGGGTTGCCATAGCGAAGACTCTGCCACTCTATGCCAGCATCCGGACGCTCAGATGCCCCATTGTCAGTAGTAAATGTGCAAACACCTGCCGTTTGGATATGTTCTCTCAGTTCATCTCAGTTTTCTCTGCTCTTGTTCACGTGCTATAAATTACATTGGTCCTGTGTGTTTGTAGAAGATGACACTGAGAACAAGAAATGGTTCCTTTGTCTTCTCTTTCCTCCTTAACCCTCCTATATTCCCTTGATCTCCTTCAAATGAATAGTCTCCTTTTTCTTAATTTATATATATGTATATATATACACACACATATATGTTCATTCTTTTTTGTTATTATTTTCTAATTTTTTTTATTTACATTCCAAATGATTTCCCCTTTCCCGTTTCCTCCCTCCCCGAAAGTCCCATAAGCCCCCTTCCCTCCCTCTTTTCCCCATTCAACCCCCTCTCGCTTCTCTGTCCTGGTATTCCCTTACATCCAGTCTTTCCAGGACCAGGGGTCTCTCCTTCCATCTTCTTGGAAATCTATTGATATGTGAATTGTGTCTAGGGTATCCCAAGATTCTGGGTTAATATCTCCTTATCAGTGACTGCATACCATATCATGTGTTCTTTTGTGATTGGGTTACCTCACTAAGGATATTTTCCAGTTCTGACCATTTGCCTAAGAATTTTTTGAATTCATTGTTTTTAATTGCAGAGTAGTATTACATTGTGAAATATACCACATCTTCTGAATCCATTCCTTCGTTGAGGGACATCTGGGTTCTTTCTAGCTTCTGGCTATTATAAATAAGGCTGCTATGAACATAGTGGAGCATGTGTCCTTATTGCATGCAGGGGAAGCCTCTGGGTATATGCCCAGGAGTGGTATAACAGGATCCTACGGGAGTGTCATGCCCAGTTTTCTGAGGAACCCCCAGACTGCTTTCCAGAGTGGTTGTACCAGCTTGCAATCCCACCAGCAGTGAAGGAGTGTTCCTCTTTCTCCACATCCTCGCCAACAACTGCTGTCTCCTGTGTTTTTGATCTTAGCCATTCTGACTGGTGTGAGATGGAATCTCAGGGTTGTTTTGATTTGCATTTCCCTAATGACTAAGGATGATGAACATCTCTTTAGGTGCTTCTCAGCCATTAGATATTCTTCAGGTGAGAACTCTTTGTTTAACTCTGTACCCCATTTTTAATAGGGTTATTTGGCTCTCTGGAGTCTAACTTCTTGAGTTCTTTGTATATATTGGATATTAGCCCTCTGTCGGATGTAGGGTTGGTAAAGATCATTTCCCAGTTTGTTGGTTGCTGCTTTGTCCTTTTGACAGTGTCCTTTGCCTTACAGAAACTTTGTAATTTTATGAGGTCCCATATGTCAATTCTTGATCTTAGAGCATAAGCTATTGGAGTTCTGTTCAGGAAATTCTCCCCTGTGCCCATATGTCTCTAACCAAATAAGTGAAAGATCTGTATGACAAGAACTTCAAGAAAGAAATTGAAGAAGACCTCAGAAGATGGAAAAATCTTCCATGCTCATGGATTGGCAGGATTAATATAGTAAAAATGAGCATCTTGCCAAAAGAAATATACAGATTCAATGCAATCCCCATCAAAATCCCAACTCAATTCTTCATAGAGTTAGAAAGAGCAATTCAAAAATTCATCTGGAATAACAGAAAACCCAGAATAGCTAAAACTATTCTCAAGAGTAAAAGAACTTCTGGGGAATCAGTATCCCGGACCTCAAGCTGTACTACAGAGCAATAGTGTTAAAAACTGCATGGTATTGGTATAGTGACAGGCATGTAGATCAATGGAACAGAATTGAAGACCCAGAAATGAATCCACGCTCCTATGGTCACTTGATCTTTGACAAAGGAGCTAAAACCATCCAGTGGAAAAAAAGATAGCCTTTTCAACAAATGGTGCTGGTTCAACTGGAGGTCAACATGCAGAAGAATGCAAATTGACCCATTCTTATCTTCTTGCACTAAGCTCAATTCCAAGTGGTTCAAGGACCTCCACATAAAACCAGACACACTGAAACTAATAGAAGGGAAACTAGGGAAGAACCTTGAACATATATGTTCATTCTAAAATATATAAGTACAGTCTGCTCAATCTGTATAATGCTACTTGAATGTGTATAATTCCAGGGTTGACCACTTGATGTTGGATAAACAATGGGATGTTGGTTCTTTCCTGAGAAAGACTGTTTTTCCTATTCTCAGCATTCCTTACTTACCTATAGTTCTTTTTCTAGGGTTGAAGCTTCAAGGGCATTTCTCATTTCCATCTTACCATTTCTATTATATTTCTATTGGTATTGACCAGCCAGGCCTGGTTTAAACAGCCCTATTGATGAGACTTCATGGTTGTGGTTTCTTTGACATTTTTAGGATCTCCTGCTCCTCCTTTGTCTCCCCCAAAGTTTCTGCTCCTTCGTCCTTTATAATCTCTGAGCCGTAGGTGCATGGATGGTATTGAAGGTGTCTCAGTTGATGCTGGAGATCACAAGATCTCTTGTTTTCTGCATTTTGATTGGTTGTGGTTTTCTGCAGTGTTCTCTGTTACAAAAAAAAAGAGTTTCTTTGATGAGAAGTGAGAGTGAGTCCTCTCTGTGGGTATAAAGACAAGTATTCAGAATGTACTTAGGGATTATGTTGATTTAGTAAAGTAGAAGTTTTAGACTCTCCTCTGAGATCCATGACTTGTCTAGGCTGAGGTGTTTGACTAGGTTTCCAGTACCAGGCATGAATCCCTCCTTGCTCAGCAGACTTTAAGTCCAATTAGAGAGCTATTGGCTACAGCCAAAGTGCATGTGCCATTACTGAACCAGTACTTATGGCTACTGTATTATGCTGGTCATTGTTACAGTTCATAGACATGCTGGGAAGGGCTCCTGCTTGCATTCCTCTCTTGGACGTCTGCATAGTGCTTTCAGACACCATGAAACCTGGTCCTCTGTGGGAAGACTTTCAGGTAAGATCTAGCTTGGATCCTCTGGTTTCTGTATCTGAAGTACACAGTGTCTTTAGCACCTGGGACTTCCTTTCCCTTCAGTCACTTGGAGACAAACAAGGTCAACAGCAACAGTCTATAAGGTTTTAGAAATTTCTTGGACAATCATAGCCCATGACTCAAAACTGGTCTTCTCACGTGTGCTGTTAGCTTTTTATTAGATAGTCTATGGTTCTGGGGATTATTGGCAATCCAGATAGTGAAGTTTAATTTAATACCATTTATTATATTTAATATTAGTATATTGTGTGTATGTGCAGACATATATGTATTAGATAGAATTTTAGGCTGATAATAATATGATTCCTTATGGCTTTTTCAGACATACTTTCCTTTTACCTTCCTCTGTATGTGTCTTCACCTTAATTAAAGCCCCGCCCCCATTTTTTCCATTTTCCTCTTCAAATCACTTGTATCCTGTTATTACGTAGGGAGTTTTTTAACATCCTCATTTCAACTGAACAGGAATCTTAGGGAATTGGATGTTTGGACAAGAATCTTTCAATTCCTTAGGTAATTCAGTAAGGTGAAGGCCATCATGCCCTTATCATTGAAAACACAGTGAGTAGCTTTTTGACTGAAGAATCCATGCAGAATTTCTCAGTTACCAGACTCATTCTAACAGGAATCTCAGATGATTTGCATAAACAGGAGAATTTAAGAACTAGGGCTGGTTGCTATGTACGCATCAGGTCAGAGGTTAACGCCAGGCATCCATTTAAAAGGCAAGATGCAGAGATGCTCATTTGTAACCACAGAGCCCGACACCGGCTAGCAGAGAAGTATAATGCAAGCCAGGTTCCATGCAGAGATCCTGGCTCAGAAGACATGGTATCTAAGTGAATGGTACCCAAGGAGTGATGTCCAAGGCTGTGCTCTGGCCTCCATGTGTATACTCACACATGTGCACGTGAATGCACACAGACAAGCACACCCAGAAGCACATATACTCATATATACACGAGGGCACACACACACACACACTCACACACCTCAGACACTTTGAGAAGTACTGTGGGTACATATGTAATAAGAGAAATACTATGGGTACATACATAATAAGAGAAACACTGTGGATACATATGTAATAAGCACACCCGTGCTTCTTAGGACCACTCAGATGTGAGGGACTCTGACCTAGAACTATTGGTAATATCCACAAGGATCCTATAAGTGTCATGATTATGCTACTTTATCTGTACTAACTCAAATAATCCCTGTTTAACGTTCTAGAAGTTGATTTCCAAATGTTCTTTCACCTTCATGATTCCCTCTCCCTCCAGAGATTCATTCTAATGAAGCAACCTCTAATGAGTTGTTTCAGACAGCATCAAACACTGCAGGGGTACTGAGACAAGTATGCAGTTCCACAGCAGACTGTTTATAGGGCACTCACATGTCTTAGGATTCTTGTTGAGCAATTCGACTCATTGTCTTAGGGGTTCTGTTGCGGTGATAAAACTCATGACCAAAAGCACCTTGGAGAGGAAAGGATTAATATCAGCTTCCATATCCCAATCACAGACAGTCATGAAGGTGAAGTCAGGGCAGGAACTCAAGGTATGAACCCAGAGGCAAGGAACTGAAGTAGGCCCATGAGAAACACTGCTTCCAGGCTTACTCCTTATGGGTCATTCAACCTGTTTTCTTATAGTATCAAGGACCACAGGGAGGCCACTGGCCACAGTGAGTTGAGTCTTCCCACACCAATCATCCGTCAAGAGAGGACACCACAGGCTTGCCCACAGACCAAGCTACTGGGCCATTTTCTTAATTGAGGTTCCCTCTTTTCAAATGACTCTAGTGCATGTCAACTTGACATAGAAGTAGACAGCACATCCATGCATCATTTACATTACTCTACCTATAAAAAGTGACCATTTGATACTTAGGTGTCTAAACCAAGAGGGAGGGTTAGAATTTGGCAGCTATGTACTATGTATATCCAAGTTCTAATCTTGCTATCATGCCAAGACATGTAGGTGCAGGCATAGTAAGAAATATTTTAGGGATGATAGAGTGTGCAGTTCAAATATGGAATTACTCCTCTAAATACAGAACTTAAATATGCTAGTCATTTCCATTTGTTTGTGGCTATTTGCTCTCATTCACTGTCATTACTAAGTCCTGCTATAATCCACACATTTCTGGTTTTCTTTCCATAAGTTTCTTCTATATGACTAAGAAGAACTCTGTTTACTTTATAGGAGCATGTTTATCCTTGCCAAAGATTTGTCTATTTTTACAATAAAACCTTTAAAAGTATTAGAAATATATTGACTTGAGTTCATATATAGATTTTTTTTTAAAAAAAATGAATTTTGTTGCTAAAAGGTAGCATGAGCCATTAGTGGGTGCTTTCCCTTCACAGAGTTTTCACACTCTCCTCTTCAAATGCTACAATGTGCTGAATGGAAACTTGGTGACTTACTACCATCACCTCCAAAACTGTAAATGTATGTGTGTGTGTGTGTGTGTGTGTGTGTGTGTGTGTGTGTGCATGTGACAGAGAGACAGAGACAGAGAGAGACACTAAAGAGATGGTTCAGTCATAGAATTTAGAAGTCAAACACCCACATAAAAGGCATGTGTCATGAAATGTACCTGGGATTCCAGGGCTGGAAGGGGTGAAGATAAAGACAGAGGTTCTCCAAAGCTCATTAGTTAGCCAGTCTAGACAAATCTATGAACCTTTGGTTTAGTAAGAGGCCCTGTCTCAAAAAATAAAAGTGGAGATGAGTAGAAAAAAGACACATTGTATGGGCTTTCTGCTTCCGCACATGCGTCTGTATGTACACATGCTCATACATGGGTGCATCATATAGACACCATATCACACACACCATAAAACATACAAACATTTTAATACTGGAAGTAAAATTCAAGTTAATCTACAACATCAGCAGTTGTAAGATTGAGGAGTTTTGAGTGTTCCCTCAGAGGAAAACCAGGACTCAAGTATTCATAGTAACTCCATCACACAAAAGTTGAATGTAACGGTTTATGACTGTAATCCCAACGTTAGTAGGAGGGTGAGCTCAAGACCATCCTACTCTGTATAATGAACTCCAGGCTAGCCAAAGCTATAGTGTGAGATGCTGTCATCCAGTTCTGGTGAGTAGTCTTAGGTTTTCTCCATCTTCCTCTGCTCTCTTAAGTTGGGATCAGCTCCTTTTCTCTGTGTGAGAGGTATATTGGATGTGTTTTCAGAGGTTTGGTGGTATCGTTGGCTTCCCCCTATTAGATGCCAGATGCATTCTAAATCAAGACAGCCCAAAATGTCTTCATCCACAGATAGAACCAGCCCTGGCTTGGGATAAGTCAGCTTAGAAATTACAGGAAAAGACTCCTGGAGAAGGAAGTGAGTGCTAGTGTTTGGGAGACTTATGTTAGGATATGGATTTGACCCTAACTGGATAGGCATGGAGTATTCTGGGCTAAAGAATTAGAAAAGAAGTATTATGATTTATGGAGAACTAGTCAAAAGTTTGTAGAATTATTTGAATTTTATAAGATAGGAGCAGTTATAGTCACATATCAAATACCTAAATTGTTTAACTCACTTTGTAGACCAGGCTGGCCTCGAACTCAGAAATCCTCCTGCCTCTGCCTCCCAAGTGCTGGGATTAAAGGCGTGCACCACCACCGCCCGGCTTTTTTTTTTTAAAGATTTATTATATATAAGTACACTGCAGCTGTCTTCAGACACACCAGAAGAGGGCGTCAGATCTTGTTATGGATGGTTGTGAGCCACCATGTGGTTGCTGGAATTTGAACTCAGGACCTTTGAAAGAGCAGTCAGTGTTCTTTACCACTGAGCCATCTCTCCAGCCCCTGTTTAACTCTTTAATTGTTTCATTTCACTCAAAACTTTTCTTTGTATCTATGTGTGTGAACCTCGTGTGTGCAGTAGCCCACAGAGACCAGTAGAGGGTGTCAGCTTTCCTGGAACTACATTTACAGGCGGTTGTGAGCTGCCATGAGGGTTCTGAGAAGCCGTCGCAGGTCCTCTGCAAGAGTAGTAAGTGCTCCTAACTGCTGAGCCGTCTCTCCAGGCCTGATTTAACCGTTCTGTAACTCCGTTTTTGTTCTCAAATGTAGAATGGGAACAATCAGCATTATGTAGAAGAATAAATGAAGTAATTCACACAAGACACTTGGAAAAATGTGTGGGATGTTTTAACTACAAAACACAGTCTTTGCTTTTATTGCCAGCCTTGTTTATCCAAAAAAAAAAGGCACTGTTTTTATCTGAGCAACTTTCTCAATTTGAATCAGTATTGAATCATTTGGTCCAAACTCTATCATCATAACTGAAAGGATTGTAACTGTCGTAGCTTCTTAAAACTTGGGGTAAACACTAATGAGGTCACCCTTAAAGCAAAATAGGCTTAATGTACAGAAGGGGAATAAGGCTGATTTTAAACCATCTTCTCTCACCTGCATTGGGTGGCCCAGAAACCCCGTAGAGAGAGGCTGAAGCGAGGAGGGCTCTGGGGGCGACTTTGAGCCGGTCGGCTTCCACTGTGTAATTGCTAACAAGCCACGGGTGCCAAGCACCACGAGTGGATAATAGCCTGGTTTTGAGAAGAGAAATGACAATTTTTTTACCCATCATTCATCCCAAGGCGCGCCTGTCATCTCTCATCGCACAGAGCGAGTTACCTTTTTATTAGTGGCTTTGGAAATACTTTCACAGAGAAGTAGCTGCAGCAAGCCTATCTGCAGAACTGCCTGAGAGACCGCAGCGCTGGATGGTAGGCATTGTGCCTGCCAGGAGGATGAAAGCCTCCTGTTGGTGCTATTCTTGCTGGAGAATTAGGGACCACTTTCCTCCCCACCTGCAGGCCTCCCGCTGACACGAATGGCCTCTTTCCTCTTCACTTTGTCGGCTGCCTCCATCTCCCTCACCACCCTGACAACGAAAGACTCTCTAGGCTTAAATATGAGATTGACTTTAATTTTGTTGGTTTGCTTGCTAAGGCGATCTTAATTTTAAAGGAAGACAGACTTTCGAATAGTTCACCTTGGCTGAGCCTTCCAGAAGCACTTAAGGCAGAAGGCGTAAGTACTATCTACTATGCTTTAGAAAGGGAGACTGAGTCAGTGCGGCTGCATAACAAGCCTGTGGAAGTGACAGGGTTTGACAGCACCAAGTCAGGTAGTCTGCCTTACCTTCCCGCACACGCTGAGTGTCAGAACGCTACCATGCTCTCCCAGTCGGATTGCTCCTACTCTGTTCTTACCTCCCGCTCTTAAAGCCCATCCCTTGCATCATCTCACTGAGCAAATCACCTATACCCAAGACCTCACTGGCTCAGAGACAGTTAATAGATTTATAACTTTCCTCTTAAGGATCTCTATCATATTTATAAAAGCTGTTTAAGGTCATTGTCTTGTGCTTAAGCTGTGTTGCACTTTGCAGGGCCTAGTGTAGAAGAAGGGTTGCTGGGCTCTAGAGGAGACATGTTATTGATTTTATTTGTATCTGCTGTTATTGATTTTTATATGTTTTTTTTGCTTCGTTTTTTTTTTTGGTTTTTTGAGACAGGGTTTCTCTATGTAGCTCTGGCTGTCCTGGAACTCACTCTGTAGACCAGGCTGGCCTCGAACTCAGAAATCCGCCTGCCTCTGCCTCCCAAGTGCTGGGATTAAAGGCGTGCGCCACCACTGCCCAGCTATTATCTGTTGTTATTGATTTTATTTGTATCTGGCTGTTATTGATTTTTATATTGATTTGTATCTGTTGTTATTGATTTTATTTGTATCTGGCTGTTATTGATTTATTTGTATCTACCATCTAGTCATCTGGGTTTGGGATGCCATCTGGTCCTGACTTTGTGGGGTGGATGGTTTTATCCTTGGTTTCTTTTGTCCTCTACGGTTACTAGGAGGATGTGACGGTTATGTGCTGCCTGATGAGTAATGCTTCTGGAATCCTGCCAGGTATAAGTACTGAGGTATCCTGGTACAGTTTGTTTCTAGGTATTAGAAACTGACACTTAGGAATTGGGAGTGGACTAGATAGGAGGCTAAGGGGGTTCACAGGAGGTAGAAAAGTGGAGTGTTTCACCAGGATCTGCTTGGTCCTCTGGGAATGCAGGCAGAGAGCAAGAAGAAGCCACAGTAACTAGTCTGCTACAGAACAGGGAGAAGAATGGAAGTTTTAAAGGTTAGAAGGAGAGCATTTGAGATGGGTTTCCGTTGCTGTGAAGACACCATGACCACTGCAACTCTTATAAAGAAAAAGATTGAATTGGGGCTGACTTACAGTTTCAGAGGTTCAATCTTTTATTGTCATAAAGCATGGCAGTCTGAAAAGGAGCTGAGAGTTCTACATCTTGATCTGCAGGCAGCAGAAGGAGAGTGTGTGCCACACTGGGCATAGATTGAGCATAGAAGATCTCAGAGCCTACCCACACAGTGACACACTTCCTCTGAGACTGCGCCTACTCCAACAAGACCACACCTCCTAACAGTGCCACTCCCTATGGGCAGAGCATTCAAACACATGAGTCTACGGTGGCCATTCCTATTCAAACCACCGCAGGAAGTAAAGATCTGAAGTTTGCCTGCCTGCTGTTTTGCTGACTTACTTGCTTCTCTGTCAGGTGTGGAGGGTGGATTCTCAGGGAACGATTTTACAGTCCTAACTCATCTAATCATGACAGAAACTCTCTGAGAATGGCACTCTTACTTCTCCCCACTGCACTGATGGAACACACGCTACAAACAGGCTAAGGTACAAGCCGGTCATGCCCCATGGCTAGTGAGTACTGGGCCTGATATCAGAGTCAGCATGTCAGCTTCTAGAGACTCTGACCTTGACCACATTGCTACGTTGGATCTTAGAACCACAAAAAGCTCAAAATTAAATGTACATACTACACACAATCATACACTGCCCTTACATCAACTTATCCTTTCCCCATTTATTACCATTTCACCCTTCATCCTTTACTGTAGTGGTCATCATAAATTACTTAAAGGTTTATACAAAGACACCAGCTGTGTTCTCTTCTACTCAGTGACTGTGTACATCACTTTCTATTTCCCGAGCACCCTTATTCCAGAAGATTCCAGAAGAGCCCATCTACTGTACCTTCTACCCACCTGGGGTTCCCTCCAGGAACTTCATCTCAGAAGAAAAGCTACTGTGCATCTTGTGAGCCTGACTTTGAAGTGCTGGTGTGTTCTGACGTGGTTTCCCAGACACAGCCTGTGCTGCTGAGGGTGTTCCAGTTATAGTTCCCATTAAAACTCTTCAGGCAATTCCAAGGTTCCAACACAGAGGGAATTCACTTAATAGGAACCTCTTCTTGAGGCTCCAAGCCCTTCAGTCAATACAACACGAGATTTGACCCAAACTGCCTTAAATGCTTCAGAGACGCCAGAGACCCCTCACCACTTCCAGACTCTTGACTGGGTCTATGTAAGGAGGCATCTGGCACAGTCGCTGGAACCCTGGTGGAAGGGACCCTTCCTGATGCTACTAACCACTCCCACAGCTCTCAAGGTGGATGATATTGCAGCCTGGATACATGATTCTCATGTGAAACCTGCAGACACCCCCTTCCCAGGGAACCCCTGCTGGACGGTACAGAAGATGGACAATCCGCTCAAGCTCAAGGTCACTCAACCTTGATCATGACCGCCTGGTGTTACCTTTGGATTCTGGTTCCATCCCCCATGCTATGTGCCCGTCTGCCAAATCTGTTACTGCACTCACTGTCTCCCTTCTGTTGGAGTTGGGGGTGGCCGGGCAGACACCCGAGGTTGAGGAGTGTTCTACAAGAAACCCCTATATATGTGTGCCCCAGAGATGGGAAAAGCCTGCAGCAGGCCCATGGGGTGGGCAACCACTTTTTCTGTGCTACCTGGGGATGTAAAACATCAGGAAGCACATACTGCAGACAATTCCCGGGGGTAGGTAAGGATTCCATGACCAAGGTGAGAGAAGGGCTAGCCAAGCAGAAAAGAGAAAGAACACAGGGTCAGGGGGCATTGAAGTCATGGTTTAACTCCTCCCCTTGGTTAACCACCCTCATATCAATCTTTTTGGAACCCCTAATTTTTCTCCTGCTGTTGTTGACCTTTGAACCCTGCATATTGAACAAGCTTATAGCCTTCATAAAAGAGAGAATAGGAGCAGTGCAGCTGATGGTCCTGCACTAACAATATGAGACCCTGAGGACAGGATCTGAAGAATGTGAGTTAGTTACCCAAGACTCCTGAGCGTAGCTTCAGGATTGGAGCTCGTACAAGAAAAAGGGGGGAATGAGGGACCCTAAGGGATTTTTCCAGTCCCACATCCTCCTTACAGCTTCCCCCTCCTGCCTGGAGTCAAGGCTAGGCCAAGTTACATTCTCCAACCACAGGAACATTCTTGAGTAAAAAAATTCTCAAAATGTACAGTCACCTGACCCTCTGGAAAGATCCAGGTAGAGTTCAAACGCATGTCATGCTTGCTAGCCGATAGATTTAAAGGGCAAAATGTTTAGCCAATAAGTTTGAACTGTAACCTTGCTGATGTAACCTGTGCCCCGAAAAGTATAAAAACTGCTTCTAATGGCCATTGGGGGTCACTTTCTAGTCACCTGCCTTGAGGGACTAATTGAAGGTAGACCCCCGACGCACCAGAAAATAAACTTCTTGCTTTTGCATTGGGGGAAAAAAAAAAGAGTTGGCCCTCAAGTTGGCTCTACTGGAAAATGATGGAACCTTTAAGAGGTAGGGCTGTGAGGAAGGAAGTTAGATCCCTGGGGTGAGGGACAGGGGGTGCCTCCAGAGTAGATTATGAGATTTGGGTCTTCCTATTTTTCTTCCCTTTGTTTTCTGGCCCTGCTGTGTGCGCCCACCGTGATTTGTTGCATTGTCACAGGCACAGAGTGATGGGGTCAATAGGTCGTGGACTGGGCCACCCTAAGCTGTGAGTCAGAACAGAGCCCTCTTTCTTATGCTGCTCAACACAAGCGTCTGCTGACTCTCACATTGACCAAAGCATTAACAGGACAGAAAGACCAGGCACTGAGGCTGTGGAATCTCCGTAGGCATTTGATTGGTAGGAATTGGCTAGTCAAGGACCAACAGATATGGAGAAGGAACTCAGGGTCAGGATAAAGATTCAAAACCTTATAATTGTGTTAGATGTACTTATAAGTTTATGATAATCACAAGTAAAAGCTAGTGCATGTTTTGTCTCAAGAAACTTTCTAATATACTAACAGGAAAAATTTCCATAATAGAAAATTAAATATCAATATAAGAACGCATGAAGTTTTAAACATTGGCATGTGTTAACTGAAATGCCAACTTGGCTTTGTGGATGGAAATCTGCATATAGTAAAATAAACATGCGTAAACATTCTTCGGTGACTTGTGACAAATGCCTGCACCTGTGGAGTTACACTTTTAATATTAGTTGAAAATTTTCCATTTTGTCAGAAATCCCACTTGTGTTTGTAAGTACTTAATTTCTGCCACCCATAGGGAACCATTTCATTATGAATCCCACACCACAGATTGGTCTTACCCTTTTTAAGCCTCATAGGCTCAGAGTCTCACAGCCTAGCCCTCTTTTACTCTGGCATCTCTTGCCTGATGTGATTTTGAAATTCATAGATGTACTGAATGTGCTCAGTAGTTCATTTGTTTTTATTGCCAATTTATATATCATATGAATAGCCTGTTACTTATCTATTCTTGAACTGATGGATATTTGAATTGTTTCCAGTTTGAAATGCATATAAACATTACTACAAAGAGTCTGCACACATTCTCACGGACACATCTTCTTTGTCTGGAGTAAATGCTGTCAATTAGAGTCGCTGAGTTGTAAGACAGGTCATTAGTTTTATCTGAAACAGCAAGAAGGTTTTGTTTTTTTTTTCCAGAGTGGTTGAATGATTTCCTTCCCAGATAGCAATGGATAAACATCCTGGTGGCTTGACATCTTCATGAATATTTGTATTATTTGCTTTGTAAAACTTCTTACTGATTTTAATGAGTTGGAAGCCATATTTCATTACAGTTGTAATTTACATTTCTCTGACCACCAGCAACATTAAACAGTTTTTCATGATTTCATTGGGCATTTCTATATTTTCATTTGGGATGTGTGTTGAAGACTTTGGTCCAATTTTTAGATTGAGCTATTTATTTTTAACAATTGATTTATAGGAACTTTTTTTAATTTCTAAATATGTTTATTTTCTTTCTGTTTGTCTGAGACAGAATCTTGCTGTGCAGCTCTGGCCTGAAACTCCCAATCTCAACCAGGCTGACCTTAAATACTCAGAGATGTGTTTGCCTCTGCCTCCTGGGTGCTGGCATTAAAGCCATGGGACACCACAGGCAGCCAGAAATCCATTTTAAACCTTCAATGCTCAAGTATGTTCTTAGTTCTCGTGGCTTATGTTTGTATTTCTACATGTGTCTCTTTTGTTTGGGGGAGTGTTTCACAGGTATCTTTGGGTGCATGTGGACATCAGAACACAGGCCCCGTGTCATTCCTTAAGAGCTACTACCCTGAATTTTGAGACAGGGTCTCTCTGTAGGCTGGAGCTCACGAACTTGAGGTTAGCTAGGCAGTGAGCCCCAGTGACCACCTGTCACTGGTTCACCAGTGTTAGAATGACAATGACGTCTGGGGAATCGAATTCAGGTCCTCATGCTTGCAGTGCTTAAGGTAGCCTTAAGTCAGTTCAGTTCAGTCTACCCAGTATTGAATCACTACATGTCACTTCAATTTAAACTTCTTACATACACTTCTACTTGCCTAGATACACCATTAGTAATATTGTTACAAACCTTATTACATATAATTACTTTAACAGTTGATTGATTTTTAAAGAAATTAAGATGCAAACAATTTTTTTTTACCTAATTGACTTTTGTGCTCCCAGATTCCAGTACTTTCCAGGACTTCTTTCATGGAGATCCATGTTCCTGGGAGATTTCATGTGTCTGGAATGACTTCACCATGTACTATAATTCAAGCCTCATGTGGACCAAAGCTCTCAAATTCTGATTATTTGAAATTGTTATAAGTTGCCTTCATTTTTAAAGATGTTTTTCCTCTTAAAGGTTCCACACTCCCAACTAGTGCCAAGCAGGTGTTAAGCCTTAAATGACAGCGTTTGGGAGACCTTCTGGGTCTACAGCACCACGGGGCCAAGGCAATGTTGAGTGGGTAATCCATTGTGTGAGTATTATAAAAGATCATTTAATAAGACACAAAAGTCAAAAACTGAAAGAAGGGTGGGTAGTTATTCTCAACTTCTTTCAATTATTAGTATTCCTGAATATGACTATAAAAAAAGCAAAGAAATTGTATCATCCATCTAAATTACACCATTTTATTCTAATTTCCAGTGTCCTCTGATTGTAAGCAAGAGCCTGTAAGAGTGTTTGAAATGCAATAAATTAGTGACCTTTCCCCTCTTAGGATTGATTTAACTGCTAATGAGTGTCAAATACAAAACCATAATTGGTTAATAGTTATCTCTTAAATAATTTTGTTTTAAAAAAAGCAGACTGAGATTCATTTGAAGGGTTCAATGTTTAAAATGCAGTTTAGGTCTCATTGACTATGGTGGCCTGTGAGGGCAGAGTCCTTCTAGTCCTCTGGAAGTGAACTTAACAGGTCAAATGTTATTTATCTTCAGCTGGTGGTAAACGGTGTTTAACTGGACCACTTGGCTGAACATGTCAGGTTTGAAGTTTAAGTGGGGTACTACAGACCAGCTGTGGTCCCTACCAGTTAACTCTCAAGACAAGTTATTTACTTAAAAAGGACATTTAACCAGCAGCTGCCACTACCTAGGCTAGCTTGTAAATAAGAGCCCAGATTCTGCAACTGTCCAGATTTAGCTCAAAAGCTGAAGGGTTGCTTTATTCTCCAGAAGGACCTGAGAAAACACATGGAAACTATAAGCTATGGTTAAGTCATCATAGACAGCGCTCTGTGGTCAGTATGCCCATAGCCAGCCCTCTTTGCTGCCAATGTCCATTTCACCCATCTCATACTTGATACTGAGTTTCATGTATTACAAAGCATTTCTGTATGGTGAGGATAACAGCTGGTTACATTTTCAGAATTCTGTCGTGTTTTCAGGCCACACCTCTGTTGTTCCACTGACTCTTAGCAGCTCTGGGAAGATAAAGAAAGAAGGGAAAGTTCTCTCCACTTTGCAAACATGGAAACTGAGCTGTAGAACTTATGTAACTTTACCAGGGTCACATGGAGATGGGGCGAGAACACCCCTGCTTCTATCATCAGCTTAGCTCATACGGAGAGGAATTTCATGTATTCTACATTCATAGAAATATCTATCAAAATTAGTAATTAATCTCAGTGGACGTGGAGCCGTACAGCACGTGAATTTAAACATAGATTATCATAATTATCTTTCAAAGATACGGTGAACTGAATTCAAGTTTTCAGATGGGACACAAAGAGAAAGTAGCCTTTCCTAAACTGATTTGGCTGTTGGGCCTATGACATGAGAAACCAGAGTGTGACCTGAAGCCAAGTGGCGGGAAGAGAGGTTAACAGAACAATGTGACATGAAGGCAGACATCGGAGCTATCTGGGAGAAGGAAGAAAACCAGTGGGCGGGGGGGGGGGGAGGTAAGAGCTAGATAATGTTATATATGTATGAAATTCATAATAAATCTAATGGCTCTGCATACTAAAGTTTAAATGTAATAATTTGGATTTTATTCACAGCCAATGTATTGAACGCAATTTGCAGTGTATGATTTTAATTCCTTAAAGTGATGAAAATTGATGTTTCTAGCTTCCTTCTACATGGGAACAGTAGGGCGAGCTTAACTAATCAGTGCAACTTGCTCAGCTTTAACCCAAATCGTGGTTCTTTCCCATCTATACTAAGTTGGAAGGGCTCAGGTTTGCCCCACGCCAGCAATCTTCTCCTTCCATCTCAAGCTCTTCCTTTAATCTTCCTGTCTCTTCCCTAAGCCCTCTAGCTGTTCCAGTTCAAAGAGCGCTGCCTTCTGGGCATCATGTGCTTGTTGGCCAGGCTGAGTAGTAAGAAGGAGGAGCATGGAAAACAAAGGAGACCCAAATGTTGGGTCAGCTACCTTACAGCTTCCTGTTCTCTTTCCCGTTATATCATGGGGTTGCCCGTGTATAAGCAGAAGCTTTATGTGTGTGTGTGTAAATTTCACCGTGGAGTCAGATTCCATTAGCACTCAATTGATATAAAGTAATGAAATATTACAAAGTATGTCCACAGTATATGGACATCTTATTTACATAAACCACCTTCTTATACCAAGGCCACTTGTCAATCAGACATCCAAAAGAGTTTAGCTGCTATTGGTAATGAGCTATCTCATGGCTTTCTGATAAAATCATAGTGTTCAGCATTCATTGTCTGCTCATATGTTGCTATGGACTGCACCTAAAAGAAAAAAAATGAGAATCTTTTCCATGACATATTTGCTACTGTATCTTACTAAGAATATAAACATAAATAAATGCACAAGCCCACAACCAAAGTGTCAACTTTTTCTTCTACTTGGAAGAGATCTGTCAGAAACATTTGTTGACAGGGAAGGTGGTTGGTTAGCTAGGGCTCTGTGGGAGGCTGGATCTGCCTTTTGCTTGGTTCATATAATCAGAGACCAGAATGTTCTTAACCTTTTATGGGTGGATGAGCAACAAATTAGGAATTTCTAATTGCCTTCTCTCTAAGGGCCCTCTTCGAACCAAGTACCAAAGGTATTAGCAGAAAAGTGTGGCTTATCTAGGGTGATGTTAACTTGTTGTGAAATTAAGAGAGCTTTAACTTAGAAGCGCTTCAATAGCTAGAGGCGTAGAATATAAGAGATGTACTGCAGGCTGTAATAATTGCTGGCTGCCCTGGGACACGGCTTCAAGGCCAGAGCAGTCACAGTCCCAGGCAAGCACATCTCTAATTATTGAAAAACCTGTGTAGAGTCTCCATGTTAATCAGTCTCTCAGAGACTTCGGCTTTACATGGTTAGTACAGATTTATAGCATTTTTCTTTTCCTGTTATTAAAACTGATATTTCACAAGGAAGAAACTATCTCCAGACAACGGTTAAAATGCAAAGATTCCATCATAAAAGAAAACTACAAATGATTCTGAGACTATTCCACAGAGAATGACAAACAAGGAAAAGAAACAACACATCAAAGGCAGAGGGAAAAATTCAAAAAATAAAAAGGCACCACTCTAAAATAGTAAGAAAAAGACTCAACAGTTGGCCCATAGAATCATGAGGTTATAGTGTAATTAATTTAAGTGCTTGTTACAATTATGGGAATAAACATTTCATGCATAAATGCAAACTGAACTATACATAATTATGAAATTACCAGACTAATTGGAACGTTTGAACGAACATAACAGAAGCCAAATTGCCTCTCAAACCAGTGGTGGGATTGGGTGCTGTGCATTTGCTGTGTGCACACACGGCCAATACTAACCAAGGATGGAGAGGGGGACTGCGGACACCTGTCTCCCTCAGGTCAGGATTGGTTCGATGTTGTTGTTTGGTACCACTTGCACAATGCATACGAGTGTTATAAATGAAATGTCAAGAAGTCAGACAGGAGAAATGGGAAGGTAGGTCCAAATGGCGGTGCCGAGTTAGATTGGTCAGTTTATGGCAGTTGAGGGGGCCGTGACTGAGGTTCCAGACTCAACTCTCCCCCCCACTCTACTGCCTGCCATGTTCTTGGTGATCCAGGCTCTGAGGGATAGTTGTTCCGAAGGCAGAGTCAGCGGAAATCACTCTCAGCCGAGGGAGGAGGATGGAGAGCTTGGTCTCTCAATAGCTCACTCTCAGCCGGCTTGGACTCCCAGACTGCTCTCAACATCTGAGAACTTGGTTAACTGACACCTCGCGCTCTGTCATTTTATGGCACAAAGATGGTGCAAATATTTACAATTTCTTGGTACATGTAAGCCAGCCTCCCCCTTTGAAAGGAAGAAAAAAGAGACGACAGCAACCAAAATCTTTTTATTTTCTGTCTTTCGCTCAGAATTGACATTCTATAGAGGGACCGAGCCTGGCCGTTGTTTGACTTCAGCAAAGCAGTCTGCTGAAACCACATAGCCTTATAGCTGCAGACTGATAATATTTTGTTAGTTCTCCAAGTGGTGAAGTCTTGTTAACCCAGGTTAGCCCGTTATTAGATGTAAGCAGTCTCTGGGTCATATTCATGAAATAAGGATTTGTTCACACTAGCAGGCCTTGCACATGGGTGTGTTGGACTCTGCATGTGTGTGCATCACTTCACCACTATTCTTGTTGTTGCTACATTGTTTTTAGTCTGTCTTCTACATACTTTGGCATATAGTGTACTCCCATGGTCCTTCTGTCCCTCTGTGACCACTTACATGTACACATGTATGCATATGCATGCCTGGGGCTGCATATTGCTAGGGTTCAAGTGACTTTGAAACATGAACCCTACCCCTAAGCCTTCAGCCTCTTCCTAATCTGTGCTGTTCCCCCTCCATTCTGATTGGCTGTTATTACTGTGTCCTTTGTGGCAATGTTGACATGCAATAAACAAACAAAGAAATAAACAAACAAATACTGTGTGCTAATATTCCCAGACATTCTGAGGAACACTCTAGGTATGACCACTGGAGTGCTTCAAAGGAACTCAAGCCCACATATATTTTATCCCACTATGAGAACATTTCCATTTCCCATTCTGGGTTGCACACCGATATTAATATATATACCATATATATAAAATATATGGTATAATCCATATACCTGTATCTTGCAGAGTGTTGTTAACATAGCTCTTCTTGGGTTAAAAATATGGTTCCCTGATAATCTGTGCCTAGTATGAGACCCTGGATTTGATCCCCAGGATGAAGAAGAAGGAGGAGGAGGACACATTTTTTTTCTTAGCTCTTTAAATATTCTTCATATGGGACTCAAATCCAAATCCCAGGAGAGAGGTTGGTCATAGGAAGCAAGCAAGAGATCTTTAAACTGTGAGTCTCTTGACGCCGCTCCTGTTCTTGGGCTCTCGATTCTATACAGCCTACTGCACAGGAGCCGATGTCTGTGCATCAGTGCCCACTAAGCCATCTGAAAGCTCAGATGTCTGTATGCCAGTTCCCCACCAAACCAACTGACTTTCAAAGCCAGCATGGCACCAACACCCAATGAGTCTTTGTAGAACTGATAAGGAATCAATGGAATGGGCAGAATTTGGTTTCCAGGAAGAGGTACAATTTAGATTGTAGCTGTAGTTAGAGCTCTAAGTCGAGTTATCTGAAGCATATGGGAAGGGTTCCTAAAATCCCCTCCACCTTTGCATGTGTACTCACAGGCTTGTGCATACAGGAACACACATGCACACACACACACACACACACACACACACACACACACACACACACAGTGCTACATAGAAGGAAACATATTTCTCTTTTCAGAAGAGCTCTCTGGAAAAATGCCCAGTGTCCATGCCAGGTCATGTGACGGGGGCCAGGGGTGGTTACTGACCTGTACGATAAACCAGGATATAAAAACATCAGTGCCACAAATACTGAGAGTCTGGAGTCACAAGGCAAAGAGGAAGAAAGCATAGGCTGATCAAAGCATCAGAAAGCCAACCAGACCTATCGCTAAGATGCAATCAATCTCTGTGCAGCCCGTGTCAGCCTCAGACTGTCAACTCTCTTGCATCAGCCTCTCAAGTTCTGGAGTTGTAAGCAACTTTGAAGCAACGTTTTCAGGGGTCTGAACATTTTATAGCAGTTGGCTGAATCTCTGTAGTTTGGCCAGAGTCACACGTCTACTGACATTGGACTCTTGTCTATGGAAATCCAGAACCTCTCTGTTTTGGTTTCTACCTTGGGTTCCTGCCTTGGCTTCCCTAAATAAAGGACTGTGATCTAGAGGTGTGAGCCAAATAAACCCTTTGCTCCTGGAGATGCAGTTGGTCAAGTGTTTTATTGCAAAATGGAAAGCAAACTAGGATGCCTAGCAAGCATAGAGGAGCTCAGCTCTCGGCGCAGAAACAGCTGCCAGCAAGACTGAACTACGTAGTCTGATGCTCAGAGGATTGGGTCGTGAAGGATTCACAAAGCGTACCATACCTGTAAGTTTCTATAAAGGCAAGTAGTTGGAGTTGGTCTAGACCAGCAGAAGGAGGTGGCTGAGACACGTATACATGAGTAGGAGTAAGAAAGGGTTCAGAGGTTACTTTTGTGCTACTAACTATTTGCCAAAGAGAAAACTGAGACCACAAATTAGTAAGTGACCTAAGGTTGGCATTTTTACCTAGTTCTCACTGATTTCTGCAGTGTGGTAGACAAATCCTGACTGTTTATCTGGACATAAAGACTCAAACTCTTCAAGTTTGGTTTATATGGCAATGAAAACATATGATTTCTATTAAATAGATCAACTGCAGCTTCTATTGGTCCCATACACCATCTTATGTATCAGATCTGCCTTATTCTTGTTCCCCAAACTCGTGGGGCACAGTTGGGGTTGCCTGGGGTAATGGTCTAGACAGCACTTAGACTTTGGGAAGCAACTCTCTCAGCAGCCAGAGTTACAATCAGATGTGAAAGAGGTTTAGTTTCTTCTGTCCCTATTGTAAATGCATCTCTTTTATTCTACAGCTGATACAGATTCTATCCTACTTAACAGTAAATTCATGGACTATTAACATTCCATTCTATAAATGTTAGATTTTAAACTCTTCTCTCTTTCTGATTTTTTTCCCTTTCATTCCAATATTTCTTTAAAAGACACAATACTGTCCATTTAAAGGAAATGGGGTCATTCTCTAACATCAGCATCCTACTTATTTTTAAATAAGATTTAATTAACTTGAATAAAAATTTTATTTTATTAATCTTTATTATTCTTAGACCTAATCTCTACCCTTGATTTAAAATTACTATGCAGACCGTACTTAATACAAATTAATTTATTGACTCCTTTTTCCATGGTTACATACTAACTCCTAGTAACCTCAAAATGTAAGTAAATAGACTGAGATTTAGAAAATTTAATCATCTTGACAAGAGTAGATGAATTATAAGAGGAAGGGTATAAGGCTAATTGGTGTTGGAAAAACTTTAGCTAGAGACCTGTGACCACCTTTCTCTTCCCCTTCTTAAAATATCTCTTCATTTTACTGACAGAATTTTGAAGATTACCATCACATAGCATTGTAGTATAATAGCTATAAATGACGAGCTGTAGATTACGGTTGTGGTGGCTTGTTTTGGCTGCCAAATTGAGTGGATTGTAGACTGCCTAGAACTGTGGAAATGCACACTGTGGCTAGCTGTAATGGTTATTTCTAGAGAAAAAAAGATGTGTATTAAAGCAAACTGGGTAAGGAAGATGTATTCCAAATGTAACCTGTGCTTCCCAGTGAACTGGGCACTTGGTGGGCCAAGAGCGCAGTATTCGGGATCTCACATATCTATGCTTGTTGAGTGGGTACGGTTTTTTTTTCCCTGATGCCCAAATACACCAGACTCCAGATTCTTTAACCTTTGAACATGGACTTGAATCCAAAAGTCTCCAAGGAGTGATCAGGCCTTCAGTCTCGGGTGCTTGTTGTGTCATTGGACTTTCCCTTCTTCTAAGATTTCCAGCTTCTCCTTTTGAGAATCCACTGGCTCACCTGGCTCTACAACCTTCAGGAGACACTGTTTCAGTCTTAGTCTTGTATGACTTAAGATAGCCTAATAAATGCCTTCACGTACTTTGGTGGTTTGGTTCTCAGTGAAGTCCTGATAACTAATATAGTAGTGTTTGTTTCTTCAATGCAGTTCACCCGTGGCCATGAGAATGGTCTTCTGGACCCAACCGTCCTCTCCGTCTTTGTCAGTTACTTGTGCACATTTTCAACCCTGGTCACCCTCTCCATTTGTCCCATCCCCCTCCTCCCTTCCACTACCAGTTGAGTTCTTTTTTATTTTATTTTATTGAATATATTCTTCATTTACATTTCAAATGTTATACCCCTTCTCAGTCTCCCCCCTCCCCGAAAACCCCAACCCATCCTCCCACCTCCTGCCTCCAAGAATATGCTCCTCCACTCAACCTACTCCCATGACCCCCACTCGATTTCCCCACACTGGGGCCTCTATTGAGCCTTCACAGGACCAAGGACCTCTCCTCCCACTGATGCCTGATGAGGCATTCCTCTGCCAATCTTTTGGCTGGAACCACATGTACCCCTTGGTTGATGTCTTAGTCCCTGGGAGCCCTGGGTTGCCTGGTTGGCCAACATTGTCATTCTTCCCATGGGGCTGCAAAACCCGCAACCCCAGCTCCTCCAGTCTGCCCTCCAACTCCTCTATTGTGAACTCCGTGCTCAGACCAATGGTTGGCTGCTAGTGGTCACCTCTGTATCTGCAAGGCTCTGGCAGGGCCCCTCCAGAAGACAACCATAACAGGCTCCTTTCGGTACGCACTTCTTGTCATTCATAGCAGTTTCAGGGTTTGGTGACTGTTTATAGGATGAATCCCCAGGTAGGACAGTCTCTGGGTGGCCTTTCCTTTAGTCTCTGCTCCACACTTTGTCTCCATAGTTGCTCCTGTGATTATTTTGTTCCCTCTCTCAGAGGAAACAAATCATCCCCAACCAGTTGAGTTCTTAATATGGATGTTTCATTGTATTATTTTACATGATTTTAGACAAATGCATTATTAACAAAGAAGTGGCCTGGTGCTTTCTTGTCCTTGGGTACAATTCTTAGACCCCAGTACATTTACTTTGGAATATCTCAGTTGGATTATGGCAATAGGTCTAAGAGCCATCACTATGTGGGACTTCACAAGCTGTTGGTTATTACTTCATGTCACTGTATGCTTACTGGACCCAGGCATCTGCTTACATTCTTAATGTTACACCAGATTTCAGACAGAACCATGCCCTAATGGTTTCAGTGGACAATCAATGGACAGTATTTTAATTTAATAGTTCATTGATTTAAATTTTAAAAACCTTTCCCATAGGATTTTAGAAAATTGAAAGGAGCAAAAATGTAAACACTTATATTAAAAATAACTCATTTTACATAAAATAATATATTCCAATAATATTAAGATAAAGATAGGCACAAATAATCATTTTATATTAACCGTATTAAATGTTATAGTTCCAAATGGATACATTTAGGTACTTAAAGATACTTTTGGTTTTGAGCAGATAGTCAAAGTGTTAACAAATATCTGCAACCAATCCTACAATTCTGGCTTTGCAGTTCTGAGATAGGGCTTGATTTTCCACACAAATAATAAAACAGCTCATAGGTAAAACTAAGCTGATTGTGTGTGTGTGTGTGTGTGTGTGTGTGTGTGTGTCTCCTGAGTCCAGAAGTACTGAAATCGTAGGGACCAATTTCCAATTTCTTTTGCCTTTAAAGATGTTTTAAGCAAAAGTGGTCTTTCACAGAAGACAGCTAAGTAAAAGTCCTCACTGGCTGAAGAGAGATCACTCATGTGTGTTCCAGGCTCGTTATATCATAAGTTACTACCCTATCTTCTTTTCCCTCCCTCTCTTACATTGCCAAGAGTCTAGAGCTAGGGATGAATCCACAGCTACTTAGACATTAAGAGTAGCTGCTGAAGGTTTGGCCACTCACCATGTGAGCAGCGATGCCAGCTTTGTACAAGAAAGGACACATGGTCATCTATGTACAAGAAAGGACACAGGAACAACTATGGAGACCAAGAGAACATGGCAAGTCAATAGGCCTAAGTCATGACCTATAGGTGCTATGTTTGGGGCTAGGTAAACTTACTCATTTCCTTGAGTTCTTCTAGTTGCTAGAGCAATACATAATCTTTTCTTCCAGGTCCCCGGGTTTAGGTTTGTCACTGGAAGAGTGGAATGAAAAAGTTTTTCATCTTCTTTGAATTGGGGATGTTTTCACCAAGTGTCCACTGGGAGGTAGGGAAGATTAAAACTTGCCTTGATTTACTTATAAGTTCCATGCATATTGCATAAACGCTTATTCTTTGTTGTTGATTTTATTTTCTTCTTGTTTTGTTTTTTGGGGGTTTTGTTGTTTGTGTTTTGTTTTGCCTTGTTTTGTTTTCTTTTTGAGACAGGGTTTCTCTGTGTAGCTCTAGCTGTCCTGGAACTCAGCCTGACCAGGTTGGCCTCAATCTCAGAGACCCTCCTGCATCTGCCTCCTGAGTGCTGGGATTAGAGGTGTACCACCATCGCCTGGCTGAACAGCGCATTCTTAATTTCATTTTGGAAACAGGAAAATTAGGATTTAAGATCAATACCTGCCAGGACTCCCTCTGCTCTTCACCTGGATTTGTTGCCATTAAAATCTTTTGCAAATGCAGATGTCAATGTGAGGACTCTGGAGAGATGGCTCAGCGTTAAGAGCACCAGCTGCTCTTCCAGAGGTCTGAGTTCAATTCCCAGCAACCACATGGTGGCTCACAACCATCTGTAATGGGGTCTGATGTACTCTTCTGGTGTTGAAGACAGCTACAGTGTACCATATAAATAAAAATTACAAAGAATGGGAGAATTTTACGTACTCGGTTCCTAAGAGAGCATTTCAGAAACAGCCTTTAAAATTTTTCCATCATTGCAAAGCAAGCAATAAATGGAGGTAGAAACACCCTTTCAAAGAGTCTTTGAGCTGAGACAATAGGAAAATAGGTCAGGGAACCAATGTATTTGCATAATATTCACTTGAAGGCATATACACTTTAACCTTGACCTAAAATATAGCTGTAGGAACAGGACCTTTATAATCAAGTAAAGTATCAGTGTGTTTCTAAGCAGATGGTCTTCCATGCCAGATGTCACAGAATTAAGACCCTCAGTGTTTCTGTGGTGACAACTCCGGCATTATGTCTGAGAAAAGGGCCTTGGTCACTTGCTTGTCCACTAATAATTTCTATACTGTATGATGAAATACTTAAGGCTGGCTAAATTTTTAGAGATCACATCTAACATAGAGAGCCAGAGACAAGACTGGAGTCTGAAAGTTCTCTGAGGTGAATTCCCTCACGGCAGAAAGACCTCTCTCTAGGCCCTCCCTCTTAAAGGACATACCTCTCAACATTGCTACACTGAGAACCAAACACCCAGCACATGAAGCTTTGGGGGGACAGGCACAGTACTAGCTGGATAGATTACTATCTTAGGCATGTGGCCTAAGTCTTCTATGGCATGCCTACTGTGGAATGGAGGCCAGAGTAGCTAGAGATAAAAGTCACACTCATAGACTAAAGAGAAACCGTAGGCATACCCAGTGCTCCAATCATCCCAGCTCATCATCCCTCAAGGACAGTAGCACAGGCCTTAGAGTTGCCCCACCTCACCCACCCAGAACCTGTGTCCTATGATTAAACTTCCTCTATAAAGAAGGAAGTTAGTGTCACTAGTACTAGTTAGATGGGCAGTGAGCACCATGGTGCCTTCCTTCGCTTTTGTATTCTGTCAAGATGTCTCGTCATGAAACACTTGCTTATCTGCCTTCCAAGGATTTCAGCTTTTGAGATGGATTTCCAGTCTGCATCACTTTCCCAAGACATGAATTGACAGGCCAAAAGACTGGTCCTCCACAAACACTGGTGAAGAGCTACAAAGCTGTTTTCCTGAATCCCAAGCTTCCCTTGTCTACATCCATGTTCACACTCACACACAGCCTTCTTCTTCCCTCCAGAGCCCCTTTTATAGTCTGCCTTCCAGACAAACCTCCCGCTCCTTCTCCTGAGCTGCCACACAGGAAAGACTGTAAGGTTGCTACATGCATCTCCCATCCAGTAGGACTAGCAGAGCTGGTCCAGGGCCTTCCTCTTCCACTAAAGCTTAATCCTTCTCCTGCTGTGAGAACTTCACCTCAAGGTCCGGTTCATCCTGCCCTTTCGCCATGTAAAATGCTTCTTCAGCATCCAGTGGCATCTACATTTCCGTCGCAGTTCTCCTATGATGGACCAGACTGCCATTGCCTAATATGCTCGCCACAGGCATCTTGCCCTACATGACTTTTCCAGCATCCCTGTGAAAGTTCGGATGCTAGACCTTGACTGAACTTTGTCTATCAGTATTTTGGGGGTTATCCTAATTTCATGCATATATTGATTTACCACTAAGTGTAATTTCATTTGGATACTCTTACTAAATAGGGTTTTAATTACACTCTTTGATTTTTTTTCACACAGCAAAGCATAATATATAATAAGCAATCTAGTATAATACAATATAAATACAGATAGATATAAAACCACACATATATGTAAGATGGGGCAACTATGCTTTTTACCCGCCCCCTTAGTACACACATGCAAGTATATCTGTGCTAGCACTGGATTTAATGAGGGAACAGACCAGACTGACATATGGCACGTTCTTTGCAATGGCATCATTTTTACCTTTATTTCTAGTTAGGTTACTATTTGCAGTTAGTAACCATTTGGAATGTTCTACTTAACACCAATAGGCTATGGAAATAGATGGATTAAATAATGCTATATAACCTGTTCAGGTGTTGAATGATTTATAATTGATATATAAACAGCATCAGAATATTTCAGTTGCAATTTAGGCATGCTCCCTACAATTAATATCTTGAAATAAGAAAAGTATTTTGGTAGTCATGTCTCATTTTAATATGTTAATTTATATAAAATATGAATCAGGAGGAGAAATTATTTTAGGCAATATCCAGAAAGACAATGTATCAAAAAATGGCATAGAAATATTGCTTTGAAGTTCCTCAGAGGCAACTGGCAAATTTCTGACTACTATGACATAGTTGTGACTGTTCCAATGAGATTGTACTCCTCTTATCACTTGAAATATCTTTGTCAACAATTCTTACATTTATTAATAACTTCTGTAAGTGTGTGTGTGTGTGTGACTCCAAAGGACAGGACTGGGCAGTTTATCTGGCATGCATTCTTATTAAGCACAACTGGAATTTTCAAACTTCTTGTAATCTTTTCAAAACCCCCAGTCTTTGGGGACTGTGTACATTAGTATCTTAAGAATAATATATTTCTAAGTATTATTGATTTCTAATAGGAGTTACCCTTTAATAATCAGAAGTCTCAGAATATCTAATAATTTTTTTTTTTACAATTTCAAATGAACCAAGGTTTGTGTTTTATAAGCTTCGGAAAGTTAAACGCCTTAAAGGTTCAATTTCTCAACATAATTTTGAATGGATTCTAGCTTGTGCAAAAAATTAATTTACTGTCATCTCCTCATTCCTACCCTCAAGCCCTTTCTAGAGGCAGGGTTAAAATTTAAGCCTCTGGGCGTAATGAGAGGATTAACCAGTTAGCTTTGTCAAAGCACACCTGGTTACCACTGTTGAAGGAGGGTGCATCTGGCAGGAACCCTTTTCCCCCGGTGCTGAGCTGATCACTGCCAGACTCAACACAAACAATCACCTTTGATCCTGCTGGGAGGTGGGCAGCTTGGGGGGGGTCCCAGCAAGGAGTCGAGGGGGTCGTCATCCTTGTGTAGACGGAGGGTTGACTTGCAGATTATCAATGACTTGACAAGGAGGTCCCGATGGTTGTATAAGCATGCATGCTTTCGTGCATTTCAGATTGCCTAGGTTGCTAATTAAGAACCTTTAATTTATCTCCCCTCTATGATAAAGGTTTTGCTTAGTTGGACTTCCCAAGACTGTGTGTAGAGCCGGAGATTTAATCAAAAGGCCTTAAGATGAGTGCCTTGTCAGAGCACAAACATTTTGAAATCCCAAGGAAAATACAGTTTAATGCATCCAGTTAAATTGCCTGAGAGGAAATAGTGAATACAGTGTTCTTCAAGTCTTTCCCCCTCAGGCCATTCACTAAGAAACTGGTCACTAACTGCTGGTAACAACCCATCTTGGAGGGATTATTGCTATTATTGGCATGCTGTGGTTTACGGTAACATTTTGTTAAGGACATGGGAAGTGATGATGTAGCTGGACTTGAGATTTCAGAGAAATTATTCTTTCCCTTGTGGTTAATGGCCTTCCTTTTTCATTCCTTCCTAAATG
Source organism: Tokudaia tokunoshimensis (assembly GCA_036184795.1). Lineage (NCBI taxonomy): Eukaryota > Metazoa > Chordata > Mammalia > Rodentia > Muridae > Tokudaia > Tokudaia tokunoshimensis. The sequence goes on along the minus strand of BTHU01000020.1, from coordinate 5,403,224 downwards.
TACTCAGTCTGAGCCGTGCGAGTGGCTGGGCTTATTATCTACTGCATTTCTTGTTGCGTTAAGAAATATGTTCTACACCAGAGTCAGCATTCAAATCAATGGAGCAAAAATATAGCATTTATTGTTAGTAAAATGGAATCATGCTGAAAGGCTGAATGAATGCTTGACTTAAACTGGATGATAGAAATCCAATCGTTTGCCACAAGCGCTGTCTGGTTGACACAGGCTCATGCTATTGCCTTCCAGTGATGAATTGGAAGCGGGAGCAGGCAAATATACATTGCCAAATGGAGAGTAATAACCAAAGTTGTAGTATTGATTTTCCAGAGCTGTGGATTTTCATACCTTGAGAAGGGCCTGCCCTGGTTGGCTATAGCTGCGCTCTGGTCTTTCCTGTCTTTTGAGTTCCATTTACTTAAAGCAAAGGAAAAAACAAAAAAAACAAAACAAAACAAAAAAAGGCTCTATGGACGGACAGCCAAACATCACACCGTGAAGGGAAGTTCTGAAGACTTTCAAAAATACTTCTGTTTGTTTCCAATAGCAAAATCAAGTCAGGACCCTAAAAATTATAAGGTTAAAAAAATAATGAGGCTGAATGTAGATTACACCTATTTTATTCACATAGGAGATATGATTTTGGCTTTTTTTGAGAGGAGGTGTGTTTCCTCCCATATTTTAATTATCAAAAAAAGTAAAAAAGAAAAAAAGATCAGAACATATCATTAGCTCTGCTTCCTAGTGAACCTGACTTTTCTCAAGAAATTTACATCTTTCTCTCATTTTCTGTTAAGGTTTCTTACCCTGTTTTCTCACCTAAAGAATGCTAATGAGCTGGAACGATGAGATCTATTGGGAGAACAGTGGACCCGGAGACTAAAGGTAAAAGGATGATTGATGGTGAGGAATTACCATAAAAGTACAATCAGGATCAGATTTTAAAATGAATTTTTAAGCAGCCTAAGAGACACTCTTTGATTTGCAGTCTGGTGGAATGGGTAATGTCTCTTTTGGTGGATAAAGTTTCTCACTGTGTGACTTGAGCTTTTTCTGATCTTTCTGACTGGAAGTAAAACGGAGCCAAAGTCTGAAGAGGCTGTTAATGCAGAAAATATCAAACACAATATTCTTAATGTCAGAACCCAGGCATAGCAGGTGAGGAGAGAAAAATAAATAGAATATTACTGTTGGTATTACTGTATTGGGTTCGCCTCGCAACAGAAAGTGGGTTAAAGCATGCTTCTTGTTTTGTTTTTAAAGGACAAACTTGTTTACATACTGGGGGGGGGAAAACAAAGCTTAGGCTGGTGTCAGATCGTAATCTTTGTTAGGTACATAAAATGTTCCAACTAAAACATTAAAGCAAAGATGTATTTCTTCAGCTACATCATTTCTCACATAATTCTTAAGCTTAAATGCACATTAGACTAATTTTAGATTTACAGGATAGTGACCCAGCTCTCTGACTGCACACTCTCGCAGCTCCCTCCATTGCCAATGTTCTTTATTACAGCCAGAATGACCAACTGTTAGCTAACAATGCAGGTGACCCAGTTAAACATGCATTTCAGTAGGCAACAAAGCGGCTCTCAGTGTACCAAGGACCCACAACAACCCGGGGTGGTGAGGGTGTTTGCCACAGTGCAGCCACAAGCTGGCTGAGTGGAGGCTGACGTCAGGAGGGTCTCAATGAGTCTCTCCTGATGCCTTTCTTCTGTCCCTAGATCTCATGCAGGATATTGTATCTCAAGCAGCCATCCTGTCTCCTTCGCCTCCTTTGGTGCGTGGAAGTCCGTGACCTTCCCATTTGCTTCACCGGCAATCTAATTGTACTGATAAACACTTGCTAAATGTACTCAGAATTGTGCTCATGAACACTTGCTAGAGGTTCTCAGAATCCAAGTGTTTTCATTTAGTGGGTTCCAGAAGCTGCTGCTACATTAATCATTTCAGTGGAATGTTTGCCCAACTGTAGATTACACAGTAGCAGCAAACTCTTTGTTTGTGAGTCAAGAATTTTCATCTTACCTTTAGAAAACACCCATCTCACAGACACTTACCCACATGCCCAGGTTTATTATTGGATTGGAAATACTACCGCATCCATTTGAACATAATAGCGGTGGTTTTAATACAAAAATCATTGCTGAAACCTTGAAAATCATATACTTTTCTCTTACCTCATTTAATTTTTCATCTCATCTGCCTTCCTATTTGACACTCTTGCTTTTTAAAAAGGATGCTCTATATATTCGTTGTTTTTTAAGAATGAACTTTGTTCATGGCAGTAAGCACAAACAACTAAACAAAAACAGAAGCAAATAAATAAAACTTCAAAGGAACATGGGGCTAATCAGACACACACATACACACACCAGCACACACACACCAGCACACACACACACACATATACACACACACTACTTGAAGCTTCCAACGTCACAAATGAGGTTGATTGGTTAAGATCCCTGTTTTCAAAGTGTTAAACGCTATGGAAATCTTTAGCACTGCAGACAGCTGCTTCGTGTGACAGTATGCATTTCTCCCTGTCTGCTGACAGCGCCTATAATGACTTTAATCATAGATTCTGGAAACGGAACCGGCTATTGAATTGCAACAAGCTCAGTGGTCAGTGTCTGTGTCACTTTTCTGGGAAAAGGACTTTCTGAGCATCAAGGAGCTGATTCTCAGCCTTCTGGAAGAGTGCTTAGCGCATTACCTCTCTGTCAATCACATCTGTGGTGCCTGAGCCAAATTATTATTATTTGGCTCAAGACATTCCATTGAAACGTGTTTGTGTGGTATTCTTATCTGTGTACCGTATATAACTAATGACGATTGTTTATGGAAAGGTGCCTGTCCAATTATTTTTGAAGAAACACAGGAATGCAGAATGACTGGAAGCATCAGGTTTTTGCCGGAGTATGCCTCAGGTAAGGGAGAATGGCTGGAGGCTATGAGGAATCACAAGAGACAAGTCAGAGTGGTAAATTGGGAAACTGACATATCTCATCTAATATACTTGCTAACTAGGCCTTTAAAAACCTTGACATTTAACTAAGTTTGTGGAAAAGTTGTGGGTTTTGTCCTTTTCTGTGGGCTCTAACTCATTAATCCAGTGAATTAAGGTGTTTATCACGAATACCAACATTAGCAGGTTGGAAAGAGAGGGGTTGAGAGGCAGGTAAGCTGCTTGGGGTGAGCAGCTGTTTACACAGGCTGTGCCTGGTTCAAAGCCAAGTCAGTCAAAAATGATACTTCAAGTTATTTTCCCTTTTGGTACTTCAGGGCTTGCTATGTCGAGAAAGGAACCTTTCATTTGGCAGAGGCATTTAAATACAGCCCCCGCCCCCACAGGTTGGCGGGTTTTGGGGTGTGGGGGCCCTTTGCTGAAATAAACAAGTTTCTAGGGAATTTTGAGAAAGTGGGAAAGAAAAGCAACTTTTCAGCCCATTTCCAGATCTCATGTTGATCAAGCTTGTGTCACTGAAGGGCAAGCTTGTGGCAAGAAGATCTTTGCTTTCTAATGTTAGTGTCTCTGAAATAGGTTTAACTTTGCCTGGCATTCTGTATACTTTTTTTAATTTAAAAAAGGCATGAAGGAACAAGACAGAACACAGGTTATTTTATAATCAGGAAGTAGCACTGGTTTTCTGGAAGGTTCGCTCATATGTGTGTGGGAAATGCTTGGCCTTGTGCTCAGAGTTTTATTTATTGTATGTCAAAAGTATGTCATTAAGCTAAAAGCCTTCAAAAAGAGGCACTAACTTGATTTTTGTTTTTAACTATTAAAATTTTTACTCCAAAATCAAGCCAAAAGCTGTGTTCTTTTTAAACTGTAAGGCTCATGCTATCCATTATTTTATATCAAAAACATAAAATGATATGTGCCAGCTGTCAGGACCAGCTGATAACGTGAACAGAATTAATACCCAGAAGTCCAAGGGGCTATTTCTACTCCCCCTTTTTCAAGTTCTGAAAATCTTAAGGGTCTGCTTTCTTTTCCTGATACTCCTCTGTGAGCTTGAGATTTGTCTCCCTTTATACTGTCTTGAAAGATAAATAGGTTTCAGTACTGAATTGTTAGTTCTGACTGTGTGCTGCTTGGACGTTACCTGGCCATATAGAAGGCCATTTAAGACGTACATTTAACAGGACTTCTTTGAATTATTTGTACCAGCTTCTTGACTCTCCATTCTTTTCTACCAGTTATCAAAAGGTCGATATCCCATGCATCTTTTGTGTGGACTTGGCACATTTTGAGAAAATAAATTTTAGGATGCCATACTTTCGAAGTTCTAATTTAACATGGAAGAGGATTGTAGGGTATGAAGAAATAAGAGGACATGATAACAGTGTGCTCTATGGGTAATAGTAAGCATGAACAAATACTGGAATGTTACAGTGGCACGTGTTTTGTTGATTTTTGTTTTGTTTTTCCGAAACATATTACGGTTTGCACATATGAACAGCCACATTTAAAGCCAAAAGGCAATCTGGAGATAGTGATAGTTAGTGAACTAGCCAAGGATAGCCCTTAACAAAGAGTGTACCATATACTGCAGTATGCATTTCCATGAGATGTTAATTTCTACCTGGACAAGAAGATGCATTTTTCATTAGTCACTTTGTTAATTACTCATTTATTGTCTACCATTTATGTTTGTCTTAACATTTCTCTTCGGTACATTTTTGTTGTTGAGACAGTGTCTTCCTTAGCCCAGGCTTCCCGTGTAGTTGTGGTTAGCCCCGAGCTCTAGAGCCTCCTGCCTCCCAAGTGTGACCCTCCACTCTGTTCCTTCTTAGTGCGTCTTCTCTGCTTGCACTATCAAGGACTGATTTTCCACATTTGTGCCTCAAACTGAAGATTTTTCAAAACAAATGGACAGGAAATTAGTTATCACCGGTATATTGCTGTTGATGGCCAAATCAAACCAACAACAAAAAATAAATAAATAAATAAATAAAAAAACAAGAGAATGCCACTGGCCAGAAGGGTGTGTCCTCTACTGTGTTCTTAGCATAATCGGGCAGCCTTGGGCTAAGCTGGGATAACTTGGGCAAGCTTTCTAGCCCTGGGGATGTCCTTATTCTTTGCCTAATGCTGGCTCCAATCTCATCAACTATGCAACAAAGAACACTGTGGTAGCACCCATTCCTGAGGACTGTGGTAAGACCTCAGTGGGTAAGATTAACACACAATGGTAGAACTAGGGAGCAGAAACAGGAACTTAAGGAAGGTCCTCACTGCCAGTCTTTGTGTCCTGTCTGACAGAAATTGGCCTGAAACCGATAGCTCCCCTGTGCATCACATATGTTGTAAGTGAACAGGAAACTGCCCCATGTGGGTTCACCGTGTTTCTATGCATCACCTTAGGGAAAGGTGTTTGCACATACAAGAACTTGTTCCTTGGGGAGAGATAGAACCCCAGGATTACATTTCCAATAATAAGGGATAGCTGCTATTCCTCTTTCAGGACTATCAAAACAGCAGAAATTTGCAATCAGAATATAAGGGGTATTTACAAGGGCTTCCCTTTGCTGATGCTTTAAGCAGATTTGTCCTCCAACTTGCCAGAAGGAAGGACCTAAGAGATCATGGAGCTGTTAGACTTGTGACTCACTCAGGGATCTCACAAGGCGCTTGAATGGAGGACTTGTGGTTGTAAGCTCTCTGTGTGTTTACCCATTCTCATCCCAAGTCAGCATTTGAGGTCCACTGAAGCCTCAAGTTCTACTCTCCCTGTCACTGAGGGTGGGGAGGGATATGGGATGCATCTGGCCTTATATTTGGGAAAAAGTTGGGCCTGGAAGAACAGCAGTCACTGCCTGAGATTAGTCACCTTAACGGCAGGAAAAAGAGGATCACAGAAATATCTGGCAGTGGCCGATAGGGCAAGGAGAGTTTCACAGAAGGGGAACTGGAAAAGACACTGGCTCCCTAAAGGGAGGAGAATGAGAACACTGTGATTGGGCTGTCAAATCGTGTGACCTTGCAACCCACTGGTGTGTGGAGCAGCTCGGCTGCACTGAACTGCTGCAGTGTTGAAAGGAGAGAGAAGTGAAAGGCAGTTGCATCACGTACCTTCTTTTTAAAGTAGGCTTGCCAGTAAATGTCTGTTAAAGTTGTGTTTCTGTTGTTGACCATGGGATGCCACGGGCTGTGTTTTGGGTGTGAGCAGTCTTTGAAGGTCCATGTTTTAAAGGACTGACCCATCCCCCAGTATGGTGCTTTGGGGGAGTAGAGCCTTTAAGAGATGGAGTCTAGGGAGAGACATTTAGTTCACTGGAGGTGTGCCCTCTAAGGGCACTGACGGTAGGACTTGAACTTCTCGGTCTACCTCTGGTTTGAGGTGTGACTTTTTGGTCCTAGTGTTCTCCTGCCCTGATGTCCCACCATCTGCTACACTCATTAGAGAGTAGCACTCTATTACACTCACTAGAGTATACACTCATTTCGAACTTTGAACCTCTAAAAGTGGGGCCTATGCAAATTTTTTGTCTTTATAAAGCCTTGGGAAATTCGTTTTAGCAATACAAATTAGTTGATAGATTATTTTAGGGAATCATGTAAAGATGTTAAGTCATATGAAAAATGCTCACTAAATAAGGTTTCTGCATATAGCCAGTAATATCATTGGGTGCCCAGCTAGACCAAGGTATAACCAGGAAGTCATTTTCTACATGTTACTTTTGTAGTCACGGCTAAGATTATAGACAGATGCAAATACAATTATTTTAGGTGGATAATAGCAAATGCATTCAACTGGAGTGATTTCTGTGGTTCACCAGTAGGCAGGAGGAGGTACCATTCTCAAATGGAGAGTGTCCTCAGTCAGCAGCTGCTTCCATTTGCTTTTGTTGTTTGTGTTGGTTTCACAAACTGAGGAGAACCATTGATGACCCCTCCCTCACACTTAAACACCGTTATTTTCCTATGAGACTCTTCAGGCTCAGAGAGGAGGCACCCATTAGACAAAAGCATAGTCCCCAGTGAAACACATACTTGGAGCTGCCTTTCATTTGAGGACATCTGACTTTAAGACACATTATTGCCCCAGATTCCTAGCACTGTGGTGAATAGTAAGCTGGGTTTGGGAGGCCACATGGATAATGCTGGTGCTGGGAATCTCACAGAAGGTGGGGTTGACCGAAGGAGAACAGGGAGACAATAGGATGTGTGTGTGTGTGTGTGTGTGTGTGTGTGTGTGTGTGTGTGTGTGAGAGAGAGAGAGAGAGAGAGAGAGAGAGAGAGAGAGAGAGAGAGAGAGAGACTCTAACCTGTTACCTGCACCCTAGCTGCATTCAGCAGATGGCAGTGTTCCAGCTCTTTAAGAAGATGCTGTTTAGGTTGGTGTTGGAGCCAGCAAATATGAAGCAATTTTATCATACTAAGAACTGACATTATGCAATCATTTCTTGATCCAGCTGTACTTAGTGCATGAATTAACTGACAACATCGAGAGAATGTTGTTTATTAGGTAGGCACTGTCGTCTTTCTAAGCATTCTCCAGCCTTGGGGCCTCTGCACTTTTTGTTTCTCCCGTAGCAACACTTCCAGTTAACACGTGCAGCCTCCTCACCACGTCTGATCTAGTGTCGTCTGCTGAGCGACGATTGTTCTGCTCTATCGAGCTGTTCTGTGGAGCTCTTTATTCTCTCGCTGTACCTCATTTTTCATCGTGGGTTGTGACGTGAATCTATTACGAATTGTCTGTTCCCCCTCTAGAACTTACTAGATGGTAGCGGGAACTCTGTCTAGTCTATTTAAGGCCATGCTCCCAGTCACACACTAACTCCTTTCCCAGAGAAGTAGCACAGGGAATGGTTATGAAGTGATGTCATCTGCATTTACAAGGAAGACAGCTTAAGGAAATTTCTCCAGCTCTTAGAATTCCAGGAAGTATGGCATTGGGGCCCTAGCTCACCTCTGTTCTACATGGAGTGAGTGCCTTGCGATTCATCCTTCCCCCAGTCCCCAGAGAGAATCAGAGCTTCAGTAAGCAGTGACCAGGAAAACACTGTCTGTAGATGAGGACCTGCAGAGGGCCACAGCAGGCCTTGGGGTTCTAGACTCCAGTCCAGACCTCTACACATGTCATTGGCTAGGGTTGGTTCCATTTTCTCCCACTGTGAACAACTGAGGCTAAGTCTTCCCTCAGACCTGAAAACTATTGACATTCCTATTAATAAGGAAAGGTCAGGATGGCTCTGTTTACCCATGTGTTCCTGAATATCAGTATAGGGATTTACAGTCCTCTCGTTGAAAAGCTCAGATCCCAGTCTATTGGCTGTGTTCGGGTCATACACTGTGGACCCATGAGTGTCACGACATCCTGGAAAACTTTGCTGAAGCCTTTCCTTTTATTTCCAGCTCACTAATTCAAGAAACAGAAGTCTGAAGTCAAGCTCTGACTGTGTCTTTCTAAGGAGACATGGAGAAGTGTCCAGAAGAACATCTCAGTCCGTTATACCTGCATTTAAGGAATGTTGGCCATTTTGAGTCATGATCTAAGTGGCAGTAAGAAGTCTGGGACTTAAGACTAGTGTTCACACAGCCTTTCCATTTGGTTTGAGACCTAGAAGACTGGGAGACTGGATCTGAAGGCTTGGATCGTAAACACTGAGTGAGAGCAACCAACTCAACTGATGATAGCTTATACGACCAAAGCAAGGGGGCCGAAACTCACAGTAAAATGGAAAGGAAAAGCTCAACTATAGTACATGGGTATCATGACCAATCTTGATTGTTTACATGACTGGATTTAGAATCTCCCAGGAAGTGTGACTCTGGATATACCTCCAAGGGTGTTTCCAGAGAGGTTTGACTGAGGAGAAAAGATCTATCCTGAGTGTGAACCATACACTATGGTTCTAAACTGAATAAAAAGGAGGAAATATTCCTCTTTTTCTCTGCTTCCTGACTATATATAAAATGTGACCAGCCAGCTTATACTCTTGCCTGTATGTCTTCTCTGCTATGATAAACTAACTATGCCATTTTTTTAAAAAAGTCTTCATTTTCATTATTTTTAGCAATGTGTCTGAGTTTGGTCATGCACTCTTGAGTGCTGGTGCCTGCAGAAGTCAGAGGTGTTGGACCCCTGGAGCTGAAGTTATAGGAAGTTGTGAGACACATGATGTGGATGCTCAGGTCCTCTGTAAGAGTAGTACATGGTCTTAAATCACTGAGACATCTCTCCGGCTCCCTGTATAACTTCTTAAAGCATAAACCCAAGCAAGCATTACCCTTCTTAAGTTATTTTTGTCAGCTGCTTCATCACAAAAACTGAGAACAGAAACTCAAACAGTGGGGTAGGGCACTGACTGACGCCTGGGCACGGAAGTTAAAATAGGCATTCTATTAGTGGATCAAAGAGCCACATTCAGCACAAGGATGCATGAGTAAGATGTTGTTGCCATGACGAAATGCCTGAGAAGACATCTTGAAGGAAGAAAGATTATCTTAAGTACCGGTCTCACAAGCTTCTTTATACACTGGCTGGCTCCTTTGATTTGAAGTCTGTGGTAAGGAAGAAGCAATCACTGTGGGGGAGGAAGGAAAGTTGCTTCTCTCACAGTAGGCAGGAAGTAGGAAGACCAAGAGTCAGGAACAAAACACACCCTTCAAAAGCAGACACCCACTGACCTCCTTCCTGCAACTGGATGGCATCTTCTAATAGCTACTCAGCTAAAAGTAACTGGCCAGGGCCTAAGTTAGCACCCTCTGGATCCAGTCATCTCACAAAAGAACCATGAGATGGGAACTAGGATGTCAGTATGTGGACTTTCAGGACACACTTTACATCACAGTGGGGTAGGAAGAACAGCCTAGGGAGGATTCTAAGCTGGGCACAGAGCCGTCATGGCTATATGAGCATGGCGAAGGTGGAGAGAACATGATGTGCAGCAGCAGAGTCAGCTAAAGTGATATTGAAGTCAGAGAGGGAGGGCTTTAATACATAAAAGAAATGAAAGAGATTGTGTGTGTTTTTAATCTCCCCGAAACCCAAAGGAATGAAGACTCTCCTCCTCTTTATAGCTCACTAAATTCCTTCATGTAGTTAACAACAACCATAAAATTTCTCAGTGTCAACTGTACCAGGTACTGAGTAACTATAGACTGAGGTGACTCTACCAAGCCTTCACGGTGTTCTTTCAATTTATGACAGAATTCGTTCAGACAAGAGATTTTGTTTTGTTAAATACCCAGACTCACATTATGCTGTTTTAGAAGGACACAGTTCTTCAAATATTTTAACATTTTCAAAATAGAGAAAGATGCTTTTGATTTACTTCATCCATATGGAAAACATTGAAAACTCACCATTAAACTATTTAATATTGAAGAGATGGTAATCTTGGCTCAAATGCTGCATACAGGTCCCTCTGCCCTACTGTACTGGCTGTTTTTCTGTGTCACCCTGACACAAGTTAGAGTCATCAGAGAGGAAGGAGCCTCAGTTGAGGAAATGCCTTCATGAGATCCATCTGTAAGGCATTTTCTCAGTTAGTGATCAATGGGGGAGGACCTCGGCTATGGTCGTGGTGCCACCCTGGGCTGGCAGTCCTGGGTTCTATAAGAAGCAGGCTGAGCAAGGCATGGGAAGCAAGCCAGTAAGCAGCACCTCTCCATGGCCTCTGTGTCAGCTCCTGCCTCAGGATCCTGCCCTGCTTGAGTTCCTGTCCTGACTTCCTCCGGTGATGGACTATGACCTAGAAGTATAAGTTGAATAAATCCTTTCCTCCCCAACTTGCTTTTTGGTCATGGTACTTTGTTGCAGTAATAGAAACCCTGACTAAGACACCTACTGAGAGATTCTGAAGTGTGTCTGGGAAGCAATCTCTACTATATCCCACTTTCAAAGTGCACTGGTTGGTGGCTCTGAAGCCTCCCCTTTTTTTCTTTAAACATAGCCATTTTCTCTCTGTGTGTTTTGCATTTGAAACCTCTTGTAACTGCAGACAGGCCCATGCTTCAGAACACTACCAAATGTTGGTCTCCATCGATTATAGGTCAGTGATTCTCCATCGATTATAAGTCAAAGCACAGGGGCTTCTAATAAAACAGGAGAGTGCAGACTATGCTGAGGTGGTCTATTGACAGACACGCATATTTACTGGGCATCTACCTACTCTAAGTATTTGTTATAGTTAAGACCATGTAAAGTAACTTGTAGGTGTCAGCCATGACAGGCACCTTGCAATTTTATCTCAGAAAAATCTAATGACTAAAATGGATCAAGCATTTTAACTAAGCCTAGTGAAAATACAAAATCCAAGATGACAACTGAGAGTTCTAGTTTCATGTCATTTAGAAAGATCCATAGTAGTTGTTAGGGTTCTGTCTAAGCTCCACCCCACAGTTACCTGGCAACAGCCAGGTATGCCCCTCCCCACAGTTACCTGGCAACAGCCAGGTAGGCCTGGCCTACTATAAAGGGTGCTGCTCACCCCCTCCTCTCTTTCTTATCTCTCTCTTACCTCTCTCACTCTCAGCTTCTCTCTTGCCCCTCTTGGGCTCTCCTCCCCTCCCCTCTCTCTCCACCTGGTCATGGCCGGCCTCTGCTTCTCTACTCTCTCCTTCTCTCTGCCTTTCTCTGCCTCCACTTCCCCTTTAACTCCCATTTCCATGCCCTGAATAAACTCTATTCTATATTATGCCGGTGTGTGTCTGGTCCCTCAGGATAACGGATGCCTTGGCGTGGGCCCTCTGGGGCACCCCCTTCCCCCACACCGCCGTATACCACATTCTCACACCTCTTTCTCTTTTTATGATCACAATAGTAGTCACTGGGTATCTTGTAGAATAAGAACAGACTCCAAGTTGTCCCATTAATGGTTCCTACTATTAATCATCTTTTAGGTATTCAATGGAAGATTTCACATGAAGTATGTTAATACTTATCATGATAAATGGGCCTTAATTATAAGGATACATGGGTCCTGTATTTCCCCAGGACTTTCCTGTATGTTTCTCACATGTACTAAATTATAACAAGAATACTCTGAAAGAGTATTTCTCTCTAAACATTTTTTCATTAGGAGTATTGTATGTGTTAAATTTGCATAGATGTGATAATATCAGTTTTACATTGAGGTCTGCCTCCCACTTCCATAAAGTTACATCATTAAATTATCTTTTCGTGATTAAATGACCTGTATAAGTTAGAGGTCAGACCTGATAAAGGTATCACAGTCTAATCTACTAATATTACAACCCCAACCATTCCCAGTTAAACCATTTTAAGGAGGATACCTAACAGGCTAAAAGAATTTCTAAAAACGTTAGAAGACAGTATTTGCTAAATCTAGCACAAACTCCATTTGTCTTTACTTTCAAGCCATGACCACTACCTGTCCTTCCCACATACACTCTACCTCTGCATTAACAAATTTTTACTTTCTCTTTAACAAAAGGTCAAGGTTCTGAAGGACTCTTTTTGGACGACGACGACGATGATGATGATGATGATTCTTATTAGCCTGGCATTATGAAGCCCATGTTTTTCTCCTACACCAGATAATCAACCAAAAAACATGTCCTTAGAGATAGCTTTCAAATCAACTAGGCCCATTTTGGATTGTTCATCATGAAGCTAAACTGTTGATAAACTTAGAACATAATTGTAGGGAAAATAAAATAAAACCTACATTGTGGAAATTTATTGTTTTTCATTTTACAGTAATAGGACATCTCATCTCAGTTCCTGCTGGATGGAGTGAGTCTGCAGAGAGCACAAGGGAGGATTATGAGGTTTTACTAACACAAAGGGCGTCATTGTCTTAGGCGAAGTTCTCCTCTTTAGATCTGTACAAAGAACCTGCTGTCTACTGCCAGGTGAAACAACCTTCAATCACAAGGCTCTGCTCTGGCCCCCTTTCTACCTTCCAGTCTTGAGCTCCAGGACTTGCAGGGATTGCATGGTCCCTTCTAACCTCCTGGGTTCCCCTGGGGCCATGTTTCAATCCGCTGACCCCCAGGACTCAGCTTCTCTCTGTCCCATGCCTCTGGCAGGTCCTTGAGCAGTCACTGAGTCTGAGCCCCTGGGGAACCTCTGTCTTTTCTGTTGGATATGCTGATTTCTTAGCAGTAGCTTCCCTTGGAAGGCTCTGTCTCTCTCACACTCCTCCTTGGTCTGGATCACTAGATCCTTGAAGAAAGTTCTTCTCCTAGAAACATCCAACCACAAGCAAATTTTCTTTTCTGCTATTACTGAGCTTCACATCTTAGTGTTTGATTTTGACATTTACTATATGCCAGGACTGTGTGAGACCTCACACATTACATAATGTAATCTGAATTTATGCTTATACAAACCTATGCAACTAACTTTATTATCCCTGCTTGAAAGAATATCTGAGTTCTAATATAAGTAGTATAACTTACGTACATCACAGAGTTCATTGACTTATTGGTCCAAGACTTCAGATTCCAAAGGCTGTATTGCAACTCTAAATTATACAGCATTACCATTGGCAAAAGGTCTCCACAGCATCCAGTGGTCTTTATTATCTACACAGCTTCTGCAGGCCTTCATTGCTTGTCAGATAGCCTGCTACCTAGGATCATGAAACCTTGACTAGGATATATTACCTATTGTGCTGGACTGTAAAATGGTAGTTGTATAGAATCAACAGATTAATATGTGTAAAAAATGAGGATAATATGCAACCAATTAAGACTGTCATATGGGTATTAGTCATTATTATTACTAGTTAAAATAGTAATAGCAGGAATATATGTGTTTGAGGGTTTATTATCTACCTCATACAGGAAAATGAAAGATTTTCAAGGACAGAGATGACTTCATTACTCTTTTATTCTCTTGTAAGAATAATATCCCACACGTAGCATAAGCAATTCACTGATGAATGAATGAAAAATATAAATCACAAGAATGTGTGTTGTATTATGTTTGGACCATTCATTCTTCCTCACACAGGGAAGTTACAATGGTTCCTGATCAGTATCTTCCTTTACATTCCCCTTTTCCAGGACTTGGGGACTTGAAACTGTGAGTATGAGAACATAATCTCTGACACACTTGGTCCAACACTCCCACATGCCCACCTTCGTACTAGTGGCTTTCTTCCCTGACATCATCCCACAGGCATCATAAGTGACCCAGTCACTCTGCACTCATTGCCTTTGGTTGTTCTTTAATCCCTGTCTTCACACCTTGAGCCTTTCCTTTCTCTCATAGCCACTGGCTACCTCTGGGTAGGCAATACCTAATTACACATTCACACTAACATGCTATTTAAATTATTCAAAAGTCCACCTCTAAAATTCTATGACTCCCTCATCTAAGTGACTACAGTTATTTCACAACTTTCTATGGGTATGGTGGTATTTATATATTAACAGTACAAATATATATCGCCTTTGAAAAGGATCAATCTTCCTTAAAGAAAACATCAATGAATAAAGCAAGAAAAAGTAAGCAAAGAAGAGATGGAGAGTGCTAGAAAACGGGGTGAGGGGAAAGAAATATCAGTGAGATGGAAAAGAAAGGCCAGAGAGCTACCAAAGCAGATAAGAAGATGGAAAACCAGAGAGGTCAATCAGACAGTAGTGAAGGGCCAAAGATTGTACCAGCCAACCTGACATAACTAAACAGGAAAGAGAACCTGAGTTAATGAGAAAACATACTTGGGAAGACTCAGAGGAGTAGGCACCATAAGTTTACTCATGTGCGAATGAAAAAAATGGGGTGGTCTAAATAAAATATAATTGATATTCTTCTAGTTAAAATTACTTCTGATATCTTAGGTTAACCATGTTATTGAAACAGTATTATTACACGAAGCCAGTTATTCCCTATGTGTCTAGTAGAGACATACTTTAGCAAGGATACAGATGCAGTAGAACTAAGGAGACAGCACTGGGATCTCCTCAGTGCTGCTGTGTTACTGCCTTTGGCAATATGAGGACTCAGTCATGGAAATGTAAGCTAATTTCCACCATAAAATAAGGAGTGATTTAAGTCCCTAGAAGGACAGGTACGATCTTGCTCCTAGGCATATATAATAATCCTTATGTTTCAAATAAACTGATCTTCATTTTCCTCTCAGAGAAGCTGAGATCCTTCCCACTTCAAGCAGGTGATTTTGTTCTGTTGTCAGACTGGAGCCCCCTTCCCTAGTCTTCCTGCCTCCTGTCTCAGCACAAATTCTACTTTCTCTCCCCACGCGCTCCATTCCCTGTCCTCGTTGCATTGCTTGTCTCCATTCATCTCAATTCATGCTATTACACTTTAATGTTTGATAATTATTCATGGGCTTCTGTGACCCCTGGTTGGGTACAAGCCCTGCGGAAACAGAAGCTATGTGTACTTGTGTCACGTGCTCGTAGGCATGTTCACCAGTCTCTGCCATGGGTTCTAGCACAAGAAAAGCATGAAATACTTTGGTAGAATGAGTGTATGAGATTCTTATTTCCCACATCCTGGGTTTGTCTGCAATCCTAAGGAGTTTGCCTCGGGTAAAGCATATGTAATGCTCACTACAGATCTATTTGCAGGAGAGAGAGAGAGAGAGAGAGAGAGAGAGAGAGAGAGAGAGAGAGAGAGAGAGAGAGAGAGAGACAGAGAGAGAGACAGAGAGAGAGACAGAGAGAGAGAGAGACAGAGAGAGAGACAGAGAGAGACAGAGAACAGAGAGAGAGAGAGATAACCTTTTCTTGACTCCAGGATATCACTGCTCCACATTGGCTGGCTGAAGTGCTAATGGACTGGGTGGTGGTAGTAGGTCTGAATCTTTGACAGGTCACTGTCACCCAGTGTCCCCTGCCATGAAGGTGGGAGTCAGTGTTCAAGCCTTCTTGTTTGCCTACTAAAAGCTGAAGATTTACAGTCATTTTCCATTAGGAAGGAATCTAGGTAAAATGGAGTATGCAGTTGGGAGCAAAGAGAAGTAATTTGGCACTTTGCATGGAGTAAAGCAGATAGGACCACTGGATCTCTACTCGTTGATGCTGCCCCTTTACTGAGAGCCTCTCAGGATACGGCCGCCATTTTCATGTTAGTCGCCGTCTCTGCTTTGTTCTGAACAAGGCGATCCAATGTGTGTACTCATGTAGCCCAGGCTGGCCTTTAGGCCGCTGTAGATAACACTGGGTTTCTTATTCTACTTTCTTCAACTCCTCAGTGCTGGGATTACAGTCACATCCCACTACATGTAGTTTGTGCACTGCTGGGGATTGAACCTATGTATTTAATGATGACTGTCCTTGGCATTCCAGTCTTACTGCTCTAAGGACAGTTGATGAAATGTTGACAGAAAGGTGACCCTGGCAGGGCCAGTTTTATTGTCACTTTCTCATATTTCTATATATTGTTTTAGAAGCCAAGCTATCACACATGTCCTCCTTCCCAGTGGTAATGGGAACAAGGGAAGATGCTGGGCTGTCAGGTCCCGACTAAGGGATGAGATAGAGTTCTTCGATTTTGTGATTCTCTTTTGGCGGCCATAGCTGCTTGGAGCCTTCAGAATTCATGTCCACTGATGATTTTCAACTCTTAGGGCCTCTTATTACAAAGGGACATCATGCACACAATTATGTCTGCACTGGCTAGATCAGCCCATGTCGATGTCATGTTTAATATTTAAACACATTATCCGTCATTTTATGTTTCCTCGGTGGCCATCTGCAAAGCCAGTAGGACTAACAGTGTGGCTTATGGGTCAGGACAAATGCATGGAGAATCATGGGCTTGAACAGACCTACCAGGAAGCTGCATCTATTCAAACACCTGTCTTCCCTTCCCACCATCTGCACAGCCCCTGTATCCTTCAGCCCCACCACTCACCGGTACAATTATCCTGTCAAGATGAGGGCAGCTCAGGCGGCTTTGACATGACTTTAATATGGCCAGTTGAGTCTAATGATGACTTCCTTAAATAGCAATGTTCTTGTTATACATTCACATCTGTGTGCCTAAGTCTAAGTGTGAGGAGTCTGTCTGAGGCAAGCACCAGTTTGTGTGTTCTGCAAAGAGGCTATTGAATGTGTGAGACATAGGCCTTCTAAAGCTGTAAGTGACATCAGCAGAAGGATGAGTAATTCACAGGTTACAGTGACATTCAAAGGACAGGTTAATATTTTAATGCATTAGTACAGATTCTTTCCCTCAAATTCTCAATGTGCATCAAGAAGTTGTCTACACAGAACCCTCAAGGAAAAGAAGAAGTGTAACGTGCACCCTAGACCTCTTCTGTAACTGGCCGTAGCCATGGCAGTGTATATTCCTTGCATCACCCTGTAGCACAGATATTTAGGGAGAGTTTCATTTCACTTTTCAGAGCTGGGATACTGAACCCAGATTCTCATAATCCTATGCAAAGCTTCCACTGATGATCTATATCATCCATCCAGAGTTAAGCATTTTTATAGATCAATAACCTGGGCTCACAGAACTTGTATCTTGGATTACAACAGACTAAATTGTTCAATTCAAATGTATGTGTTCTTTCCTCTAGTTGGTCAGAACATTTGCCTCATGATATCACTCCAGTGGGTATGATTCAACTTCTAAGGCCTCAACTCACCATGAGGGATGGATTGCGGTTTTTATCTCCTACAGAAGGCAAAACATAGAAACCAGGGCTGGAGAGATGAGCGGGTAGATGATGACATTCTATCTATGATCATGACAACCTGAGTTTGAATTCCCTGGTACTCACATAAAACAAAAACGCCCCAAAAAAGCAAAAACAAAAATCAAAAACAACAACAAAAAACCCAACAACAATGGCAAACAGCAACAACAAGAAACCAGGCATTGTCCCAGTACTGGGTGGCAGCAGCAGTGTGCTAACACTGTGAGTTCTGGTTTAGTAAGAAACACTACCTTAAGGCAAAAAGTCTAAGCATGATGGGAGAAGATATCTGCCCAATATCCTGCTCTGGCTTTTCTCCCTACACACACACACACACACACACACACACACACACACACACACACCACAGAGCACGCTTGAACCAGGAGTGCCAGGGACTCAGGCAGACACAGACATCCTAGATGGAGTGATAAACAGGGCAGAAGTGCCGTCGACTCGCGTGGGGCTGAGTCTACGCAAGGGAGCACGGCACACGGAGGCTGTGTGGACTCCCAAAAGGCATACGGCCCTCTTGATGTCTTACATTTTGAGAACCAAGTACAAACAGGTTCTGCTTCTTGAAAATAATTTCTGAGATTTAAGGAAGGTTTTAACACCAGTATTAAAAGAACACTCAGGCTTAAAAGACATTTTATCACTTTTATTTCAAGCATGACTTTCATAAGTAGGAGACAGTTCCAGTTACTGTTATGGTTTACCCTCCCCTGTTCCCCACCCCAGGTATGTTAAGTCAGGCCACAACCAGCCTTCAAGGACAATACTCAATTGCTTTTAGGAACCAGGGATTCCTGGTTTAAATAGCAAGGCACACAGAATATACCCAGAAGAACTAGCAGGTTGTGAGTTCCTGACCAACAAAAACACTGTCCCTGAGCCGAGAGAACGGAGCGAGCTTTCGCACCATCACACTTACACTCGTGAGGTCGATCAACAAATTCAGAGGAGATATGCTGTGTATGTCACATCAATTTCTTTGCTGATTAGATGAAATGTGCTTTGTGTTGTTCTCAAATTAGACACTCATTATGCATAATTAGCCCCTTGCACAGAACAGCTGTGGCTTTTACAATGCTTTCAACCCAGGGCTGAGTGCACCCATTGTCGATGTTTGCTGTGAGCAAACTTAATCAAATCTGTGATGAATGTGTCAGTTAATGTGATGATCAAATATTGAAAGGCACTACTTAGAGAAAGCATGATATGTTCTGCTTCACCCATGGAGGTTCAACATGAAGTCATTGCATTATCCTGGGAAATTATTGTCATTTTTTAAAAAAATAAAGATATGTTTACTTATTTTACCTTTAAATATGATTTTATGATGGGTTCTAAAAAATAGGAGAGACTGTTTTGCTCATTGAAGATGCATTTGAATCTAGGATGAACCTCACAGACCAACCAGGAGTCAGGAAATCTTGGGCTCAACTGTGACATTGAAACTATGCTAACACACTGTTTTTCAGTCTGGAAAATGGGAAGATAACAACCAAGCATGCAGTGTGAACCCCTTTAGACAGAGATCATTCCCCAAAACATAGAAGAGAGAGTACTCAGAGCACATTTCTAAATTTAAAATAGTGTATGGTTTGTATTTGCCTCAAGATTGAAGATCATGTAGTGGGTTGAATTAGGGATGCTTTGGGGTTTTGAGAAGTTGGGAAAATGTGGGGGGATTTAACTTAATTGTTACAGACACTGTAATGCCATATTCTGTTCTGTGCTATAAGAGCATGTGCTTTTCCTTTACTCTTTCAGAGAGACACTGGAGTTGGGAATTACCATGTTACGGGAGTATAACTCAGGAAATAGAGACTTACCCAGCCACAGAGAGGTGGATGAAAAGCCATTGCTGCAGATTCTTTTACTCCTAACCCAATCCAGACAATAGACATGTAGAAATCTAATATGCTGCACTTTAGACTACAAAGCCCTAAAATGATAGCATGTGAGGAGCACCATTATCCCCCTTTTTAAACTATAAAAGCAAATTTTGGCTAAGACTATATTTAAATTTCAGATGCCAGTAAATACCTTGAATACCTTTCAAGGACTATTCTAAATACCTTTGTGCTATCCCAATCATGGGTTTTGGAGTTTGAAGAAATGTCTTAACAGAGATTGTCTACATCATTTTTATATAGAGAGTTAATATTCATTCAGTTGGTATTTAGGTAGAGTAATCAAACCAAATATTTAGTTGGTAGCCTTATTGATATATCCAACAGGCACATTCCCTGATTGGTTGATGTTTACATCAGATTAGCTGCTAAAAGTGTTTATTATCACACTAGGTGTATATCTGTAAAAATATGTTGAACATAAATAAATACATAAATAAAGCACCAACAGCAAAAGTTATCACCTATTCTGTGATCATTTTAATGTCCTTGGGCAAATGCACCAGAAGTTCTATGCTTCTCCTCTGGTGCTCTAAGACACTGGCAATCACTATTAGTCAACAATTAAGAAACAATGCCAAGAAAATGATGGCAATATTTTGTATGAAAAACTTAATAACATATTACCGAAAGGTCAAACTGACAAAAAAGGGAAAAATATTATATTTAGGTCAGAGACATATAATGAATCAAGCCAACACTGGTTGTGTTGGTATAACAGCAGTGGATGAGGACAAAGGCTATGTCATATGATTTAACAGTGATCGGAGACATATAAATCTTGTCTTAAGAAGATGAATCAGAAATTATTCATTCCATAGTATATAGGATATATACATATATATGTATAACATATAGTATAAAGAATTATATACCAAAGTGTCAGAAAAACCCTCATTTGATAGGTGTCTTAGTTAGGGTTACTATTGCTGTGAGGAGACACCATGACCACAGCAACTCTTAAAAAGGAAAATATTTAACTGGGGCTGGCTTATAGTTCAGAAGTTTAGTCCATTATCATCATGGCAGAAAGCATGGTGGCATGCAGGCAGACATGGTGCTAGAGAAGTAGCTTAGAGTTCTACATCAAGATCAGTAGGAAAGAAGAAAGAAAGAATAGGCCAGGTTTGAACTTTTGGGTACAGTGTTGCTCTCTTCAGACACTCCAGAAGAGGGCATTGGTTCCCATTACAGATGGTTGTGAGTCACTATGTGGTTGCTGGGAATCGAACTCAGGACCTCTGGAAGAACAGTCAGTCCTCTTAACCACTGAGCCATCTCTCCAGTCCCAGGCTTGAACATTTGAAACCTCAAAGCCCACCCCCAGGCTACACCTCCTAATAGTGCCACTCCCTGGTGACCAGGTTCAAACACATGAGTCTATGGGGATCATTCCTATTCAAACCATCACAGTAGGAAAATTTTTAGTCATTTTCAGGCTAAATGGATGCTATCTATCTATCTGTCTATCTGTCTGTCTGTCTATCTATCTATCTATCTATCTATCTATCTATCTATCTATCTATCTATACACACACACACACACACACACACACACACACACACACACACACACACAACATGATACTGTAGGTCCAAAAGTGACAGGGTATTTAATATATTTATCCAAAACTTATTCCAAAGCAATAATTTTCACAAGCATTTTAGTGATAAGATTTTAAGTTAAATATACTAAATTTAAATCTTTTATTACCTTGTTAGACAAGCGTTTCTGTCATTTTTATATACTTGGTTTTTATTATCTCTGTGATGTGGCTATAACTGGACTAGAATAAAATAATAATTTGACCACAATTTTTGCAGGGAGAACATTATTGTTAATTAGTTTCTCCATAAACAACATGTAACTGAATTCAGAAAGTCTCAGAAAACTACTGGATTTCATTTAACCTGGTTCTTCAAGTTAATTTGAACAGGTTTATGTTCAAGACCTTTGTTTTCTTTAGTCCTGTAAAACTAAGATAATAGTGATAGAGAATCATGATCACCTGTTCTATATGTACAAAGGAACAAATACCACTTATCACGACAGAAAGCAAGTTCTCCTTTTACATATGGCTGGCTTAGGTTAACGCCGTGACAACTGTCCTAGCTGTGTTAGAAGCATTGTCTTTACAGGTTGCTTTTTTTCTGACTTATTCCATTTGTAAAGATGTAGGAGGCCTAAATCTAAAACTATGTGGAGAAAATTTCTTGTCATTTCTTGCACTGACTTCATGGATTTGTACTTTTTAGTTTCCCGTCGTTCTGTAAATGTGTTTTGATGGCCAGGCAAACAGAGTCTTCACTGAACTTCACTGACATCCTCAGCAAGCTGACAGCAATCACAGAAGCAACATCATTTTCCTCTGCTGCCAAATTGTCCTAATGGAATAGAGGAAGGAGGAGAGGAGATTATCTGAGCTTCTCCAGTGGAAAGGATGGGCTGAGGCTGGTCTGGTACCCTAGGACAAAGTCCAGGCAGACTGGCGCTTCAGAGTTCCAGAAGAGTACCATAGAGCTTCTATGAGTTTCCCCAAAGATATTAAAATTATCACAGGATAGGTAATGGATTTTACTGCTGGTGCATTGTTATTATTATTGTTGTTGTTGTTATTATTATTATTATTGTGATAGATCGAGTCCAGCAACACATGCAAAGTCTTCTACTGAGCTATGCCCTGACCTTGCTTTCTTTCTCTTTTCCTTGTAAACTAAAAGCCATGTTATCCTTTAGAAAAAATAAAAACCGTGTTCACTCGTCTAAAGTGAAAATTAAAGGAAGTCAATACGGAGTCGCACTGCGCAGCCTAGTAAACTCTGTATTCTGTTTTGTTAGCTGTGTGCACCAGGCTACATTAATACTAAGAGAGAGCCAGGGCTCAAGCGATGGCTTGGTGAGTAAAAAGGCTGCGTGGTCTGAGTTCAGATTCCCAGAAACCAAGTAAAATCCTGACACGGTACAGCAAGCAGCTATGACCACAGCGCCCCCTACTGGGAATTGGAAGGAAACAAGAGACTCCACTGAAGCTAGTGGGCTGTGTAGGTATGTCTTAAAGAAGAAGGGAAGGGGAGGGCTGAACTCTGACCTCCACACTGTATCAACAGAGCATACGCATACGTTCTTACGTGTGTCTACTCCACCAGACACACAAATAGTAATAAATAATAACAATAATAATGATGGTGATAAACAATATTTTTAATGTTTGATTGAAGACTTATTTATTTTCTGTGTATGAGTGCTCTATCTGCATATACACCTGCTTGCCAGAAGAAGGCATCAGATCACACTCTAGATGGTTGTGAGCCACCGTGTGGTTTCTGGGAATTGAACTCAGGACCTCTGGAACAGCAGCCCACTGGTTCACTGCTGAACCATCTCTCCAGAGGGTGGATAATATTTTTTAATTGCTAAGTTAGACAAAACTGATGGGCAAGAGCTCATGGAGTCCCCACTGTCTGCAGTTACGTCTGCGAAGCTTCAGTAATCTGCAGTTACACTCCCTATTTCCACTTTTCTTCCATCTTGTTAGCAAAGTCTTCAGGCTTATTCCTGGAAACCACAGAAGAAGAATTTCTTCAATAGGCAAACACATGCGCATACTTGGAGAGAGAAACTTTAAAACCATTTGCATTTGCCAGTCAACATTTACAAAGGTTTTTATTGACACATTATAAATGGCTTATCAAACAGGTATAGCAACCAACAGAAAACAAAACAGGATGCAGAAAGCCTTTTGGTTCGTCTTCATGAACTCTAGTGTTCATGTTGAACCTTTCTTATTAAGAACAAAAAGTGCTCTGTTGGTGTTAGAGGTGAGCCGTTAATCAGCTTTGATTCACTTTTTGCAAACTGATGTGTCTCTTGAAGTCACTTGAAGGCAAGGACTACAGAAGATGCAGAAGAGAATTCTTCTTGATGAGGAGCAGTACATGGCTGGAGCACGGCTTGTTAAAGTCTCTGTATTTGGACAGCTAATTTTTTCTCCTTTCTTTAATTTTCTTTTCACAGGTATAACTATATATAAATTTATAATTACAAAGTATTGGGTCTGTTTAATGTTGCTCAAATGTATATAGTTGTAAGACTGACCACTTGCTATCGGATAGCCGGTTAGGGTCTTTATCCCAAGACCCAATAATCAAGGCTGATTATCTGTGTCTGAGCAATTATGAACTGCCTATAGATCTGAGGTTTCCTCATCCATGCTGGTATATCAACCAGTATTGTCATTGTTCAGGCCTTAATTATGCTATTATCCCTCTCTCTGTCTCTCTGTCTCTGTCTCTGTCTCCGACTCCATCTCTCTCTCTGTCTCTCTCTCTCTCTCTCTCTCTCTCTCTCACACACACACACACACACACACACTGCTTGTGCCACTTGGGTGATAATGAAGAGCTAGGTTTCACTTAAGGTCAAAACAATGGTGGAGCTGGGGTACAGCTTCAATAGAAAGCACTCATTTAGCACACAGTCAGCCTTCAGTTTAAGACCCTACACTGTGAAACAGTGCAGAGGTGTGGCAGTGGATTCACCTGAACTCAGACACACATTCTACGCAGCACTTCACCAGCCTCATCTGTTCTTGTCTTATGAAGAGAGCCTGGGCTCTCCTCCAGCTCAGTCACCAGGCTGCCCTTGCTCTCTGCCTCTGCGATCTGGGTATTAGAGACTCAGGTCTCTGTTGTTACTATGATTAGGACCACGGTCATGCGTGAGCCACAGAGAACACATACCCAGTTTAGCCTCAAAAGAGCTCTTCAAAAATTTTTTTTTCCATTTCTAAAGAAAATAAATGCACAATTTGCTCTCCCGTGGGCAGACTAGCTGCATCACTTTCAAGTGAACAACAGAAAACTCTTATTTTTTTTCTATAGATGTAGATTAAAAGGAACTCAAAATCAAATATCTGCTAGGCTGTGCTTTGTAATAGCGTTTAGGCAGCATGCTTTAGAAATAGCTTTAAACAATATTCTACTCTAAATATGAATACATATATTCGAAAACACTGTCTCCTGGTATACATTCATTTTTCCAAAAGTAGATATTGAATCTCAAGCATAAATGAATAGAGAAGGTTATGCCTCCCCCTGCCCCCGTTTTGATACGGGATAAATTTTCCAAGCTTTCGAACTCGCCCGTGTTCTTTTGTGGGAGTAAGGTTACTGTGCAAGGAGGGTGTGAAGACACTGCTAAGGCGAACATAGAACATAAAGTTCCCTTTCTGGCTCCTCTGTTGGGTGCTATTTGTTAATGGGAGCTAGCGTTTGAAAGAGAAAGTAGAATCCATCTTCCTTGAATGTAAGCATATATATGTGCTCTTATTTAAACAAACAAACACCCTTGGGTCTATAGCTCTGAAGCTCTCACCTGGTTTGGTGACTCGAGTCCCTCTGAGGTGGTATCCCTGGAGTCTGCAGTCATATCTGCAAGTAGTAATGTGTCCGTAAGAATTCAGATTTCAGCCTTTCATGGAAGGATAAATATGGAGCCAGGAGAACGTGGCTGGAGCTAAGACCGTACTTGGGGTTAATGACAACCACCTAATGTATGTTTCAAGAACTGGAGTTTCAAAGCAGAATGTTTTTTAAGAGCTGGCTTTCAAGTTTGTCCCTCACTCAGACTGTAGCACGTTGTTTAGGCCTGGCTTTTTCTAAAGAGTAATTTGTCCTAGGTCAAAAATATATATGGTAGAATGTCATAAAGACAAGGAAGGTTTTAAAATTAGACAGCAAATGGAAGTTTTTTTTTCTAAATATTGTGTGCTTGGGATTTTAGAGTGAGACTTATTTGTGTTTAACTGTAATATAAACCTACCTTGGCTTCTCCTCTTTTCTTAGTGAATTAAAAAGACTTTCTCTGAACTCTATTACTTTTGTGTTTCCACTTCCACTTCGTAGCTTTAGAATAAAGCTTTTTGTTCACATAGATAACCGGCATCTTGAAAATTGTATTTCTTTCACTTTTTAAAAGTGTGTGTGTGTGTGTGTGTGTGTGTGTGTGTGTGTGTGTGTGTGTGTGTGTCTAGGTTCCCATGGAGGCCAGCAGACAGTGTCAGATACCCTGGAACTGGAGTAATAAACAGTTGTGATCAATTGACATGGGGACTAGGAGTTGAAACTGAACTTGGGTCTCTGCAAGTACGGGAATCACTCTTAACTGGCCAGCTACCTCTCAGGGCCCCTAGCAAATTCTTCTCAAGTGCTTGACCCTGGCTGTCACTCTGCCTCTTGTCTCAGCTTCCTCTTTCATGTGCATGCCCAAGTTTCTTTCCAGTCCATTCCTTTGCTGACTGCTGGGGTCCTACTGTACTACACCCTAGTAGGCAAGTGCTCTCTCCAACAGCCATGTTTCTCGGCCCATCTGCCTGGGTCCCGAGAAGCAGCCAGGTGCTTTCTGGGTATGCCTCCTCTTCTCACTATCCCAGAAAGACATTCTCCCCACAGCCTAGAACTTTCCGAGTTATTTTTAAAGCTCCAGGGCCTCTTCTTATCTCTCCTATGAGTATTTCTTGAAGCTGGCTCGTGTCTTTGGAGTTGTGGTAGGCAATCAAAGCCTTTGGGTTTTGTCTGCTGGAAGAGTACCACTTCCTTGGGGTGGGGTCGGGGGAGCTCTGTGCTCTTTGGAGAAGCTACAGTAGAGTTGCCCCTCTCTGCCAGGTTCACAGAGCTTCCTTCCTTCCTTCTTTCTTTCTTTCTTTCTTTCTTTCTTTCTTTCTTTCTTTCTTTCTTTCTTTCTTTCTTTCTTTCTTCCCCCTTTCCTCCTTTTTTCCTTCCTCCCTCCCTTCTACATTGTCCGTGTCAGTTAGCAGACCAAGGTTCCTGCCAGCTCTCTGTCAGGGCTTTGATTTTGCCAGCTATGGCCAGGTCCTTTTACCTACCCACTCTCTTTTCAGCTTTGTTCAGCTGAGCTCTACTTGTCTACTAATTAGCTCTTTGGAGATTTCCCTTTTAAAACGCACTATCACAGAGGACAGGAACCGTTCAAAAGTTTTGTGCCTCATAGAAATTCCATATTCATCTATACCCCATACAACCATATTTCTTAAAATTAGAAGTGGCAGGTCAGACCAATTTAAGGTATAGAAGGAACATTGTGTATAACGGGACACCTCCCGGTTCTTGATCAGGTATGTAGATGAGTGACAGGGAAAGGAAGGTTCACATCAAAAAACATGGACGGGCACAAATTAAAAAGAAGCTGCTGCTCTTTCTAACACATTCACATTTTCTTTATCTTCTGGTGTGCAAATATTGTGCTAGCTGAATATAAAAGTAGCACAACTTTAGGGTACAAAAAAAAACCACACTGTAATAACATCAAGAGTGGTCTTACATCAAGGAGGGCCCTGAGGATGTCTTTGTTGTCAACTTCAGAAGAAAAGAGAGGAACAGAGGAGGAAACTGGCAGAAGGAATGGATGCCAAAAGGAACTCAAAGCATCAGGTCCGGGTGAGGTGATCGGTATTCGCAAAGAGTCTGCCTTCTGGCTCTGATCTGAGGGAATAGGCTGGCAGTCAAGCCAGAGGGCAAAGCAGTAGAAACACACCTTCCGCACACTGCTAGGGGCTGCCTCGGTGCCTTAGAAACTGTGCTGGCAATTAGAAACTAGCTACAGAGGAGCGGTAGGCAAAACACTCCGCTTGTGGAGAGTCTCTGCGCTCTGCACAAGTCCCGACCTGGCTGCCCAGCGACCTAACCATACCTCCCCCCACCCCATCCTTTCTTCTCCTTTTCTTTCTATTTCTTTAGCAAGCTCTTCTTTAGGTTCCTAAGTACATTTTCCTCCCCTAACTTACTTCTGTTGGAAGTTGGGCTTACATCGCATTTACACACTGCTAATGCCTGCAAGATGAAAGTAAAAACCTTTGAATATATTAATGCTATAACACAGATGTCTTACTTTTTACTTTTTTTTTTTTTAGGCAAGTTGATGCGGCTAATAACGATGCAGATTGTGCTGGATGGGTGTGCAGATGAAACAGGGGAATACAGATTAAATAAGAATTTCTTCAAAGCTTCACGTTTGCTTCATAATTTAACTTCTGGGCTTATCTCAGTGGTAGTAGGTGAGACCAGCATCACAACATTGTTCTAAAACATCTTGGCATCACAGGAAACAATCTTCCAGTGAGGCCATCCTTCTTCTGAGCCCAGGGAGAAAGTGATGGAACACATAAAGGCTCCTGGTGCTTTGTGCTGAGGTCTGAGGCACTGCTAATAACAGGGGTTCTGAGGCAGTGGGTCAAAGGCTCTGGGCTTAAGAAGTGATCTGCTATGATTTGTTCTTCGGAGCTAAGGTCAAGTCGCCCACAGACTCTTCTAAATAGAGCATTGGTATGAGTCAGAATACTCTGGAATCATCTGTGGGATGACGTCATTATTAAACTCATTTAATCAATGAATAAAGTGGGAACTACTGATACTGGGCCCTGCAGCAGTCAATCTGCCTTTCGTGTCTGTTTATCCAAGAACACATACTATGCCAGGGATCTTGCTCTGCCCCTGATGGGAGGAGAATGAAGTCCAACCCGATTCTCTAGGAACTACAGTCCAGTAAGGTGGGGCATCTGTATGAAGAAAGTCAGCGACATCGTGGCTAGAGGAGGAATGAAAGGTTCTACGTATCTCTGAGAAAGGAAGGGTTCTGCTTACCAGGTCACACGCAGTAAGGTCACTTCTGCGGTTAGCGTCTTGAATGGCTGAGGAGAAGCTCGCCAGAGGCGGGCCTCAAGTCCTGGGTAAGCTGCAGTGTTGGGAACAATGAGAACATCAGAATGGCCCATGTTTAGCACGAGGAGGAGGTGGGAGGCTAAGGAATAGCTTGGGAGCAGTTCCTACAAAGCCTCAGAGGCCAAGTTGAGGTTTTGGAATGTTCCTCCAGGCAACCAAAGCCAACTGGAAAGGTGAAGAGAGGCCATTATATGTTCTCTTTGGTAGCTATGTCAACTGTGTGGAAAGAATGTTGAATATCGATACCGGGAGACTGCTCAGGACATCTGTGACTCTCTGGACTCGGGTGACAGTCAGCTGAAGACAAGGGACACCAGAGGGACTTCCTCTATTAAAGAAAGTACCTCAGCTGGATCCTCGACCACCTTTTTCCTTGATCTCAGCTCTTGAGGACTGATCTGAGGAAACCAGCTGAGAGCCTGAGGTGTCTTTCTGAGGGCAAGTAGCCCAGTTCCTGAGATTCTATCATTCTTCCTTCCTAGGCCCAGTGTCCTTCATGAGAACATTCACCCATGAAGTCCTCTGCACTGCCTCCCTCTGTCATCCCTACACGGAGCACTGGTGAGAATAAAGTCTTCATAATGTATGACCTAATAGTGACTGAAGGGCAGCAAGTGACAAAAATCAGACGGCGAGGAAAAAACTATTGCTGTCATTTAATATGGTGGTTAGCAGGTTAAGACTTCCTTGGCTTAGAAGAGTTAAGGTAACCCTCTCGTATTTGAAGAGCAGAGACCATCGCTGTGTAGAGATAAGACTAAGTATACTATTGTGTCTCTGAGAGTATGACTCTGTGGTATCGGACAGACTGGCTTCCAGGAGTGGCTGCACAGGCCTGGTGTGTTTTGGAGGTGGCGAGCTCTTGGTGTAGGAAGACCTGAGAAGCCACTCCCGGCTGCTGGTGACACTAAAGGATGGAGAGCAAATATAGCCGCCAGGACGGTCAGTGGAGCAGGATGTGTCCTGTAGAAGGACACCCTGCGGAAGCATTTCTTTATCTCGTGAGTGCTGGGAAAGAGAATGGAGACCTTTAGAGTAAAGGGGCCAGACTGAAAAGACTATGGCAGGGACCAGTTTTCTGGAAACTGACACAAACCTACTCACACTTAGTCTGCCCGACAGACTTTTATTTATCACTGCCTTCGCGGTATGCTCTGGTTTGGAGACTACTAACCATTTCTGCTGTTTGGACCTATTCTTTCTTGTACACTCCACTTGGCTGGTTCCATTTAAAGGGGGCTCAAAGTGTGCCACACACTGTGTATTTAAACACAGTTGACATGGCCATCTGTCAAGCACTGAGGGTGTCTGGGAGCAAGTGTTTACCACACTCATCTGACCAACTGGCCCTCTGCTGGACCCTAATGATTACATTACCAGAGCAGGGGCATCATCCAGGCTTGAAACTCCAGACATCCCTAATGGATGAAATGAGGGCAGAGGAGGTCAGGGAGGATGGACAGGGGATGAGCCGGCCATGACAGCTGTCTAAGCTGCCCTGGAGATGGGACCTCATAGCTTTGAAGGCAGTTTTTGAAATTCCACATAGAAGGGATTCTGGCTACTAGATTCCCTGTTGCTTTACAGCAGTCTTCTCAAGCCCAGGGTAAGTCCCCTGGGCAAAGCCACTTCCTTGAAAGAGAATGAGCAAACTCCACACAAATGTGCTTTTGAAATGATGGGAGCATTAACCCTTTGCTTTTGAGCTTTCCTGGGAGGCTGGGAGTCCACAGAAGCTGATATTATTTGTGAAGCATCTGCCCGAGTGGAAGTGTCCCAGCAAGAATGGACACCAAGTGCGTCCAGTCAGTGCAGAGCATCAGGAAGCTTTCTGAGCACAGCACCGTGTGAAGAAAAGACTAGGAAGGGTTTTCTGCCAAACAAAAAGCTAGAAGATCACCGTGGAATAGATTTAAATATCAACAGCAACAACAAAAAGAAGCCCAAAACCACAAATGCAATCTTCCAACAAAAATCACCCCAGGCTTTCTCAAATTCCTTTTACACTGGGACTAGAAGCCTTAGTAAAGGGAATAGGTTTAGATACTTAAATGCACCATTCATAAAATGTCTATGTCCTTGAGCAAGAGAACAGGACGTATCATTGAGGATCCGTCGCCCAATCAGTACTGTGTAAGTCTGCCTTTTAATTTCCAATAATAGCCACACCAGGAATGAGATACAAATGACTGCACCATGGTGACGTTAAGAATAATGATTAATATTAACCTCTAGGAGCCGAAGGCTAAAAGGAGCCAAGTTCCACGCAATGGACGTCCTAAAGCAGGGCAGCTGAGTGTGAAAACGCAGGCAGTTTGCATCAACTGTGATCAATTCCGAAGTAGCTGCCTCCGATCCCACTTTATTATGAAGCTGTGCTTTTGACAGATTGGCTTCACTTATAAACAGAAGAAAGACACACACACACACACACACACACACACACACACACACACACACACAAAAGACAGGACTAAGGGACACCCTGTGGGCACCAGAGTTAAAATGAAGAAGAGTAGAAATCACCTCTGCCTTCCCTCTCTATTCTAATGCACAATGAAAAAGGTGATCTGCTTTCTCCCCTCTGCAAGAAGACAACTCTTAATGCAAACTAAGAAGGTCCTTGATGGTTCCCAGGAATTAACTGGAACCCAGCTTGATCAAGTTGCCTGGAGGCTTGACAGAACCTGCAGACATCCAAGCCCAGGCTTCCCAACCCATCTTCTGAAGTTCTTAGAGGGAAGTTCTCAATTGACCTGAGAGAGAGAGAGAGGAAGGGGAGGGGGAGGGGAAGGAGAGGGAGGGAGAGGGGAGGGGAGGGAGGGAGGGAAAGAGGGAGAGAGAGAGAGAGAGAGCTCTACCACAGAACATAAATGAAGAGCCAGAAACTCATTGTGCAATAGTGACCAACAGCTAGAAGCAGCCCACTGAATGGTAACTGACTCTCTAGAGAGGCAGAGCCCCTTACCTAGCAGCTCGGCAGGAAACAAGTAGGTTTACTTTTCTCAAAGAGAAACACTTACCAAAAATGTACTTGAGTGTAAAAATAGCGTGTGAATTCTGAAAAATCAGAACACGGAAAACCAGTTACAACCAGATACAGGAGCCCATGCTGAGCCCATAGACAAGGTGGTTCCATTTAAAAATCATCTCAAGATGTTACCTGCCGGGCACATGCATGCAGCTGACTACAGCACCGTCCACAACAGAGAGCGGCTCACTTTCTGTCACCCATTTCTTTAGTAAAAGACAAGATAGTAATTGCAGACTTGGACCATGTCAGAAAGATTTAATTAAAACATCAAATCACCCTCTGCTGAATGTCTTATTTTGTCTAAAAGAAAAGAAGACAGTTTGAACACTTTTGACTTTATGTTTAAATAATGTACTTGAAGAAATTTTTTTTCCCTTTAGGTTAACTGGAAGCAAAAAGTAGCACATCATTATGCTAACTCCAGAATTTTGAAAACAGCAAGCAAGACATGAGAAAACATTTTAATAGACTTTTCTATTCTTTTAAAAAAAATCAAAATTCAATGCTATCTCTTAATTGTACTATTATTCTAATATTGAGTATTTCAGTATGATATAGAGAAAAAAGTGTCCAGTTTTAAGAAATTTTTTCCTTGTGGAAAATTCTGCTACTCGTAACTAAATCTCATGAATATTTAGAATGAAGACAGATCCACCAGGCTAGTGTTTTTGCTGTGATAAAAGACTTTCTCTGTAGCACCGTGACATCATAAACGGCATCAATTATCAGCAGGAGCACGAGGGTAGTAAATAGTTAGCAGTCACTGTTTGGTTTAGGGGAATTAGGGAGACAAGTTAACTTCCAGCAGAGCTGAAGAGACCAGTGTCCGGGCCAGCAGACAAATTCTCCGTCTCTATTTCTCTCGCTCTAAAGGCAGAGGTCTTCCATGGCCCAGGTGCCAAGCATGGTACCTCACTATTTTGGTCATAAAGAAACCTTTCTTGGATACATATTGGCATATGTTTCAGGTGGAGTCAAGACCGAGCATAGGAAACCCATGTTGTGCATACCTGACAAGGTCAAAGGGCATTGATCAGTGAGGGGTCTTCCATAAACTGAAAAGAATTCTGCTCACTGTACTAAGAGGGGACAGTGAGGACCATCTTCTCTTCCTAGCTCCCTGCTCCAGGAGCAGTACTCACTGTAACGCAACACAGCTTGAAAAACACATATGGTTTCCATTCACTCCGAACAAATTCATAAGCAGATCCCACAAGTCAAAATCCCTTTGCACACGTGTTTACAAATCCCTGGGTGTGACTAACTCTTCATGTTCCACCGAGACATTT
Source organism: Tokudaia tokunoshimensis (assembly GCA_036184795.1). Lineage (NCBI taxonomy): Eukaryota > Metazoa > Chordata > Mammalia > Rodentia > Muridae > Tokudaia > Tokudaia tokunoshimensis. Next base: position 5,370,642 of record BTHU01000020.1, on the reverse strand, counting down.
TGTTCTCTGGTCTCAGTCAAGACATGCGACTTCGTTTTTTGAAGCTACTTTCTCTTCTGAAAAAGTAAATAAAGTGTTAGAATTCTCAGGGTTTAAGTGTCCCTTGTCACAATGGGTTGAGAGAAGGGAACCTTAGCTGTGTTTGTAGAATCCCTGATGTTCAGGTATGATGTCAGTCAGGTATGGTGAGAACCAGTAACTCCAAGTCAGTCAATGGACAGATATGAGGGGCAGAAAAGTTGCATTGCTCTTGGAAATGCTACATGTTAGTGTCTCGTGGACGACTAGAAGTGGTGAAAATTATAATTAGAAATTATGCAGGATCCAAAAGAAAACGCCATTTCTGTGTCATAAAAGGAACGTGGGCTCTACCTGTTCCCTTCTGAGCTGAGTTGTTTGATCAGCTTTTCTCGGTCTCTGTGGATGTCCTTATAGAAGTCTAATTGAAGGACTCCTGTTCTCTTTTTATTTTTGCTCTATGAAAAATGTATTGGGAGATGTCTTATAATGAACTTTGATATGGTGAAATGATAATAATGTCCTAATTATATATAAAAATGTAATTACACTTGCTTCTATTATAGAAAAACTCCCTTTATAATGAAGTGTTATGTTGGAAAAAGATTTTCATTACAGGCGGACTCCTTGACTTGTTAATTTGAACTCTGATTCATCACTTTAATATTAAAAAAGTTCTTTGTAAGTTACTTTTGATGTGTCTCATTTACGGTTCATTTCACTTCCTGGGCACCACAAGGAGTCCACATCCAAACTTCTTTGAAAGACACTTAAAAATACATCTTTCAAAAAGGAAGTTCTATAGAGTGAACCAGCAACAGCCAAGTAAAATATTACTGACTTGCGCTCGCACTGAGCTGTGAAAAGTTTTGTTTTAAAATTTGGAAAAAGTCCTCTTTACACATGGTTTCTTAGAGCTCTCCGGCACCTGTGCATGATGAGGCACTGGGAGGCTAGTTAAGGTTTGTGTTTAGCCACTGACTAATGACCGTCCAGTGGAATGGGCCTTCTTCTGCCTTTAGAGTGGCTCGGCTCATCATTTGGCAAAATACAGGGCAGAATTGAAACTTTCAATCAGTCTGTTTTCTTTGCTATTTATTATGAATCAGGTCAAAGTCTCGGTAGGAAAAATGATTAGAACCGTTGTTTTAAGTCAGTTTCAGTTCCAAGGTATTTAGCTATGGAGCTGAATCTGTTCCCACCATCAAAAGGCATATTCCTGACGTGAAAAGAGAGATCCAGCTTTGAAGCATCTGAATCAACAAGAACATTTAATTGAAATACAGAATTCAAAATTATTACATTAAAGAAAAGAATGGTCTCAAACCACCATAGAATGTTATATATTTTTAGGGCATCAACTTCTGGATTTCAAGTAAGAATCGTTCATTAGAAAGATAATGTAGGGAAAGGGGAAATGATTTTGAATGTAAATAAAAATATAAAAAATAAGAAAAAAAAAGAAAGATAATGTAGGTGGGGCTGGAGAGATGGCTCTGCATTTAAGAGACTGGTTGCTCTTCCAGAGGTCCTAAGTTCAATTCCCAGCAACCACGTGGTGGCTCACAACCATCTATAAAGGGATCTGATGCCCTCTTCTGGTATGCAGGTGTACATACAGAGAGAGCGTTCACACATTAAAAAATTAATTAATTAATTAAAAGATAATGTATGTTTTAAAGTGATAGGCTTTTAGAATTAAGGCTGGGGTTTTATGTTTGATTACACCAGAATCCTTACCTATGCCTACTTACTGATTTTTGTTTTAAATAAGGAGTAGAAATCTTGAAAGTCTTAGAGAATTCTACTTTTAACCTCTTGCTGAGTATCTCGTGTCTAGGAATTTCACTGTATCTCGAATGATGCGATGGAAGGGAGTTGTGCCATGTTCTTCCCTCCTTACTGCCCTGACTGCACACTCAAACTCTCAGTGAACGTTCAGGATTGTGCTTCCAAGGTCTTGATCCAACCTATACCAGATCCCAGAATAAGGCCTCCATTTCTCTCTGGAGTCCTTGCCATGGACTACTGGACTTTTAAAAAATGCTTCACATCCAATCTGTTGTCCAAATATCAGCTGGAGGTCCAGCAATCCACAGAACACACTGTGCTGCCTGTGTGCCCCCACCCCCCCTCCATTGCGCCTGTGCTTACCAGGAGCTAAAGCCTGGAATAGGCCTCATTCCCCAGTCACCCCATCCGTCAGATCTTTCTCATATACATTTACAGTATCCCCCAAACACCACAGTGCTCTCTTCACTTGACATGATCTTTTCCCAAATGTAGCTGGGGAAAGCTACATTTCAGAGCTCTACGGTCCCCAAACACATCTCTTCCTCAATCCCCTGCCTCTGAGAGTCTGGCCTTCCAGCATCACCCAGCATTGTAACACTAGCTCCGACCTTCACATGCACTCTCTAATTCTCAATTTCTTTCCTGCCTGTCGAGACCTAGTTCAGTTGGCACCACCTCCCAGAAAATTGTTCTTCTTCCGATATTTAGAAGGAATGTCGCCTTGAGTTTTGATACTGTTATCTTTATAGTGTTGCTTCCGCCTTAGTCTGTAGCAAGGTTGGTTGTAGCTAACCCTCACCTTCACAACACACTTCTGATTAGAGATTTTTCTCATCAAACATTTTCTTTTTAAAAAAAAAGATTTATTTTTGTTTTAAGTGTTTGAGTGGTTTTTTTTGAGTTATTTATTTATTATATATAAGTACACTGTAGCTGTCTTCAGATACTTTTTCTTCTCACTCTGGCCCCACTCGCTCACTGTAGCTGTCTTCAGACACTCCAGAAGAGGCATCAGATCTCATTACAGATGGTTGTAAGTTATCATGTGGTTGCTGGGATTTGAACTCATGACCTTCAGAAGAGCAGTCTTTGCTCTTAACCCCTGAACCATCTTTCCAGACCGTGTTTGAGTGTTTTGCCTGCAAGTGTGTGTGTGTGTGTGTGTGTGTGTGTGTATTGCCCAAGGAGGCCAGAAAAGGGCACTGGATTCCCTGAAACAAGAATTATAAGTACTGGTGAACTACCATGTAAGTGCTATGAAGTGAACCATGGGCCTCTGAAAGAGCATCAAGTATTCTAAACTGCTGAGCCATCTTGTAGGTCCTCATTCTTAAAATTTTAAGCATTTAAATTAGAATCCTCTCCTTCCCTATCTGCCAGCAAAGTTTATAACTTAATTGGCAGATAAAATGTCTACTCATAAAACAAAATTCACAAATCCCATTGATTTCCTATACCAAAAAATTTATTTAAAATATCTAAGGCCATTGCTATTTGTCAGATTGAACAATACACCAGCTGCCTGTAGAGTGGCTCACCTCGGCGGCTTCCACAGTTGATGGCAACCAGAGAGCAACTACGCTTCCCTCACTGAACTTTTGGTTTCTTTCCTAAGTGAGGATGGACCAAGAGACTGTGGACAGCCCTATTGAATGCAAATGACACTTTAAGCATGCAAACATGGTGACATCTCAGAGAGCACAGCCTGGTTCATGACTCCCAACTCAGAGTACGATGTTTCCTATGACAAAGAGAAGACAAGAGTCAAGACAAGCACTGTTTTTAATTATTGTAATAATACTTGTGATCAGAGAGCCTGCTTTATGTCCCACTGAAAAGAGTAAAAGTAGGGATGTTTTAACCTAGACAGTGGAAATTTATTTCTGACACTATATCACTGCTTTTTAGGATATTTTGAGTTTTTAATTCCTCTTCATCTAGAGTCTTCCAAGGTGCCTCATTGAATTCTAATGGGATGAAGAGATGGGTGTGTGGCTATGGGTCACTTCTAGTAGCATCAGTACTGAGAAGTCCTATCTTTCAATCCTAGATACCCGCCCCAATGTTTTCGGTTGCTGAATGAAAGATTTACACATCGTCTTTATATTTTATATGCCATAATCAGCTCAATATCTGGGCCAGTTCCTAACCTCCACATGACTGATCCAGATCTCGAGTTATTTCTTACTAAATCCTATGTTTCGTCTTGACTGCCCTGGACCCAGCTGGACAACCCTCTTGGCCTGCTCTCCCTTGGCTCCTACATGGCGCTATGCTCTCTGTCCCATACCTTCTCAGGCACGGCTTCTCCTCTTCTCCACCTTCCCCAGCATGGCAGATCTCCTCTCCTTTCCAGTCTTTCCCTAGCCCGGGAATCCTAAAAGTTCCACCTATGTCTGCCTTGCCTAGCTACCCATTGGCTATTAACATCTTTATTTACCAATTAGAACCAACTGGGGGGCAAGTTACCTGCATAAAGATGATCTTATACAAACAGTTTTGGGGACACAAATGAACAGAAAAATACAAATAGCCACATCTCCCCTCCTAGCAAATGTAACGTTCATTCCCTTTCAAAATCTAGCATTTTTGATCATAACAATAGAGCCTAAAGCAAAACTTCTGAAAGAGTTATGTCGTGGAAGTCGGACCCAAACTAAACTGTCCAGAATAAAATAGAACTCTTCTGTTAAGACGTTAGGCAGTGGAGGCACATAGGCGACTGTGGGTGCAGCCACCGTTAGACTCCCCACTTCTTCTGCCTTCTGTGCCATGTCGCTCACTCTGGCTGCTGGAGTTTGACCCTAAGAGCCACATAAGAGACAGGTAAGGAGAGCATTGAAAACGGCTCAGCTCAGTCAGATCTCTAAACAGGTTTTCCAGGAATCCTGCCCAATACCTTGACATCTTCTGCTTATATTTTATATTATATTGTTCGATGAAATTCTTGTCAAACGAATGTGCAGAAACATCAAGAAAATTAGTATTTGACTAGTAAATAACAACCATGATTTTGTCCATGTTGCTGTTTTGGGTGACGAGTTAAGCTTTACAGCTGGGAACATTACGAGTCACAGGAATTGGCCTTCACCTGGAGCTACCAGCAGGCTGTCTAGGTGGTCCATCCCATTCTCTTCTTCAAGTAATAGAAAAGTGGCATTATCTGTAACTCCGCTATGGACAATCATAGTCGAAAAACTTCGCTGAGCATGTAGACTTTTCCAGATGCTTCTAGAAGGGAAACAGCCAGATACTCATGTATCATTTACTACATCAAATGTTTATGGAGGATAGTGATTCTAAAACTTTTTCTTTCTTTATTTCCTTCTTCTGTCTTTCTTTCTTTCTTTTTTTTTTTTTGAAAGAGTCTACATTTTATACTGGACAAACCACACCCCCAATTTAAACATGAACAAGTCTCCAGGTTAAAAATGTTGAGTTCCATCTGGTGAGACTGATCGATGACTATGATTCAGTATAAACCCTCAGTCTTGCCATTGTGTGAATCCTTACAGACCCAGTTTCATTTTTCTCTGGTGTCTTCTCTTAGAGTTGTACCTGATTTCATTAGCAGTCTTCATCCAAATCCACTGAGGAACAGGACGATTTTGCTTTTGTTTCCTTGGTCAGGAATCTCTTGATTCTGAAAGTCTTGTGGGAAGACATGAAAAGAAGCCAGACCATGTGTAGGGTACAGGCTGGCAGAGAATAGGAGAAGACAAGCTTTTCCTTTCTAATATTTCATCTGATAGTCTCATGACATTGGTAGAAGAAAAAGAGGAGAGAAAAGGAGAAGACAAGAAGAAGAAGAAGAGAGTGCCGAAATAAGAAAAATGGACCCTCTGTGAAGAGCAAACTTTTCTTTGCCACAGTTTGAGTCTTGAAATTTGGTGAACTGCTAGAACTCTTTAGTCTCTCAGTCTTCATGAGCCTCATCAGGATGATGAAGAAAGAGCGCCACAAGAAGAGAGACAAGGGCTCCTGTTCCCCTGAATTATTAATCCGGCTACATTCAGCAGGCTACTGCCTGCTGGGCGGCCTGTCTTCAGCAGGTGTGGCCCTCTGACTGTCTCTGCAGTACAGCTGTTTTCTCACAGCCTCCCCGGAGCTCACAACAGCCATTTGCTTGAGTTAAGACAGACACTGTCATTACTCTGTGCAGAACTTCCCGGTGGCCTTCCCTGCTAAATGCCTGAACCATCTGAGAAGCCCTCAGCCAGCTGCTGGAGTCATTAATAATGTATCCATGCTTATCAATAGTTTCAGACAACTAATATTTAGAAGCTTCCTGAGAAGGACTGGGATGGATGTCTTGTTCACACCAGTTAGCTTCATTCTGTCAGTTACTGATGTTGACACTGTGCCCAACTATGCTCTGAGAACCAGATGTACCAACACCACGGTGAGATCTTTCTTCCCTTCCTTTGGAGTGTGTCCTGACACAGCCAAACCATTGTGTCTGGCCCATCATCTATCTCCTAACTTTACTTTAAGGAAAACATTTCTTGGCTCTTTTCCTTGCTGTAGATTTTTATGAGCGTAGGTTCCTCCACTTACGAAGCTGACACTTTCTTTTCCTTTGAGTTGAATCAACACCAGTGAGGAAGGCTACTGCGAAGTTCAGCTGACTGCTCTTTTGGTAACCTCCTGTGCCTTTCCAAAAAAAAAAAAAAAAAACAATGCCAAAGGCAAGTGTGCACTCTGAAGCCCTGTGGCACCACTGACAGAAAGCCAAGCTGTGAGAATGCACCCCACACACTGATTTTCTGTACTAGAGAGAGAGATGTATTCATATAGCAATATTTTCAATGTGCTGAGTTGCTTTCCTCAAGATTTCCTTGCTAAAGTTCATGTGTCAGTGTGGCTTGTCAAACTATGCAAATGATATCAACGGAGCTGATGTTAAGAAGTCCCATTTTTTTAATGGAAAAATCATGCGGAAGGACGCATCGGTATTTTTCTAGAAATGCAACACACACAGCAGGACACATGTGCACGGTATCTACCTGAGAACTGGCAACATGAATGTGGAACTCAAGCGGTATGTACCTATAAGCCAATCCTTTGCTGTGCTGCGTTCTTCCATATGGTGATAAAGCATGTGGTAGACGGAGCAATGCTCTTATCCTAACCCATAGAACCTGTCATATGGTACAACACAAAGGAAGGTCTGTTGGTCTCCCCATTCTCGTCGACCATCGGCTAACAAAACCCACGAGGGCAGTGGGAGCAGACACGGTGAACAGAGGGTTTTTAAACCCTGTGAGGACTTACAATGAATAAACCACACAGGGACACATAGTCTGTAGGCAGATCAACTCACTCAGGGTGATTGAAGACTTATAAAGTCTTAAAGACTGAGGACAAGGACATCCAGGATGGGCAAAGGTCATTGGTTGGGACTTAGGGTACCTGGAATGCCTCATTAGCATGGGGAAGCATTTCAGGAATCTCAGGTTCTGGCGACAGGTTTTGTCAGGAGAAAGGAAATTGGTCCTATAATCCAATTGCAGCTACATGACATTCCTTAGGTGCAGGTCTATATGTAGGCTTAGAGTTATCTTGACAAAGTCAGAGAAAGAGAAAACATGATAAAGGAGTAAGTCTTCCATATTGGGCTGAGCCCAGAGGCTATCTGGTCATGGTGGATTACTACCCTAATTAGTAGAGTCTTCCCACAAAGATCACTTAATTGGATACAACTTGTGTGGCAAATCATATGACCTTCAGTTGGTGATGCTCCTGAATTATCCAGGTGGGTCTAATGTAATCACAGGGGACAGAAAGGGAGAAGAGTTACTTTCAGAGATACATTGCTGTGAGAATGAGTCCCCTGCTTGCTAAAGGTTTTATAGATGGTAGAGCCATAAGCCAAGGGATGCAGGCACCTCCAGAAACCAGAAAATGAAACAAATGGATACTCCTATGGAATTCTCCTGACAACTTGATTTTAATTAAGTAAGACCCATTTCTGAGTAAGTCAGCAAGTTTGTGTTTCTTAAATCCATTTGGTTTGTGAAAACATCAGGTAGCAACAGAAAACTAATATAGTTTCCAGAAACTACTGGGAGCTCGACATTCTTAAGAGCAATATAGCTCTATTTCTCAAAAACAATATTTCCCATGTTTCTTCATGAAGAAACTTATCTTCTTGGTACTTTCTTCAGAGAATGTAGATACAATGTTTTACACACACATAAGAAAGGACATGTTCAAAAAGCAGAAAGTAAAAGTGCCCACCAGTGTAGGATGTTTTGAAATAAATTATGGAATATTGTCGTTACGTTGTGAAGAGAACGTAATTAATGTTCTGGGAGCTTCCTCAGACAAACAAAAAGCTTGTGGTTCTTGACAGACGGACAGACACAGACAGGTAAAATCAGAGATAAGCTTTCATAATAGTATGAATGCAGAGTGTAAACATCTATATGTTATGAATGAACCAATTCAAGCCAGCTTAGATTATATTAAAGGTGGAGTTGTTGGATAGCTGCTCATTGGCAAGTTCATTGGCCCCGAGGAAGGAGGCCAGGGAAGTCCCCATGGGAAGGAGAGAGAGGAGAGGAGGAAGAGAGAGAAAGAGCATGCCTGCAGAGAGAGACGAAGTGGGGGGGGAGAGAGAGAGACAGAGAGACAGAGAGACAGAGACAGAGAGACAGAGACAGAGATAGACAGAGAAACAGAGAGAGACAGAGACAGAGGGACAGAGAGAGACAGACAGAAACAGAAACAGAGACAGTGACTGTCTGGATTCTGTAGGGAAGAGCCTCTGGGGAAAGGGCATCCCAGCCCCTGGACTAAAAGTGCCTGATAGGGACTGAGGGATGCTGGGAGAACCTGAAGGCCATGTCTGCTATGATATGTAAAATATGTACCTCAGCCCCTTTGTCTGGGTCTGAAACTAAACATGATATTTACATGTGTTTGCCAGAGTAAATGATGGGAAAATATTAAAACCGCAAACTGATCATTTCCAAAATTAAATGTATTATTTTACTGTTCAAACAAGGCCGTTGATAATTCTCTAGTTAAAAACCAACTGGGAAAAAAACGATTCTCCCTGGTTCGAGACAGTGGAGTTGGAGATGCTCCTTTCTGGGTTTATCCTTTGCTTTAAAAAACGAGTCATGGAGAGTACTGAGGGTTCCGAGCTGTCAGATGGATGCCTTTGCAATAAGGAAGCTGGCCTGGGGCACAGACCTGAAACCTTCTCTCAACCCTGCGTGGGAAAGATGCTGAGGGCTTTGTGCACTGGAGTACTGGGAGGTCAGGTCGCAGCACCGTGGTGATGCTTGTCCTTCAGGTGCTGTCTGCCTTGCCTGTCCAGGCTTCGATGAACAAGTCGCAGAAAACTCATCAGAGGAAAGTGCCGTTGACCTTTGCTGCTTGAATGCAATAATCTCCCTTCCTTTGGATACTGCCACCTTTTATTTAAGATACTCAATAAATTCCTAGCTCACAAATGAACAAAGAACTAGTTTTATCTAATAAATTAAATTGTTTTTTTGAAGAATTTTAGATATATGCATATGTATTTATTTGTTTGTGTGCATATTATACATATATACATACATATATATCACAAGTATATAGGCAAAACATAAACGAAGCTTCAATTGATTTATGGTAAAATATATAGAATTTTAGCTTTCCAAGACTAGCACTTTATTGAGCACACTTGCTCCTTTAAAAGTGATATTTCAGGGTTGCTGTGACAAAAGAAGCTGCATGAATTATGCTGGTTTCTTATTATTTTAAACAAGGGAAAAGGACTTTTAAAATTCATTTCTTCTTCCCTCCCCCCCAAGGGAAAAGAAATTCATAATTTAATGCAATTTAAAAGTTGAAATTTTAATCTTGTTGGAATAATTTTCTATGAACTAACAGCTGTTTGTTGTGCTGTTTTTACTGTTTCCATGCCAGGAATATGACTCCTCAGTCAATGGAGGACTCTCCTGGAATGAGATCTCTGTACTAGCACTTGTAGAATAGAATGAATGCATGTCTGCAAGCAACAAAGGAAACTTCCATGATGGCAGATGGCCTGAGATAGAGCAAGTGAGAACCAAATGGAGGCCCAGAACAGAGGGTGATGAACCACATACCTGAGATGTTCCAATTACAGCACTAATAAGAACTGGAGATGGGAGAAAAGCAGCAAGAAGGGGAAGGAGGAGTGGAGGGGAGAGAAAGGGAAGAGGAAGAGGAAGGAGAAGGAGAGGAAAAGGAGGAGGAGGTGGACAGGAGGAGGGGAAGGAGGGGGAGAAGGGGAAGAGGAAGGAGAAAAAGGAGGAGGGGAAGGGAAGGAGGGGAGAAAAGGAAGGAGAGGAGAGGAAAAGGAGGGAGAGGAGGGAAGGAGGAGAAGAAGGAGATAAAGATGATATTTGAGAATAAGCTGATATGTCCAGAAACTGGATCCGACAGAAATGACTGGAGAGAGAATAAGAGTGTTAGATGCTCAAGAGAGGAATTAGGGAGCACTCGCTAAGAACTTGAAAGGCTTTTTTCAATACACAGCCTTCCTTTAGTTAGAATCCATCTGTCAAAATTTGATTTTCACCAAGGCTGTCATTAGTTATTTTGGCCAATGAAATACTCAGGAAATGCTTCACCATGGGCCAGAAGACCACACCCAAGACAGATAACCTAAAGATAATAATTCTAACTTTTTTTCCTGGTCTCCAACCTACACCTAAGGGACTCACAGTGATAGAGCAAATCTCCTATTTTAGTAGATGCGGAGATGAATCAACTTTTATAGAATCACCAGGGCCTATGGTAACACCTGCCTTGAATATGGTTTGATAGAGTCTTAAAGTTCTTGATAAAATTTCTGCATATATTATACAGATTTGGAGATTTCCCAAGCCTGTCAAACAAGAAGTGTTTCCTAAATACTTATGACGTATCTGAAACACTATGGAAAGTGATAGGCTACGTACACGTGAGTTCCTAAGCAACAACCATCGTGTGTGCCTAACACACTCATTTACATTTTTAACAATATAATGAAGCTAAAGATGGTGCTGTGTGGTCAGAAGTCAACCGTCCATACAGTAACGCCTTTCCTATTGCCAGTGATCGTTACCTCCCATTAGATCAGGGTGTTGGCTTCCTGCCTTCAGCACTCCCATCACTAAAGCCTGTTCTTTACTTCGCTGCTAAATTAATCATAATGAGGCAGAGCTCCGCCTGGCACAGTGCCTGGCACAGATCGGGTCTTAAGAAACACTTGTTAAATGAGCAGGTCTATCAGTGATCCTTTCCCATCATACACAAAGAAAGTTTAGCGTCTCATTATTTCCTATTTATCTTCCTAGCCTTCTACCTCATTATATCTCGTTATTGCTTATTATGTCCCCGAGCTCCTGCCCTGCTCCCACTGTTAGCTCTGTTTCCCTTTCTCTTGATGCATTTTGATCCCATCCCCCGGGAAGTTTACCTTTGCCCATTTTTTTTCAGAGCATTTATCAAATATCACCAGCTCTTTCTCTCCAAACACCCAAACAAGAAACAACAATGCTCACTCCCATCTTCCACACAAACTTTATCTTCAGCTTCTCACAGCACTAATTACCTAATACTCACATAGTTTGTACCACACTGTCTGCCAAGTGTCATGTAAAGGTAAAGGTTCTTTGATGTAGACAACAGAATCCGCTGTGCATATTTTAAGCAGGATGACATCCATTGCAGGCTATTTCAGAGCTCCCAGGATTTCTGGGCTGGCCAGCAAACCAAACTTTGGCCACTCTCGTTCAAGAACTGTGCGTCTGAAAGAACTACTTGGCTATACTAAGGGAATAAGTCGCACAGAAATTCAACTGCTATTGCCTCCCCCTTGGTTCCTGGTTCCTACGACACCAGGGACCAAAAACAGAATCTCACAGTTCGAATGCCTTGAGAAAATCAGATGTTTCCACTAGACATTCAGTCTGTCCACACATGAGCCCAGCTCGAGCTGACCACTTTTGTTTGCAGGCGTTTTGCAGGCACGAGAACCTGGAGAAGTCCAGTGCTTACGTGGAATCCCAGCTACACAAGAAGATGTGGTAGACTCAGATCCGTTAGAAGAAGGGTACGGATTCTTCCACCCACAATCCCTGCCACGTTTACTAGTCCTACTGAGGATATAAGCCATGTCTGTCCATCTTTGCCTCTCCTGTTTGCCCATGGGAGGGACCCTACCTAGTGAGTATGTGGTCAGTGATGAGATGCACGAGAGAATTTGCAGCAAGCACAGAGGCCCACGACAAAGCAGAGCTTAGTCAGGAGCAGCAGAAGTGGGATTTCTTTTGCCGAATTGTTCAATTTAAATCCCCAAACTACTACCTTTAAACCACGTGATGAAGCTCTGTGAAAAGCTGAGGGCAGAAGGTGGGCCCACGCCAGCTACACCCGCTCCCTTCACCGTGGATAAGAAGTTGCCGTACCTTGTTGTGCTTCAGGAAAACACGATGAATTGCCCCTTCCTGAGATGGACGCTTGTTTAGAACCTCTGGAGTCTAAAAGTTTAGGCTTCATAGCTGATATTTTTAGTTTCTAGATTTATAAGTCTCTGGAATAGGTTTCCTTACATTTTCTCTTCAGTTTCTTTCCAATTGAATAGAGTCCTACTCTCTGGCTAAGAACACAGATTTCAGTAATGTTCTAAGAAAAACTCCGAGAGGGCAAAATGATGACTGTTTGGTATGAATTATTACTTATACGGAAACTACTGACAACTAAAATTAACAGTATTGAACTATTGAAAGAACTTTTGTCAGTGATAAAATCATAATGGCCATCATTGAAAAGGACTCCACTCCAAACCTATCACACCGACCAGGAGTTATTGTCATGTACAACTAACTCCTCAGCTCCCCAACAAGTAGATCCTGTTTGCTTAGTCCTTTCTGCCATCCCTAACGAGTTGGTGACAGACTAACACTCCAACCCCAGAGTTATCAAAGAATCCAAAGGCATCTTCTGGGATGAGATCTAATGAAAGTGATAGCTACCAATAAATTGCTAATTTAACGGACATTGTTGAAATATTTCAAAGAACTATTTAAGTGTATTTTTGCTTGGTGAAACATTCATTTGCTAAAAAAAAAAAATTAGTAGAGGAAAGGCAGCCTCTTTGCATGGCCTCGGCAATTCACCACAGTGACGACAATTGTGAGAGGTCGTGGTGCAAACTCGCCCCTAGCCCAGAGGCTTGAGATCCTATAGCTCAGAAGTTTCCTATTGATGTTCCCATGAATTGGATCAAATAGATGGTTGGTGGAAGCCCAGGCACCAAGAGACACAACAACGATTCTACTCAAGCATACACAAAGGTTAAAGTGACATCCCACAGTCCAGGCCATGTTCAAGAGCTCAGTGTCATTTGAGATTAAGAATAAATCCCATCCAAGATCATCTGCCTTGTCCTCCATACAGGTTCTCATATGGTCTGCTTTTGTTACTACTTCCATTTGGATTAGATTCGTGAACACACTAGTGTCTGTGGCTGTGAAACTACACATACATTGCCAACATTTAAAAATGGCATGAAAGTGGATTTAGGATTGTCAAGTTGCACATCGGTAACTTCTGATAATGAGCAGAAGCTTAGAGTCTCTGGTGTGTTCCTTCTTTCTTAATAAGTCTCCTTATATGTTCCAAACAGTTCATGAGGCCTCAGAGAGGAGGAGAGTGAAGGCAGGAGGTGGTTTGCCTGGAGTCCATTGAAGTGTGGAATGATAAAACAGAACCATGCGGTGCTCAGGTACCTCTGCAGTACCAATCCAGGGGAACGCTTGCTGTTTCACAAAATCCTGCCATTAAATGCCGTGCCTTACGTTGGAGAGTCTAACTGTTCACTAAACTAAATGCCCTGCTCATATTTTCCCTTAGAGTACATCATTCTCAGAGCTGATTGCCTACTCTAAAGGCAAGAGAATCCAATAACACAAAATTATTTTAATAATTTCTAAAGGAAGTTTAAATGATACGCACTCGATCAGGGTCGATGAAAACAGCCCCGGTGTCGAAGGGCAACAGGTTGCTAATAAATACAATAGTTTAGGAAAGTGCCGTTGCCGTCATGGAAAAAACCATATTCTGGGGGAAATAATACCACCGTAATTCATTTTTGAAAGCTATTGAGACTTCTTGGATGAAGAATGTAGTTATTAAAGGCAAAAGTACACAATATGTTGTAATGAAATGTTTGTCCTTCACACTTCATTAAATGCTTTGTGGGCCTCTGGGGAAATTCCATCTCACACGCCCAGAAGCAGTGTTTGTTTGTACATGGTGTGTCCATAGAGGGAGTGTACGGAGCAGTGTTCAAAAGACGAAGTTGCTACAACTTCATCATATTCCATATTTAAAACACTAAAACAAGACGTGCAGACATGTGCCTAAGGCAGGCAGATGAACACATTGTGGCTTCTATTTTACTGAGATTCATTTTCCCTCTTCTTAATCTTAAAAATTATAAATCGTGGATTCTGCTTGAACTACAAGGTGATTGAGAAAAGCAGATACTTTGAACCAGAGAGCTCATCTGAAAATGTTCTGATTCTAAATTCCCCCTCCACAGTCAGTTAAAAGCATATCTAGGACTTAGAATTCAGAAGGTTAATGGTTTAGAAGGTGCCCACCATCCAATTTATAGTAATTTGAAAGTAACTATGTTAAAGTGAGAAGGTTAGGCTGATTCCATGACAGACTTCAAGTTAGCAGTTAAGGAGACTAGGCTTAATCTGTTTCCAAGAACTGGGCAATTCCAGGCCTCAGAAGTTGACCCACCACCTGGCCTGAGGCAAGGACAATGGGTCAACAGCAGCTTCCAGACCTCCTCAGCTACTTCCTCAGTAACAGTTTCCAGATCTCCCCAGAAAGTTTCCAGCCCCACACCCTGGTAATGGAATGTCCACAGAGACAGACCCAACAGATTAACATAGAGGTCACCTAGCTAGGAATTCCCTAATGTGCTTTAAATCATGTCTGCAAACTCATTTGGTTGTCCCTCTGTCTTGGTAATGGGAGACCCCAGCACGCTGGACCTGTGCAGAATAAAACGCTTTGTGTTTACATACTGTTTGAGTCCCAGAGTATTATACTTAAGTGAAATATGGACCCTTACAAAAATACCAAAGAAACAGACAAAGATATCTGATTCTTAGGAAATGGAAACATCCACTCAGAACTATCCAAAACTAGCAGGAGTGATTTGGCAGGCTCACTAGTGACACTTTTGCATAAGAAATGGGAAGGAATACATGTCCACTAAGGAAAGGGAGCTGCCAAACCCTCCCCTGGCAGCACCTTGTTTTTGCTCCCTGTATCTTTCTTCCCCATTTGTCTGATCTAAACATGCATATTAATGCAGGTCTCCTAAGGAAAATAGAGCAAGGAAATATAAAAGGGAATCATAATCAAAAACAATATCAACAGAAAAATACTAATGACGAAGGACCCTGGTTTATAGCCCTCCAGGTAATGTATTAATGTCAGGATCTTTTGTAAAACACTATGGGAGATTTCTAATAAAGCATTCCTTTGCCTCAAGAATATTTTCTTTCTCCTCAGGAAGTGTCTTAAGCTTAATGGTTTTCTCTAGGTCTAGAATTTCATTTGGCAGCTTTACTGGGGATTTACTCAACAGGAAAATTGTGACTGACTCTGAGATTCTCATTGAAAGCCACACCCCTTTAGGGGCTCATCTGGCTAAAGCTTAAAAAAAATCAAAACACAAACAAACAAACAAAATATCCTCCAGGCTCCTATATAGAATGTGATGCTGGTTATACGAAACCCACAAGTTGAGCTTGGGTGAACATAATACTTAAGCGTCCCTTTTATTAATAAACTGCACCCTTAATAGGGTACTCAAAGATGTCCAAAATGACAGTTCTACACAGGACAGAGGACACTCCAGGTTGTAGTGAGCCTTTCTGCTGCCAATAGCGACCCTCCTCGCTCCCTATTTTCTTTCAGACTTCTCTGCTTAAAATTATCAAACCAAGGTGATATCTCCATACTCCTATTATCTACTACAAGTAATAATCGAATACATTATAGTGTAATAGTTACTATGACGAGTTTCTGAGAAGCAAACATTCAATTTTTCCGTACTTTCCTTTATTTGGCTCTGGGGGAATGCGATGGAGCCCTGTGGGGCGGTGATCCTGGCTGTGCACTCGAGAACTGCTTTGTTCTGGATTGTATACCGGCTCTAGGTCTCATAGCTTCGCCAACTTGGTTGAGTTCCGAGTTTTCTCACTTGAAAATGAGGCAAGGAGTAAAACAACCTTGCAGCGTTGCTTTAAAAAACGAGATGAGAGTCTAACGACATAAAGCATGTGTAACAGGGCTGTCCTATCCATGTATGCTCTCATTTTTATCACGCCGCAAGCTTTACGGCTCAATTCTGTTGCTCTCGCTTCTCTGAGCACCTCCGTTAAGGCTCCGTAGACTTTTTCACATGCTAATGCACCCTGGTCTATGTGCACACTGCTCCCCACCAACAACCTGTAGATCAAGGCAGAGACGTTCTACTTCTTTCCTGGATGTCCCAGTCCACCACAGGGTCTGCCCCAAGCAGATGCTCACAAACAAGATAAAAAATAAACTTAAATTAGATGGAAATGTGTTATGTATTCTTTAAATAATAAGAACACAAGAACTTTGTCTGAAAGGGTTAACCCAGGAACTTTGAAAATGTCATGGAACACTTGCCCCTCCCAGAAGGGCAGCCTGGTGGGTAGATCGTTCTCTCCCTATGTGCAAGGCGACCCCAGCATGCTAGTTATTAAATAAAAATCCTCTTGCTTTTTTTATCGATTCCCGTCTCTGCGTGGTCCACTCAGGGGGTCTCTCTGGTAAGTTAAGACTCCCCCGAGTCTTACATTGTCCTTATGGTTATTCAGGGAAAAGGAGTGTTTTTTGTTGTTTTTGTTGTTGTTTATGTTTTTCCTGTTAGAAAATCTGGTTTTGCTGTGGAAGCCAATGCTGGGTATGCACTGTGATCTGCCATCTTCTGTGTTCTTCCAAACGCCATCTTGTATATGGAAGTCTTCTGGGAGTACACCGAGAAGATGGCCACTCTGTCAGCTCTACAACCCTTCATTGTTAGTGTCTCTGAGGACCTGATTCTTTGACTTCTCACCACAAGCCACTCCTAGAATCCCTCACCCTGGCCACAAGGCAGCCTTCCTTCTCATGGTGATACTGAGATCCTTTTAAAGCCTATTCTGTTCTCTCTCCTGCAGTTGTCTATCCCCTGGCAGCAGTCCCTGCACACTACGGTCTTTACTGTCACACGGTAGAGTCCCCAAGAGGGCTGGGGACAAACCTGTAAGCAGTTTTCCAGCCTTTGAGCAGCTATCCTTGTCAAAGTCACTAACATGATACACTAGAAAAAATAAGGACCTTTAATCTATTACTATTATTAAGTCTCATTTTAGAAGGCACGTTGTCCCTTAGAAATCTCGGCAATCAGTCACTAACTGTGTGCACAATGGTGTTCAGGAGTGTGTCAAGTCCTTTAGTGTGTGTGTGGGGGGGGATATTGGTGGTGGCAATATTCAGTGGCCACATAAAGTGGAACAAAAACTGTGACTGTCTCTGATGAGGCTTTTCCTGCACCTCGGGACTGTGATTAGGGAGAACTGGCTATAGCTGTTAAAGCTTTTTTTTTTTGACACTACACTTTCTATCATATTAGGATGTAGTGTCCCTCCCTTCTGGAAGATGGAACATTTGAGAAATCTGAGAATCTGGACCCTCAGCGTCACTCCTCCTTTACATTGGCTCTTTCAGCCCCTAGAACTGTGAAAACTGTGTGTCTGTTCTTTCTGAATCCTGTTCTAGAGCCCAGCAGACCAAGGCATCTCCTCTGACAGTGCCACATCATACTTGCCTGAGGGTTTGCCCGTCTCTACCAGTCCCTAGGCTGCTCCGAGCGACGGCTTTGAGGGCAGATAAATGAATTCATTGGTAATAGAGTGCTTCACATCGAAGATATTTTACTTGAAAGGTTGGAAAATAGAACACCTATTTTGTCGTTGTTGCTGCTAATGGAGTAGACAGAAGAGAAGCTCCAAGCTACAGAAGGCATTTCTCCTACTGAAGGAAATAGCATAAAACTCTTCTTACAGAGGAAAGTAGAATCACGTGGCCACATGTAGGCCTGATATCTGGATAATCATTTCTGACCATTCTCCCCATACAATAATTCATATGAAACTTGAGTAGGAAGAAAGAGAGTCCCAGATAATGTAACATATCCCCCAAGTGATAACAAGAAAGAGAAGGCAAAAGGTGTGTGTCATGTGAGAAACACTGAACAAGGAGGGTACGCAGTGTGAACTGTGCTTCTGAAGTTAGTTCTGCTATTACAGAATTGGAGGGCTGTGCTCTTAGCCAGTCTGTTTCCTCACTAGCCAAAGTGTTTATTGTAGCATGTTGTACGGGCTTATGATTGCCGGCCAAGAAGAGCAGGGTACCGCTTCCCAGATGGCCAGCCCCAGCTTGATTTTTTTCTCCCATTGGACAGTGCATGCTCCTTTTAGTTATTTCTGGGATTCCACTGCGTCCATTTTCAAGCCTGCGGGTGTCCTTGTGGATTCTTTTTTCTTCTCATCTGTTTCCTTTTAAAGCTTTTTTAAGGTTCATTGATTCTTGGCCTATCCGGGTTGGCTGGTCTTCTAGCACAGACGAATTCCCCAATCGGGGCTTCAGGACACTGTTACGGCCACGATGTCAACAACCTTTTTCTTTTTCCTTTCACCACTTCCGGCTACTCCATGATTATATCCAGGGTGCAGAAACTATTGATGTAAACAATCAACCAACCTTCAACCCCTACCAGCAACACCTGAGACCAAAGCTGCTTGGAATCCTTTGAAAGGAGAGAGTAGTCAATTCCTGATATTCTGCAGGGTCTCTTCATCTCTGGAAAACTCCTAAACAGCAGTATGAGAGAAGGATCAAGGATTAACCGTTACTAATAGAACTCCTGCCATTTATAGACCAGTTTCCTAAATGAAGGAGGACTGCCCAGCACTAACAAGGGATGCCTCACTGGGACGGAAAACCCCCTTTGGTCTATAACATTGTTTCAGGGCTCACATCCTGCCTACTGCATGTATCGACTGCGGTAAGAACTGCATCCCACAAGTGGAGCTGATAATGACAGCAGGAACCACATCGACAGTGCTCACCCTTTCTCCTAACCAATAAACACGGTGTAGTAGTCAACAGCCTTTCATCTTTTCCTGCAGAGTATTAGGCTCACCCTTTCTGTAGGCATTTTAATGCATCATAAACGTATTTGGTGGCAAGCCTTAAAAGCATTTAATAAAATGAATGTGAAGGGAACATCATCAATGGGCTAGGTCGGTCTTAATGACTCCCTTACTCTGTTCCCGTCTCCTCGCTGAAGATGATGGTTCAGCAGGTTCTACACGTCACGCAGAAAACAACCCTGAGATGTTTTGGAGCTAAAGATCCTTCATCCTGGCAAAGGCACAGAGCCTTCTCCACTCCCATAATGGACAAGTTGCGGTTCATTCTCTTTCCTCCGTGGGACGGCCTGGAAAGGATTTTATGGCCGTAGGGTTTGTGTGAGCGATAATCACTCTGTGGCACATGTGTGGAAAGGAAATGCACTTGTTCCACAAGCTATAACTTCAATTTCCCTTCCCACCTGCCAGCCAGGACTTGGCCATCTCCATTAGACTCACTGCCTCTGCAGAGAAAGCATTTAGACAGTTATCTTTAGACCATACTCATTCGTAGAGCAGATAGCGCATGTACTCCAGGGGAAGGGGGGAGCCTGAACTCTTCTGTTTACAGAGTCACAGAGGTGAAGAAATCCAACGGGAGGGGATGAGTCTGGAAAGCACGCTTCTCTCCCTATGCACGGGGGAACTTGCTTTGAGGCCATCTGAGGCGGGTACCATTGACCTTCCCTTGCGTGGCCTTGCTTCTGAGACAGAGCATCCTGTGGAATTCTTCCCTAAAAGATTGAGAGGCAGCAGTGAAGTGGAACTGCGTGGAGCAAATGAGAGCAGAGCCAGGGGATAAGCTGCCACTTTGTGGAAGTAAATATGACAAACTCGGACCCACAGGAAACCTTTTATGGCAAGGACTTGGTCCTTTCCAAGAAGGGACTGCACATTTTATTTTTTTTCAAAAATGAAAGCTTAGATTAGCGAAACTCCTGCCCACAGCCTCAGAAAAATGATATTGCCTGTCGGGACTTCCCGGTGCTCTCCTGTGGAAAGAAAAATTAACCCCCAATACATAAAAAAAAAAACTTTAAATTCCACATAGGTAAAATTATTCTTACATTCTAGTTCTCATCAAGGACTAATATATATAACACTTGAAGCTTTTTCCATTTAACTGGTTTTGAATTATGAGTGACCGAAATAAAATGTCAACGATTTGAAGAAGAAAAAAAGGAAGAAAGAAAGGAAGGAAAGATGGAGTTTTCCCGACCCTTAGCTAGAAAGTGCATTATTTACTTCACCGGCAATTCTCCGTCTACTCCCTCCTGCCCGCATAGCTACGGGCAGTGCCATTATTTACAAGTTGTGAGTGGAAAAACTTTACTGCAATGCTTACTTTAATCCATCAAATCTACACACCTACTAAGGTCAAAGTTGAATGTACCATGTGCCCAAAACAGAAGATTTTGATATATAGCTGGGATTTTTTTTCTCTTTAAAGGGAAGTGGGGATGAGTTGGAGTGACAGCTTCAAAGTCGAGGGCCTTTGCTGCTCTTGAAGAGACCCTCCGTTCAGTTCCAGTGCCCACTGGAGACTGACCCACCATTCGAGTTCCAGCAATAAGACATCTTCTCCTCATGGGCATGTGATACACTCCCTCCATTCAGGCAGAGAACATGCATGCACATGAACTAGCTACTAAAACTTCTATAAAAGAGCCAGGTAATATAATAAACAATGACAACAATTTAAACTTTGAAAATGTCCAGGTATTATCTTAATGGATATATTGATTGGTGATATTAACATCTCTAAGACAAACAAGGGAAATAAGCTTTAGTAGCAAATGTGAATGGTAGACAGGTAAGCTTGGAAATTGTAGAATGGAGTCTTCTGTGCATGTGGTATGACACAAATATGTTCCCAGTATTACACTCACATGCTCACACACATACACACACATACATACACAATACACACACATACATGCACATACACACAAGTACATACACACTTACACACATACACATACATGCACATACATGCACATACACAAGCACACATATACACACATACACACATACATCACACACATACACACACACATATATATATACATACACATATATACACATACACACATATACACACATACACACACATACATCACACACATACACACACACATATATATATATACATACACATATATACAAATACACACACACACACACACACACACACACACACACACGCACGCACGCACACAAAAGAGTTGCTCTTTGCTGGTCTTTGCATTAGAGGAAATAGCTCTTCTGGATATTATGTGAGGTAGCAGTAAGCCAGGTCTGCTGGATTTCACATGACCCAGCAGCTATATTCCGTAGATTTACTCTGAAAGATGTGCTTGTTTCCAGTTGAAATTTGCAGTAGACTGTGCTGGAAGCCAGCACAAATAAAGAAAAGGCAAATGCAGCTTAAAGTAAATCTGATTTTGTACTCTTAAATTTTTAAAGTAACATTTGATAAGTTATAAGAATTTTAGAAACAAAAATAGTGCTTAAAGGTATAAAGATTTGACTCGAGTTATTTTAAAATAATAAGCCAGAAGACACAGACTCACACTCATTCATTTTTTAGGGAGAAAATGATTATTGCCTTATGAATTGTAGCTTTCTTGTCTGCCCCTAAATAATGCAACTTTAGTGAGAAAATCTAGGCTCTAAGACACATTGCAAACAGTTACAGACATAGCAGCTGTATCATCCTAGACATTACTGGCAAGAAGTTTCATTAAAGATATGGATATTAAGGGGGAGAGGTCACCTTTTGCAAACGTCCATGTTCTAATCTGGTTCCTAGACGGATAGGAGAACTAACCCTTCCAGATGTAGATGGAGGTAGTTTCTTTTCCATTTTTCTAAAGATAAAATAACAGCATGCTTTTTGGACTTTGGTTGGTTTGGTTTGTCCCTTTCTTGAGGATGTAAGAGTATTCCCTAATCTTTCTGGGTAGAGAGGGCTGGCAAGAATAAGAACTACGGCTCTACATCTTCGACCTGGTTTTAACTGAACGAATGTTCTGTGGCTGATTGCCATTGTGGGAGGGCAAACACTAGATATGAATTCTCAGCTCCCTATTGCTGGATCTCCAGGAATAGAAACAAGCTGACTAATGGAAGGAGGGAATGTTCCGGGGGCTGAGCAATCTGTGTGCTTGAGGAGCAGGTCGGACAACCATCCCCTTTCGAGAGGCTAGTGGGGCTCCTTGTTTCGTCTGGTGGCATCCGTGCCCTCCATAATGGAAGTCTGTTGCCTATCCAAGACCCTCAAGCCAGTGACTCTGTAAATGCTCCCCCCAAACCAACCTTACCTGAGCATTGCCAGGCCCCACCCCAGCTTGTTGAATCAGAAACCACACACATAACATTCAACAATCTGTACTTTAGCAAGTGTACTAGGAACTTCACCTGCAGGCTAGATCTTAAGGACCATAAACTTGGGACAAATTAACTCTGCTGTAGTACACACTCAGGTCCTGTGCACTCTGCTGTAGTACACACCCAGGCCCTGTGCACTCTGCTGTAGTACACACTCAGGTCCTGTGCACTGTGCTGTAGTACACACTCAGGTCCTGTGCACTGTGCTGTAGTACACACTCAGGCCCTGTGCACTCTGCTGTAGTACACACCCAGGCCCTGTGCACTCTGCTGTAGTACACACTCAGGCCCTGTGCACTCTGCTGTAGTACACACTCAGGCCCTGTGCACTCTGCTGTAGTACACACTCAGGCCCTGTGCACTCTGCTGTAGTACACACTCAGGCCCTGTGCACTCTGCTGTAGTACACACCCAGGCCCTGTGCACTGTGCTGTAGTACACACTCAGGTCCTGTGCACTCTGCTGTAGTACACACTCAGGCCCTGTGCACTCTGCTGTAGTACACACTCAGGCCCTGTGCACTCTGCTGTAGTACACACTCAGGCCCTGTGCACTCTGCTGTAGTACACACTCAGGCCCTGTGCACTCTGCTGTAGTACACACCCAGGCCCTGTGCACTCTGCTGTAGTACACACTCAGGCCCTGTGCACTCTGCTGTAGTACACACTCAGGCCCTGTGCACTCTGCTGTAGTACACACTCAGGCCCTGTGCACTCTGCTGTAGTACACACTCAGGTCCTGTGCACTGTGCTGTAGTACACACTCAGGCCCTGTGCGCTCTGCTGTAGTACACACTCAGGCCCTGTGCGCTCTGCTGTAGTACACACCCAGGCCCTGTGCGCTCTGCTGTAGTACACACTCAGGCCCTGTGCACTCTGCTGTAGTACACACTCAGGCCCTGTGCACTCTGCTGTAGTACACACTCAGGCCCTGTGCGCTCTGCTGTAGTACACACCCAGGCCCTGTGCGCTCTGCTGTAGTACACACCCAGGCCCTGTGCGCTCTGCTGTAGTACACACCCAGGCCCTGTGCGCTCTGCTGTAGTACACACTCAGGTCCTGTGCGCTCTGCTGTAGTACACACTCAGGCCCTGTGCACTCTGCTGTAGTACACACTCAGGCCCTGTGCACTCTGCTGTAGTACACACTCAGGCCCTGTGCACTCTGCTGTAGTACACACTCAGGCCCTGTGCACTCTGCTGTAGTACACACTCAGGCCCTGTGCACTCTGCTGTAGTACACACTCAGGTCCTGTGCACTCTGCTGTAGTACACACTCAGGCCCTGTGCACTCTGCTGTAGTACACACTCAGGTCCTGTGCACTCTGCTGTAGTACACACCCAGGCCCTGTGCGCCCTGGTCTCCAGCTTTCTTGCCTCACTACATTAATCGCTACCTCTGTTCTCAGTTCTCATCTGGAACAAGCTGCCAGCATCGTCCTTGTTTTCTTTGTATTTTCATGACTTTTTGTTTTTCTTCCATTTTTCTGAGGAATCAGGGAGGGAGACTCCTTGTACATCCCATATTAGGCTACTGTCTTTAATCAGAAGTCTTGTGTATTTGTCTGATGTTCCTAATCTGCACAAATATTGGTATGTGGCACTTCCTTATTTTTAATAAAATCAAATCACTACAAGTTAGGTTGTGTGTGCGCGCTTCATTTCGCTTCTTTTATTTTATTACCTTCTCTTTAGTTTCAATAATTATTTCTTGAGGAGTGTCTAATTTTTTTTCTAATGTCTACATTCGAGAATTTATTTATTTATTTATATTGCCTAAAAGTGCATTTGCCACTGGGCACTATTTTGTCTATTATAAGTTTTTTATATGTGCTATAATGACCATTTCTAATGAAATCTAAAATTATATTTTAATTGATTTTTATTTCCTTATTATTTAAGTTATTTGAAAGGTTATCTATCTCTATCTATCTATCTATCTATCTATCTATCATCTATCTATCTATCTATCTATCTATCTATCTATCTATCTATCTATCATCTATCATCTATCTATCACCTATCTATCTATCTATCTATCTATCTATCTATCTATCTATCTATCTATCTATCTATCATCTATCAACTATCTATCTATCTATCTATCTATCTATCTATCTATCTATCTATCTATCTATCTATCTATCCATCCATCTATCATCTATCATCCATCTCTGAAGGATGTAGGTAGTAAAGTGGTTAGGAGAGAAAGTGAACTCTTACAACTATCAGAATATCTTTTGTAGCCTAAGATTTAAGATTTATGGTCTTTTCTGTTCATGTGGTAACATCCCAATTGTGATTTGGAGAACAAAATTTTACATGTGTCTATTGTTCCAAAACCATTCATTCATTGTGCATTCAGATCTGGAGCCTTGGTGTTTTAGGACTGTTTCAATTTGTTGAATCTGAGGTAGTCATATCTTCATTATTATTATAGCATTTTATACTCCCATGCATATTTGTGCTGTTGTCTTAAGAGTTAAGATTATTAAATTCATTCCTATTATTCATTTTTAGTGATTCATTAGTGATTTTCCAACCTTGGTTTCAACTTGTGTGATGATAACATCTCCTTATTTCTTTTTATTTTGTTACTGTTTGCCTCGGGTGCCTCTAATTCTCCTGTGGCCACACACTATCTCACATAGAGAGCATGGGATTCCAGGAGAGGATTTTTGGCATTTTTTCCTCTTAATTATTCTTTTGTTATTGCCTTTCTTCATTTTTTTCTTCCATTTTTCTCTTTCTCTTTTTCTTTTTCGACAAGATCTTGCTATTGAGATTACAGACAAGTACCACCATTTTCTTATGTTGCTGAAAACCAAGAGCTAACACGAATATTTTACAAGGCAAAAACATTTATTAACAATCAGGACGAACTTAGTCTCCCATGGTGGGAGAATGAAGTGTCCTCGACAGGAAGCAAGAGGGCCCTCGTATAACAAGCAAGCAAGCAATTACAAAGTGTGATTCTGTAGTTATTTTGTGATCATGGGAAAGGTACATGTTATGGGTTTATGGTCAGACAATTAAAATCTCATTTTATGGTCAGTTAACTCTTGGAACAATGGAAACCATTTACAATGAGTAATTCACAAGATTGTTGAGGAAGAACAAATAAAAAAAAACAAGTTAACCTCTAGCTAAGGGCATTAAAGTCCAACATTGTTTAAACAGAAAAATGGAGTCAGCTGTCCTTAACAATAGGATTTTATTCACACTCCTTTACATTAACTTTCTGACATGTACTATGTGTGTATGTATCTCTGTGTCTGTGTGTGTATGTGTATCTGTGTCTCTGTGTGTCTTTCTGTATGTATCTATGTGTGTGTGTGTGATTGCCAAGGTTAAGTTACTTTTTTCTTTTCTTGGTTTGAAATTTATGTGTTTTGTTTTCTTTGGTCTACTTATTACTTTCACGATTAGTACACTATGAGTAGCTAGAAACCTGGCACACCTAGTATTCTGTTTTCGAGTTCTTCTCTGCCCAACCCACCCACTTACTACAACACTCATGCACAGATATTTTTTGTTGTATTATACTTTCATAAATAGTAATCCAACAACTACATACTTTATTTCTTTGCCTATTCCTGTTTATTGTTCTTATATATTGTTATTTTATTTATCTTTTTTTTTTGCTGAAGCATATCCTTTTCTTTTCTGATAGCTCTCATACACCTATTACTGATAGTTTAGCTATGTTAAAATTTGAGCATCCACGTTAACTTTCTGTGTTAACTCTGATCTACCTAAATTGTGTGCTTTGTTCTTTCTGTGTGTCTGCAAGAGGAAGTGATATAATAAATGTCCATACTGTATTAATTACTTACTTGCTAATTTTTATAGCAGGTTTTGTATTTCTCCTATTACTTATTGTTCACTGTAATGTGTCACTGTGTAAGAGCCCTGGTGAGAGCATTATCTTCTGCTAAAAGAATCCTACTCCTGCTAACACAGTGTGCTTGGGCTTCCTGGTCCTCCATCTGTAAGTGTCATCACCATTGACAACAGGCTGCTACTGTATTGTGCTGAACAGAGGTAGCGGAGAGGGGATAAAAGAGTCAGGCAAGAGTACAACCTGTTCCTCCTGGATGCTAAAGACACCGGGCTACGCCTCCTGGTCATTCTCAGTCCTGTCATGGGGAAGGTTTCTGCTCTGCATCGTATTTTAAGAACACTCTGAGCTAGGTCAAGTATTCTTTCCAACCCTGATCACAGGACATACAGCAAGCAAACCATTTCTTTCTAACAAACTGCTGATGATCAGTGATGGAGCCAACCTCCAACTTATGTCTGCACACTCCTTCTCCTACAGCTATTTCTTGGGTCTTTCCAGGACAAATTATTGCTTTGGTTTGATGAACTTTGATTAACTGCTATTTCATTGTGACCAATTGGAGAAAATATATTTAAAGACAAATGTATATTATTTGAAAAGAAAGAAATTGACTACCCCTGAAAATATTTTAGCAAAGTATTTAATATAAGACATAAATACAGGAGAAATTGTACACTTTCTCTCACACAATGAATAGTCATCGCAGAGGACAAGAGTTTTCACAGTGAAGGTCTGTAACTTTAACTTTTTCAATGTCTACTTTTAATGATGCTTCTTAAATACTTTAACCTCCCTTTTAGCCTACCACACAACAGAAGTGGTGGAAAAGAAAGGATATGGGGGAAGTGGACCTATTTAGAAATGGTTCTTTGGGGTAACTCCTGTCTGTGTTGTCTGGAAATCAGCAGTTCAGTTCACAGGTCAGCAGCAGCAGTCCATTACACTCAAAAACACTTTATGGATACATCAGCAGTCCAGTTCAGTAGAGTCAGAATAGCAAACATGAATCAGCAGTGGTGGTACTACATAGCAGAGACAGCCAGGCCTCAGCCTCAGCACAAGTCAGTAGGTGGGACCAGGGCCAACAGGAACACCAGGAAAAGTTCTCAGCTGTGCATCTCTCAGTGAAGCAAAGATCGACGAAGGGACACCAACAAGGGTTGCACAGCTAACTTTATAAGTAAGCCAAGCTCTCTGCCAATAAGTCTGAGTCCAAGGAAGCAGCAAGAAACAGTAGCACACCGCCAGAAGGTTTTGGTGCATTTCTCTCTATGGAGTCCCAACAAAGAGAGCTCAGCTACCCAATGTAAGACGGACCAATACATGCAAAGACTCCTTCATCATGTGTCCTTCCACGTGCTTGCTTTAGCAGAATATTCTTTCACTTGGTGTTTGCTTCAGTGAAATGTTTCTTCATGAGTCTGCCTTAGCCTTTCACTTGTGTGCATTTCAGGAAGACACTCCTTTATGTGTTTGCCCCAGAAAAACACCACCCAACACAACTGACTTTCCAAAGAACCCTCAAGTTCCCACTTCAAAGGTCAATTTCAAATGTAAAGTCCTCACTCCAGGTTAACCCAGGCATTCCTGTCTGCTGCTGCTGGTGCCAATGCAGCTCCCCAACTGCTCCCTTAGGGAAAACTGGTCTGCTGACCGGACAAGCACAAGGCTAGGCTGTGAAAATTCAACCCAATCATCATGAAACTGAAGCAGTGAAGTGGAGGGTGGCCCAACTCAAGCCACTCTTCCCACATGCCAGTGTTCTGAAAGAGAATGAACAACTGCAGAAAAGAGGAGAGGGTGGAGTGGGAACCAACTCCAACATGAAAAAGGGGGAGAGAGTGGGGTGGGAACTGACTCCAGTATGGGGGAGGGGGTGGTAAAGATGCGTGTGGTGAGATTCAACTCCAGTTTGAGAAGCAGAGAGATGGTTGGGGTGGGAACCAACTTCAGTAAGAGGAAGGGGAGATAGGGAGGTGGAAGTTTTTGATTAGATTATTCATATCAAGTTTTTCGATTAATAAATTTTAATGGCATAGTAGGTCCAGGATAAGAAAGAGATTCTAAAATGCTTCACTGTCTTGGGGTAATGGGGTTGAAGATATTGTTTAATTTCTATGTTTTTCATGATTAATAAATAGCACATCATGTTGTATCATAGCTATGGCTGCAGAACAAACAATTCTATGTTCTTTCGATATTAACAAAAGTAATATTCTGTACATGATACAGTTTTCTTTGGCAACTCGGGTCAGCTGTGATATTATTGCCTGGGCTCTTGGCCTCTGTCAGGTCAGCAGAGGCACTGACCTGAGGCGGGGCCTCCCGCTCCTGCTCTCCTAATGGAATGGCTTCACAGCACTGCTGAAGCAACTTTAGAATCCTCCTATTTTGAAAAATGGTTGGTGTATCTTCCTCTTGTCCTGCTAAAGATAAGCCTGTGGCTATTCAAAACATTTACTAGGAAAAAAAAATAATGGCATGGGACATTTGAGACGTCTCAAATCATGAATTATAGGTGTGGAAATGTTAGTTTTCCTAAGCTATCTCCTGGCCCCTTTCTGGTCTTCTTCACACTGGGGGTAAGTTCTCAGAAGGACAAAGGAGACTGGAAACTTCCTTTCATTTGACTTTGTTTTCATGGCACCTCTCTTGGAGTCCCTTAGAACAATAACCAGAACCTCATTCAGCATGAAGCGCTTCCTGATTTTGGAATGCAGAATACATACTGCGTTTGTTTTCTGCTGTCAGAGTTAGGGACCAATACAAGAACATCATAAATTACTGCACAAGGCACTGTGTGTTTTCATGCTACAAAGAAAGACCCTTAGAACGAGGAAATGCTGAACACTCTTGTTTGTAAACACAGTGTCTCCACGAATGGCAAGCTTTGAGTTTAATCTTACTGACTTTATCTTTTTTTTTTGTAGCATGATATATTTTTTTTTTGCAAATCAAAGCAATTTATTGTAAGAGTTTAAGAGTAGCTTTATAGGCATCGATTAGTTTAAATATCACAGTTCTTTCTCTTCCTCTCAGCACCAAGAAAATTGATGTGATGGGCTGTCTTAAGTTGGCTTCCTCTATTGGTCTTTTGTCTGACAAGACACCTTTGGCAAAGTAATGACAAAAGCTCATCAATATGCTACTTTTCATCTGCCTGACACTGAAATCAATGGTCTCCAGAAGACGTCCCCATCAGCATTGTCAGAAATGATCACCATGCCGGACCGAGCATGACACCTGACTTCGCTAAGCATGCATTCACTCTTGAAAGCTTTCTGTCAGCTGTTACAGCAATGACCCTGCTTGGAGGTCAGAGATAAAGATGCTGTACACTCAGAGGATGCTCAGCAAATCTACAAAGGGGGCTCTCTCAGAGTGGGAGATGATATAACAGTCTGTATAGCTGGCCCTTGGGAGACATCACATTTTCCATTTCTGGGACATGTGACCTACGGGATCTGCATTTCTGGGCCTGGAAGCCCTAATCTGTCATGAGTGACAGCTGGGGTCAGAAGGTCACAGTCAGCACAGAAGAAACAACTTGTTCAAGAAAAGTGGGCAGGCATAATGATTTTATGAAGAAGCCTAAAATCTCCATTTAAAACTTTAACATAATATAAGCATAATTAGATGAGCATTTTGACGCTTACCCAGGGCCAATCATACAGTAGAAGAAAGTAATTTATTTACTGCTTTCAACATAGTCAGATAGTTTGTAATAATCACTGATGCTGAGAATTATCACCTAGAAAACTGAATTCCACTAGAAACCATGATTCCCATAGAATTGAGTTTCCTTGATTCATGAGGCACAAGAATTGTGTTCATTCCAGAAGAAAATAATATCCTAAGTCCCTACAGCTACTACCCAGAACTCTAATTCAAGGTAAGATACCAATAGGAAGTCCTTGTTTCAAACAGTGACATCCAAAATTGGTCTGACAGGTAAACAGCTTGACCAACCAGGCTTTTGATTGCTTTCTACTGGATAAATATATAGATATCTCTGTGGCTAGGATAAAATAAATGGACAAAAACAACTTGAAGGAGATAAAGTTTATTCTGGCTTGCATTCTATCACAGCAGAGACACGAAGGCACTGGGAGCTGGAATGAGCTGTTCACCCTGTTCGTCACTGTCCATGGGGAATCAAAAAGCAGGGAGAGATGAACCCTCCTATCAGCCCCCTTCCTTCTTTTCATTCAGACCAGAACCCTAACTCAGGAAATGAATAATCCTACCAACATTTAAGGGGAGGCTTCCACTTCAATTAACATAATCTAGGTTAGTGGCTCTCCACCTGTGGATTGTGACCCCTTTTTAGGGGTTGCCTAAGACCATCGGGAAATACAGATATTTATATTATGTTTCACAACAGTAGTAAAATTACAGTTATGAAGTACCAATGAAAATAATTTTATGGTTGGGGTCACCACAAAATGAGGAACTGTATTAAATGGTTGCACCATTAAGAAGGTTGGGACCCAATGATCTAGATAAACCCTCACAGTTGCATTCAGAAGCCTGTCTCTCTGGTGATTCCATATCCAATCTTGTCAATCTAGCAATAAATATTAACCATTGTGGTGTCTTAGAAGATAAAACCCTTTTTATTTTTCATTCATTTATCATCATTTTTATTTAATTTTACATTTATCAGAGTGAATGTTGACATGTGGCTAAATATTCTCTCCATTACTTGCTAACCATAGAGCTACACACACACACTCACACACACACACACACACACACACACTCACACACACACACACTCACACACACATACACATACACACACACAAACACACATACTGGATCTTAAAGATATATATTGTGTGGTCATCAAATTCTAAGGAATCAATGAACTCTTTCCACCCTGCTGTTTGCAACAAAAATGTCTGACGATAAGGAGCTAACCCCCAAAAACTCATTCACAAGTAACACTCCCAACCACTTTAAAACCCCTGCCCAATCTACATTAATGGTGAGGTACTATGACCTTTAGCAACATGGCTAAATTCCAAGCAAGCTGGGAAATACATCCATAAGTAATAAATCTGGAGACGACTATCATTTTTCCAAGAAGAGACTAGTAATGTGAACTTCAATGTCACTTTATGAATGACCTTCAGTGTCACTTTATGAATGAGTGTCTCCTGCAAAGGAAAACCCTCAAATCGCCAGGCAGTGGTGGCACATGCCTTTAATCCCAGCACTTGGGAGGCAGAGGCAGGCAGATTTCTGAGTTCAAGGCCAGCCTGGTCTATAGAGTGAGTTCCAGGACAGCCAGGGCTACACAGAGAAACCCTGTCTCAAAAACAAACAAACCCTCAAATTAAAATAGCTGCATAGTTACACAGATACAGAGGCAGAGTACAGCAAATCCGGAGGCACAGTAGTGACACTGGAGACTGAACATAGTGTGGCTTCACTCAGGTAACTTACCTGGCCAGATGAATCAGAGTCAAATTATAATTATAGACCCCGAGAAAGAAGGGTGGAGACCCCCTGTGGCATGAGCAGGTGAAAGGAGAGAGGCGGGCATCCAAATGATCCGATGCTCATGAGTTGGAGGACCTGCAACTAAAATGAGTGCAAGAGAGGTTGATGTCATCCTTTGTAAGATTATGAACAAGGGATTCACCCCAACGAGGCTGCAAAGGAACTAGAACAAAGAAGTCACTCAGTAGGCTGAGGTGGCCTTATTTCTCTTTGTACCTAACAAGGGGTAAACCGAAAGCTCAATGACCTGGAAACCTCTCTTGCCTCCAACACTGTGGGAAATGCTCCCATCAACCCTGTTTGCTACTGATTAGTAGCCATGTAACTAACAGAGGACTAGTTTTATCAGTGAGCCTATTCTCTACCTTGCTAGGAAGGGTCCCAAGCTAGAGTTAATGTCCTGTTGGTGCCATCTTGCAAATCTTTCATTTTGAACAACTTTTTATACTGCCCTGGTCCCTACAGGTCATTCAAGGACCTCCCTGTTCCCCGCTTGCCACACAGGACAATAGACTAAAGTCAATCGCATGTGGATTTACATATAGTTAAGTGTCCCTAACTTATATATGATGCTGAGCCTCTAGGACATTGGGCATTTTAATTTCTAGAACATACCATATCATCCAAGAAGATGCTTTTCCTTCCTCATTTCTTAGCTGAATATTTTATGACTTTGAGGACTGATGTCATAAAATCTATCACTTTAACTACTATGATCTGTTATAAGCATTGCAATTCTGCTACTCATATAACAATGCAAAACCATTTTTTTTTTGCACTAGACAAAGCTGTTACAAAATTGACAAATATGAGAAGGACTAAAAAATGATCCCCTATCCAAATCTAGCACCTCTCAAGTTCTTTTGAGTACTTAAGTCTACAGGTGTGGGGGTATACATTGTTAGTCACAGTGCTCAGGAGGTAAAAGGGGCAGGCTTCTGTAAAGTTGAGACTAGCTTGGTCTACATAGTTAGTTCCAGGCCAGCCAGGACTATATAATGAAACGTGTGTGTGTGTGTGTGTGTGTGTGTGTGTGTGTGTGTGTGTGTGTGAATGTATCTACACTAGACAGAGAATGCTTCTGGGTATTGACACAGGAAAGAAAAGTAGTGCATTACAGACACACTGCCACCTTCAGAATTCCTTCCATATCCTCAACATCTTGTGCTATTCTTTACGTACTTGGTCGTCCCAATTCCATCTTCTCCCTATGGATTCACTGTTAACCAAGTAACCATATTATTGCCCCTAGGATATAGCTGTTTGCTCATTCACTGAGTACTTTGTGTGAGATGTTACAGTACTAAGAGACCTGTATAAATGAGAAGATCTGGCTGCTATTCTCAGGGGCGTAGCTTACTGAAGGCAGCCTCGCAAAAGCCTTTCCTAAAGGCGTGCTCCATTATAGATACTAAGATTTCCCAATTTAGAAGTGCTGAGAGTGCATTGTGAACTTCCTCTCTATGTTCTAAGAGCCATCCAATGCATTGTCATCCAGCCAACAAAGGCATTGGATACATTACATACAAAGCATGCCCTCAGAGCTGGACAGTGACTATGCCCAAACATAGTGACCCATCACCCCACTCATACTGACCTGCCCTGACCAGAGGCCGTATTGGTCAACACAGTCCACTGAGTCTCATACTTTACTGGAAAAATATGGCCTCTTGGACTCACTTTCCTTCCTTTTTTTTTGGGGGGGGGTCTATTACAACATGGATACACTTCTACTCCATGCTAGAATGGTTGTGTATGCTGTGGATCCCCCACTGGAAAAGGTGTTGGCTCAATATACTACAGTTTCCCCACTAGATAGGTATTGCGGTCCTGACTCACAGTACTTCAGCTCCTGACCTTACTTGTCATGGCACTGATGACAGTGTAATTGTTTTCAATGAGGTTAGGTCTGGGTGGAGTGAAATTGTTTTCAATGAGGTTAGGTCAGTAGGAGTAGCATCTCCACAGAATTCATGTGGAGAGGGGGATGAAATCAGAGGCCAGAATGTTGCTTCTACAAGCCAACAATTTCCAGAGAAATTTGGCATAGTATTCACGTATCAGAAATGACCAGTCCTGATAACCAAAACTACGGTTGTGTCTTTAAGCTGTACAGTTGGTGATACTGTTTTATTTATGCAACTATTGCAAAAGAAGGGATTCCATCTGCTGCTCCTGTTCAAATATAAAAACAAAACAAATATTTTAACAATGGCTCCTAAAATCCCCATTTTGTATTTAAGAAACCCTTCCACATCCTTATTTCTTGGCACTATCTTAGCAATGTGGTTTCTTTTTCTTTTCTTTTCTTTTTTTTTTGTTTGTTTTGTTTTTTAAATTAATTTTCATTTTGTTAATTTTCATTTTGTTTTTTTTTGTTTTTTTTTAATTATAATTTTCTAAGTTTTTTTATTTACATTCCAAATGATTTCCCCTTTTCCATTTCCTCCCTCCCCGAAAGTCCCATAAGTCCCCTTCCCTCCCTCTGTTCCCCATTCTATTTCCACATGTTCAGTTGTCAGTCTCTCAGCTGCCATCTCTAAGGAGTTACTCTCCCAGTGTGCTACAATGCATTCTTACTCTGAAAGTCAAGCAATCAGATATCTTCTGTAGTCCTTGACCCCGCTGCTGCCCTCCAGGGAACCAAGGTATCCTGAGTCACCTGGATTCGCTCAACACCTGAACGCTTTCTCCTCATACTGTGCAGACATCCTCACCGACACCATTTTCTTCATGGTCTTGTTGCTACCAAATTGGTCTCTCTTGTTTTGGAGCTATACAGATCTCTAAACGCTCCAAGTTCACGCTCTCCTGGGTGATTAGACTGTTTCCTAGCTTTACTTCCCTAAGTTGATGGCTTCTTATAATTGCTTACTAACTCTTCAGTAAAGATAGACTACAAAATTTTAGAAGGTGCTGGCATCTGTCACCAAAGACATTCTTATGGGCTTGGGGTGACATAGCTCATTAGTAGAGTACTTGCTCATGAAACCAAACTATGGAATGTTTTCTCCCACCCATCTTTCAACACATTTACTTCTGGCTCTTCTTACATATTCATGGACAAATTTGACTAAGCAGTGTCCCTGCCCCAAAAGTATCAGTTAAGCTTTCTGCCCAACCTATTTATCCACAATGTATTTTAACCATAGCACAAGCTCTATCAATGCCAATGCTACTCAGATTGTGGGCCATTTTCTTATCTGACTGTTTTTTTAAGATACTGTCCTTTGAAGCTCCTCTGGTCTCTGCCCACTAGATTTAAGTAACCCCTTTAAAACTTCGACAACTAAAACCTTACCAGACATTTCCAATGTCCCCTGAGGAACAAAATGCTTCTAGTCATAGCATAAGCCACTCCAGAGTTGAACCTTGCTTTTTTTTTTTTTCATCTTATTAACCTAGAAATCAGCACAGGGCCTGCCCCACAACATCCTCAGCCAAATTGTAATGAACTGATCTGAGCCTCAGAAATGCGACACCTTTCCAGCAAATGTAACCAGGGACGAAAACAACATGCCCATAGTGTCATGCAGGTATTTCTAAACAAAGACATTCACGTGTTAAAACCCGAGTTTCCTTCCTAAGAAGGACAGAAGCATTCTGGACTTTCTTTCTAAAAGCAAAGGTCGGGTTTGAAAACTTCTCCGAAGCACTGCAGCCTGAGGCTATTTTTGACTGGGCAGTTCTTGAAAACCAGAGGCTCCTTCCTGCAGGCCTCGTCACTGCCTCTCAGCTCTTCCTGCCCGGGAGTCTTCCTTCCATGAGACCTTGTCAGTGTGTCTTCAGGACTCGCAGCCTGAGGGTAGAGACCCTCAGTGGGCACTCCCTCTGCTCAGGGACTGGCCATCAATAGACTGTGATGCTGTGTGGCTCATGGCCAAGTCCATTGTCTGAGTTTCCTGCGCCAAGGCATTTGGCTCCCGTTCACCGGCTTTTATCTGCATTTATCTTTTCAACCAAATGAGTTTAAATTACGTCTTTATCTTTTTACTACTGAGTCTGCCTCTATTCTGTCTTAATATGACTTCCTAGTACAACCCATTTTCTTCTCTCAGAGAAGGTTGTAAATGCTGGGAAGGGAAATGGACTACTTCTAGTAAAGCCGGGTGAGACCAGCCCAGTGCTGGAGGGAGGGCTCAGACTTCCCAGCACCAGGCAGACTTAGTATTTTTTTATTCCCCCTAACCTATAAAGGCAACTCTTGGATATTTCATTTTGCAGAGCAAACCAAGAAAAAGTAAGAATAAATAAACAAATAGAAACAAATAAACAAATAGAAACAAAAGCAATGATGATTGATGATGACGATGATGAACTCTGACAAAATAGAAGGGATAGTTTCTTTCTTTTTCAATTAGGAGAGCAGGAAGTTCCTCCTTGCAGTTGACCCCTACAACAGAGAGTACTGTCATCTGACCGTGTTTTCCTTTTCTGTTCGTTCTGCATTAGTTTCTGTGACATTCGGAAGCACGGCTTTGGGGCTCTTCTGTTTAAAAGTGTGTGTCAGACATTGTAGGCTGACTAGTCACTTCTATTTCCCACAATTCCCTCCTCCCCGGAATCTGATACGGTTGAATAGTCACTTGTCACCTGGGAATGTTGTCTGTTTCTGTAGAAGAATTTTCCTGAGGAATTCTGGAAAAGTGGTTGCTTGCTCGATGTACAAAGTTCCTTCCCTTGTCTGTGCTGTGTTGTGGACATGTTCCCTGGAGCTGCAGTAGCCACGTGTCACTGTGAAGCTTTCTTAAACCAGGGTAGCTGTTTGGTAAGAAAACTAAGCCACTTTCTCAAAAACTCAAGTGGACAATAATTCTATCATTTGCTATCCAGAGCATTAAAATGAAAACAGATTTCTTTAAACCCTCGTCACGTCCCTCTATAAATAGATGGTGTGTTTTTAATACCCATCCCTTCTTCCCAGAGTGCTCTCACCAGAAATCTATCAAGATGCAGTAAGATTCATGCCACACTCCCGGCCGCCTTTTCTAAAGCAGTCTTCAGTTGTTACATTTTTACTTTAATTCTAGAGATATAAAAGAACAGAGCTCAATTTCTTAACTGAAGCTCCCTGTTCACAAATGACTCTAGCTTGTGTCTACTTGAAAAAAAACACTAACCAGGATTATTCCCGAGCTGACTACTATAGGAGACATCCAGACGAGGCCTGCTCACCTTACCTCCCAGCTAGGACCAACAAGCCCATCATGAGAATAACCCATAATTACTTCTAGCAAGAGGATAGTATCTATTTTCTTCATTTTTGCTGAACAAAAGAAAGTAGCACAGGTTACCCACCCCAAAGCTTCCAGCAACACCAGAAGGAAGTGAATGGTGATATAGGGGAGGAGGCCTGCTGGACTTCAGGGACAGGGTGCTGTGTTCAAGTCAACAGCCATAGAAATGAGAGCTAGAACTTACAATATTATGAGATCAAGGAGCATATGTCTCATGAATGTGGAAACTACAGCTCAGGCTCACTAAATTCTTGACAGCCAGGCCTCTGTTCCTGTTATTCTGGTATGTTCTATATTTGCCTTGGGTATAATCAGCTACTACGAACACACACACACACACACACACACACACTACACAGTATATAATTACTCTCCAAGTGCAGTAGATTAAAAACAAAATTTACCTCCAGCTTTCACACGGCCAGACTGGAGCTACCTTAAACCTGAAAGTGTGTGTTAAGAAAGACCAAGACAAGATTATTCTAAGGGAGCCTTGGAATCTATTTGCAATCACCAGGAAGTGTGCTGAGAAAACTATAGAACCGGATCCTTAAATACAGCATTGGTCTCTTCACTCGCAATTTCATTTATTGTTTCTCAAGCCCAAAACAAAACAAAACAAACAAAAAAAAAACCCACTACATCTGGAGAATCTGAAGCTTGTGAGTGCATAGTGTGGGCAGTCACTGGAATGCTCGGTCCCTTTCGGGAAGAGTCAGAACCCTCCCCCGCCTCACCTCCCAACCCTAGTGCAGAGGGTTGAGGACAAATAAAGTGAAGCCTGACTTCACACAGAAAATAATAAACGTCTGGAGCTCATTACCACAAAAAGAGGTGCAGGCGAGGAATGTAAATGGATTCATAAAGGTTTTGACCAAATTTATGAATGTCAGAGCCATAAATGACTACTCAGAGTACACCTAACCTTTAAGGTTAATGTCAGAGAGGAAAACTATGTCTTTCCCTGGTGAATCCCTCCAGGCCTTAGTTGTCAACACGATGTTGGGCAGGTTGGAACACGGAGTCTGTCCAGCGGAACAGCTCCTGTGCTCTTTAGCTAATCGGTACGTAGGCCAGAGGAGCACTTGTCTTCTGCAGAAGCCCATATGCTACTCTCCCAGCTTCAGCAGCAAGTCAAGGAAACTATGTTGTGGGACTTGGCTTTATTCAGAGTCTGACATCCACAGTTGGCCAAGGTTTAGAGCCAGGCTCCAACACTTAGCAGCCAAGGAGGGACTTGTTCATCTTTCTGACTCATGAAGTGCAGAAGCAGCGACGGGCAAGGTCTCTATAGGAAAAAGCATTCTGCAAACCGAAACCCTAAAGAATGTACATACAGGTGTATGTGTGTGTCAGTACTGGCAGAGACTGAAACACCACTTGCTTGATTTTCCTGGGGAGAACCAGGAAGACTATTCAAACAGTTCTCACGGGCTGAGAAGATGGCTCAATGGTTAAAGCATGTCTTGGGTAAGTAAGAGGATATGAATTCTGATCCCTAGATCCCAGGAATCCCAGGTGGGAAAAGCAGCTCACCTTTAATTCCAGCCTTAAAAGGCGGAAACAGGGGAGCCCTGATACAAGCTGATTAAAAGAGATCCGGCCTCGATGATGAAGTCAAAAGAGTAATTAAGCAAGGCTCCCCGTATCAACCAAGGCCTCCACATGCACCGGAGCACACATACCAAAGGCACACCTCTCTCCAAAACAGCCTTTCTCTATTTCCCACAAAACTTCATAAACAGATCTGTTTTTATCTGCTCATCCTCTTATTCTTCCCATGGACTTCTGTAAGGCTGAGACTCAGCCTTCTGTGGGCATTCTTTAACCTTATTGGGGTTCCTAACACACGGCTGGCAATCAGGAAATGTGAACAAATCACTTGGGTATAACTAACCTTGCTGTCATTGTTTTGTATAGAGGAGAGGGGTGGTCCAACTGTCTGATATAACCGACTGATATTGGCAGAGGTACACGTGACGGCTCGACCTCGGCTGACTGAATCGCTAGTCTCTGACCCTGCTGAGCGGCTGAAGAAGCACAGACACCTCGGCTTCATTTGTGAGAAGGATGGAAGGAGAGGCTGAGTTTGCGGAGTGACGCCTCACCAGGTGCTGGTGTCTGGTGCCTAAAATCACGTGTTCCTGAGCATCCCACGTGTACTCTACAACGTAAGATTAAAATTTGGAGACATAATGTCAGAGTTCAGAGGCTACACAGGCTGGTGTTATCATCTTCAGTAAGATGGAAGTGCTCAATTTTATCCCTAGTGATAAATTCCCAAGTACCCTTCAGGTACAAAAACCTTGACTCATGACCTCATGGACCAAGACTTGTTTCCTCTTCTACAAGTTAATTCAGTTCTGCTTTACATACTGTGTCAATGCCTCAGCATTTTCTCTCTGGTAGACACAGAAGGGTAAACAAAACACATTGCTGCTCTTAGGTGCATTTAAATGTCTATAGATGCACATGCATGTGTTCTGTGTGCATGAATGCACGTGTGTGTGTGTGTGTGTGTGTGTGTGTGTGTGTGTGTGTGCACGCGTGTCTGTGAGTATGTGTGTCTGTGTGTGTGTGTGTGTGTGTGTGTGTGTGTCCTTTTCACAAGTTAGCTCACGGCTGAAACCATGAGCATGACTGGGTCCCTGAGCCACTGGGCACCAACTTTGCCACCGCTGCTCTCAGGAGCTTGACCAGCTCTACCTTGCCGTCAGCAAGTCCACCTCAAGCCAGTGTGCTCAGTTTATTTCTTTCTTCAGTTTATGATGGTGTTTTTCAAAGCTGACCCTCTGCTCCTCTGCATTCTGAAAGGCCACCCACTAACACAACAGCCTTTCTTGTCAAAGGGACTGTACCACGTCTACGCTTCCCTAGTTCACCAACAGCCAGAGTCACTTTGCAGCCTGGAGACTTCAGTGTTCATATCCTGAGAGGCCGATTTTATAGGGGCAGTAAAACTCTCCTGGCTTATTCTGCCAAGTGCACACACACCTCTCTTCCATCCCTCTGCATGACAATGCTTCCTGCACTAACTTGATTGCCATTATTTCCTGCTGTCAATCTCATACCTGAGCAGGCGACATCACTCTACTTTGTCATGGTAAAAAGTTTATCCTGCAACTTTGCATCTTCTTAAGTCTTCTGTGAAGGGCTGTGCTTATCCCGTGTGTGCTTCTGGGCATCTCCAGGGCTCTGCATTTAGCTCCACACTTCTAAAAGCATCTGTACAGAGATAATACTAATGTTATTGCAACCGACAGCCAGAACCTCATTTCTCACTGCTTTGACTGAAACTGTCTGTTCGTAGTAAAATTGTGCAGACATTGGCATTTTTGAGGGAGGTCTGAATGTGTGTAGGTCCAGTCTCTAGTGGGAGGAAGAAGTAAGATACAAGATACTGACAGATGACTATTTTCTTTCTTTTCTTTTTTGGTACTTGAAATGGGCTGGTGAGCTGTAATCATCAAAATTATTTCTCTTGGCTACCAAGATGGCTCAGTCAATAAAGGTACTGGCCACTGATCCCAGTGACCACAGACTGAGCCTCAAGACTCACTCGGTAGAAGGAAAAATGATTTTCTTCAAGTTGTCCTCTGACCTCCACTGCAGCATGTGCACTGGTACACACACACACACACACACACCACACACACACACACACACACACCACACACACACACACACACACACACACACACACACACACACATTATTATGAAGTCAGTTTACCATGAGTTCTGATCAAGTTACTTGGAATACTGGGGGATTTATTAAGAAGTACTTGGCTCCTTGGATATCTATTTAAGTTGGGTATATGGGGTGTTTAAAATTCTGAACTTGGCTGCTAATTGTATTTATATTTTTGGGAGATCTAAATTGATAGCATAAAGGTAGAAAATACTGCAAAATTGATTATATTTAGAGTAAAGTTTGAGAGGCTACCCCTGGTCTCAAGTTCATGGGGAAAAATAGTTTAAAAGACATCGTTGAAGTTAGAGAGATGCTTTAGTGGCTGAAACACTCCCCTTGCAAAGGACCCCTGTCACCAGTCCAACATCTTCTCCCACCTCATAAGACACCACCACTCATGAGCCACACCCACACACAGACAGACACACCCTCCCACAAATCATTTTTAAAAATAACTAAAATCCCTTTTTAAAATGATGTCTCACAATGGGCTGGAGGTATTCGCACCTTAAGTTTCTTCAGATTATCTGAGCTATGACTAACCTAGTCTTGGTTTGTTTGTCAAGTTAATTGTCTTTG
Source organism: Tokudaia tokunoshimensis (assembly GCA_036184795.1). Classification (NCBI taxonomy): domain Eukaryota; kingdom Metazoa; phylum Chordata; class Mammalia; order Rodentia; family Muridae; genus Tokudaia; species Tokudaia tokunoshimensis. The sequence goes on along the minus strand of BTHU01000020.1, from coordinate 5,329,320 downwards.
TATTATTTTCTTGTGCTTATTGCCCAAATAACTCCACCAAACCTCCGTCAGAGCAATGATAATAAGTAATAATGATTAGGGAGAAATCTGGTCAAAAAAATTAGAGACATAAACTTTTGGTGTTTCTACCGGGACTAGGCATTTCTATAGGAAATAGCCATTGCCTTTGCCGTGAGGCTCTGCTGAAGGCACACGTCACAGACCACTCCCACTTAGTATTGTCACCAGCATCTAGTAATCCTGGGCCTACCTAGGCTGCACATGCCACCAGGCACCCCTCCCCATGCCGCTGGGTCTGTAAGCTCCAGCTCTTTGGAGTCACTAATTTCTTCCTCCTAGATGCCTGTTGCCTGCTGATGAACAGCAATATTTCCCAAGTGTACGGAAACAAGATGAGAATAGTGCAGAAGTGAATAAGACTGTCTTGCTCAGCTCGTAAAAGGTCTGCATATTTAGACACTGCTGGTAGGACAAATGCTTGAGAAAGATATTGCAAGTGTCATGACCAAACTATGCCCAATATCCTCTAATTTCTGTGCCCAGAAAAATGTGATGACTTTTTCCTAAGATGCATTGAAATAATAAAGCAACAGAAAATTGATTCATCTGAGCACAGTCTCAGGTCCAGATTCTCTGATCCCTCCCCCTCTCACTTCTCCCTCTCCCTTCCCCTACCCTCTCCTCCCCTTCCCACCCCCACTCCCATCCCTGCCCACCATGTCATAGACTAGAGAAGAGCACAAGGGAACACTTCAAAACAGAGAGAGGGAGCTGAGAAACGGGCTCAGTCACTAACACACATGCACACATGCACAAACACACACACACATGCACACATGCACAAATACACACATGCACAAACACACACATACATGCACACATGCACAAACACACACATACATGCACACACACATGCACACATGCACAAATACACACATGCACAAACACACACATACATGCACACATGCACAAACACACACATACATGCACACACACATGCACAAACACACACACATGCACACATGCACAAACACACACACATGCATGCACATAATTTTAAAAATAATTTTAAAAAGTCTTCAAAGTTCAGGGAGGTTCAAGTTGTTCCTCATAGGAGGTCAAGGTTGACTGTACATATACTAAAATATCCTTCAATATTTGTATGTATGTTGTTACTCGGTCTCCTAGGGAAGGAGCATGTGTTTTAGTAGAAAATAAGTGTAACCAGTAAATGAAAGTATGAGTATCTGTAACTATGCTCATTAATAAGTAATAATGACTATGAACATGTCAATATCAATGTCAACTTTTAAAGCAACCATGATGCTAAATAATCATGGACATACAATGTGGTCGATCACGTGAGAATTTCTACTTGAGATGTTGTGAGCCGTCCTTGCTATCTTTGAGCATCCATATCATATGATCTGCTTCGGCTGTGAAACCTGAGAATAACTGACGAGAAATGTGAGTTACTGATGTCACAGTAATCCTTCTCCATATCCCAGGAACTGGAGCTAGAGGATACAGGTTTCCCTGTTAGCTGCTGTTCATGCATCATGGACAAGTCACTTGGCTTCTTTTGACTTTTGATCACCATGTTGAAGCTTTTGAGACTGAAATTTAAAGGTGTTGACAACAGGCAGTATATATTTGTACAGACTCTAAGTCTCCTGTAAAGGTTGCTTGGATTAAATAGGAAATCATCTTGTTTTTCCTTTGATTTTGCACTGACACTGAGCAATGATTCTGGAGCTTACCCTTGCTGGGGAAGTTCTACCACTGAGCTACCTCTCAAGTGTTTATTGGCTTTGAATTTTGAGGCAGGGTCTCCCTAAGTTCCCCAGGCTCACCTAGAACTCACTTCATAGCCCAGGCAGGGCTTGGCTTTCTGATCTTCCTTCCCCAGCCCCCAAGTGCTGGGATCACAGCAGGACCATCATTTTGTCAAAAGTGAGGCTCTTCATCAACACTTTCTCTGTAAGGGGTAGTACTGGAATGAGTAGCTATGACCCTGTTCCCATCCATCTCCACAGGTGGATGTTACTTTGTCGCTAACCTTCAGAAGATTATCTTCAGACCCACTCGAGTTTTGACAAAAGGCTATGAAACAAACAGAAAAAAAAATTAAAACTGTGGACATGCTGTGTTGCTCCTCGATCATGTGTTCAGTCACGGAATGCCCAGAGAACTTGAGCTCTTTTGGAGGCGATTGCTACGCATGGTATCGGGAGCGCCCAGCTATCTTATGTGAAATTCTTTTCATCTTCCCTCCACTCTCTTGTGAAAAGCAGGAGGCTTTCTGAGAGGCACAGACATTCTCAGTCTTTGCAACAAGACAGCTTTCTTGCTGGTTGAGCTCAGGAGAGGCAGGGCAATTTTGTGTTAAACAGACTCAGAAGATGATAGGAAGGAGGTTGAGTTGATGGCCGGAAATCCATATGCAAACCGTCCCTTGGAAGGCTGCTTTTTACTGTCTTGTACAAAGTTAATGGAGACCAAGGAGCTAGCATTCCAGAATCCTCGTCTCCTTTAATCCTTAATAACGAAATAAAAATGGGCAGCCTGTATCCTGCAGCAGCTCTAGCCAGCAGACCTCTAGGAAACAAGGCTCCCTACAGACTTTCCCTTGATCTTAAAGCTCAACTTGAAACATTTATATGCACAGAGCACCTGGCCAGGAGATGTGAGAAGGGCCTTTTTTTTCCCCTCCACCTTGGCTCTATTTCTTTCTTTAATAATAAATTCTCAGTTTTCTTTCTTCCCTTCCTGGAAATTGATTCTATTCTAAGTAGTGTTTTTTGTTCTTTCTTAATAGTTTAAGGAAAGCAAGACAAACTTGAAAACCCCCCATTAACACCGTCAGGGGCCCCGCCTGCCCGCCAGTATCATCTTTGTTTTTCCAAAGATGAAGCAGAAAAGTCAAGTCAGGGTTGGTTAATTCTAATCAGGTTGAGGACTTCCTTTGTTTGAATTCAAAGGGCTCCGGGTAACCTATTATGCAGTTTAGTGGCAAGGGCTGTGCAAATCTTCTTTTGCACCCCCTGCCTCGTGAAGAAGCAATGAGCTCACAAACTTGTTCTGACTGCACCCGCTTAAACATGCAGGTGTGCGCAAACCGTCAGGTGTTAAACAAAGGAGGGAAGCTGGAGCTGGTCCTAAAATGTCATCATCATCTGGGGTATGTCCTCAACAAAATTATAATGCACTTCATGGTACACTCACACTCGGTCCAACAAGAAAGTGTGTGCCAAATACAAGACAGACAACTCACTTTTATTTTGCAACCAATATATTGAAAGAAAGAAGAACGATTTCTAAATATCACTGGGCTATGTTCTTTCTTCCATCTTTCTTTTCTCTCCTCCTTCCTGGGCTTCACCTCATGAAAGATTTTAAGGAGTCAAGCTTAAAGACCATAGTACAAAATGACAAAAGAAATCACTGGGACAAAGGGGGTAAAAAGTGAGACATGAGCAAGGAAGGAGATTTCTAAAATACGCAAATGCAAATGCTCTGTAGCTGTGGCAAGATGCAAGGTGCACACTTGGCTTTCCATATCCCACCATCCTAGCCACGCCCAGCATGGCTCCTAGGTGGCCAATTTCTCTCTCTCTCTCTCTCTCTCTCTCTCTCTCTCTCTCACACACACACACACACACACACACACAGCCCTCTCTAGGCTCATTCTCCATGACCAAGTGCTACTTGCATTAAGTCAACAGATGAAAGGAAGCTCTCCCTTGCCCACAGTACTTAGGACTTCCCACTGCATTTAGGATAAAGGTCTAGTTGCTCACTGTAGCATACAGACTTTTATAACTAGACACTCCACAGCTTTCAGGCTCTCTGACTGTCTCAGACTCCTTTGCACACATCCTTTGGCCACCCCATGCCTCCTTCAGCAAGTAGAATCCATCCTTCCTTGTGTCACTTTGTTAGGTGGCTTCTCTGCCTCTCCACTCTGGGTCACATTCTTCAGGCTGGTAGTGCTCCTGTGTAGGTTCAAACCTATACTTCTTAATCTTGGTACCCACAATTCTTCAGTGCCTACTTAGCAGAATGCTTTGGCTGTTTTATTATGCACCTCTGAGGGCTGGAGTCAGGTCTTAGATGTGCTTTGGTCTTTTTTCCCCTGGGGTCTGACAAAATATCATTACTAATATATTATTGTTTGTGTCACAAATAGATAACTGTAACAGTCTGAGGCACAGCTCAGGAAAAGAGTGCTTGCTTAGCACCTGTGATTTCCAGCACCATAAATAACAATGATACTTTTAAAGTAACAACGTCTATTAAGTGTCCCTGAGCAAGCTAAGATCCTCAGTAAGTTCTCTCTTCCCAATCCTGCATGGTAAAGCAAGCCACAGGGCAGTTCATTATCATTTCTTTTTCACAGATGAGGCAAGCACAGCTTTGGTGGGTGAGTGTGTGCACGAGGATGCCAGCCTGGTCTTTTAAGAACTGAAAGTTTGCTGTCTGCCTAGTGGTCTATGCTACCTTCCCTCTGGCAAATGAGTCTCCCAGCATCATGTGTGATGAAAGAAAAATATTCAACTCCCAAAACTCATGACAGCTGGAAAAAAGAGAGAGAAAGAAAGAAAGCAGGAAAGGAAGAAAGGAGAAGGAAGAAGGAGGAGGAAGAGGAAGAGGAGGAGGAAGAGAGAGAGAGAGAGAGACAGAGACAGAGACAGAGACAGAGACAGAGACAGAGAGAATTGTTGGGGATGGGTGGGCATCTATAATTACTTTCCTCCTGTGTAACATTTGAGATCGGCAGCAGCCTAACTTGTGCTCCGTAGTCTGAGTAACAGAGTTTTTCCACAGCAGAGCCTCTTCCTGGGGTCCCTCGGTTGGAGGCAATGGCATCTGTTAATTTAAAACACATCCTCCCGCTCTGCAGGGCTGGCCTTCTTGCACTCTTCTTTCACTCACCTGAATCAAATCCAGCAAAAACCCACACTCACCTCAAACCTCTTCCCCAAGAGAAGAGAGGGGACGAGGGCAGCGAGTGAGACAAGGTGACCATCCTAACCCAAAAGGACAAGAGTCTCCAGGGCATTTTCTCTGCCAGCACCTCCCATGGTGGAGCCCGGAAAGCCAGGCCCAACCTCATTCAGCCTCTCCGCACCCTCCAGGCTTTGGCTGGTGTCTTTGGGGTCCTTTCTGCTCCAAAGACTCCAGCTTCTTGGCCTGCCCACCTGGGGTCTTTAGAAGGTAAATCACTCACATCCTCACCAAAAAATGAGTCAAGCAAGGCGGTTCTGCCTACCTCCTCCTTCAGGTCTAAGTGCCAAAAAGACAAACAGCCCTGGGATGAACACACACAAACACGCAAATACGCTTACAATCACTTACACACGAATACACAAAATTTCTCTGTCACACACTCAGATATGCACATGCATTCTCTCTCTCTCTCTCTCTCTCTCTCTCTCTCTCTCTCTCTCTCTCTCTCTCTCTCCCTCTCTTTTTCACCCACACATCCACACCCACACACTCACACACAATAGGTGTTTACCCTCACATACTTTATTTTGTGCTAAAAGCCTCCACTTGCACAATGGTATTTCTGAACCTACTTGAGGTTATCTGCCCAACCAACTGATCTTCCACCAACTATTACCAAATTCACCAAGTGTGTCACAACCTTGGAAACTTCTAAAAATCTCACATACTCATTCTCTCCCACCTCATTTGCTACCGTGCAAATACAAATCCTAGAACCTAGCAATACAGGACTAACTCAGTCTAGAGAAAACAGATTTTCTCTTTGATGGCTATGGTGTACCATCTCAACAGAATCAATTCTGCCCATCTGCCCTCTCCTTGTGTGTACAACTGTGGAGGAGACAGGCCTTTGCCTGTGCATCTGTGACAGGAACAGCCTTGATCTTTCTTATTCGGGCATTTGCAGTGTGGCCCAAATTCTGTAAGCCAATGCATCTGATTCTATCAAGCAGGAGATGACAAAAAACCTATTTGTAGGAGAGGCAATTTCACTGTTTCTGCTAGATAGCCACAAAAGTTAGAATTCTTCAGTTTGGGTTTATACTATATTTCATGAATGAATTTTAAAATTATATCTGGGGTTTCCTTTAATGAAATACTAATGATTTCAAATCATCTTATTTTCAGCGAATCACTCCATAATTAAGGGATGATGGCATACTTAAAAATAATTGATAACAGAAAATTGAACTCAGTGAGAAGCAAGTCCACACTTTAACTTAAAAAAAAAAGACAAACATATAAAGAAAAGAATCTATATTTTGATCCTGGCAAAAAATAAAGTTTCCCCCCATTTTTGTAGAAAGAACAGTAGTTATATGTATGGAGGGAAACTTAATTAAGAACGTCTAGAGAAAACAATTCTGTGCAGAAACAAAGGGGCATTCTGGCCACCACCGGGTGCAGGAAAAAGGAACAGAAAAAAATGACAAGCACTTAAATGCGGAAGACCAGAGCCTCCAGGCCCAAGAATGGAGATTTACCTACTATGTAGCAAATGTCCTTACATCACGGTGACTGGCCCAGCACTTTAAAAGCGTATACATTTATTTATCATGGTCCCGCTCATCAGTAACACACAGACTTCTCCCATCTTCTCTGCTCTTCTCCTGCCAAGTTTTCTCCTTAATGGTACAGCTCCTGCTCCGTGCGAGGCGAGTAAGTCGAAGCACCTTCGCTTTTTTAGCAACCAGGTTTTGAAAGAACAAAAAATTGCCCAACCTCATTCCAAACTTTTGGATAGCTTGTCAAAATAAGGGACACTGGAAGCACACGGCATAACAAACTGTAAACACCACGCCGAGTCCTCCTCGGGAGAGAGACTCCCCAGTGTTCCTTGAGTGGTTCAGTCACACTGCTCATTAAACAAGCCATTTTAATGCTCACTGTCAGGCCAAGCTTCCAGGTGCCAGAATTTTCTTTTGAAGCGAGAAGGTGCTCTGTGGGCCAGCTTTGCAGAAAGGTAAACATTTGAAAACCAGGACAGGGTATGCTGGTATTTAAAACTCAAGAGTCTTCTAAATTCGGAGTCCCTCCTGGCACCCTTCCTCAACACCCCCATCCCTTTTAAAGTAGTTTTAAATTTTATCTTATTTTAATTTTTCAGTTTGCACAGGCGAAAGATGCTGCAAAAACACAGCTCGGGTGTCTTTTAAAAATTAAAACGGGTCTGATTGGCCGTGTCAGTGATCCCGGCTAATCAAAATCGCTGACACCTTTTCAGGAGGGAAGAAGCAGGGTTTAGCTCTCACCAGAGAATGCTGCCTCCTTGGTCGGTTTTTTTTTTTAATCTAAATCTGAATATGTGCCTGCAGATAATTCTCTTGCATTTTTTAAAAGCTGAGAAACAAAGAATAAAATGCTGAGAAAATAAACGCTTATTTGGAGACATCGATTCGGCACGCCTGACCCCAGACCTCTAAACGGAGTCACAGGTCCCTCTGCTGGCCAGGCTAGGAGGGAGCGCCCTTCTGCGGTATGGAATGGGCTCCCTCCAAACTAAACCTTCTCAAAAGATTCGCGCTGGTTCTTGTCCAGTAGCCAGGGAGCATGGCTGGAATACAAAAGAGTGGAAAAACATCGGATCCAATTACAAAAAGAAAAGACAACAGCCGCCGCGACTGACTCACCCTCCCCACTGCGGGTCTGACTCCAAAGCCAATAACAGGCAACACACTTGAATTCATGAAGCCTTTCTTCTCTGTTTTTGCCACTGTCTTAAAGATAAGAAGTGGTTTTCATAAACGAGGCCATAAGAATGTATTCTGGTGTCCTTTCTCCTATGGGAAGAACACACTTCTGCAGTGTGTAATGTAGCTTCGTTGTGACTCATTCAAGAAAGTGCCCTTCTCTGATTTGCTGTGGTTAGCCCCATGTACATAAAACTATAGAAAGAATGGTGTTATTTGGAACTATTTCGTTTCACAATAGCTTCTGTGATCTATTCTAAGTAAGGCATTATCGGATAGAGAAACGTGTGAAGTCAACTGACTGTCAAGGCAAATCATATTGAACACACTGATTGGTATTAAGTAAAACAGAAAATAACAGGAAGGAACACGACAGAGAGATGGGGGTGGGAGAGGGGCAGGGAGAGGCCACGGCAAGGAAAAGTTGTGTGCAGCTAATGGGTCTTTCAAAACTTCCAAAAATAACCGTAACTTTTTAAGTGACACATAAATCCTCCGGCCCTCATTGTCACAGTCCTGGGCTGTGGGAGATATGCAGTGGGCAGTGTCTTGCACCACTAGCTCTCTCACTACCTCAATTCCACCTTGAAGGTGCTTGTTTTGGACATATGGAAGAAAGAATATCTCAATTTCTGAAGCTCCATTATTTTTTTTACAGTGATTTAAGCTATTTGGCTACTTCTAGGCTCAGAGAAGCTGGGTAGCACCGTCTCTGTAAGCACCAAGAAAGATGATGTGGGCTCGAAGGATGCAGGAAATGCAATGCTGTTTAGGGCATCGAATAACTAACAAATTACAGAGCAATCAACAAATATGCTCTACCTCATTTCCCATTTTAGAGTGATGTCTTTAAATGACTAATTTTTACTTTTAAAAATCGACTTTAAAAAAAAAATCTATCCTAATCGTACTAAAAGCCTGCCACATAAAAGAACAATACTGCCATCTAGTGCTAGTTTTGAAATACGACCTACTCAGACGTTTCAAGTTGAAGGAGAAATCTCAGGAAATAATATAAACAAATTTCAGTAAAGACTTCTATTATGGAAAGAAAGTCGAAAAACTACACGATGCAGCTCCAAGATTCTCTCAAATCCACAGCAGCTTCTCATCAATTCTGTAGCAGTGGCCACCTCAAAGCAAGGACTCTAGAATACCATTGTGAGTTCTGTCCAGGGTCTGGGGTCTCTGAAGGCATCAACCATACTAGACAACCTTCAAAGTGTACCACACCCTCTGGCTCCCTGCAGTCACTCAGGCTGCTTGAGACCTCTGGAATGGAATCTCAAAGCCCAGATTCCTCTCTGATCTGTCGAAAGGCTATGCAGTTTCTCCACATGGTTTGTCTAGATTGAGCAGCTCGTCCCTGATACACAGAATCATCGGTCACTCAGATCGTAGTCAACCTCACGTATATACTTATCCAAGGTGAGCAAAAAGAAAGAAAATCAAGACATGTTACCTGCTAACATCAGCTATTTTCAATATTTGGCTTGGGGTAAATCATCTCAACTAGGTCACGATATTTCATAAGCCCAAGTGTTATTTTTGACCTTGAGGTTAATAGACTGGTTTGGGGGCATTATATTTTAATTACTTTTCAAAAAACAATAAAATAATACATTTTACACTCTTAGTACAAGGTCTTTTAGGGCAGGGCAAATGGGACAAACATAGTAGAGGTCCCAGGAGTTCGTCAGAGGGTTGCTATTGATGATAACCTGTTCCTTATTCTTTTCACTTAAAGGGAAGAGAAAAATTCCTCCAACAAAAGGCATTCTATGCACGATTTCCATCTTGATTGATATGGAAAATCTGTTTGTTATACAGTTCCAGAGAAAAACTGTGTGGATTGCACGGGAGGGGGTGGGGGACTTAGGTGCTTAGAGAACTTTCTGGTGGCCTGAAGCCGCAGAAAAAGGAACTGCCTGCTCTGGACTGTGAGAACCTGGGAGACAGGATGACAGCATGACTTAAGGATGACCAGCTGAGGATTCCTTCTTTAGCTCTGTACCCCATTTTTTTTTTGTTTTTTTATTTATTTATTTTTTTGTTTTTTTGTTTTTCGAGACAGGGTTTCTCTGTGTAGCCCTGGCTGTCCTGGAACTCACTTTGTAGACCAGGTTGGCCTCAAACTCAGAAATCCGCCTGCCTCTGCCTCCTAAGTGCTGGGATTAAAGGCATGCGCCACCACCGCCCGCTGTACCCCATTTTTAATAGGGTTATTTGGTTCCCTGAGGTCTAACTTCTTGAGTTCTTTGCATACATTGGATATTAGCCCTCTATCGGATGTAGGATTGGTAAAGATCTTGTCCCAATCTGTTGGTTGCCCTTTTGTCCTATCGACAGTGTCCTTTGCCTTACAGAAGCTTTGCAATTTTATGAGGTTCCATTTATCAATTCTTAATCTTAGAGCATAAGTTATTGTAACTTTCCCCCTGTGCCCATATGCTCGAGGCTCTTCCCCACTTTCTTTTCTATTAATTCCGGTGTATCTGGTTTTATTTGGAGGTCCTAGATCCACTTGGACTTGAGCTTTGTACAAGGAGATAAGAATGGATAGATTTTGCCTGGCAATGGGGGCACATGCCTTTAATCCCAGCCCTTGGGAGGCAGAGGCAGGCAGATTTATGAGTTTGAGGCCAGCCTGGTCTACAGAGTGAGTTCCAGGACAGCTAGGGCTACACAGAGAAACCCTGTCTTGAAAAGCCACACACACACACACACACACACACACACACACACACACACACACACACGGAATGGATAGATTTGCAATTTGCATTCTTCTACGTGCTAACTGCCAGTTGAACCAGTACCATTTGTTGAAAATGTTGTCTTTTTTTTCTACTGGATGTTTTTAGCTCCTTTGTCAAAGATCAGGTGCCCATAGGTGTGTGGGTTCATTTCTGGGTCTTGGGTTCTATTCCATTGATCTACCTGCGTGTCACTGTACCAATACCATGCAGTTTTTATCACGATTGCTCTGTAGTACAGCTTGAGGTCAGGGACGGTGATTCTCCCAGTTCTTTCATTGTTGAGAATAGTTTTCACTATCAACTGAGGAATACCGAATGGCTGAGAAACACCTATAGAAATGTTCAGCATCCTTAGTCATCAGGGAAATGCAAATCAAAACAACCCTGAGATTCCACCTCACACCAGTCAGAATGGCTAAAATGAAAAACTCACCAGGACAACAGATGCTGGCAAAGATTTAGAGAATGAGGAACACTCCTCCATTGCTTGTGGGATTGCAAGCTGGTAAAACTACTTTGGAAATCAGTTTGGCGGTTACTACCAATTTTACATAGCACTACCTGAGGACCCAGCTATACCACTCCTGGGTGTATACCCAGAAGATGCTCCAACATGCAATAAGGACACATGCTCCACTATGTTCATAGCAGCCTTATTTATAATAGTCAGAAGCCTGGAAGAACCCAGGTGTCCCTCAACAGAGGAATGGATTCAGAAAATGTGGTACATTTACACAATGAAGTACTACTCAGCTATTAAACACAATGAATTCATGAAATTCTTAAGCAAATGGATGGAACTAGAAAATGTCATCCTGAGTGAGGTAACCCAATCACAAAAGAACACGTATGGCATGCACTCACTGATAGGTAAATATTAGTCCAAAAGCTTGGAATACTCAAAATTCAATTCACAGACCACATGAAGTTCAAGGAGAAGGAAGACCAAAGTGTGGATACTTTGGTCCTTCTTAGAAGGGGGATCAAAATATCCATGGGGTGAGATACAGAGACAAAGTATGGCACAGAAACTGAAGGAAAGGCCATGCAGAGACTGCCCCACCTGGTGATCCATCTCACATACAGTTACCACAAACCCAGAAACTATTGTGGATGCCAACAAGTACTTGCTGACAGGAACCTGATATAGCTGTCTCCTGAGAGGCTCTGCCAGTGCCTGACAAATATAGAAATGGATCCTCACAGCCATCCACTGGACTAAGCACAGGGTCCCCAATGGAAGAGCTAGAGAAAGGGCCCAAGGAGCTGAAGGGGTTTGCAGCGCCATAGGAGGAACAACAATGTGAAACAAGCAGTATCCCCAGAGTTTCCAGGGACTAAACCACCAATCAAAGAGTACACATGGAGGGACCTATGGCTCCAGCTGCATACGTAGCAGACGATGGCCTTGTTGCACATCAATGAGAGGAGAGGCCCTTGGGTCCTGTGAAGGCTCCTTGCCCCAGTGTAGGGGAATGACGAGACAGGGAAGTGGGAGTGGGTGCGTTAGTGAGCCCGGGGAAGGGGGATGATAGGGGATTTTCGGAGGGGAAATGAGGAAAGGGGATAACATTTGAAATGTAAATAAAGAAAATAACTTAAAAAAAAGGATAACCAGGAGAAAGAGTGGGACCCAATGCAGTACCCAGAACAGATGTTGGATTGTACTGTCAACTCCACACTGGTAAAATCTTACCCTCAAGAACACTGGGTAATCGCATAGCCCAGACTAAAACCCAGACACCAGACACACTAGAGCAGTGATTCTCAACCCGTGGGTCATGATCAGATATTAAATATGTACATTACAATTCAAACAGAAGCAAAATTATGATTATGTCATAGCAACAAAATAATTTTACGGTTGAGGGTTCACCACAACACAAGGAACTATATTAACAAGAGTGCATCATTAGGAAGGTTGAGAACCAAAGCTCTACAGGGGGAGGGGGTACTTCCAGCATTCTCAAACAGTCCAGGAAGGCAAAAACACTTTGCCATGTGTAGATGAAAATGTAAGCTTGTGTTAAAATCCTATCTTGTAAGCTTTGCTCCTCTCCTTTCAAAATTCTGGTGTTGAAAGCAGAAAGAAAAAGCATAAGTTCTCTGGGCTTTTGGTAGGTTATAAAACTGTACTTGTTTCACAAGTGCTTTCTGAGGATCTACCGCATGCAAGGCATTTTCTGGATGCTATAGAGACAGGGAAGACAAATGACAGCCAATGATCCACTATGCAGGTTAACATATGTACATGTATGCAGACAGCCAGGTGTGGTTGCTCATGCCTGTAAGTAAGTCAGTATTCAGGAGAGGGAGCACACTTGAAGTTTTGAATAAGGGCCAGAAGTATATGGCTCCAGCAGAAGGCACACAAAGCCCCAGGGGACAGGGAAATTATGGTGCAATGCTGTAACTGCCCGAAGTTACTTCGAACGGTTTACCAGGTTACCTGGAAGGAAAGCTGGGGATAGAAAAGGGGTGGCAAGAGTAAATGAAGCCAAGACAAATTCATGATCGTGGCTAGAAGCTTAATGGGGGTCTCCAAATATATATAGGCGGCGGGGGGGGGGAGCTTCCCAAAAAGGCTGGAGACTCTCTCACAGAACTGGCTCTCTTGTTCCACAGGTGGCTGGCATCAGGTGGCTAGTGCCTCTCAGGAAACTGCAGGTCCTTGGAGAACAATGGGCTTTGCCTTGGTCTGAGTGCTCCACCCTAGGTGGAGGGGATAATGGTTAACACAGGAGTTCCCGCTCAAAGGCTGGGAGAGGAACTTCACCTTGATCAATGTCAAGTTCCTGCCAGGTGGCTACTGCTCTCTACACAATGCCAAGATTCTCTTCATTTGCATATGGAGGTGCTTACCTCCAGATTCTACAAGCAAGCCTTGGCATAGAACCTCTAGGCAGAAGTTCCCGGTAGAGCCCTTTATGTCTTCTGATCATGGTAACCAAATCAAGCTCATTGGTTAGGGTTATGAAAGCTATCAACAAAGAGTTGTTCTGCATTTCCTCACGGGAGCTGAAGCTGTTACCCTCAGGGCACCTTAACCCACCAGTTAGCTCCCATAACTTTGGGGTGTATCTCCTTGTCAATCAGATCCTTCCCAGAGTTGTTTGAGTATGACATAAACCTGCTTCACCTGAATTGGACAAAGTTACAGCAAAGCATTTGGTTAACTACAGAAATAAGCTCAGAGTTATTCCAGTCTAATGGCAAATTACCCACAAGTCCTTTCACTGCAGGCAGCGAAGAGCTCAGTGCTCTTCCAGAGGACCTGCATTAGATTACCAGGACCCCACCCCCACCCCAGTCTGAAGGCTCATGACTACCTCTAACTGTAGTAGTCACATGCTTATTCCTACCCACAAATTCACTCCCATACACATAACTTAAGATAACAAATCTTTTAAAAACCATCTAATAATTATATCACAGAGGTAGACTTCCTTTAAAGATTTTGTTACATTTCCCACAAGGTTTTATGTGGAGACTATAGTTTTGTTTGTCCATCTGTATAATAGTGTAAATGTCAATTTATATGAATAATATTATGTAATTTGGATGAAGAGGCCTGTTCCTATTTTTAGAATGCTTCTCTTCATTTTACATGGCTTTTTATAGTGAACACTTTCTAGTCATTTGTGAAAGGTCGTCATTTTTCATTATTTTTTTCTGCGTGAGTTATACATATGTGCATTCTATATTAAGAAGCCATGTTGAAGGCATACGCAAAACCAACTGTGACCCACAGGCACCCACCCTGGAGAAAGACTCCACCAAGCGCTGTGGCTACAATCAGCCTGAGCTTGTCAGTAGGCAGGAGAAAATTGGAAGTAGCAGTGGGTAAATGATGATAAGAGAAGAAAAGGTAGCCTGGAGTCCCCTAGCTCTTCCCCTCTGAAGAAAAAGACAAAAAGAAAAAACACAAACAACAAGTCTCAATCCTCCTTGTACCTGAGGCCTTTGCCACTTTCAGGCCTAAATTCCCACCCCAACCCAAACTACTAAATTTCTGGTGCCTCTAGATCCTCCCAAGACCCAAGAAGGATCTATTTATAACTGTGGGAGCTCAGCTGAGCCCAGCATGAGACGCAAACTCCTGTTGTGGGAAAAGTCTGTCAGATGGGTGGGTGCTAACTGGAGGGGAAGTTGGTGAGTCGGGAAAGCTAGCACCCCAGAGGGACCGTAGTTAGGAGGAGGTTACTATTTCCCTCACAGCTCACTGCTCAGGCCTGTGACCCAACCACAGTGTAGCACATGTGTGGATGCCGTACGGATGACAGGCTAGGACTGTGGAACTGGGCTTCAGTGATCCCATGACCATAGGGATATTTTCATTTTCTGTACATTTTCTACCTCTTAATTATTTATATTCCTTACTCATGACCAATGGTAATGTACGTATTGCAGAGCACTTTCATCAAAAGGTATTTTCATAAAATTGGCTTCAGGGTAACTTTTAAAAATTACCCCCCATATAAATATTAAATAAACAAATATTACTTTGGTAGTGCCTGTTGTATTCATAAAAAGAGAATATGTTCTATGGGTTGTCATGTTGTAAAATAGGCAAATGATGCTTATCCTCAGACCCATCGCCTGCTGAAATCACCTGCCACAGCGAGTCCCCCTTGGTACAGTAAAATGAAACACAAAAGATGAGACTTGTGACTCTCACTCAGCCTCTCTCATGACCCAGTCCTCCTACCACTCTCCCCGGGGTGAGAGGCTGGTCACAGACTCCGTCGCACATGGCCAGTGGTGCTCAGGGGAGCTCTGCAAGCTGCTAGCTCCACCTCCTGAAATCCTCCACAGTTTGGTGATCTCCCAGTCTTGCTTTCCACAGCCTGACTTTCCAAAGCTTGGGTTTGTGTAGGAAATTTATAAAATCACTTTGGAGTTTTATGCCTCTCGGGCATCGGTTCCTACAGATCCTGGGCACCGCTTTGGGGGAAGCATTTTTTGGAAAGTTATAAGGATATTTTTGGTTGATAGCAAGGTTGGGTGGGATTACTGGCATGTAGGAGATGGATATCAAGGAAGGTCAGAATGCTGTAATGAGGGAGGGGTGGAAATGATTTCTTCTGAAGTTTGCATAGGTAAAAAAAATATGGTAATAAATGTGAGTTTGGAATCCAATTGTAGCAAAGTATTTTTGTATGATTTAAATATAAACTCTGCATTTGGTTTGCATAAACCAACATAAAATTCCCAGTGAAAGACTCTCTAAATAAACTCGGAAGGTCATCCTGTTGTTTAAAGACCACTTTCTAAAGGTTACCGAGACCAGAACTTGTTGTTTGTTATATCTGAGTCACAGTAAAACCAGCCTCCCTGGTGAGTCGTCACACTCCAAGAAATCCTGTAGAAACAGGAATCCACCAAATGCAAGCCCATTGGCGGGGCACAGGTCTTGCCTTTGGATAATGCTGGAGCCAGCTTTATGTGCATTCAATTGCACCCAAAGTTAATTTATGTTCTTTATATTAACAATTAGAATGTAGCATTGCTTTTAAAATAAGGCCGAATATAGCTGATTTTTAACTCTAAAATTTCATTTTAAGACAGATTAATGAGATAAATGAAAATAATTTTGAAGCAGATAGAAGGATGGAGAAGAGATTGGTCAAAGCCATACAGAGTAAGTCTAAAAGAAGTGACGTCATATTGGAGACAACGTCTGAGACAGTAGATTTCAGGTGTTAAATAAGTATGCAAATTGATGCATTTCTTAAATAGCTTGATTTAACCATCTCCCTAGTGTCTGCACATATCAAAGCATGATGTGGTAGAACTTATACATGTACAATTTTCACTTACGGATAAAAAAATACCTGTCATATGATGGGGGTTAGTACAAAACAAGACCAGGTGACATTGCTCAGAACAGTCTCCAGTCTCCTTTCCAGTCGGAACACTGCCTGCCTATGTGCCTGCTGCTAAGTCTGTTTATCTGTTTAGTGTACAGACAATTCCATTGGCCTGCTCTTAGGGGCCTAGCAACAGCTTATGTCATCACCTGTCTCCACCACCAGGTGTGTGCTGCAGATTAAAAGGACTCCAACCACCCCAGGGACTCTCTGAGTTCCCTCTCCTTCTCCCCCTCCCTTTCCCTCTCCTCTTTCCTTTCCCCAGGTCCTCACCCTCTCACTTCCCCCAATAAACCTCTTTACACCAGATCTGTTATGTGGCATAATTTCTCAATTATTTGGCATGACCCCGCCAAAGGTACCTGCCCCCATATGTTTTATCATAACAATCTGGACACTGCTTCCCAACAGGGCTGAGTATCATGCTTGCCAACTTGACCGGATTGAGGAATGCCAAGAAAATTGGTAGAGTACACTGTTGGATGTCTGGATGTCTCTTAGTTTGCATGAGATGAGCTCTAAGCACATTCAGGGATACGCAGGTCTAGAATCCCACCCTGATTATCCTGTTGAGGAGGGCTTGCAGGAGCTTCAGATAACCCCCCCCCCAGATACAGCCAGATTTACATAGGAAGTTAAATTATAGAGACTGTCCCCAACAGGTTAGAATTTGGAGTATGGTGGGATTCAAGTTACTCCACTGGTGGGAATGCCAGCTAATGGGGAAAGATCATGCTGAATGAATGGGCCAGTAAAGAAACTGCTCTCTCTCTCTCTCTCTCTCTCTCTCTCTCTCTCTCTCTCTCTCTCTCTCTCTCCTCTCTCCTTTCTCCTTTCTCTCTCTTCTCTCTCTCTTTCTCTCTCTCTTCCCCCCTCACGTGTCCCCTGCCAGCCTCTTACCCCCTTTCCTCTTTCTCTTCTTCTCTGCCTCCTCCTTTCTCTGCCTCTGCTCCTTTTCCAGGTTCCCTTCTCATTCCAACAATAACCTTCATATTAGATCAGTCCATGACTGACTCCTCAGGGAGCACCTTGACAGGGCCCGCTGGGTGCTCCCTCTGGCCACACAATACTGCCACATTTCATAAAACACAGTAAGAATGTGGATTATTGGCTAATCATGTTTTCCAAATTTTTAAGATAATTATGTATGAGTGTTTCATCTACATATATATCTGTGTACCATGTGCATATATGGTGCCCATAAAGGCCAAAAGATAGTGTCATATTCATGGGAACTGGAGATACAGATAGTTGTGAGCCATCATGTGGGTGCTGGGAACCGAACCCAGGTCCTCTGTAGAGCAATAGTGCTCTTAACTGCTGAGTCACCTCTCCATCCCCATAATCATTTTGTAGTATATTAAGTATCCAAAGATATTCATACATTAATCTTTATATGGAAAACTGTTGGACTCTCTATAAAGTACATATTCATTTCCAAACTCTCACTGGAGAGTGGGATCTGGTGGCAAGGCACCTAAAAAGAGCAAAAGGCACACCCCGTTTAAGAAAAGTCTTTCTCAGAAGTTGTCGTGCAACACGGTCAACAGGGAATTTTAACTGTCAAAAATCAGGACTGTCCTGAGCGTGCCTGCTACATGTCACTTTATACTTTAGGTGTGCTATTTTACCAGCCTGGGAGTATGCTTGTTACACTCATCATGTTCATGGAAGATGGGTCTTCCTGGTTTCTTAGTGGCAATAAGCTGCGGATTGTACAGGGAGGTGCATGAGCCCAGCTCGTCCTGCCATGCTAGTCCTCTTCATAGCTCGTGTATGGGACTGGGATGCACTTGTAGGAATGTGGAAATTTTGAGAGTCAGAGTGGTTATTGTGAGAGAGTGTGCTGCCAGTGGAACAGGTACAGCTCTAGCTATGTTTTGGTTCACACCTAAGATGTCTAGGTTCTAAAATCTGTTTGCAACTGTCTCCAACAGATTGGAATTTGGAGTGTGGCAGTGGTCAGGACAGGCCACTGCTAGGAACAGTTCTTGGGAAATCTGGTAGAGGCAGGAAATCCTGAGAAAACTTTAATGACATGGTGGGGACTTCCTGGAATGATTTCCCACTTCCCCATCCTGTTCTCAAACTTTTTTTTTTTTTTTATTTTGCGGTTAGATTGTTCCCACATCTTAGGAGAGTCAAGAAATGGAATCATTCTCAGAGGGCGTGCCGACTTTCTGGTCCTCAGCACCTCCTTTGACTTGTTCTGAGATGGACTCTGAGAAAGCTAACTTGAAAACAGTAGGAAGATAAATAAAAAAGCAGCAGCCACTGGGTGTCACTGACTTACCACTAGAGTCTGTGTTGTTCCATGTTCCCATAGCAGAGGGAAAACTGTTTAGTGTAATAGCTTGGAAAGCCCTTTGTACTCCAATGCTTTGGATGCACAGAGATGCATTTAAGGTGTTTTCAACCTTACCTTAAGGCACTGAGAAGCTGAGTGATCAGTCTTCTTCCTTGCTCTGTAATAAATTATTCAGGACACTAAGTAGTGACACTCCCATTTTAGAGATGGATACATTAATTCTGGTCTAGCTAACAAATGATGGGAGGGGACAGAACACATCCTGAACCCACTTTTTAAATTAAGATCCTTAAGGTCTATATGATTTCTATTTCAAGATTGTTCTCAAAATCCAGGAGCATGATGTCCATTACTTTGTCTTTGCACCACCCTCTAGTTTTTACATCTAAGAAGAGAAAAAGAAAACACCGTATTTCAAAACATCTTCTGGGAATTTAGAATTCAGATTGCCTTTCAAGTTCCTAAAGCATGCTAATATGCGCTTGGTCTTATGACTAATTATTTGCCTTTTATTTGCTGCCTTGGTTAGATTTCTCAATCGCCATGATGAAAAATTGGCCAAAAACAACTTAGGGAGGAAAGGGTTCCATCTTCCAACCCCAGGTCACAGTCCATCACTGAGGTAAGTCAGGCCAGGGACCTGGAGCTGGGAACTAGAGCAGAGGCCATCCCAGGTGTTGTTTATTGTCTTTCTTTCTCCTGGTGGGATGTCTTACTCAACATGCTCTTATCCATTCCAGGACCACCTGCTGAGGGATGGCACTGAGGGACCCTACAGGCTTTTTCCAGTCTCAAACCCTCCTTACAGCTTCCCCCTTCTGCCTAGGGTCAAGGCTAGGCCAAGTTCCATTCTCCATCCACAGGAACAATCTTGAGTAAAATTCTCAGAAAAACTGCAGAATGTACTGATTGATAGTCACCTGACCCTCTGGAAAGTCCCAGGTAGAATTCAAATGTGTGTCAGGCTTGCTAGCCAATAGATTTAAAGGTCAATATGCTCAGCCAATAAGTTTGAACTGTAACTTTGCTGATGTAACCTGTGACTCTAAAAAATAGAAAAACTGCTTGTAATAGTTAATCGGGGGTGGGGGGGGTCACCTTCTTGTCACTCACCTTGAGGGACTAATTGAAGTTTGACCCCACCATGCCGGAAAATAAACCTCTTGCATCTCGAAGTAAGTACCACTGACTGAGGGTTGGGGATCTTACAACACCATCAAGAATAGATTGGACTCTCCCACATCAATCAAAAATCACAAACAGGTCCCGAAGACTTGACATGGGCCAATCTGGTGGAGCCAATTCCTCAGTTGAGGTCACTGCTTCCCAAATGACTCAAATTTTTGTCAAATTGACAAAGACCAATCAGTCCATTTGCCTAAAATAGTCATCACAGTATCTCATTTAATCTCCAAAATAAATCAAAGATCATCCCAGGGTAGAAACACCAGGAATCATAAAGGGAAGCCACTTGTGTGAAGTTACAAGTCAGCATGATGAGCATTTTAGATTTAAATTTATATTTTTGGTTGTCAGAGCCAGGGTCCTTCTGTCTCCATGCAAATACTATCTTCATTTAAAAAATTTTATTTTGACATTTCCTGCATGGGTATACCATGTTTGCAACATTTTCATCTTTTTCTCTCCCTACCCAACTCCAAAGTCCTCCCAATTGTCCCATCCTCTCTAGAAATTCATGACCTCTTTTTCTATACTTAGTCTTGCTGTATATACAATCACATACACACACACACACATACACACACACACATGTACATAATTTAGTGTTGTACCAAACCCTTGGTTAACTAAAATGAGAAGTAAGAGAAAAATATTACAATCTATGATCTATGTCCATCAGGGAAATAAGTCTTACTGATTTATATAAAAAGTCAGTCTAACTATAAAAACTGTAAATAGTTTACGGTTACTGGTGGAACCAGTTCCTCAGTCCCACACCCTCCTTACAGCTTGGTTGAGCCATGTCCATCAGTCCTGTTGCTAATGTCTCTTGTTTCAGAGCCCCACATTGATGGGAGAGTGTAGATCATAGTTTTTAAACACATAAATCATAAAATAGAGAAAGGAGAAAAGAGGGAGAAGAGTGTGAAAGAGAAATATGCCATAAAATAGAAGGTATAGATGACCTTGGTCAGTATTTCTCAAAAGTCAAAAAAAACATGATTCTAATCTCTCTTCCAAGGTGTCTTACAGGTCGGGGGAGACTCACTACTCTCAGAAATTGGAAAGAGTAACTCAGTGTGCTCTTCCAAACAATAGCTCAGAAGTCTATTTCCAGACAGAATTCCCTGGATGGGGACCTTGGCTGCCAATTACAACCTTGTCTGTAATTCTTGGAGATGGTTTTTTTCCACAAATGGGGCTTTCCTTGACTGATGGCCTGAGGCAGTGTGGAAGACCCACCTGCCTGAGTTTACTGCTGTTGCTGGGAGGTCTATTCCTGGCTTCACCCACCTGGAGATTCCACCAAATTCCTCATTACACTTCAGGAAGCCTCTGTAGCTTGATTGGGTAATGGTGGATGTGCTACCTTCTCCAGCAATCACCTTCTAGATGCTCAGGGATGACCTCAGCTTCAGGTCTTTCCAGCACACTACAGGATCTGTTTACACAGCCTGTTCTGTCCCTGTTCTTTGCATTCATGTCTGCTCCTGATTGCAGGTCTGCAACCCAGACTGTGTCTCTCCAGCCTTCATGGTACCTGTGTCCTAGTGGTGAGAGCTTTCCTTGGCAGACACCCCCGACCTTGGCCCAGAACAAACAATGGGGTGTGGGCATAGGCAGGATGGAAAGAGAGAGAGAAAAAGAGATCCCACTGAGGCACATCTCTTTTTCTTTAGTTCTCTGGGATAGAACTGACATCTCTTTATCCCCTTTCTTCTAGCTCTGTCACACAAGGGTACTCCTGTGCATCTGCTGACGCAAGTAATATACTCAATTTTTATTTGTCAATTATATCCCAATAAATCTAGAAGAAATAGATTAAATGCAAAGAGTTATATCTTTGTTACTTATTTCCTCAGGTAATCTCACTGACCAAGAGGAATCAGCAAATTGAAACTCTTAAGCCCACGGGTCTTGGGAGTTGGAGGAGAGGTGTGGGGTGGGGGTGGGTGGGGTTCCCAAGACCAGGAGAAGGTAAATAGTCTCTCTACACAAAAAGGAAAGTTTAGGAACACTTAAGAGTGACTTTCTGTCCTCAGGCTTGGTGCCTCCAGATCACGTGCTTTCTAAGCATGGCAACTTACTGCCATGCGGCCATGACTCAGCTCCCTTGTTTTCGTTCGCTTGTTTCTCTGAAAATTAGCATCTATCTGGGAAATAAAATCCTTATGTATGCCGAGGAATGGTAGAAAACCTTGGGGCTATGTTTCTCTCTCCAGCACGGGCAGGAAGAGTTCAGCAGACTACTTAGCTATTGGCTTTTTTACTCATCTAGAGGAGTTAACTGGGAGCCAGAGGCTTATCTCAGGCAGACAAGATCACTGTGGAGTCATGCACTCTCCTGTTCTAGCTGATCGCCCTAAAACTCCTCACGCCCAGACTTATGTCACAAAACAACTCGAGTTGTGTGTTTTCCGCTCCCTCCTCTAGTCCGTGAGGATCTTTGCTAATCTGGTTCGGTGGAGACTTTTTCCACTGACCTCCTGTCCTCTGACAATGACCTCACTATTTCAAATTTTGAAAACAGAACAGGTTCAACGACACAATGATCTTTCCTTTTATACTCATCTTATGAAAATGTCACGTTTATTTCTCTCATACTTAGCAAATCCAAAATATGTGACTCTTCTGTTGCTTTCAATATAATTGCCTGGGAATTTTCATCAAAACACATCTTAAAATCTCACATAAAACTCAAGCTTTCCCCCCCCATGACAGTTTTTTAAAATTAAGTTGAAAGACACGTGTATGCTATTCCATACACCTGCTTTGGGGTTGATCTTACTGGAGTGACAGGGAATGAAGAAGCCAAAGACACATGTGAAGAAAAGCTGGGTGAGGTGAGCCGTGTGCACAGATGGGAACATCCCAGAGGTTCAGCGCCTTGATTACATAATCCAAAGCATGAGTGTGGAGGAGGCAATCTTGGGAGGAGGACTGTATGGAGGAGCAGTCTCGGCTGCAGACACCCGGGAGGAGGAAAGTCGGGGTTCGTTGTTTCTGCATACACTGTCAACATCCAGTAGAAGGAAGTTGTAAGAGACACTCTCTGCACACTCTTCTTATAGCTGGATCAATGGTTCAGTATGTGTACTCAGACCAGGGGAAGGCTTTGCTATTCCATGAACTTGACCTGGGAAAGACCTCGTCATTCTTATGGTTCCTAGACACTGAGGTTCTTCACGTGGAAATGCTCATGTCAACAACGCACAACTCACTCAGAACCTCATCCGTTCCCCACAGAAGAGAATATGTAAATTTTATCTTAAACATGGATGTTTAGGGTGTGGAGATGGATACGTTCTGTGGCACATCACTTCTTAGTCATCGGAATAAATTCAAAAGTAGCATTGAGTCTCTTTCTCTTTGGCCTGAATTTTAAATAGGCTTATAGCTGACCTTGCACTGGTTTCCAGTCTCCTACACCCATTCAGACTCCTGCTGTCTTCACCTGACAGACAGCCCCGTGTCCCTGCTGATGCTGTGTAGGTACGCTGTCCCAGCCCCATGAAGGCGCTCTGTGCTCCACTACTCTGTTCATCCATGCACCTGCATCAAGTAGCCAATGTGTGCCAGGCACTGATCCCACGGAGCATTTGACCAACACGCCCTCTCCATCTCAGCTGCAAAGACCATGACTAGTTAAGGGTCTGTCCAAAGCCTGTAACTAAGAAGGAACAAGAGAAGAATACCATGGAAAGCTGAAGCCTGAAGCTCTGTACTGAATATAGCACATCATCTATTAATTGAAAAGATAAAATTAAATGAAGGCATGATTGTTCCCAAGGCATGGGTTGAGGAAGAAATTTCTTGTAGATATGATGGAGAGAATGCAAGAGGCACCTGGAAGGGTCTGGATTGAATCAGGTCATGAAAGGGGAGAGATGGGGAGAGGAAAGGGATGGGGAGGGAAGAAAGAGAGGGAGAAAGAGGAAGCAGGAGCCAAGAGGTCAAAAGAAAGCCAGGAGACCAAGTGGTGAAGGAGGAGGAAAGAGAAGTTGGAGGAAGGGGCCTGTCACTGGGGTGGGAGCCTCCTGGAGGCCAGGTCCTAACTCACTTTGATATGTTAAGTGGGTACCTCAGTTAGCCTTGTCTGGGGTTTCTTTGGGACCATACATCTATGAGATAGCCCACTTGCATTACAGGAGTTTCCTTCCTATAGTTGTTCTTTCACCTCACCTGCTAAGTTCCTGAGAGAAGAGTAAACAAGAATACACTTCCTGAGGTAGTGACTGTCTGTGCAGATGGGGGGGGTGGGTGACATAAGAGGCTTTCTGTTTTAATGTTAATAAACACTGCCTCCAATTTTAAAGTATAATATTTTTATTAATTCTTTGAGAATTTTACACAGACATATAATGTATTTTTCAATCAAGTTTATCATTCTCCCAGGTTCATCTTCACATTCCCACATCCCTTCCCAAATCCACGTCCTCTATTTTTTTTTAATATAGCCTGCTGAGACTAGTTTGTGATACTTACATAATATACTTATGGGTGTGGGACCATCTACTGGATGGTCATCTATTAGATCTATTGGATCATCTACTGCTCAGTTGACCTACAAAGGGACATCCTCATTAAGAAAGCTGGTTCTTCCTCCCTCAACAGTCACTGACTCTCAGTAGATCCTCAGCCAGGGGTGGGAACTCATGAGACACGCCCACTCATGAAGGCCATCACCACTGGTGTGAGCTCGTGAGTGCAATGATCCTGCCATGTCAAAAGGATGACATCCCTCAAGCCTACCTGATCCTCCCCACCTCCAGGCCTCGCTGCCTTTCAACCTCTTTCATGATGGTGATGATACCTGAACACGTCATCAAATCTGATACCTACTTCCTCTGCAAATGTACTCTAGCCTTTGGCCATTATAGAGATCAGAGCAAGATCTTGTCCTAGAGAAACCATTTTAGAACCATGTATTCATTTGGAGCATATTTCCAGAGAGTCCACAGCAGACTTTGTCTGTACCTCAGCCAGCCAGGGCTGGGATAATGGAAGAATAATTGAAACACTCTTTGTCCCTGGGTTACAATCAACATTCTTTCACTTTCATCATCCACATTAGCAATTTAAAAGGGTGAGAATTTCCAAAAGTGAAACACAATAAAATGTATTTGTCTTCGGAGGAGGACTAACCCAGAACCCTGCCTACATAAAAGGAATGGGACTCAAAATAAGCATCTGAAGAACATGCCCGGAAACCTTGGCAGGGCAGAGAGGCCTCCTCTGGCTTCTCAGTACGGTTTTCCTACCACAGTCTCACTCAGAGAATTTGGAAGGGAACAACTCCAAATTCTGATGAGTACACTCTGCTCTCAAAGAACAGCTTGTGTTGTAATGAGGCTGTAAATGTAATGGTAAAATTAAGACCTGCAGTCTGTGGAACATTCTTATCTGACATGACGCTGCTCAGTTTTTCCAGCATAGATCTGTCCCTGTCATCCAAGGGTCAGTCATACGGCCAAAGCAAGCATGGACAGTGGAGGTCAACACTCACGGAATTCCCACCATCCAGGTCCTCACTGCCCTGAGCCCTCCCCGTGGTTCAGAAGTCTACCACAGTTCATATGTATGACACCCACCATCCTCTAATCTGTTAACGGAGCAGAAAAGATGTGGCTGGTTTTTGCTGAAGACTATTGGTCCTGATCACAAGGGCCACTGGTCCTTAAAATATCATAAACTCAAATGATCACAGTCACCTGTAGACCCTCTCAATTTTCTGTGTCTATCTTTCCAGACTCTATCTTGCCTTCTGTCATGGGGCCTTGGCTGAATGTGGCCATCTAGAGGTGCCACCAGGTTCATTCCATGAAATGACCAGAGAATTGTGCATCTGGGAAAGAAGATCCGCACAGACAGGAAAGAGAAGGGACAGCTAGCAGAGCAAAAGGCCACAGACGGACTGTGACACCTAGTGATCCGAGCCAGGGATGTGACAGATGCAGCTCAGAGTCCCTGGTAGAAAGTAATTGTTATAGACCCAATGTGGACACAGAAAGAGTAGCTACAGGAGAGCTGCAGGAAAGGACTTGAGGGTCTCAGACACGAGGTAACCATCACAGATTCTACAAGTTATAGATTGACATGGGATCACAGAGGCACCAGCCACAAAGAGGAAAAAGAAGAAGAAACATCAGAACAGACAAATAGCTCCCATCAAGAGGATGGGTGGAACCCAGAGGTAGGAACAGCGGAGTGGGCTGTGGGGGAATGTGGTGGTTTGAATAAGAATGACCCCAATAGGTTCATATACTTGAGAGCTTAGTCATCAGGGAGAAGCACTACTTAGGTCTTGTTGGAGGAAGTGTGTCCTTGAGAGTGAATTTTGAGATTTTTCAGAAGCCCAAGCCAGGCCTGGTGTCTCTCTTTTCCTGCTGTCTTCAGATCTGGACAGAACTCTCAGCTCCTCTAGCCCAATGTTTCCTTGTGTGCTACTGAGCTTCTCCTCATGCTGATAGTGGACTAAACCTCTGAACCTGTAAGCCAGTCCCAATTAAAATCTTTCTTTTATAAGAGTTGCAGGGGTCATGGTGTCTTGTCATAGCAGTAAACATTGACTAACACAAGAGGGTATTGCTCTGGATATTTCAGAGGCTCCTGAGACTCTGGACTTCATCCCGTCTCTGATTGTTCGTGCCAGTTGCCATTTGCAGCAATTGCAATCTCCTGGAGGTGGGTCGACACCCTGTAAGCAAAGAACACCCTTTATTAAAGGGGCCAGTCCCTGTTTTCTGGACTGGTAAAAGTTTCCTGGACCTTCCTGCACCTCTTCACAGAAAATTCTTAACCCCTATGGACTGGCCAAGGCCATTGCCCCTCCCTCCTGCTCTAAAACTGTAGGTCTAACGTTCACAAAGGAGGGAGCTTAAAGAAATTAATTGTAATGTAACTGACCGCAAAAATACCACAGAAATATTATCAACTAATAAATCTCAGAAGCCAAGTACAATTATAAGTCCACACTACCAGGTCAGTCCCTGCTAAGTATGTTTGGGTAACCCTCTTTAGAAAACAAAGAAAATGTATTCAGTAATTGATTTCATTTAATCGCTCCCCACCACAAAATTAACCATGACCATTTGTTAATGTTTTATAAATGTTGAGCTCCCTGCTTAATCTATTCAGAACATTCTATTCTATGATATGAAGTAGACACAAAGAGTAAAAGTAGAGAGACAACATCTAGAAGCCCCCATAGGATGAGACTTCCAGTATCACATTCTTTAAAGAGACTGGTGGTACAGGAATAGCCGGGATTGAAAGGGCAAAAGGCAACACATATTGGAGAGGATGTAGAGAAAAGGAGCCACTGAACACTGCTCATAGGGATGTACATAAGTACAGCTGTGATAAACAACAACAACAACACAACAATGACAACACAGTGCAGAGGTTCTTAGGAACAAACAGAGCTACTATATGACCCAGATCTTCCACTACTGTGTGTGTATTCAGTAGAAATGGTAACTGCACTCCAGGGTTTGCTGAAAGACAATTCACAACAGCCCAAAGAAGGACCAGACCTCAGTAGTCATCAACAGATGATTGTTGAAAACAATCACAAATATATCTCCACAGTAGAATACTGATAAACCTGGACAAGATGAGGAAATCCTGTCCTTTGTAACTGTGCAGATGAGCATGGAGAGCAATTTTGTTAATTGACTAAATTTTTGATAATTGACCAAAGCCAGATGCAGAAAAAGAACTGCAAGCTCCCAGCTCTATGGGGAATCCAGATGGAAGCTGAGTAACATAGTAGTTACCTAAGGCTGGGGATGAAGGAAACAGGGAGATCTTAACCAAAGGGTACAAAGTTTCCATTTGACAGGAGGAAGAAATAGTGTGTGGGGATGGTGTGGGGAGAGAGAGAGAGAGAGAGAGAGAGAGAGAGAGAGAGAGAGAGAGAGAGAGAGATTAGCTTCAGGTTTATATTCTTTCTTGTTCTAGTATGCTGATAATAGGTGCCTCTCCAGCTTTACCTGAAGCAGAACAAAAAAAATAAATAAATAAAAAATAAAAAAAAGGAGACTATAAAGGTAAAGTCTCTCTTCTTCTGTGGTAGTTTTCCCGTTTTCCTTTATTGCAGTTTAGAGACTTGCAACCCGGAGAGCCGCTGCTGTGGTAGAGGAATTGCTAATGAACAATTAGCAGCTGTAGGCTTCAGAGTCCACCCTCTGTGAGTTGTAGCTCCAAGGATGTCTGGTGCCAACTTGCCTTGAAGCAATGCAAGAAGACGCCTAAGGAAGTCAGCCCCCACAGCATCCAGGATACACTTTAAGAAACCCTCTCATTAAATTCTAGGAGTAAAGCCAAGCTTAATTATGCCATCAGAAATGGGGGAAAATCTTTCGTTAGATCTGGTTTCCTTCAGGTTTACACACACTTTCTTATCCCTGACACAAGGTCTTCATAATGCTGCTCGGGTTCATCTGTGCTCTGCCAAGATGCTGACCTTATTTGAGGCTGCATGTGTTTGTGTTCAACAATATCATGTTCCTAGTTGGGCAACCGGCACTTATTTACACATTCATATATTAAAGGAATTAAAATGCCTGAAGGTAGAATCTACATGCATAAACACTTGAGATGATGCTGAAGTTCAAATCCAAGTCTCTTTCCCAAATCAGTTGTTCTGGTTGTTGTACTGAAACCGTTTTAAGTGTGATGTTTAATTTCCTTAATGATATTGCATAATTCAACATGCAATAATCCTGAAGGAATTCCCGTTGTCAATGTCAAACAGTGGATTTCAAGTCTTTTGAATGGAAGACTGACAGAGAAGTAAGTAAATGGAATACCTAGGAATTAAAAGTAATGTGCTGCATCAGACCAAATTCAAAAAAAAAAAAAAACTATCAAAGAGAATCTTGATAGTCTTCCTCCACTGTGGGAAAAAAACCTGAGAAGGCCAAGGTAAAGAATGGAGGGATTATGGTGGCCATGATTTCAGAGGTTTGTGACTGTCCCCTTGGATCTGCAACAAGATAGAATGACATGCCCTAGAGGGTATAGCTGGTAACATTGATGGCCTCAGGGACTATGAAGCAAAGAAGCAGATAAAAGAGTCCAGAACAAGATGTACTCTCCAACCACGCGCTCCCACTGTCCTTTCTCCTGGTAGGTCCCAACATTGAGCAGCCAAGCCATTTGACTATGAGTTCATCAATGGAGTAGTCCAGTTTATGGCCTTCATGATCTTCTCAATAATGCCAGCAGATGCACAGAAAGCCTTCAGCATAGGAGTCCTTTGGGGTTACGTTATATCCAAGCCATAACAACACTTAGGGTGAAACAGAAGTCTTCATGTAAGCTTCCTAAGCTTGTCATGCTCTTGTGTACAAGTCTCAACCATCTGCTTCCTTCTAGAAAGAAATGAATCACCTTGTAGAAAATGTGTAGTTATGTAATCACTTCCATATATGTGTATGATTGAACCTTCCAGTGCCTGCTTATGTTTCAGAAATTACTGTCTCGTAGAAAGTAACTAAGTGGCTAGTAAGCTAGATTTCTTCAGATGGCCAGCTAAACTACTGCAGCCCACATGAATTCTTGTCTTCCTCTGTTTCTGCTGTGAATTATTCGAAACAACATCCTCCACAGTTTGGATACAGCCCACGTGCTAAATTAAGTTCACAAAAACTATGTGTTTGAGGTGCCAATTTCTCCTTAATAGAAATATTTCCATAAGCCCATAATGTCACCATCTATCGATATTGGAACTCATTAAGAAAGCATTTCTCAAACATCATTTTATCCTAGAGAATTTTGTCTTTGCACCGGATATCATGCAAATATTTATTTGCAAAGAATTCTAAGCATTTATCTCAAAAGCCACATTCACAAACAAATTAGTGGGAAGGTCTTAAATGGCTTCCCACCTAACTGGTGGTTTGTTCACATTGCTTTAATAACTTTTGCAGAGATAACTTATGTGCAAAGATCTACATGAGCCTGGGCTTGATAAGGGAGAATAAAGATGGGGATCATTAAAACGCACATTAGCTTTTTAAGTAGCTAAGCAACCTCTTACAAGGACAAGATTTTTAGAAAAAAGTGAATAATAAAGGAAGGAGGAAGTTTAATTTTAAGACCAGACAGGCAACCTAGACCTTCACCTTCAACCTTCTCTGTATGGCTGTGGACATTTGTAGGTACAGTACTGGTTTATGCGCCAAAGAAGGATGTCCAGTGTCCTCCTCTGTCAGTCCCCACTTTATCTCCTTGAGGCCAGGACCCTCCCTGAGCTTGAAGTTTTCTGTTTCTGCTACTCTGGCTGGACAGCTAGTTCCTAGGATCTATTTGTCTTTACTCCAAAACTCTGAAGTTATAGGTGCACACACTCTTGCTCCATTTTTAAGTTGATGCTAAGGGTTCAAACTCCTCAAAATACAAATTCTCCATTGCTACCTGCAAACATCCTTACTATGTCCTTTTGCTTTCTCCATAGTGTTTATTTCAGTCTAATCAAACTTCCTTATTATACGATTGTCTGGATTTTGCTAAATTAAAGTGTTTTGGTTTTGTCTATTTGGTTTCTCAGACATCTGGCATACAGTGAGTGCTGGAGAGATACTGCTCAGTGAAGGAATGCATGAAAAATAGATGTGATTTCTACTCTTAAGTGACAGGCCACAGTGAAAGCCACACCTTTGAGCTTGACATCTCTCCAAGCCTAGAGGAGTGTGAAGGTGTTAGGGACGCCCTCTGGTGGAGTAGGAAGATTACTCCTGCCACATTCTATGGACCAGTGTCTGCTTTATGGACCACTACTTTAGAAAGGAGCTATTCCTTAAAGTCTGGATACTTTATCATGTGACTTCATTTGTATGTTCCTCTGACATGTATGTATGCATTACTAATAAAGTCTCGTTCCAGTATTTCCGCTTGCATTTAGTTGTGCCTGAAGATTTATTAGAAATAGTGTATCCAGTGAGGATTTGACACGCTTTGAGATCAGCTTGTGAACAAGTTGCAGTCAAAAGGACTCTCCTAGAGAATCACATCCAGAACGCTCTGGCGCAAGCCTTCAAGTTTCTGTCTTCAGCTTGGGACCATCCTCTGCCCCAAGTGGGGCAGGAGGGTAGCTAACCACCTAGCAGTTCAGAGAGGACAGTCAGCAAAGGTGAGACCTGCCCTGCTGCTTAAAGGATCACATCTGGAAACCTCTGGCGGAAGCCCTCTGGTTTCTGTCTCCGGGTGGGACCATCCTCTGTCAAGTGAGTCATACCCAAGTGGCGCAGGAAGGTTGCTAACCACCCAGCAGTGCAGAGAGGACAGTCAGCACAGGTGGGACCTGTCATGCTGCTCAGAGGAAGCAGCCGGAAACACTGAGAACACAAGAGCCTAAGAGCAGCCTGGGACAGGGGTCTTCTGATTTCTGCCCACACCCAGAACTATATACCCAAAATAACCATAAGAGAGTGGATCTCGCAGGAGTACCTACATACCTGTGTACACAGAGAGAACGGGTCTCCCAGGATCACAGATACAGAGACTTGTATGACAGACAAGCCACCTTCGAAGACAGCCACACCAGTTAATGCCAGAGATAACCAGATGGCAAAAGGCAAATGCAAGAACATTACCAACAGAAACCAAGACAACATGGCACCATCTGAACCAAGTTCTCCCATAACAGCAAGTCCTGGAAACCCCAACACACCAGAAAAGCAAGATCTAGATTTAAAATCACATCTCATGATACTGATAGAGGATTTCAAGAAGGACATAAATAACTACCTTAAAGAAATACAGGAGGAAATGAGTCAACAGGTAGAAGCCCTTAAAAAGGAAACACAAAAATCTCTTAAAGGAAAACAGGAAAACATGGGTCAACAGGCAGAAGCCCTTAAAGAGGAAACACAAAAATCCCTCAAAGAATGACAGGAAAACACAAACAAACAAGTGAAGGAACTGAACAAAACCATCCAGGATCTAAAAACGGAAGTAGAAACAACAAAGAAATCACAAAGGGAGACAACTTTGGAGATAGAAAACCTTGGGAAGAAATCAGGAGTCATAGATGCAAACATCAACAACAGAATACAAGAGATAGAAGAAAGAATCTCAGGTGCTGAAGATATCATAGGAAGCATTAACTCAACAGTCAAAGAAAATGCAAAATGAAAAAATCATGTAACCCAAAACATCCAGGAAATCCAGGACACAATGAGAAGACCAAACCTAAGTAAGAGAGCAAAGATTTACAACTTAAAGGACCAGTAAATATCTTCAATAAAATTATAGAAGAAAACTTCCCTAACCTAAAGAGAGAGATGCCCATGAACATACAAGAAGCCTACAAAACTCCAAACAGACTGGACCAGAACAGAAATTCCTCCCATCACATAATAATCAAAACACCAAATATAGTGAACAAAGAAAGATTATTAAAAACAGTAAAGGAAAAAGGCCAAGTAACATATAAAGAAAGACTTATCAGAAGCACACCAGACTTCTCACCAGACACCATGAAAGCAAGAAGATTCTGGGCAGATCTCATACAGACC
Organism: Tokudaia tokunoshimensis; assembly: GCA_036184795.1. NCBI lineage: Eukaryota > Metazoa > Chordata > Mammalia > Rodentia > Muridae > Tokudaia > Tokudaia tokunoshimensis. The sequence goes on along the minus strand of BTHU01000020.1, from coordinate 5,296,977 downwards.
CTAAGAGAACACAAATGCCAGCCCAGACTACTATACCCAGAAAAACTCTTCAATCACCATAGATGGAGAAACCAAGATATTCTATGATAAAAACAAATTTACATAATATGTTTCCACAAATCCAGTCCTACAAAGGTGATAGATGGAAAACGCCAGTATAAGGAGGGCAACTACACCCTAGAAAAAAACAAGATAGTAATCTTCTTTCAACAAACCCAAAAGAAGATAACCACTAAACATAAAAATAACATCAAAAATAACAGGAAGTAACAATCCCTATTCCTTAATAACTCTTAACATCAATGAACTCAATTCTCCAATAAAAAGACATAGACTAACAGACTGGATATGTAAACAGGACCTAGCACCTTTCTGTATACAGGAAACGCACCTCAGTGTCAAAGACAAACACTACCTCAGAATAAAAGGCTGGAAAACAATTTTCCTAGCAAATGGTTCCAGTAAACGAGCTAGAGTAGCCATTCTAGTATCGGATAAAATTGACTTTCAATCAAAAGTCATCAAAAAAGACATGGAAGGACACTTCATACTCATCAAAGGAAAAATATACCAAGAAGAACTCTCAATTCTGAACATCTATGCTCCAAATGCAAGGGCATCTTCATTTGTAAAAGAAGTTTTACTAAAGCTCAAAGAACACATTGCACCTTGCACAATAATAGTGGATGACTTCAACACGCCACTCTCATCAATGGACAGATCAGGGAAGCACAAACTAAACAGAGACACAGTGAAACTAACAGAAAATTTAGACCAAAAGGATTTAACAGATATCTATAGAACATTTGATCCTAAATCAAAAGAATATAACTTTTTCTCAGCACCTCATGGTACTGTCTCCAAAACTGACTGTATAATTGGTCACAAAACAGACCTCAACAGATATAAGAAGATTGAACTAATCCCATGCCTCCTATCAGATCACTAGGAGTAAGGGTGGTCTTCAATGGCAACAAAAACAACAGAAAGCCCACATACACATGGAAACTGAACAATACTCTACTCAATGATACCTTGGTCAAGGAAGAAATAAGGAAAGAAATCAAAGACTCTTTAGAATTTAATGAAAATGAAGGTACAACATACCCAAACTTATGGGACACAATGAAAGCAGTGCTAAGTAGAAAACTCATAGCTCTGAGTGCCTCCAAAAAGAAGGTGAAGAGAGCATACACTAGCAGCTTAACAGCACACCTGAAAGCTCTAGAACAGAAAGAAGTTAATATACCCAAGAGGAGTAGAAGGCAGGAAATCCTCAAACTCAGGGCTGAAATCAACCAAGTAGAAACAAAAAGAACTATACAAAGATTCAACAAAACCAGGAGCTGGTTCTTTGAGAAAATCAACATGATAGATAAATCTCTAGCCAGACTAACCAAAGGGCACAGAGACAGTATCCAAATTAACAAAATCAGAAATGAAAAAGGAAATATAACAACAGAAACTGAGGAAATTAAAAAAATCATCAGATCCTACTACAAAAGCCTATACTCAACACAACTGGAAAATTTGGATAAAATGGACAATTTTCTGGACAGATACCAAAATCCAAAGTTAAATCAGGATCAAATAGACCATATAAACAGTCCCATAACCTATAAAGAAATAGAAGCAGTCATTGAAAGTCTCCCTACAAAAGAAAGCACAGGACTAGATGGTTTTAGACCAGAATTCTATCAGACCTTCAAAGAAGACCTAACACCAATACTCTTCAAACTATTCCACAAAATAGAAACAGAAGGAATACTACTCAACTCATTCTATGAAGCCACAATTACACTGATACCAAAACCACACAAAGATCCAATAAAGAAAGAGAACTTCAGACCAATTTCCCTTATGAATATCGATGCAAAAATACTCAATAAAATTCTTGCCAATTGAATTCAAGAACATATCAAAACAACCATTCACCGCAATCCAGTAGGCTTCATCCCAGGGACGCAGGGATGGTTCAGTATACAGAAATACATCAATGTAATCCACTACATAAACAAACTCAAAGAAAAAAACCACATGGTCATTTCATTAGATGCTGAAAAAGCATTTGACAATATTCAGCATCCTTTCATTTTAAAAGTCTTGGAAAGATCAGGAATTCAAGATCCATACCTAAACATAGTAAAAACAATATACAGCAAACCAGTAGTCAACATCAAACTAAATGGAGAGAAACTTGAAGTAATTCCACTAAAATCAGGGACTAGACAAGGCTGCCCTCTCTCTTCATATCTTTTCAATATAGTACTTGAAGTTCTAGCTAGAGCAATTAGACAACATAAGGAGGTCAAAGTGATACAAATTGGAAAGGAAGAAGTCAAACTATCACTATTTACAGATGATATGATAGTATACTCAAGGGACCCAAAAAACTCTACCAGAGAACTCCTATAGCTGATAAACAACTTCAGCAATGTGGCAGGATATAAAATTAACTCAAACAAATCAGTAGCCTTCCTATAGTCAACAGATAAACAGGCTGAGAAAGAAATTAGGGAAATGACACCCTTCACAATAGTCACAAATAATATAAAGTATCTTGGTGTGACTCTAACCAAACAAGTCAAAGATCTGTATGACAAGAACTTCAAGTCTCTGAAGAAAGAAATTGAAGAAGACCTCAAAAGATGGAAAAATCTCCCATGCTTGTGGATTGGCAGGATTAATATAGTAAAAATGGTCATCTTGCCAAAAGCATTCTACAGATTCAATGCAATCCCCATCAAAATTCCAACTCAATTCTTCATAGAGTTAGCAAAAGCAATTCTCAAATTCACCTAGAATAGCAAAAAACCCAGGATAGCTAAAACTATTCTCAACAGTAAAAGAACTTCTGGTTGAATCAGTATCTAGGACCTCAAGCAGTACTACAGAGCAATAGTGTTAAAAACTGCATGGTATTTGTACAGTGACAGGTAGGTAGATCAATGGAATAGAATTGAAGACCCAGAAATGAACCCACAGACCAATGGTTACTTGATCTTTGACAAAGGAGCTAAAACCATCCAGTGGAAAAAAGATAGCCTTTTCAACAAATGGTGCTGTTTCAACTGTTGGTTAGCATGCAGAAGAAGGCAAATCGATTCATTCTTATCTCCTTGTACAAAGCTCAAGTCCAAGTGGATCAAGAACCTCCACATAAAACCAGACACACTGAAACTAATAGAGAAGAAACTGGGGAAGAGCCTTGAGTACATGGGCACAAGGGAAAATTTCCAGAACAGAACACCAATAGCTTATGCTCTCAGATCAACAATTGACAAATGGGACCTCATAAAATTACAAAGTTTCTGTAAGGCAAAAGACACTGTCAATAGGACAAAATGGCAACCAATAAATTGGGAAAAGATCTTTACCAACCCTACATCTGACAGAGGGCTAATATCCAATATATACAAAGAACTCAAGAAGTTAGATTCCAGAGAACCAAATAACCCTATTAAAAATGGGGTACAGAGCTGAACAAAGAGTTTTGAACTGAGGAATATTGAATGACTGAGAAGCACCTAAAGAAATGTTCAACATCCTTAATTATCAGGGGAATGCAAATCAAAACAACCCTGAGATTCCACCTCATACCAGTCAGAATGGCCAAGATCAAAAACTCAGGGGACAGCAAATGCTGGCAAGGATGTGGAGAAAGAGGAACACTCTTCCACTGATGGTTGGATTGCAATCTGGTACAACTACTCTGGAAATCAGTTTGACGGTTACTCAGAAAATTGGGCATATTACTACCTGCTATACCAACCACTCCTGGGCATATACCCAGAGGATTTTCCAGCATGTAATAAGGACACATGCTCCACTATGTTCATAGCAGCCCTAATTATAATAGCCAGAAGCTGGAAAGAACCCAGGTGTCCCTCAATGCAGGAATGGATACAGAAAATGTGGTATTTTTACACAATGGAGTACTACTCAGCTATTAAACACAATGAATTCATAAAATTTTTAGGCAAATGGGTGGAACGGGAAAATATCATCCTGAGTGAGGTAACCCAATCACTAAAGAACACACATAGTATGCACTCACTGATAAGTGGATATTAGCCCAGAAGCTTAGAATACCCAAGACACAATCCACATATCAAATGAAGCTCAAGACGAAGGAAGAACAAAGTATGGATACTCTGGCCCTTCTTAGAAGGGTGAACAAAATACCCATGGAAGGAGATAAAGAGACAAAGTGTAGAACAGAATCTGAGGAAAGACCATCCAGAGACTGCCCCACCTAGGGATCCATCCCATATATGGCTACAAAACCCAGACACTATCATGGATGCCCACAAGTGCTTGCTGACTGGAGCTAGATATAGCTGTCACTTGGGAGGCCCTGCTACTGCATGACAAATACAAAGGGGGACAATTTCAGCCAGCCATTGAACTGAGCACATGGTCCCCAGTGGAGGAGCTAGAGACAGGACCCAAGGAGCAGAAGGGGTTTGCGGTGCCATAGGAAGAACAATGATATGGGTCACCCAGTACTCCCAGAGCTCCAGGGACTAAATCACCAACCAAAGAGTACACATGGAATTAACCATGGCTCCAGATGCATAGGCAGCAGAGGATGGCCTTGTTGGACCTCAAAGGGAGGACAGGCCCCTGGTCCTGGGAAGGCTCGATGCAGCACTGTGGGGGAATACCAGGACAGGGAAGCAGGAGAGGGTTGATTGGGGAACAGGGGGAGGGAAAATGAGTTATGAGACTTTCAGGGGGTGGAGGAACCAGGAAAGGAGACATTTGAAATGTAAATAAAGAATATATTGAATAAAAAAAGAAAAAAAAGGACTCTCCTAGGGAGGGCTGTGGGTCAGAAGGCAGGTGTTCTACCCTACTCCAATAGCACAGACACTCATCTCAATCTGCTCAGCCCCCTGTAAACCTGATTCCTATTTAACTCCTCCTTTGCAGAAAAAGGTGAGGTCTTCTTATATACCTAACAGTATGGTCAGCATTTACCCCTATAAACAACCAAGTAAACAAGCTATTTTTCCCTTCTAATTAATTATCAGGGTTCATGGGACTACACTATGGTCTTGATTGAGACAAAGGCCTACATTCAATATCATTGACAATTTCCCTTTAATGTCTAAACTTGAGTTTCCTTGAAGAGTAATTCAGTGGCGACTTACTCCAGAACTGTATTTGGTGAAGTCTAAAACCAGAGACAGAAATGCCCAGAGATGCCCACTGGCACCACATCAACTCCTGTTTCTTCCGTTTCCTTGCTGTGTCATTTCCAATGCTATTGGGAAAGAAAGAGGCCCTGTTACAACACCAAATAAGAGTTCTACCAAGTCAAGCCTTTACATTTATGTCATTTCAAAGTTATGTCAGTAAAATAGTGCTCACATTTTAAAAACATAAAAAGACCTGGTGCGGTTTGGAGTTGAAATGTCTGCTAAATGTGAGTGTTGAAGGTTTGTCCCCAGTAGACACTGCTTCTGTTGGATGATGGGGCCTAGCTGGAGAGAGTGGGGCATATGGGGCATACCCTTGAAGAGGAGAGTGTGTCTGAGCCCTTCTGCTCTCTCCTCTGAAATGGGCAGCTTTCCCAGCTCGGAACATCTGCTGTCGAGCTCTGTGTTACCACAATCCCAAAAACAATGGTGACTAGGGACAGACATGTAATGTCATGAGTCAGAAGAAGTCCTTCCTGCTCATAAGTTGATCACCTCAAGTATTGTATCACAGTGCTGGAAAGCTAACACAATCTCAATAATTTTTATGTTGGTTATGTAGTGAAGTAACAAGGTTTTGGTTCTATATTGTTACATAAATAAATTATTATTAGTCAAAAATTATTATTTCAATACATTAAATCCTATATTTCATTGTTTTAAGTCATTTTTTTAATGCTGTGATTGTTTCACTCATTTGGTAAATAAAAGCAGTGGGCAAATTTGTACTACATATCATTTATTTAGAGAGGGAATTTAATGTTTATAAGCCATTAGCTTACATAGATCTTTAAGTTCTTAAAAAAACTATTTTATTCATTAGTGTGTGTGTGTGTATGTGTGTGTATGTATACATGCATAATCTGGGGTGGGTGCATGCACATCACAGCATGTGTGTGGAGATCAAAGAGAAACTTTGTGGAGTTGGTTCTTGCTTTCTACCTTTCCACATACATATTCTAGGGATTAAACTCAAGCCATTGGGCTTATTTGCCAAGTGTCTTTACACAGAAGAGTCATCTCATCATTCACAGGTTTCTAAGCCTTGAAATTTAAATCTTTGAAAGGTGGCCTTAACTATTCACATGTGACAGTGGCATCTCTAGTAGATTGGGTTAAACCTTAGTATACTATAAAATCAATAACTCAGAATTTTAAGTTGTAGTCTATATAAAATATCCATGGGAATATTTATATCTTATTTAAGTTTACCGATGGTGCCCAGTGCTTGCTTATTAGAGACAGCAAGACACTATTTGAGAAGGACTTCTTTGACAGAAGTTTAGCCCTGGAGGGTAACAGACCAAGCTTAACTCTAAATACAACAAGGATAATGGAGATCCATACATGACGAATTACTGAGAAAAACATCAAGGATGGGGATTCTTTCCAGCTGAAAGTCACCATCATTCTTGATAAAGAGCAACCAGGGTCACATGATATGGAGGGTGAAGAAACAAGGCCCTGAGCACATAAAGAGGATAACCAGGTCCCAAGGGTGGTCATGCAGCAGAGCTTAGCCTTGCTAAGACTGGACCGTGGGGCCCAGTAACTGAGCTCAAGGCCAGAGACAGAAAGAATAGCAGCAGCAGTCTTGCTGTTTTCCTGTCCTAGCCGACAACCTTGGACTACGTCTGGTTGGTCAGTCTATTTTATCTCCATGAACAATACGAATTAAACCTAGCTCTTCCAAAGTCCCCTCAGGTCAAGTTAATTTTAATTCACTGGAAGTTTCCTGAGAATTTTTAGATATAGTTGTAATCAATACTCTTGATTCTATGTAAGTGACTTTCTTCTCATCTGACATTTTAATAATTCACTCCTTCTGAATAAATCCTGAAGAGGCAAGAAGAAATAGAAGAGTATCCTGAGACGGGCCTCGTAAGCCTGGCACCTCTAGAGGCAAAATTTCAAATCAAGGGGCATTGACACTTTCAAAACTCCATCACTCAAACATTACTGTTATTGAGTTGTGAAAGGTGTAAGCCACGGGCCAGAGGGAAAGGGAGCCTGGCAGTTTCAAAGTGAAAGCAGACCTTGGCTAGACCAAGTCATCTTCTACCTTGAGATTCCGTTTTCCTTCTGTTGTACATTCTGTGGGTGGTTTTGAAGAAAGGTCATTTCTATTTTGTTTTAGCAATTGGAAAAATTGTGCTAATTAGGCCTGGAAGCCAAAGATTTTAACCAAAAGGGATCTGATGAGGCCATTCCCACACCAGCTAGATGGAGATCAAAGTTTAAAATTATTAGACACAGACAGTAACCCAATAAATCAAACCTTCCAAGGCCATTTTCCAATACCTTTGGGCAGAGATAAAGCTGGGAAACCCCTCAAATGCATATCAAGAACAAGGCCCTTGCTGAGAGAGAGGATTTGCTTCTAACCATACTGAAGCCAGAATCACTCTTTCCAAAAAGACAACTAAACTAAGCTACTATTTGTTAACTGAGATCATTTTAAATTGTCTTCAAAACATCAAATATAAATCATATTTTCCTTCTTGCATGTATTTTTTTCCAAGTTCCTTCTTAAAACAAAATGTTCATTTTGGGGCTGTGACAGCTAAAATAGAAATGTCTTTGGCATAAAGTGAGCTTTCTAGCCTGCAGGCAAAATAAAAAGTTGTTAAATTGGAGTGGACCAGAAAAAAATGGATGATAAAATTGGTCCTTGAAATTTCAGCTAATAGCAAACATTTGTCCATGACACATACATATTAGTAATTAATAAGTGACAAAGGATGAGTATAATTCTTTCCCAAACTGTGGGTTTGGGTGCCTATAGAAGAAGAACGAAAGTTGTGACTTCAAATAAGACTGTTATGGCCCTCACTGAATGCCCTTTTGTAACTGAGAAATTTCTGGGGACATAGCTCTACTCTGACTTGGGTTCAGTTGGTCATCTGGTGTTTTAAAGGCAGCATAGGCTGTTGTGTTATTCAGTAAGTCTGAGGACGAGTATGGGTCCTAGTTCTCTTTTTTTTTTAAAGATTTATTTATTTTTATGAGTATATTGTAGCTGTCTTCAGACACACTAGAAAAGGGTATCAGATCCTCCTATAGATGGTTGTGAGCCACCATGTGGTTGCTGGGAATTGAACTCAGGACCTCTGGAAGAGCAGTCAGTGCTCTTAACTGCTGAGCCATCTCTCCAGCCTGGGTCCTAGTTCTTGCTTGGATTAAATAAATTCTTCCCTAATGGCTGCACCAGCAATGACCTCTGCCTCCATTTCTCCTTCACTCAGTAATTAGAGGAACAAAGAAATCCATTCGAAGGGGCAGGAAATGATGGTACAATGAGTTTGGTAACATAGGTAAGAAGCTTTTCTCCTTTTCTGTGTTTGTTTTTATCATATTTATTGACTCTAAGACATTGCTGATAAAGAGATGCAACATTATTTCAGTAAAATATACAGTAAATGCTCTCCATGACTCAAGTTCTCCTAACCCTCTTTATAATTAGGTCAGAATTGACTTCTTGTCCTTGATGAACTTGAACAGCTCCTTCAAGTTCATAACAATTAATGTGATAATTTTTTGGAGTAAACTTGACCAGATCTAGAACCACCTACAGCATTGGTGGGGAACACCTGTGAATGTGTCTGTGAGGCTGTTTCTGAAGGGGACTAGCTGAAGGAAGGTCTTCCTGAATGTGGGTGACATCACCCATTGAGTGGGGGCCTGGGCAGAATGGGAAGGAATGAGACAGCCTGGAGACATTTACTTTTCTCTACTTCCTGACCCCCAATTGATGAGGACCATCTCTTACCCACTGCACTCCTTCCCCCTCCCCAAGCATGAGGCTAAGTGCCATGGCCTGAGACTCTCCAAAACCATGAACTTAATAAATTCTTCCAATTTGTATCCCTTTGACCTCTTTTTGTTGTCTAATTGCTCTAACTAGAACTTCAAGTACTATATTGAAAAGATATGGAGAGCGAGGGCAGCCTTGTCTAGTCCCTGATTTTAGTGGGATTGCTTAAAGTTTCTCTCCATTTAGATTGATATTGGCTACAGGTTTGCTGTAAATTGTTTTTACTATGTTTAGATATGGGCCTCAAATTCCTGATCTTTCCAAGATCTTTAGCATGAAAGGATGCTGAATTTTGTCAAATGCTTTCTCAGCATCTAATGAGAAGACCATGTGGTTTTTTTCTTTGAGATTGTTTATATAGTGGATTACATTGGAAGAAGTCAAACTATCACTATTTGCAGACGATATAATAGTATACTTAAGCGACCCAAAGAACTCCACCAGAGAACTCCTACAGCTGATAAACAACTCCAGCAAAGTGGCCGGATATAAAATCAACTCAAGCAAGTCAGTAGCCTTCCTATACTCAAAGGATAAGCAGGCTGAGAAAGAAGTAAGAGAAATGATACCCTTCACGATAGCCACAAACCATATAAAATATCTTGGCGTGACTCTAACCAAACAAGTGAAAGATCTGTATGACAAGAACTTCAAGTCTCTGAAGAAAGAAATTGAAGAAGACCTCAGAAGATGGAAAAATCTTCCATGCTCATGGATTGGCAGGATTAATATAGTAAAAATGACCATCTTGCCAAAAGCAATATACAGATTCAATGCAATCCCCATCAAAATCCCAACTCAATTCTTCATAGAGTTAGAAAGAGCAATTCAAAAATTCATCTGGAATAACAGAAAACCCAGGAGAGCTAAAACTATTCTCAAGAGTAAAAGAACTTCTGGGGGAATCAGTATCCTGGACCTCAAGCTGTACTACAGAGCAATAGTGTTAAAAACCGCATGGTATTGGTACAGTGACAGGCATGTAGATCAATGGAACAGAATTGAAGACCCAGAAATGAATCCACACTCCTATGGTCACTTGATCTTTGACAAAGGAGCTAAAACCATCCAGTGGAAAAAAGATAGCCTTTTCAACAAATGGTGCTGGCTCAGCTGGAGGTCAACATGCAGAAGAATGCAAATTGACCCATCCTTATCTCCTTGCACTAAGCTCAATTCTAAGTGGATCAAAGATCTCCACATAAAACCAGACACACTGAAACTAATAGAAGGGAAACTAGGGAAGAACCTTGAACATATGGGCACAGGGGAGAATTTCCTGAATAGAACTCCAATAGCTTATGCTCTAAGATCAAGAATTGACAAATGGGACCTCATTAAATTACAAAGTTTTTGCAAGGCAAAAGACACTATCAAAAAGACAAAGCGGCAACCAACTAACTGGGAAATGATCTTTACCAACCCTACGTCCGACAGAGGGCTAATATCCAAGATATACAAAGAACTCAAGAAGTTAAACTCCAGAGAGGCAAGTAACCCTATTAAAAATGGGGTACAGAGCTAGACAAAGAGTTCTCACCTGAAGAATATCTAATGGCTGAGAAGCACCTAAAGAGATGCTCATCATCCTTAGTCATTAGGGAAATTCAAATCAAAACAACCCTGAGATTCCATCTCACACCAGTCAGAATGGCTAAGATCAAAAACACAGGAGACAGCAGTTGTTGGCGAGGATGTGGAGAAAGAGGAACACTCCTCCACTGCTGGTGGGATTGCAAGCTGATACAACCACTCTGGAAAGCAGTCTGGTGGTTCCTCTGAAAACTGGGCATGACACTCCCGGAGGATCCTGTTATACCACTCCTGGGCATATACCCAGAGGCTTCCCCTGCATGCAATAAGGACATATGCTCCACTATGTTCATAGCAGCCTTATTTATAATAGCCAGAAGCTGGAAAGAACCCAGATGTCCCTCAACGGAGGAATGGATTCAGAAGATGTGGTATATTTACACAATGGAATACTACTCTGCAATTAAAAACAATGAATTCACGAAATTCCTAGGCAAATGGTCAGAACTTGAAAATATCATCCTTAGTGAGGTAACCCAATCACAAAAGAACACACATGGTATGCAGTCACCGATAAGGGTATATTAACCTAGAATCTCGAAATACCCTAGACACAATTCACATATCAATAGATTTCCAAGAAGATGGAAGGAGAGACCCCTGGTCCTGGAAAGACTGGATGTAGGGGAATGCCAAGACAGAGAAGTGAGAGGGAGTTGAATGGGGAAAAGAGGGAGGGAAGGGGGCTTATGGGACTTTCGGGGAGGGAGGAAACGAGAAAGGGGAAATGATTTTGAATGTAAATAAAAAAAACTTAGAAAATAAGATAAAATTAAAAAAAATTAAAAAAATTAATTCTTCCTTTCTTTTTTAAAAAAGATTTTTTTTATTTATTTATTTATTTATTTATTTAATGTATATGAGTACACTGTAGCTGTACAATGGTTGTGAGCCTTCTTGTGGTTGCTGGGGATTGAATTTAGGACATCTGCTTGCTCTGGTCAACCCCGCTCGCTCCGGTCAGCCTGCTCACTCCAGCCCAAAGATTTTATTTATTATTCTTATATGTAAGTACCCTGCAGCTGTCTTTAGATACACCAGAAGAGGATGTCAGACCTCATTACAGATGGTTGTGAGCCACCATGTGGTTGCTGGGATTTGAACTCAGGACCTTTGGGAGAGCAGTCAGTGCTCTTACCTGCTGAGCCATCTCACCAGCCCAAATTCTTCCTTTCTTAAGCTGTCTTTATCCAGCATGTTGTCACGGTGCCACAAAAGTAACCATTACAAATTTTGTTATCAGTCGAGAAGGAAGCTTCCATATTCCCATGCCTGATATTTGATCAATACGGGCTTTATTAAGAATCCTCTTAAATTGGTTTGACAAGGATTCCTCCCAGGGCTGTAGTTCAGTAATAGATACCTTGCAAGACAGGCATATCACCCCAAAACAATCCTCAGTAACTAAAATCCTCTGTCTTTATTTGACTCCTCTTGCACTGCCCTCTACCCTGTCTGTTGGCTGTGAACTCCCATCTGCCTTTGCTGTGCTTTGAACTGAATCTGATTGGGTGTCTCTTTCCCCTCTTGCAACAATCCCTGCATGGACCTGCTTCTACTCCTCAATAGCAACCACATAAAAAGAATGATACAGACTCCCCGTCACATAAAAGAATACCTGCATAATCCTGGGTGGGCTGCAAAGCCTTCGTTGTCCGGAAATTTCCCTTTGTTTATGCCAAATAATTTGGTGTCTTCTCACTCCTGTAGTTGTACTTCTTGGCCCTAAATAAAAATTCCTTCCACTTATCTCAGTAACAAGATGTATGAAGTTTTGTAGAACTTCAAGGTTTTCTCCTTCTTAGGTTGCCGGGAACATATAATGGCTCTTTCCAAGGAAAGAAAGAATAACAGATGTTTCTGACAGGGGCAGCGGGGGCTGGGGGTGGGTATTTGCTTCACTAACTGATGCCAGTTGCTTAGTTTCCTGTATTTCTGCAAATTGCAGTGATTGTGTGTGTGTGTGTGTGTGTGTGTGTGTGTGTGTGTGTGTGTGTGTGTGAAAGCTGAGTAATAAGGGGAATCTTGCTGAAGAAATTTTAAATAGCAACTACACTCAACTTGCACCTTTCCTACATCAAACACAGAAATGGGCTTAAACAGCAACGTGCACAGTGATGACCAAGTAAATCGTCAGAGTCCGCTTCTTCATGACCAACAGCTTTTAATGTCACGGATGCCAAAGCCTGAGGGAGAACAAGCGCCATCAAATGTATGGAGTACAGTGTTGTCTGTCCCCAGCACACTCAAATGTCCACAAGGCCAACCCAATGGTGGAAAGGATCCCAGTTCTGCGGCCAACCCAATGCTGGAAAGGATCCCAGTTCTGCATTAGAAACGTGCGCGTCCAATGCTGTACCTTGTCTTTCAGCAGAAGCAGAGACACAAAGGAGTGTTGAAGAACCTGTGGGAAGTACCAAGATCCTGCATTTGCTAGACAGTGCAGCACTGACAGCAAACAAAGGAAGCCCACTCTCTCTAGACAGTGCAGCACTAACAGCAAACAAAGGACGCCCACTCTCTCTAGACAGTGCAGCACTAACAGCAAACAAAGGACGCCCACTCTCTCTAGACAGTGCAGCACTAACAGCAAACAAAGGAAGCCCACTCTCTCTAGACAGTGCAGCACTGACAGCAAACAAAGGAAGCCCACTCTCTCTAGACAGTGCAGCACTGACAGCAAACAAAGGAAGCCCACTCTCTCTAGACAGTGCAGCACTGACAGCAAACAAAGGAAGCCCACTCTCTCTAGACAGTGCAGCACTGACAGCAAACAAAGGACGCCCACTCTCTCTAGCTCAGGGCAGGTGTTTTCTTAGCAGTTATCCATAGATCTCTCAACAAACTTCTCACTTTTCTAGATCAGTGAAATTTCTTAACAATTTATCCAATCATTAATGTAATATTTACATCACACAGAGGTATGTGTGTCACTGGGTGTTTCACTCATCAATCTGCCGTCTATGCAAGATATACCTAGCAGAGGCTATAGTCCAGGTAAGTTGGCTGGTGTATTAGAAGCATCAGTGTAAGCCCCGTAGTTACCTTTTACCCTGAACTAGGAAAAGTAGTCATATGAAAATAACTTATTTACCCATAATGCAAAGGGGTGCAACTCTAGCCATTAGAAATATTAAGCCAGAAAAAAAAAAGCTTTTGTTGGTTTATTTCAGGCAATTTTCTTGTAACTGTCTATAGTCAAACCAAATCTCTAGGGGGATTTGGAGACTGAACTTGGAAGGAGAGGCAGTTCAGGATATAGACTCGTAGTTAGGGAGGCACATAGAATTTCCTTAAGAAGAACCACTGCTCTGGGTTCTGGTGTTGGCCAATGCTCCTGGCCGTCCCTTGCTAACACCACAGAAAGAAGGACAAGACGTGCTGCTATGCAACCCTCCCAGCTCTCTTGGGACTGTCGGGGAAAGCCCAGCCTGGGGCCAGGAGACCTGAGAGTGCAGGAGGTGACGGCCTGCTCAGTAAGGCCTTTAGAATTATCTGCTGCTTTCCAGGTCAGGAAACAGTCATATTTTTCTCCTTTTTCCCAGAAGGAGGGTGGGAAACTAAAGACATCAAGAGTGTGGTTCAACCCAGTACACGCAGGCCCAGTTTAAAAGTGAGATTAGAGAATACACTGCGTCCTAAACGTGCAGGGTCTCATAACAGAAAAGGAAACAGGAACATCCCCAAGCCAGCACTCAGTTTTCTCTCAGTGGGCAGATAGTGTGAAACAAGCTTCCTGGGCCTAGAAACTGAAGAGCATTATGAGGCACACACTGGTTTTACATGGTTTGTATTTAGTCTTTAGGCTAGGTCTTCCATTGCACAGGAAAATACAGTTTTAGAATCAAAGGTACCTGGCTACTGGCTGGAAAATGGTGTGATGTGTGTGGCAGCCACTACAGCTCTGGTAGTTGGTGATGGAAGTGCCCTCAGCTTCCGCGCACGCGCACACTTCAATACCGTTCTCAACAAAAGGTAGAACTCTTTCCGTGTCAAATGGCTTCTGCCCACATAGCAAACATCCTAGCGAGGCTGAACAGGCAAAGATACAGATGGACTTTGGTTTTTTGCTTCCATGTAAGATTTTTTTTTAAGATGATGTGTGCCAAGGGGTGATAGGCAAAGAGCGAAGCATGAAGTAGAAAAAAAAAGAAATCTCATACTAGGGAACAGGAGCCTTTGTAGTCATTCACTGATCCTGCCTGACAGAGTGTGGGCATGAGGGTTGGGGTCACGGATGGAGGATATCAGCCTACAAGGCTCTGGAAATCCAGAACATTAAGGTTAAAATAAACACCACCATGTAAACCAGGCACAAATCTAACTACGCCTTAATCCCAAGTGATTTCCCAACCTTTCTACCTGAGCCTGGATGCCTTCGAGCCAACTGTCCCCATCTCTGGACATCCACGTCATTGTCATATACGGGCTGGTTGGGGACAGTGATTACTATTCCAAATATTTCCATCTCAACCCCTACAGTACGTGTGTGTGTGTGTGTGTGTGTGTGTGTGTGTGTGTGTGTGTGTGTGTGTATTCCTTAAACAACATTGTTTTCTTACTCTTTTGGAGACCATAAATACAAGTTCAAAGAGTCAATAAGTTGGAGTTTTCCTGAGACCCATCCCTTACCATGCTAATGACTGCATTCTTTCTATATTCCCATGACCTTGCCCCTATAAGCATTTCCATAACCTAACTAATATGCATTATTTTATTTTATGTTTCAGTTAATGCACAAAGTAAGAGGTTTTTTCCTTGTAGCATTTCATACATATTCTGTTTTTGCTGACCCTCCTCTGTACTGATTTCTCTTCCCTGACCCCGAAGTCATGCCCTTCAGACTCCAGGATCCGGATGCCCTTCCACTCTCATATTACATATATTCCCTCATCTACTTTATCCCCTCCTTTAAAACCTCTTTTTAACCCTCTCTTGTGGGTCTCCTGATAACACTCAGCCCCATAAAAATACACCTATATAAACGTGAGAAGCTTGGATCTGTTGACCTTCTGCAAACAGCTGATCTTCTGAACTCCATGTGGATGAATCTATGTACTTACACCCAAACACTTCTGAAGTTAGGGCATCTCCGTAGTTCTGTGCTCATTCATAAATACATAATCAATAAACTACTTAAGGGTAAGACATATAAGTGAGTAATTTTTCACCTTGGGGAAAAAAATCACTGTTACCCCAGGAGGAATTGTGATACGGATTCAATAATTGGGGTAATTGGAAATAATCTAATTCTCCATAAGAGCAGCAACAGTAAAGTTGACTTATACCGAGAGGTAAAGAGGGCAAGTTTGTATAACGCTGTAAATCAGATTGTGTGTTGACAGAACACTCAGATTTCCAGAACTTGAAGGCATTGCACAGGAAAGTTTAGAATTACTAGAATCCGAGCAGTGCCTCTATATTGAAAATTGCAGCTCAAACTATTTTTATAACAAAAACTTAATGAAAAGGCGTCCTTGTTGAATCTCATTGCTACTGTTAACTCACCTTCCGTGGGACTTGTTCTGCATGAACCAGAGATGCACAACATTGCTGCTTTGGGGAGGAATAATTTTCTAGCACACCTGTTTTGTTTTCTTGGTAGTTTTCAGACTGAAAAAGGAGTAGTCATTTGTGTGGCTTTCATCAAGACTTTCCTCTTAATACATTCCAACCAGCAAGGAATATTTATGGTAACATGCCTGAACCTCACTACCAACTGTTTATCCCCACTAAGAGTCCAGACAGTGGAAAACCATGGCGGTTATCACTGTGGCCTCTCAGAATGCTTATGACTCAGAATGCTTAAATATCCTAAGTCATGGACTGGATGGAAAGAACCAATCTAATAAAAACAACAAACTCTACTAGTAACAAAGGCAGTGGCTCTGAAGATCTCGTCCTCTGGCAAGGTCAGGCAAGGCCTGGATGACAAATACAGTCAGCACTGTCAGCAAGTCTGTTCAAGGCCAGCAGTGAAAGTACATATACTTGCACTAACTCATGTACAAACGCACGCACAAACACCCCAATACACACACACATGTACACAGACACCCAAGTACACACAGGCACTGCTCATACCTGCATGAACATGCAGACACATGCATGTACATGCCGACATATGCGCACACAGACACATGCGCATATGCATGTTTTAACACAGGAATGCATGCGCATGCATGCTTGCACACAGAGAAGCTACCTGTCTTCAGCCTTTTTAATTGTTCAGAGCCAAAGTGCTTGAATTTTCTGTAGGTGAATAGATTCTTAACTTTTCTAGCACATTTAACTGCTGACTTCTGTTTCTTGGTATCTCCATTTTTTATCTGTCTAATTTTTTCCCTATTTTTTTGAATGTACATTAGGACATGTGTCCATTTTGTAGACAAGCCATGACAAACATTGCATTATCCCACTGTTCTCCAGTAACTGTCCCCTAGGACAGAATCCAGCAAAAGAGAGGACAGAAGAGTATAGAATTTCATGATCAAATACAGTTCCCGCTTCAGAGTTCCCACGATGCAAATCAAACCATCACAGACTTTGAGAAGTACAAGGGCAATGGGGAAGCTCTGAAGAGAGCTCGGGAGTCTCTAAACAATCCTACTGCCATTAATGTCCATCCCTCCAGATGTAGGTCCGTTCTGAGGACCACACATGGAAATCGTGGTTCCCACTTATCTGTAATTATTTTCAAAATGACCATCTTTTTTATGTATAACGGATTCCAATATATGACAAACTTCAGGGAAACTTGTGGAATTCAAATGAACACACCACTGACACACAAAACAACAGCAGGCAGTCCCAAAGGATGAGAGTAGTCTGAGCTGCTTACAAATTCCCTATTTCCTCTGGCTCGAAGATGCTGTCCCTCATGCTGGCAGCCACTGAAACCTTAATACGCATTTCTGGGAGACCTGACTCTTCTCAGACTACATATCCAGGACCTGTGCACCTAGATCAGTGTCTCCTGCTGTTCACCATGAGGGCAGTCACCATGCTTCTGTGAAATGAAATTCTTTCTAATTCATGACAGACTGGGTTTGTCGTGCATACTTCAGAGCTCTCTTCTTTCATGGTAAGCTTGTTCCCCTTGGGTGTGGTTTGTTCTCTTAGCAGAGGCAACTGATACATCTTCAAGGCCCTGCAAGTTCCATCACAGACTTTAAAACACTCCTTTCAAATGCCTTACACTGTGCTGTGAGCCAGACTGAAGCCACTGGGCGGTGTTTGTTTTTCTTTCTTTCCTTCCTTCATATCGCTATGGCTTTTACAACAGAATAATTTAAGTGCCAGGGTCTGGTCAGGCCATGAACAGCTTTACAAAGTCTAGGCATTTTGCCAGAAATCTAAACTTTGTTGAACTATGTTAAAAGGTTAAGCATTTCACAGAGTTTGGTCTCCTCCACCCTCACTGTTCTCCCAGCCTCTGACTTTTCCTTAAATGTCTTAAAAAAAAAAACAGAAATGCTGGAGAGAACACATTTGACCCTTACCCTGTAACCATGGTAGGGGTAAAAACCTAAACAAATGTTAATCACCAGGAGAGAGAGAGAGAGAGAGAGAGAGAGAGAGAGAGAGAGAGAGAGAGAGAGAAAGCTGAGGACACAGACTGAGTTTAGTCTGTTTTTAAATGAAATGTTGGATGCTTTCCATAAAATATCACTTAGAAAAATCTCACTAATTACTTATCATAACAATTCTATATCAATGGAGAAGTCTTCCTAAAACTGAATATTAATAAATGTGACACCCTCTCTAGTCCAGCAGGATTATGAAACACCGACTCCCTGCCCCTCCTTTCTGAAACCTTTCCCATGGTGATTTCCTGCTGCATTGGGGATGTTCAATCTTGGGTGGAATGCTTCTCAGCTTTCAAATCCCAGAATCAACAAGGATATTAAAAAGGAGGGAAGTTTTCAAAACCATTGCTTCCCATGTGTGGAACTCAGAAGGTCTTTGTTTTTGAGAGATGACTATTGATGTCAGTAGGGTTGTTTGGAAGATCCCAAGTGCTCCTCAGAGCTCCCCATCACCACACTGCTACTTTTCAAAGTCTGTGATGGTTTGATGTGCACCGTGGGAGCTCTGAGGTTGGAAACCAGGTTGCCCACTGGTTTCCAATTACATTTAATCATGAAATTCTATACTCGTCTGCCTTCTCTTTGGGGTACATATTCCAAGGAGACATTCGCAGGGGAACACAGGCATCATTTAATGCTCATCACAGTCTGTCGACAAAAGGGATACACTTGTGAGTGTAGGGGCCTCTTGACTGTCTTCCATCTTCCATCTCCATTCTCTACAAAACATTTAAACTAAACACAAGCTTCTTATCCTGCTCTGTATGGCTGCTATTAAACCATCTCCTCCTTTCATCCCCAGTTCCTACCCTTTTCTTACTTTCCCGGAAAAAACAAAACCAGCATGTTTAACTACATTGAAGAGCCATTGGGAGCATGTTTTCCCCACATGCATACCCAGCAGTCTCTAGTTGTGAAGCTGGCTCCGTGAGGCAAGACTAAATCCCTTTCCCCTGACGCCTCGGCTTTTCTTTACTTAATCTCCTTTTGAGATCATCTCTGTGACTCTAGCTGATATCTTTTCTGTTAATGCCCTCTTCTGACTCTATTCAGTGGTCATGAGCAAGGTCATAGGGAATTTGCCGGTGTACGAAAGCACCTGTAGTATCACTTACCCATGAGGAAAGAAGCACAAATGCACAAAGGAACATGAAGTCAAGACCGTAGCTGAGTGCCAGGCATCTATTTCAGCTTCCAATGGGTTAGGCTTCAGAATATGATATTAGGCACAACTGGGTAAGGTCTAGCAGGGCTGAGACATCCTGAGAGATGTCTGGGGCTGTGCTATGAGCCTTGAGGAACTAAACTAAGGAAAACACAGTTACTTTCATATGCAGAGAGTAGTTATCTTTTCTTGTGGGGAAATCAGTGTCTCTAGGCACTCATTTGTATCTTTGTCATAATTGGGATTATCTCTTCAAAATGCTCCTTAAGAAGAAATTTTCTCATGCAGAAAATGCATTTTTTTTTACACAGAGATTTAAAGTAAACCACTGGGAGGTCTCTGCTAGATTGCCAAGAGTTTATAAGGTTTCAAATGACGTTAAGAAACATGGTGCCCTTACTTCTCAACAAAAAAAAGCCAATTCAGATAACTCATACACATAGATTGACAATTACATGTGCTATCAAAAATCAGAGCTTCTCTGGAGAAGTGCCTAATGAATATTTGGCTTTTAGGCTGGGTTTCATCTGGAGCCAGGGTTAACAAGAAAAACCATGACCAGAATGGAATGCGAGGTTGGTGCCCTGGGGAGTAGGGGTCCCCAGGCCCGGTGAACTGCCTTTGCTCAGCAGCCCGCAGAGCTGTGCTTGTTTCAGTCTTAGGCAACTTTTGTTTATATCTAGTCCACAGGGTGGGAAGAAAACTAGGAAAAGAACCTGGGTGAGAAAGCAGTTCAAAATATGCTTTACAAGATAAGGGAAAGGGCATGCAAGATCACTTCCAAAAGAAAGCAGATAATGGACAACTTACCAATCAAGAGAAAAACCAAGAAGCTCATGGCCCCAGTGTTATAAATGATAGACTTAGAGAGGCAGTGTTTCTCTGAGACCAGGTTTCCACAGAGGCAGCCAAAGGAGTCTGATGAGTTACCACTTAGTAGAAAGCTTCTCAATAAAACGCTGGCCTATTCCCAATCTTGCACGATGATGATGTAAAAATACTGTCATAGTAATGATACACAAGTAGGTATTTGTGACAAGATAAAGCACAGAATACACACAAGAATTGCTATTCCTGACAAAGAATATCATGAAAAGAAAAATTATAGATCCGGTTGAAGATAACAATTAACGGTTAGTGTTAACTGTTGACTCTACAAGATCTGGACTTACCTAGGAAACAAGCCTCTAGGCACACCCGTAAGGGATTATATTCTTTAGGCTCAATGAAGTAGGAAGACTCACACTAAAAGTGGGTAGAACCATTCCCTAGGCTTGGGTCCTGGACTGTATTAAAAAGAGAAAGCTAACTCATGACAAGCCCTCTTTGCTCCCCGTCTCATTCTCTCTCTCTCTTTCCCCTCCTTTCTCTCTATTCCTTTCTGACTATGCATTCCGCAGCTGCTTCAGACTTCCCCGAGTCATAAATGATATTTTTGACGGAGCCCTTTGTCCCTTAAATTGCTTTAGTCAGGGTATGTTACCACAGAAAGGAAAAGAGATGGAGACAGAGGCCATTTATGTCTTCATTCACTTATTCAGTAAGAAATGGATAATATTTTGCTCTGGGAATTGTATCTGATGCTTATAGGTAGAAAGCTTGATAACTGACCTTAGGAAAATGTCCACAGTAGCGAGTCACACACAGGTTGAAGTTTACTGAAAAGCAAAATTTTAATATTCTCCTGACAACATGGCATAGCCCTACCTTGAAAGTGATTCAGTGACTCACTCGTTCAACAAATGCATGCACATTGCATGAATGAGGGACAGTCGGTTAACTAAACAACAGGAGAAGCTAAAGATAAGCAAGTACAGCTGACCTCTGTCCTAGGGGAGATGACAACTTAGTGAACAAAAGTCACAGGAACATCCCAAGATATGCCTGCTTTTCAGCAGTATGCAGAGTTGTGAGGACACAGCATCAGAAAGGTGTAGGATGTCAGGAACGTATTTCAAAGCTAACATCAAACCGAAAGATCTTCTACTAAGCCTCATTTCAAATGTTCTCTATACAGCCCAATAATGCCATCCTGGGGAGCTAGCCTGTAAAATGGGATCCCCTAGGGAATGTTCGGGATTCAAATTAGCAATGGGTCATTTATGTAAATACACAGAGAGTGGGAGGGAGAGTTTGGTATGGAGCAGAAAGCCTTTAGTAAACAAGACCACAATTGCACGAGCAGGTAATGTTAACACAAGGGTGAGAGACACGGTCAGGTGACCTGAGAACTAAGGGCACCGTGATTTCTGTCAGGATGGATGACTGGGGATTTGGAAGAGGCCAGGGAGGAGGATGCTGAGTTTATAATTCCATCCTATAAAAGCCTAAGAAAGGTCTGTCAGTCCCATAGAAAAGGTTCTGTTCATGGGAATGGTTGTATTCCCTGCCCAGAGGTGGACAGTGTTTAGGATCAGCAGCAGCATCTGCCCCTGCTGCAGAGGAGCACAGCGCTCAGGACAGGCTACAGCATCCGCCCCTGCTGAAGAGGAGCACAGCGCTCAGGAGAGGCTACAGGATCCGCCCCTGCTGCAGAGGAGCACAGCGCTCAGGACAGGCTACAGCATCCGCCCCTGCTGCAGAGGTGCACAGCGTTCAGGACAGGCTACAGCGTCCGCCCCTGCTGCAGAGGTGCACAGCGCTCAGGACAGGCTACAGGGTCCGCCCCTGCTGCAGAGGTGCACAGCGCTCAGGAGAGGCTACAGCATCCGCCCCTGCTGCAGCGGAGCACAGCGCTCAGGAGAGGCTACAGCATCCGCTCCTGCTGCAGAGGAGCACAGCACTCAGGACAGGCTACAGCGTCCGCCCCTGCTGCAGAGGTGCACAGCGCTCAGGACAGGCTACAGCATCCGCCCCTGCTGCAGAGGTGCACAGCGCTCAGGACAGGCTACAGGATCCGCCCCTGCTGCAGAGGTGCACAGCGCTCAGGAGAGGCTACAGCATCCGCCCCTGCTGCAGAGGAGCACAGCGCTCAGGAGAGGCTACAGCGTCCGCCCCTGCTGCAGAGGTGCACAGCGCTCAGGACAGGCTACAGCATCCGCCCCTGCTGCAGAGGAGCACAGCGCTCAGGAGAGGCTACAGCGTCCGCCCCTGCTGCAGAGGAGCACAGCGCTCAGGAGCACCTGCCACCTCCTGGAGACTGAGAAAAGTTTTGTCTCCCTTCAATGTTTTTATAACTCTCTATCTCATTTGTTTTGACACAGGATCTCATGTAGCCCAGGTTGGACTCAAGCTCATTGTATAGCCAAGGTACTTTGAACCACTGATCTGCGTGCCTCCACCTCCCAAGTGCTAGGATTCACCACACTCAGCTCCTCTATACGTTTTAATGATGGCAAACTTAGGAACCAGTGCGATGAATGATAAATAAAATGTTTTCTGTTGCTTCACTCTTTGAGAGCAACTTGCTGAACTGGTTCTTTGTGGTCCCTGGATTTCTTAATATTTTCTACAAATGAGCATGTGTGTTTGGATAACTCCAATACATCATCACATCAGGACACTAACAATGACAGTGCCACCAAAGGCTGTGTGCATTTTCCTAGTACAGTGCTCTGTAACGGAAACACCAACTCACAATTCACGTATGTAATGACACAGTTCTTAGTGCCTTACATCCTCAGCCTTTCCCTTGAATTTCATGATCTTGATCCTTGAGAAACCAACAGGGCAGTTACTTTGTGGTGTGTTCCTCAGCTGGCTTTACTTTGTCTCTGCTTGCTTAGAATCAGATTGTGCATTTTGGAAAGATTATTGCACAAGTGGCACACATCTGATAGGCCTGATAGGCTTATCAGGTGGCCGGCGGCCTATATTGCCCCATTTCTGCTGTGTCTGGTGATCTATATCTCTATCTATACATCTACATCTACATCTATCTATCTATCTATCTATCTATCTATCTATCTATCTATCTATCTATCTATCTATCTATCTACCTATTTGACTTCTCTGACTCTCCAGTATAAAATTTTTATTTATCTCAGAAACTAGAAACTAGCAGTTATTTTGTGAGCTGACAGTTTGAAGTTAAACACGTCTCTAGATCCGTTTTTCATTTCCAATCACTTGTGTACTTAATATTAAATACATTTCTCATTTTCTAATGGAGTTCAACCTATCGTTGTTTTCCCGCTCACACCACCCCGAATATAGCAAGAAGCACACTAAGATGGCATCTGTTTCCTTCTGACAGGTATCCAACGACTTCTGATCACTTGTTACTTCCTAGCACAAGATAAGGCACAGTGTGCTTGAATTAGTATCTCACCAGCTTTTCAAATTAAGGGTTTTGCCTGAAGGTAGTATTAAAATCCCAAATGTGAGTGATAGATGTGTTCATTGTCATTGAATGCATTTGCTCTCATTTTTTCTCAGTTCAGAAAGCTATGAAATACATGTAGATAGATAAACAGATAGATACCTGAAAAACCCTCGTAGTCATGCTTATATATTTAATTACTCTATTTTCTATTATGTCTGTCATGAATTTATCTGTATTATGAATTTGTCTAACATCTATCATCTATCTATGATCTATCCACCAACCTTCTATTCATCTATCTACCTAGCATCTATCTCTATCTACCTACCTATCATCTACCTAAAGTATCTATCACCAATCTATATCATCTATTTTTTCATCCATCTTCTATCATCTATCTATCTATCTATCTATCTATCCATCCATCCATCCATCATCCATCCATCCATCCATCCATCCATCCATCCATCCATCTATCTATCTATGTATCCATCTATCTATCTATCTATCTATCTATCTATCTATCTATCTATCTATCTATCTATCTATCTATCTATCTATCTATCTATCTATCTCTATAAGCATCATTGTAGGTAGATAGTTTAAAAGTTCACATGGGTAGTTACAGGTTCAATTAAACAATACATTTTGTAAATGTTTCTCCCTTCCTAGATTTGTAACTCTCTTAGCCAACGTGAGAGACCCATCTTAATTATTTTTATGTTTACTTCATTACCCAGTTCTGTTATGTATAGGTGCTGCCATCTTCCTCTGTGCCACGGCTACATCCTTTTTCTTAGACAGCTAGGATTCTGTTTTACAAGCTGCCCCCCTACAACAACAGTTCCTCACCACACACAGACTCTGAAGCCTCCCATGGTCACATTGTGAAGCCTGTCTCATCCCACTGAGGTTCTGACAATGCCTTATTATTTTGCTAATCTCCCTTTACTTGGTCTCCCAACATCCTTGCTAGATCACCCACAAACAAGGACTTCCTATTCAAGTGCTGATCTCACTAGAGCCCTCCTCTTCTGAAAGTTTCCCTTATCCTGACATGGCCCCATGTCCCCTTGATGACCAGTCCTCCACATAGATTTATCGCTCATGAGGCTTAGTTGTGATTTTAATCTCACTCCCCTTTCTCTCTTCATGAACATCCTTCTGATTTTGGTCAAGCTTTGCCATTTGACCCAAGCCACTCACTCATTTTACAAGATTCTTTTCCCAGCATGCTAGGATTCTGAAACCTGACACCCTGACATGGGTCATATTCAACCTGCTTGGCTCTAGGTCGCTGAAGTCCTTCTCCAATCCATGCACTCCAGATGCCTGCCTTATTCTGTCACACCTAAGGGATGTAGGGCTAAAGGTTTCCGGAGAGGTTGAGATGGGCTCTGAAATGCAGTTAGCATGGTCAAGGAATGACTTCAGAGATGTCTGCAGACTTGTGATGTTAATGTTTTTCCGTTCTTGTTGCTATGATTTATTGACTCATGTGACTTTAGTGGAGTCAGTGTGTTCATGGGCATCTTATGAGGTATGAATCCACCTCTTCACATATCCGAGGGGCAAATCATTGTACCCTACAGTTGTCTCCTATGAGTAGATAGACTACAACATCTTTGGCCCTTTCCAAAAGGCCAACATCTTGAAAACATTTGACAGCTGCAAACCCAGAGCAAACTATTCATAATTAATAGCAAAGTATGTGAAATTCCCATTTCTCACTCTATAACTTCCTGGCTTCAATCCCAATGCAGTCAGTTGTTTGGATTATAGCTAATATTTGGCAATGTCTTCTTCCCCTTTTCTCTCATTTTTAAATGTATCTTAAGTGGAAGTTAGGCTAGACTAAGAATTCGGATGACCTTTTCATTCATTTTTATAAAATTAGGAAATTAACTTACAAAACTTTGATTTCAAACAAGGATTTAACCTTTTTTATTGTTCAGGGACCTTGGTGCAGGGATGTCTGTGCAGGGCATTTTGCACAAGCGACTCTGAACACTTTTATCCTTCTGTATATCATGTTAAGGCTTCCACTGATATCTTTACACTTGTAGGAATATATTTATTCTGATCGCGCTAAAATATTTTTTAAAACGAAAAATTCAGTATCTATGCCTTAGACAGATGCACTATAATTTCCTTGTTTTAGGGTATCAAGGACTGACTCGGACACGACCAGTTGAAAGGGAAACTGTTAACTTTTGTGCAAACATGAACACTGCCAAACTTAGTTTTCCCAGTGAAGGTTTTTATCTTGATTCAAATCTGCAAGTGCAATTTAAAAAATATCTCTTGTTCCATTTCTGTGCAGAGTGCCGTTTAAAATAAGCAATTTAAAAATCTAAGCTGAATGCCACTCTCCTTCTGCAAACGGGTAATTTCTCTCTCTAAGGAGGAATGAAAGCAACACTTCCACAGATAGGAGCTTACTGCATTAATGAGCTTTTCTGTTTTTCCAAAAGGACAGAGACTGTGATACTTTTAGGAGCATAGTGCCTTTGGGTCGATTTTTCAGAAATCTTCTATGTAAAGCGCTATAAATCTTCTATGTAAAAATTTTATATGAGGATACATCAAACAGAAAGATTCTGTAGCATAACCGAGAGTGTAGACATTTAATAAAGAGCTACCTTCGGCGCTTTATAATTTATTGGTTTCGCTCAGTTTTTAACAATTTAACTGATTCTGTGTGAGATGGTAACAATGGCTTCCTCCCCCTCCTGCTGCCTCAGAATCCTTGTGGATCCTTCCGGTCTTACCTTTTTGACCCTTCTGATCTTAAAACAACACCCATTTTCTGTAGAATAGATAGATGATAAATAGAATTCAGGATGAATAGTAACTTTTTTTGCCAACATTAGTTAGAAAAGGGCAGATGTGCACTGCTGGTTGACTGGCGCGAGCATGCGCATTGTTGACTGAGCTGCAGGAGGATGCTCGTTCCCTGATGAGTGGGGTTTGTAATTCAACAATGCCTCAACTCCGGCTCCCATCCACCTCGGCAAGCATATTCTGGGGCCACACTGATCTTGTGCACACCTCCTATTGCTGTGGACAAATTTTCTAAATGTTCTGTCCTGAAATACATTTGGTGCAAAAAATTAAGCATAACGCAGTTTCCACCTGTTTTCATTTTCATTTCCCAACTTTTTCATTCCTTGGCTAGAACCGATCCTTTCACTTACAATACTTAAACCATTACTCTTACTGAACAGATAGCTGAAATCTAAAATATCTGTTTTAGGAGAGGCCCTGAAACTCTGTGTTTTGTTTGCAATGCAAATGCATAAACACCTCTCTACTTGAATGATTGCAACGATAGCGCCATGCTGATATGTGCATGGACATTAGAGTGCAAGCCTTTGTAGTCTGTGGTAGTCTATGTAAAAAAAAAATTAAGAACAAAAAGTAAGTTTGGTTGAGTTGACTAAATAAAGTTTCAGGAAAATCACATCATATGTGCTCTTATGTAGTTTCCAATTCAAATGGACAAATTTCCCCAAAGGAGAAGTGATCTTTCTCAACTTCACTTTAAATCCTTGAATACATCTGCACTTTAGCTCTTCATGATGGACTAGCCCCCGCCCTCAGGGGCTGAGGCTGGTGAGGGTTTTCAGAAGTAGCAGAATTCTAGGAGCTGGATGCCATTTTGAATGTGCATAATGCAGGTGTCTGGTTGAGCTGCTAGCTTCAGTCCCTCTTTTAAAGCTAGAGTAAGGCTCTGCACAAAGCAGAAAGGTCAAGTTATGCTAATGAGAACCATTTAGTCAGCAGTTTGACACTCACTGGACACTGTAACCAAATAGCAAACAGTATAGGCAGTAAGCCCTGTGCACCAAATGGGTTTTAAAACTATAAAATATGCAGGAATTCCTCCCCAAACCACTGCACTACTGAGCTGCATTCAGCCTAGAGAAGTGATAAGTGACTCCTGCAACTCCAGATGGCCAAGGACAGAGGGGAAGGGTTGCCTCTGTCCAGTGGTACTCTGTATATGAATTGGGGGCTGGGTCAAGAAAATAGTGTAACTAACTACTAAGGATTTTGTTGTGGAGTGGGCACGGCAAATAGAAGAAGGCAGGGAAGTTTTTGAAAACAGTACAAGAATGTACAAAATGTCAGCACAGCACAGATGATGATATAAGACGATAAGGATTTTTTGCCAGTTATCAAAAGGCCACTCAAAGCTTTCTAGATTATTCACAGGACCTCTTCTGAGTCATTCTAATGTTTAAACAATTGATTTTCTCCAGTCCTGCTTTTGAACCCCACTCACATATACACATAGGTTAATACCATTCTTGGGTGGAGTGTGGTGGCTCATGACTGTAATTCTAGCATTCAGGAAGCTGAGTCAGGAGGATTGTGAATTTGGAGTTAGTTAAGATAAAACAAACAAACAAACTAGCTCACTGTGTGTGTGTATGTGTGAGGGGGGTAATGTATTCAAAGTTGTTATATAATTTTTTAATTTTTTTTTATTTTTTTGTTATATAATTTTTAACATCTAGACGGTGAGTGATAAGCAGGGCATGCATGGCGGCTCACTTCTGCAATTCTAGTGTTCAGACAGCAGAGGCTCACCCACCTCTGTGAGCTCAAGGCCAGTCTGGTCTATACACTAGACCCTATCTCAGTGGGAAAATATTAACAACATATATAGATAGATATAGGTCAATGTGTTGGCCGTGCACAGTGATTCTGGTGTGGCCAGTAAGGGGCACCAAGAGAAACGTGAATGAAGACAGATTTGTATCTTTGATGGATGGAAACAGCTTCAGGACAGCCACAGTACCGCAGATACTGTCAGGCTGAAGAACTTTCTTTGTATTTTTTCTATCTCAGGATTGGTTTTGCTGGCCTTGGGTGAAGGATGTTTTTGCAGAATGATGATTCCAGCGACTTTCTGGTAACAAGAATGGAAAAGAGTGGACTCTGAGACTGGGGTACAGTAAATCCTCTGACTGCAGAGTCACAGTTCATGTGACCAAAATAAAACCTATGTTATATTTATACAGCTTTTGAAAACTGTTTAAAATAGTTTCATTATTAAAGACTTCCTGTATTTAACCTTACTAATTTCCTGTAACAATACCATTCTACAATGCACAGTTTCACACACACACACACACACACACACACACACACACACACACACTCAAACACAAACGCACATGTGTGCATACATGCAAACAGGCATGCACGTGTGCGCACACACACACACACACACACACACACACACACACACACACACACACATTTTCCCGTTTGTCTGTTTATTCTTCTCTGAAGCTATGTCATTTTAAGTGTTAGGAGTTTATATCACGCTTTAGTAACTGATCAAGTTTACTCCCATCCATTCCTCTTCCTCCTTAAAGTGCTGCAGCTTTTCCTAACATTACTTTTTTTTTTGTTCCATCTAAGAATACCAATATAAAAAGAAACTCTGGGTTTTATATTAGAATTATTTAATGCTTCAAACTCATGGAAATAGGTTGACATAATCCCCTGAATAAATATATCTAGAATAGACCAGGTCTCCATTTGATCTACATCATTGTACACAGAAGACAAACTCACTCTGCAAGTATTGAAAGTTTTCTTTGCATAAGATCTGTATATTCTTTTTCTCATTAGTGTTATAGCGATAGAGAGAGCTGAAAGAGAGTGTTTAGAAGAAAACAATCTGTTGACTTCCTACCACTTGTTTCTGTCAGCACATGATCTTTCCACATCTAGGGAGGTTTCCTAGATGACTCCTGTTAGTTTTCTGGATTAATTAATATAACAATAAGACAATCATGATGATGTTCCTTCTCTTAGTATCTTTTATTATTGCTCAGTTCTGGCCTTGTACTTTGTCACTTATGTTGTTTTAAGATAAGAATGTCACCAGGCACTACTGTTTGATTTTCTTTTTTGCAGAGGACGATGGCAGTTTATTGCCATCAAATATAATCTTGGTAAGTAGCTTGAGATGGTATGAATTATCTCCAGGAATTATCCTTTGAGTTCTAGCTCGCACCTATGCTTTATATAGAAATAGGCTCAGTTTTACCACAGGCTTTGTAATCTCTGTCCATCATAACTTAGACAATAGTTAATGTCGTTTATAGTCCAATAATTAAAATGACCTTGTATTCTCCATTACACCAAGTCAATTGCTCTTAAATGGACCAAAAATATGGTTTACTGTTATTGCATTTCAGAACTTATCTCCTATGCCTCCCTCACAGGTTTCCTGTGGCGATTGATCAGTCAGCAAGCGAGAGCATTAGGCTCAAGAGGGTAGCAACCAGGAAAAAAACCTTTTCCAAGTGAACTTTTGTTAAAATATTGCACATCCTTTTAAATATTCCCAAACTATTGCTTTTAATATTAATAATAACAGAAGACACGGGAGCCCCTTAAAGAAATTCACGAAATTCTGTATTCTAGAAACTCTTGCTCAAATCATTAGTATTTGTTAAAGATGTTTATGAGGATTATTCTGTCTAAGTTCTCTTTAAAACTGTTACATTTACAGTTGGTTTATATATATACATACATATATATTTCAAAATATATATATATAAAATATAATAATATATATTACAAAACTTAACTCTAGCTCTCTGCTAAATCAAATCTATTTTCTTGCAATGGTCAAAATAAGTATTGTTCAAACGGGGATTGGAGCCAAGTGAATCTGGAGAATCAAGAGGAATGAGCTGGTTTTCTCAGAGTGGAGTGGAATCTGAATGCTAGAGAATGTGGGAGAGGACCACGCCTATCAGTCAGGACCCTGCTTGCCACAGTGTGTCTGTAGAGGTCAAAGACAACCTCAGGCTCTGGCCTTACCGCCCACCTTGTTAGCTGTTGTGTAAGCTAGCATCAGGGCACCCAGGGGCTTTTTTGTCTCTTCCTTCTCTCTTGCTGCAGGAGTTCTGGGATTAGATGCCCACACCTGGCAGTACAGGGCTCTGAAGATGCAAACTAAGCTCCTTATGTGCACGGCAAGCATCCCCACCCCAGTGATCCTCCTTTCTCTCCAACCTTGCTGTGTGAATGGTTTGAGGACTGTCCCTTGGCAGACGGTCGATCTATGCTCCTAATTCACATCAGGTACAAAACTTAATCTTTGAATCAGGTGGTGTGGGTTTCAGTACTCATGAGGCCACTTACTGTGATGTGTCGGTCCACAGTCCTATACATTTTTTTTTTAGTCAGTAAAATGAGATATTGAAAAAAATGTACCAAATGATTCATGTAAAGATGTCAGACTGTGCTTAGCACAGTGATCACAAAGTAAA
Source organism: Tokudaia tokunoshimensis (assembly GCA_036184795.1). Lineage (NCBI taxonomy): Eukaryota > Metazoa > Chordata > Mammalia > Rodentia > Muridae > Tokudaia > Tokudaia tokunoshimensis. Next base: position 5,266,044 of record BTHU01000020.1, on the reverse strand, counting down.
CTTTGGCCGTTGATTCTTCCAATGTCTGCTCAATGCTAAAAAACCCATGACTATTAAAATCTAACTGTAATTGTCAAACTATTTTAAAAATGGAGTATTAGTTTTCATCAGTAAATGTAGTACCTTTTGTCTTGCCAAAAGGTACTAATTCTGACTGTTTAAAGTTAGGATCAACTGTACACAAGTTGAGGAGGGTTAATGAACTGAGTCTCAAAGGACACGTCCTCAACAGTTCCCTTGCCTACTGGAGGCAACAGAAAACACTGGTACCCACTTAGTGAGGTGAGATCTGTGCGGAAATAGCAGAATCATCGTCACTGTAACCGCCCCAGTCTACGTCAGGGCAACCAGGCACACAGTCGGATGAACTCTATCACCCCCTCTTCAGGAGTTTCTACTGCCAGGTCCGTGCTGCACACTCCCAGGCACAAAGCTTTAGTCTTGCCTCATCTATCCACTCACTCATTCTATTAAAGCAAAATATCAAAGGAAATTTGACAGAAATAAGCCAATGCACACCATCGCACCTCATTTTACACAAGCATTAAAAACATGCAAATATCTCATCACATTGATAAATAAATGTCCCTGAGAGCCATTCTCAGGCTTTTATTTTTAGAACATAACTAAGTTTTGTATGGTATCATTTTTGAAAAGAAGGTATATTTCATTTAAATGTGTTTAGACCCTCTAAGGTCTTCTGAAATTTACTGGTCTATTGTTTTCTGAAGTCTCTGGATATATACATCATTAGGCAGTGGTAGTCCTGGGCAGGGCAGTTTGCAGGAAAGCAATTTTTGAGAGTATTGTCTTTAGAACATTTATTTAAATTGGCGTGGTTTTGGAAGCAGAGATATAAACTAATTCCTTGGTAAAGAAGAGGAAGGCTGTCTTGACAGACATAAAGGGAATCATGTGATGCATCAAAAGAGTTTTCAAACCTTTGGGTGCTAATTCCTTCAGATCTGAAGCTGACTGCTGTTTCCTGGGTTAAGACGTGCAACCACAAAACACAGCCACTAGAGGTCAGAGTTTTACATCACCCTGAAAAGACCAGAGTCTGAGACAATGGTATTTCTTTCCAGGCATACTCTAATTTTCTTGATTAAAAAAAAGAGAAAAAAAAACGAGAAAAGTAAGATCGCTGTCATAAGAAGAGATCTGTTGGCACTCAGAAGGAATAAAAACCAACAGCTGAAAACATTTTGCAAATATGGAGAGAAAACAAAAAGCAGGCAGACCAGTCTGAGGATGAAGATTGTGTTGCTATATCCATCTCCTTCAGGAAGACAAAGGTGTGTTAAAACAACACCAGCTACAGCATTAATGATGGTAGCAACAACAAGCAGGGACCAACTTGTATTGGACCAAGTTGTATTGAATACACATTGCATATTATTTAAAAACTCATTTTACAGGTGAAGAGACCAAACACTGAGTTCCGCCGTAACAGCTTTTAGGGGCCTGGAAAATGTTTAAACCTTCTGTAACCACAATCTCCTATTTGAAGGTTTTGCCTGTCTTGCACCCAAGAAAAAAATTAAGTCCAGAGTAGGGAAGAGCTGTTGACATGAAGCTGTTATATGGCTCCCAGCCCTGCTCTCAGCAGCAGGATTTAGAGGCAAATTAACTTCTCAATCTTAGGATTACAAAACAAAATAACCAATAACATACAATCACTATTATCAGAATTATAAAGAAAGATTTTTTTTATGAAAAGAAAAGGGAATTAGGGAAATATATTTATAGCATCAGTAAAACTGTGTAAACTGCATAAAATGTGCGATTATATGGGTAATGAAAGGAATCTGAGAGAAGAACCACATGCACACTAGGATTATAGGGATCATATAGAAAAATGAAGTCCTAAGAAAAGCATGTTTAAAACATTGGCAAATATATAGTGCGAAGTTTGTGTGCTCCAGAAAAGAAGGAGTCAGCTAATCTATGCAGCATCCAGCTGCTGGATAAACCTCACAGCTGTCTTGACTCAAACCTCCTCCCTCACCGTCCAAACTGCAAACATGCAAGTTAAAGAGCATTTTAAATTAGCATTCTTTAAAGCACCCTCTCTTTACCATATGATGGCAGGGAGTCAATTACGGAAAGGCGTTCCTAGCACCACAAACGGAGTGGAGCAGAAGAAAAATGAAACAATAGCATTCCCGTGTGGCTGAGTAAGGCAGGGAGAGGGTTTTGTTCAGAGCAGATGTCTGAGACCAGTACACCCTAGACAGTGATAAAGGCCGATCTTAGGAAGAACATGGCCCGCTTACCCCAACTGGTTCGGACACATAGGAAAGGCGCTCCAACACAGACAGCGCAGGACAGCAGCAGTCACAGAGAATGGGCATCAGGGATCTCCTCAGAGAGTGCAGACCATTGTCCACATGCTGAGCACGGTTCTAGGTACTTGGAACACATCTGTCAATGAAGCAGACAGAAGGTCTGCTCATCTGGAGCTCACATAAATCTGACAGCACAGGAAGAATTCAAAGCGGATCAGGATACAACCTATTTTCTTACTTACATGTCAAGGCAATGCTATCCAATGAAATGCTGGAAGTCACAGCAAAACTCCGAATCTCACTCACACATTCTCTACCACTCATCTTATTTCTCTGTGTGATTATGCATGTATAAACATTTATAAAATTATCAGTCTACAGGTTTGACCACTTATCGATACTTTATTTACCTTTTTGTTTGGGTGGAAATAGGACTTATGTAATACTTGCCCAGCCTTGCGGAGGACATAAGTTTTTGTCACTTCATAAAATGTTAGAAACATTCCTCCAAGTCTGGTGACACATGGATGCCTCCATGTGGAAGAATCTTCCTGACCTTAAAATCTAGGTTCTGGCTCCTCAAAAGCCAACCTCAGAAATGACACTCATGAAGCTGTACTCCAGTTTACAGTCATGGCTGAAGACAATGGCCGTTGAACGGCACAAAAGGTCAAGATCTTCTGATTCCCAGGCTGACAGCTCTATAGGAGAAGTCATTCTTCATATGGAATTCCCTTGAAAACAAAGCCACCATCATGAGGAGAGAGAAAAGGAACAGCCCAATAGACTGTTCATTCCTAGAGATGTCAGTGGCTGCCTAACGCATCCTGTTATCTCTGGTGAGCATGCACTAGATCCTTCTGGGTATTTGCCATAGTTGTGTTCCATATTCGCCTCAGTGTTGAGTCAGTGACTGCTTTCCGCACTGTCCTCATCCTGTGTACCACCCACACCACATGGCTTATTAACAAAGCTAGTTGCATCCACACTGAAAAGACTTCCACGTACCATTTGGCCCAGACAGCATTTAGCAAGGTTTTACATTTTTTTTTGTAGTCTCTGATTGTGCAGAACCTGTCTTGCCTATACAACTAAAAATTTCCACACCAGATCACCCTTAGAAATGTGCAAGTCCCAGTTGAGGATAAGGCTCAGTGGGCAAAGACTTGTCATACAAGCCTGAAGGCCCAAGTTCACATTCCTATCACTTACATAAAAGCCTGGAACTGGACACAAGTGCCTGAAACCCCAGGGGAAGCAGGGGCAGGAGGCCCTGGGGCCCATGTACGAAGTAAGCACAGGCAAACAGAAGAGAGAGCCTTCTCTTCTGATAAGGATAAGGGAAGGCGTGGAGGAAGGCACTAGACTGACCTCGGACCTCTACACTTGCATACACATGTGTGCATGCACACACATAAACACACACAATCACACAGATACACATACAGACATACACAGACACACACAGACACACACACAGACACACACAGACACACACACAGACACACACACAGACACACACACACAGACACACACACACAGACACACACACATAGACACACAGACACACACACACAGATACACACACACACACACACACACACACACACAAGTGCAAGCCGGCGCCAGCAGAGAGGGATTTACTAATTTTCTGACTCTGGGTGATAAGATTAAACTCCTTTGACTTTTACCTTCCCAGCAATGCTGTTCATGTGCTTTCTAAAATCAGTCCTTTATTTCATAAACTCGTAACTTAGGCTCTTTCCATCTTCCTCGCATCCCGCCATGTACCGCCACTTTCCAAAGTACACTTTTACCTTTTCATGGGTGAACGTTCTCCATCTTTTCTATGTGTACCATATTGTAACTTCACTAATATTGATATCGTAGCCAATAGTGGTGTCTTCAGCGCAAGCGACTATGACAGCAATGGCTCGGGGCAGCGGGAGCACAAGAGACCACACCTGGCCAAACCGTTCCATGTGGGGTTTTATTAGTGGGGGAGAGGATGGACAAGGACGCCGGTGGGAAGAAAGAAGGAAAAAGAAGAGAAAGAGAGGGAGGCGCTACCCAAACATCTACGAACGAAGACGTAACCACAGGTAAAGTAGACCCAGTGAATTCTGGGTATATAGTGCCCATTGCCTTGGCGACAGGCCTATCTGTCGGCTGTCCCCTATGACGTCACGTCACAGGAGGTCTCAGTGATCTTATCCGACAGCTGTGATCCCTGCCACAGCCTTCCTGTGTTGAGGAATACAGTCAGCTCTGCAGGGTCGTGCTTGGGACCATGCGACCAATGAAGTAAACAAGACAACGTGCAAACAGGCAGAGCCTAGAGAGCATTAAGTTGGTGCATCCAAGACTCCGGCTCACAGTCAGGGCTGAGTGCTCACCGCTGCCGGATTTCGTCACTTTAGGGAATGAAAACTTATTAAGGGCATGGCCCCTTTTCTCGTCTTCAGATCGACTTCTCTGTAATCCCTCCTGAGACAGGCAAGCAGAGAGAATGGATTAGTGACCTGTGACTCTGCTGGGTTTGGGTTATGCATACTGCTGTTCAAATAATGCACGTGACAGTCAAACTCCATCACATGCACATACCATGTATATACACCCATTTCTGAACAATGCACCTAGCAACCAGTTAGCAACCCAGAACCCCAACCCACATCAAGTTACAGGTACAACCTTCTCTAAACAACCATGCACAGGACAGGAGCTACTGTTAGCTTCTGGCTTGTATCAACTGCCATGACATAGCCAATATCTTTCTTTGTACACCAAAGTCACCTCAGAACCATACAAAGATTGCTTGCAAAATGCATAAATGCATATCATTAACTTACGATTACTCCTATAACACCTCAAATAGAATTACATACTCTAATCAAAACTAGAAATTTTTTTTTACTGATGGCTTATTTGTCTATCTAACCATTCACTGCAGTACAGGGGGTCTCAACCAGTGGGTTGGGATCCCACAGGAGTCGCGTATCAGTCACCCTGCAATATGATTCTTAACAGTAGCAAAATTACAGTTATAAAGCGGCAAGAAAGTAATTTTATGTTTGGTGGGTCACCACAATGTGAGGAACTTTATTAAGGAGCTGCAGCATTAGGAAAGCTAAGAACCACTGTTCAAGTAATACTCAGCAAATAATATTTAATGAGAATTTTCTTGTCACTCAGTGTGATACTAACATTGACTTAGACATTGTTCTGTGTATAAGGGTACCAATTAACAAGATATATTGACTACCCCAAATCAAGGCAATTCTTATCCGTATTCCAACCAGAGTCATTGATGGGGAAGAATACTATGGAAATACTCATAGCAGAAGGTTATCTTGAAAGGAGAGGTATTGAGGTGGGTCAAAGATTTGGAATAAAACACAGACTTTCAAAAGAGAAAGAAGAAACAAAAGGAGCCGAAGAAAATGTATTTAGAAGAAAACAAACACTCAAAGTGGCTTTCAGTAAAACTCAGTTAAAAATTAAGAGTAATAATAGAAAAGACTCAATCATTCTGGAAACTGAAAATTCTACTCTCAGAAAACAAGTCTCAATCAGTTTTAAAATTTTATATGTAGGTGGCCTTTCACATGTATATAGCTATATATTGGTGTTTTTTATTAGCCAATATAACTTATGAAAACAGATTTTTTTTATGACCCAGACAGTTAAGCGCAATTAATACTCCTGAGAATGGAAGGCCACTGAGAACCCAGCTAATGGACAACACTGGACAGCATGTGAGTGTGGAGAAACTGCGCTGGGACATTTATTTTTGTAGTCTGGGACTTTGTTATCACAATTCTGGATCTAGATGCCTCCTCTAAAAATAAACGTAACAATCTTATTATACAAATAAGGACTCAATGGTTGCTGGAAGGGAACAGACACCTTCCTGTGAGTTACAAACCCAGCTCTTCATTAAAAAGCTATAGTATGCCATTGGCCTTGGGTCTTGTGAGTGATGAAATCTCTTGAGACCTACCGGAACACAAGCATTTCAGCAAGGACACAATAGAAACTAGTTTTCCACAGGCACAAGGAAGCGTTGGGTGACCCATGAGGTGGGAACGTTGTGATCATAAGTCCATGAACGTTGGTTCTCAATCTTCCCATGTGACCCCAGGCTGGACACATGTCACAATGCTTTGCTCTGCTCTAAGTACTCAAGCTTTTCATGCAAACCTCCCATACTTCTTCCCTTCTCTTTCACTCAGGCTCACAAAGGAAACAACATTGAGGAAAATTAAGGTACTAGTGGTTTATTTATAAGGAAGAAAAAGTCACACTAAAATCTTTTAGGGTCGCTCTAGAAAGCCAGGTGAAGCAATTCCTTTAAGTACAGGCAAAGTGGCACTGCAGGATATCCTGGGACACTTTTTTTTTTTGACTCCCAGGTTAGGATCTCTTGTGGATGGGATTGGTGCTGTTAGTATTTTGATGTTAATTCTGCTTTCCTGGGAGGGGCTGCAGACCAGAAATGAGTCATATACTCAGGTGACTTCTTGTGAACCAATCCCTTAATGAATAAAGGAGCCAATCACTGGGTGAGTAGGCGGGACTTCCAGGTTGGACTAAGGAAGAGAGGAAGGAGGAGAGAGTGAGCTTGTTTTTGTATGGGGATAGCGTGAGGATTAGATGTCATGCATTTTCTGGTTATACATCAGGGATTTTTTTTTCTGCTATCAGCCCCATCTTTAAAAACTAATTTATGGAGTAGAGAGATGGCTCAGGGGTTAAGAGCATGCACTACTCTTCCAGAGGTCTTCAGTTTGATTCCCAGCACGTATGCCAGGTAGCTTACAACTGCCTGTAAAGCCAGCTTCAGGGAATCTGAAGCCTCAGGTCTCCTCAGACACCTGAACTCATGTGTATACTCCCTGCCCCCACATATATACATACACATAACAGAAAAAGTAAATAAATAAACCTTTAAAAACATTTCCTATACCTGTTTTTACTGTACTCTGCCATGGCTTCAACCCAAGGCCTCACCCATGCTCCGCCAGGGCTCTTCAGCTGAGCTGCGTCCCTGGTCAGCTTTCCTGTTTTTATAACAAGACTCCTACTCACAACTGGTGGCTGTGACTTCATCCCTGTGCTGAGACTACCAAGGAACATAATGACACACTAATGTCAAGAGCCACACCCCATAACAAAGCACGTGGATAGAATGGACTGAAGACTAAGCAAGCCTTTAAAATTCCTGTTCAAACATCATCAGGTGTGTTAAAGTGTGGACAAGTCCCACACCTTTGAACAAGTGGTTCCATGTCCCTCCAATCTAAAAGATCCTGCGTCAGCGATGAGTGTGTCTGTTTTGTTTGGAAGTCATAAAAATAAAACAAAACAAAAAAACTACCTACTGCAATGAGAATTTTGGTTTCTTAAAAAACCCAGTTATGTTATGTGAATTTTTTTTAAATCCCAGTTATGGGGTATGGGGTTGTTTCAGATTGTCCAGAGCAGCTGACTATGACTGTCTCATGCTCTGTGGGGGGACGGGCATGATTTTTGCCAGCTGCGGATAGTATATGTTTGTAATTCCAGGGACTCTTGAGAGGTACAAATTCGGGAGCCCTGAGAGGGTCCATGGTGATAGCTGCTGCCTGTGCTGCTGCACCCCGTGTTGCTGCTGGTGGTCTCTGCCCCTGCATTTGCTATGGCTGGATTGCTAGAATGCTGGCTTGCTGTTTTTCTGGATTTCTGGTTGGAGATATCCTGAAGGCTCGCCCCAAGGAACTTGACACCCCTAGTCAGCAGGAAATAATCTTAAGAGGTCTATGCTCTCTTTGTCTTTTAACCTTCTTTCTCTCCTACCTTCTGTTGGGGGTTAGTATGGATTGGGGTGGAATAAAGGCTGGAAGGGAGGTAGATAACAGAACCTAATAAATTAGCCCAGAAAGATATGCCTACAATCTACATTGCAAGAGCAGATAGCTCTTGCTAGCTGACAGAGACGGGCTCCCCTGTGTCTCCTCACTCCTTATTTTTGGCAGTCATTGTCAGATTCTGTGCTTCTTCTGGGCTCCTGCCACCTGACAACCACTAGTTTTAGGCTAATTTTGGGTTTGCATATAAAAAACGTCAAGGTCTACAGGGCAACCGCATGACACAAATTAGTTATAAAATAGAGGTAAATGTAAGTTATCTCCTTCTACTCTGTCTTTTCATCCCCATCTTGCTCATACGATCTTAAGAGATTACCGTTGTTCAATTGGAATAACCAACCCCACTTTCTCCGTCACTACCCATGACTGCGTAAGGAAAACAAGGAGCGGATTTCAAAAAGCTTCCCTTCTGAATTGCTGTGTCTTCTGGAAGCAGCAGCAGATGTTTTTGTGGCAGCTGCAGAGGAGCATGGATTAAACCTCTGTGGCATGCCTGAGCCCACACTGCAGACAAGTGAGTTCAGCATTTACCTGTTGTTACCTCTAGATAATACAAAAGACAGCAATATGGTGCTGGCTGTGTAGTGAGGTCAATGAAAGCTGTACTCAGTCATGTAGCATGAAAACATAACTTGTTAAACCAGGAGATCTCTATGAAACTTACCACACTTCCGTAATCATATGTTTCAAATCATATGTAAGTGTGGTCAAGGCCTATACATAAAAATTAGCTCTGCATACACACAGCTTAAATTTGTTTAATATGTTTACATAGGTTTAAACATGATAGGTTTTCATTTCTCCACTGGAAAAATAATTAAATGAATTAATCTATTTTACATAAAAGATTAAGAATTATATATACACGGATGGAGTTCTGTATGATGCTTCAAAACTATAAAATTTAAAACTTCTTTTAGGTATTTTCTATACTGAAAATAATTATTCTCTCTCATGTTTATGATGGCCATAGGAAAAAAATAAATGAAAACTGGTAACCACAAAAAATATGTTCAGCCAGCCACACACCTGTCCAGTTCTGGCTAAATCCAGTTCAATTGAGGTTTGAACTAGAAAATTCAGAACATCTTGGTATATCTGCTTTAAACATTTTTATTCTTTTTATGAGAAGTGGCTCTGGTGTATAGCAAGCGTACATCAAGACTGTAGACTATCCTAAGATGTGACAGAGAGCTAAAAAAGAAAGATTTAAATGTAACATAAAATTAAACACTAAATTCACTATGGTATATTTTAATGACTTTTAGTCATTTCCAGGACAGCCCTCAGATAGCGTGGAGAGTAGTTTTGTTTCAACTTGAATAAGCTAAAGTTTTCTGAAAGGAGTGAACCTCAATTGAGAAAATGTAGCCAATAAGATCTGGTTTTGGAGCATTTTCTTAATTAGTGATTGATGGGGGTGGAGCCACCCCTGGGCTGGTGGTCTTGGGTTCTATGAAAAAGCAGGCTGAGCAAGCCGTGGGGAGCAAGCCAGTAAGCAGCATCCCTCCATGGCCTCTGCACCAGCTCCGGCCTCCAGGTTCCTGCCCTGTGTGAGTTCCTGTCCTGACTTCCTTCAACGATGAACAATAATATGGAAGTGTGAGCCAAATAAACCCTTTCCTCCCCAACTTGCTTTTTGGTCATGGTGTTTCATCGCAGCAATAGAAACCCTAGCCAAGACATTATCTTCTGATTTTCAGGGTAATTTCCATGTCTTGTTACTACTATATTTGATAGCAATGAGTATTTTATCATGCTGTTAAGTATTTTATATGATGTGGTCTTTGACAATGTCTTCTTAAGCCATGAGCAGTTTCTCTGGTATGGATGACCTAGAAGGTCTCTTGACAGCCACAAGAAGAAATCGGGTTCCCGCTCCCACAGCAGCACCAACTCATTTTTGTCAGAAGGGACCCACACACAGCCCTGCACCCTGCTCAGTCTCACATGTTTAAAAACTTGGAACTGGGTCAAACCAAGTCAAATTTCAACCTCTAGGCTGATGATCTGATAGCACTGTGCGTAAAACCAAATTGGCAGCTTCTCATAGAGACTGTGGTTAAATCCTTTAGCACAGGTTGCAGTCACTCCACCAGCTGGTTTCTCTGAAACCCAGACCCTAAGAGAGGCAACCTTCATCCTCACATTTGTCTACTGTTGTTCATAACTACTAGATGTGAAGCAAAACAACACAATAAAACCAATCAGCACACAAGCAATTCAACACCCACTAAACACAGGCAGTGCCCTCCCGTGGGCAGCAAGGCAGCTTCACTTATTTCTTACTCCCAAGACCATATATGTACCGATTAGCTGCAGGAATGCAAAGGGAAGTGTTGACTGGTATGTCTGAACAGCCTGGTCCCTGGCCTAGTGTCACTGAAATGCCACACTCATCGCTGAAGTCTGTTGATAAGACCAATGATGCTAAGCAGCTTTTCCCAGCAGACTTCTATCAGGGGCCCAAGTTGCGAGTTAGCACGTGGGGTGTCCTGTCAGCACAGAGGGTTTACTCCATGAGGAGATCTGAACAAGGTTCAGATGGTGGAAGCAAACAAAAATCCAGGTCAGAAAGGCATGACGGTTTGATTCTCCCAGTTGCATGAGGTGTTGTGAAGAGACAATGTTATTTGGAGGGGATCCTGTTGTGCCTTGGTGAGGAAGAATTGTTTCTCCCATCTTTTCTAAGAGCAACTTGGGAGAGCCTCAGGGAGTTAGAATCCACATACAGAATAGAGCATTATGGGATATTTATATTACCATAAGGCAGCTAGGAACTTTAAAGTATAAAAACAAAAATGAGACAAACAAAACCTCCCATTTTTTCTGGAAACTTCATCCCCAGAGAGTAAGCAAATGTCGCAGGGTGATGTAACTTTGAAAATGAAAAAATTGTGACTGAAAATAATGTGCCCATGGGATTCTCAAGTCGTGGGACCAAATCCAAAGAAGCTCTACATGGAAAAAAATTTAAAAACACAATGTAAAGTTGGGTAAAATCATTTTCACATCATAAAATGGATACAAAATGGGCTAGAAAAAAAAGACAGCATTTTTCTTTAGGGACCACCAAAAGGCTATTGATATTGTCCAAATATTCATCCCAGTTCATGGTTAATGGAGAACATGTGTGGAAAAGTATTTGATGAATAGAGTTTAACCCTCAGTACAGGGCAGATGTGACACACTTGTCTTGAGAACACTTCACTATGAGAACACTTGCTTTTGATTTCCTCCCCAGTTCATTTTTATGTGGAAAAAAAATGATGACTTAGATCCATACTTACCCATCTAGCACTGGAAGTGACAAAGAGATAGGGAATTCCAGAGAGCAAAATTTCTGGAGAAAAGCAATCCTTAACCGAGAGGAAGAAGAGATAAAAGAACTTAGTGTCTGCAATTTTAGTGACTGACATAATCACACCCATGGCATCATCTCCCTAGGGTCATGTGACTCCTTCTAGTATAAGTATGATCAGCTCTCTACAAAAACATCTTAGTACTCTCAAGTGGTGCTCTTAATCAATACAGAGGGAAGCAGAAACTATGGAAGAAGACTGGGGGAAAAGGTCAGTCATTAAAGTGCTTGCCTACAGAAAACAAGCACCTGAGTACAGCACTCAGAACACGCACATGCACGCATGCGCCTCCCCCACGCTACGTGCATGTACACATGCAGATGCATAAATATGCACATACATACACACACATGGATGCACGGAGATGCACGCACACATGCATGCACACACACATATGCACACATACGTGTGTACATATGAACATATATAAATATGCACACATACACTTGTACACACAACAGGAAAAAAGCGACACATTAAGACTTTGTCAGAAACATGAAGGAAAAACACAGAAGACTGTCCTACAGTTAGGACACACACTGCAAAAGATGCTATGACTTTGATAGACTAAGGAAATATCGTCCCAAAAATATCCACATCATCATTTTCTGAAGCTATGAATATACTTCATTATATAGCAAAGGGAGAATAAACAGAAAGATGAAAAGTTATTAACCTTAAAATCTTAAAATCAAGAGGTGAAATCACAGGGTGCTTATAAACAGAAAAGAGACGGAAGAGATGAGGTCAGAGTGGTACAACCTTGGGAGGACTTGATTTGACATCGCTGCCTTCGAGAGAGTTGAGATGACCATGAGCCAAGGAAAAAAGTCCAGAGGAAGCTGGAAAAAGCAAGGAAACAGCAACAGAAAGGAAACCTGCCCCAGGCCTTGACTTTTGTGAGCCCTGGGTAGGATCTTCTCCCACCTCACCAACTGTAAGAGAATACATTTGTTTTCTTAAAGTCTACAAAGTTTGCAGTAATTTATCTTGGCAACCAATAGGAGACTAATATGGATCTTCTGGAGAAAGGAACAGACAGAGACAAAGAAGACTCTACAAATAGCAGAAGGGTCTTTGTAGAGCCTCTCAGCTAGAGGCTGTGCGATAGGACTAATATAAAGAGTCTAGGCAGAAAGGCACTATTCTACTAACTACTGCACAGCAGTTATATATTCACATATCTGCCTCCCAAATGTATTTAGTATTTGGAATCCAGAGCCCAGTATACAATAGGCACAAAATTAATGTTTGTCTAACAGAATTCAGTAAAGAATTTGAAAACACAATAATAAAGCTTATAATTTGTAATCACAATGGAAAAACATTGTAGTGTCTTAAATTTTTTTCTGAGATACAGCCTTAATCTGCAAATTCTTCTCCTAGAACTATGAATGTGTACCACTATGCCCTGCTTAATATTCTTTTAAAATATTTTAAACATAAATTTTATCTATTTATGGGGGAAGGGTAACTGTGTGGGCCACAGCATGTGTGTGGAGGTCAGAGGACAACTTTTGAGTGTTGACACACTCTTTCCGCCGTGTAGGTTCCAGGGCTTGAACTCCGGTGACCAGACTTGGCAGCCAAATGCTTTGACCTGCTGAAACATCTCACCAAACCCTCAGCTACCAATTCTCATTAGAGGAAGTTGTCAAAGTGAACTGTGAAAGTGTAGGTTGGGAGTATATTTAGTATTTACTGATTTTGTTTTTCCTTGGAGGATTTAGAACCATGAGGTGATCAGCTAGGCTTTCACCAACAGCATCTTTCCCTCTATTCTCCTGACTCATTCCTCTGCCAAATAGCCCCCCATCCCTGCCTTCATTTGACAGGTATGCCATGACCCTCTCCTGAACATAAGACAGCTTCCTCCTTGTGGCTGCTTTATCTCCTGGTGGGTTCTTGAGCTTTTCTCCTCATTCCTTGTCTATTGTGAAGTGTGCTCTAATAAACATTGGAGTATAGGTCTTTCTTTGACCTGCCAATTTCATTTTTAAAAAGATGTATAGCCAAGAGAAGGAGTCAGTGGGAAAGACTGGTGGGGAAATAGAACAAAGTAAAGCACGCTTTATGTTCTACATGCTTAAAAATCAATAAAAACTAATCAATTAAATTTAAAAGCAAATGAATGCGTAAAGAAAAAAATGATGTACTTACAATGCTTCTGCTATATAGAAAAGAATAAAATCCCGTGACTCGTGGCAATACAGATAGGCCTAGAAAGCACATCTCTATGAAATAAGCCAGGCACAGAAAGACATTACCACATGACCTCACACATTTAGTCTAAGGAAATTGAGTTTGTAGAAGCCAAGAACTGAGCCAGAGGCCAGGAGAGTAGACAGTAAAGGACAAGAAAAGGTGAGTTGCAGTCAATTATGAATAAGAAGTTCTGTCTTGCATTTTATTACACAGTGTGGTAATTATACACAACAAAAATAGCTAGAAGAAAGAATTATGAAAACTCCTTTTTTTTTAAAAAAATAGTGTATATGGACTAGAGAGATGGCTCAGCTGTTAAAGGCTGGGGGCACAATCAAAAACATGAAACAGTGTATATTTAAGAAATGGTTATGCTTACTTCTATTTTAACATTACACAAAATGTTCATGTATTGAAGTGTCACACGTTACTCCATTTATATGTATGATTTTCCTGCTTCATGTAAGTTAAAAAACTTAATTAGCAAAATACACCAATAAATAGATATATCTAATAATAATTTTTTAGTTGAACAGCATAGGGCATGTTAGCAGGGTGAAACTTAAGAGAATTCTCTGTTTTCTGAAACAGAAACTGAATCTTTCTAAAACACGTGGATCTTTTCTTAAACAAAAATAGGCTTGAACTGAGAAGTAGAAAAAGGAATATCTTGAGTTCAAGGCTTGCTGCGTCTACAAAGTCAATACAAGTCCAGCCTAAACTACATGGGGGAGATTGTGTACCTCCCAAGAAAGTGACATTGGATTTCCTATCTCACCTACTCTGTGTGTGCATGCGCCCTGCACACATCTGAGAGATGTTGTTGTCTGTAGTTGCATTCTTTCCATGTGGAAAATCACCTAACTGAATGGTGAAGACAGAGGCAAAAGTGGAGAAAGCATCCTCTTCTAGTAAAGAATGAGCACGCTCTGCGTGGCAAGGCTGTAGATCTGCACGTGCTGTTAATAAGGATACATTTTCACACAATTGTGTCTCAAGTTGTTCACCCTGTGTGAGAGTTACGCAACACTTAAACTTTCTAGACTGTTTCCCAAGCTGCAGGTTTGATGGATAGTTACCCTCGCTGGAAATATTTTCCTTAGGAATCTGTACTATGTTGCCTCCAACTACCTTGCATTCTAGAAAGGCAAGGCGGCCTCTCTTCCTCTGCTCCCATTGCAAGGGGCATGTTAGTGGCCCCTCATAACAGTCAAGGTGACTTTCATTGCTCAAGATAGAAATCCTTGTCTTTATTGCTGCTCTCCCCAAGCCTTTCAAACATGGTGGTTATCAGCCCTTTCTATAACCATGTTGAAAATGTGCATCTGAGTTAGCTATCAGAAGCTGGAGTTGTCCTTAAGTTAAAACTGAACCATGCCTGGTTTTCTTAGATTTGTTAAGGTACTGGTTCTCTTTATGTCTTAATCTCTCGTTTCTGACAGATGACTGGAATGGTAATTAAGGTTATATAAACAAAAATCGAGCACTAAATGTATTTGGCAAGTTGTTCTTACTTCGGTGCAGCTGGAATAGTAAGTCTCCATAAACAAACCAAGCTTATGAAGAGCACAGTCCAAATTTCCATGGGAATCAGGAAAGTCCAAAATGAAGGAGCAAAGAAAGTGCACCCCAAAAGGCACACTGGCTCCTCAGATTTTTAAGACACAGAAGATACTGTTTAATCATGCCACATGAAATGTGGGTTGTCTTCCATTCATGCCTAAATATGATCTCCAAAGCATTCTGTTTATAGTATTAAAATATATTAATTCCTAATCCTCACACAATACTTAGAGGCAGAGCTTAGTATTAGGCATTAGTATTAGGGTAAATTCCTTGTGATTAAGCCCTGTTGGCTTTAGAAGGAGTGAGAGAGAGACCACATGAGCACCAGGGATGTAGTCCAGGGACTACATCAGTTTGTGACATGCTGTTTGGACCTTGTCCCTCCAGAACTATGAGCCCAAACAAATCTCCTCCTTTATAAAGCACCTTCTCTTGGCTATTTCACTGATGAAGGTTAAAGGATACCATTAAGTTTAGTGCTTACTAGATATCCTAAACTCCCCATTTTGTTGATTAGAAACCCAATCCCCCAGCAATGACAAGAAATAGTGTGAAAATCAGAAGGAACAAGATATTAGAGACAAATAGCCATAGTTTGCTCTCTACTTATGCCACAGATTAGCTGTCACAGTGCCTATTATATAACCTCCTGGAAATAAGCCCCTAATCCACAACATGAAATTAGTAATATCTAGTTATCAGGGAGATTTCAGAACTGAACAGGACAATACAGTTTAGTTGAGTTCCTTGTAAGAGACTGACAGGTGATATTGAGGCTTGATTTATTAACAATGCAGCATTGCTTACAGTGACCTATTACTTAGTTATGCTCTAAAACACTGAGTTATGCTCTACGACACCATCATTATCTTCACCATCCTGTTCAGCAGTCAATTGCAGAAGTCACTCCTAAATCTGTTTACCCAACTTTCATGAAGTCATATTTTCTTCCCTCATATGGAAACACTACTGAAACATAAACCTAAGAAAGTGTGAAGCCCCCTTGGCACTCTAGTTGTGTGAAATACAAAGTTACAGATAAGAATGTACAAAAAAAATGTACAAAAATTCACACAACCCAAAGAAGCAAATCCAATACCATCAAGTCTTGGGCATCAACAGTGTTTCTTTTGAATACTTTCCAATTCAGATTTGGACTAAGTAGTTCTTGGCATTCTTCTCTGACTTCTGTGTACAAGCTGAATGAACACAGAGAAGATGGTTAACTACAGTGCCCCGTTATATCAAGAAAGAACTGGGCTGGAGAGCTGGCTCAGCAGTTAGAGTACTTGCTGCTGTTCCAGAGGACTTGAGGTCAGCTCCCAGCACACACTCAGGGTAGCTTACACTGCAAGTGTCTCACTCCGATGGATCCAGTGCCTCTGACCTCTACAGGCATATGCACCCACATGCACTTACCGATAAGCATGCACACACACACACACACACACACACACACACACATATTAAAAACTCTTTAAGGGAGAACACAGAAGGGCCACTACCTAAGTCAAGAGAAGCAAACTTACAGTGCTATATCTTGATAAGTCAGCAAGACAACATACCTAAAGCAATGTCTGCTTCCTACTGATGCTGTTTTTGGAGAACCCATCTTTCCTCTCTTGTCCTCGTTGGACACAAGAAATAGCACTACTGTATGCTCAGGTGTACAAACTTTCCTGATGAGAAAAGAACTTACAGAAGAGTCTGTCGAGTTAAAACCATTCCACAACCATTTTTATTATGTAAGCAAAACACAGTGAGAACGATTCGGAAAGCCTAATGAACTGAAAGATTAAAGCCATCCATAATCGTACCATCTGAGATAACTATTGTTCATACTCGCTTGTTTTCTGACTTTTCCCAAATACATAAAAATTCATGCAGTGAATACACATAATTTTAAAAACAAATTATACTATAATTCTTTACCACAAAGGAAAAGTAATTAATTTTCCATGTATGTTATTTATAATAATTGTACTCCATATTATATTTTTAAAGGACAGATGGTCCCAGACTTAGAGGTTTTTGCTTAACAGTGATGTAGAAGCAAATGCATTCAGTAAAAACTGTACTTTGAATTTTGAACCTTTTCCATACTAGTGATAAATGATCTGTTACTGTGCATGGATGTGTGTGTGTGTGTAGTGGTGCATATGGGCATGCATATGTGTATGTGTATATAGAAGCAAAAGTACAGCCTTGAACGTCATTCCTCAGTTCTTCCAGCAATTCCCCCCCACCTTTTGTTGAGACAGTTTCTCTAATGGATTAGAGAACTAGGCTAGGCTGCTGGCCACCGAGTCCCAGTAACCTGCTTCCTCAGTCTCCCAAGTGACAGATGTACAAATGTATGCTGTCATGCCCATGACTTTGAGGATCAGAGCGAGCACTTAACCAACATAGCTATCTTCTTATCCTCTGATCTAGCACACTAACCATGACGTCCATCTCTCAATGGATAACCAACGCTCTGCTGGGCGCTGGGATTCTAGTCTATGGTGTCTGGGAGGATAAGTTGATTAAGTGATTCCTTTACTTATCATATGCTCAACTTGTCATAGTGTGAGATATTCCTCCATCACAAGCTGAGGAGCATTTGCTGTCTCCCAGTACTCCGTTATGCAAATACCACGAGTGATTAGTCCATCTGCTATCAATGGACAGTGTAGCTATAAACAATTCCAGTTCTATAAACATCCTTGTTTATACACCTTGACACACTTGATTAAATATTTCCTTAGCCATTAAAAACTTCTCAGAAATGGAAGCACAAAATGAGAGACTGCATATTTTAAGGCTCCACACTTACTTTGTATTAAGGATGTATTTGTAATGTGTTTACTTACATACATTACATACACATATGTGTTACATGTTCATCTACAGAATCAGTGTACTAAGTGACACTCTCAGCAGCAGCCACCAAGGAGTCTCTGTTGTCCTTCGGTTATGACTTCCAAAAAGAAAAGTCCAACGAGACAAGGAGACCCTCTCACTGCTGCCACATTACAAATGTCAAGGGGACAAGAAGAGATGACTCCCAGTTATCCCATGGGTAGACTAAGAACTTATGTGCACTGTGATATCATAGGCCAGCAGAGGAAACATCACCCAGAAACAGTAAAGCAGATGAGAC
The DNA here is from genome assembly GCA_036184795.1 of Tokudaia tokunoshimensis. Lineage (NCBI taxonomy): Eukaryota > Metazoa > Chordata > Mammalia > Rodentia > Muridae > Tokudaia > Tokudaia tokunoshimensis. The sequence continues at coordinate 5,247,575 of BTHU01000020.1, read as the reverse complement.
TTGGTGGGCCCTTTGTTAGTTAGCTTTTGTTGTTACTACGGCAAATATCTACATGAAGTCACTTACGGCAGGCCAGGCCTGTTCCAATTCACAATTCAGAGGCAATAGCTAATTATCATGAGACAGCCTTCATGAAGGAAGAGCATGGGGCAGTTCTGTCATGGCGTATTCACATCTTATCAGAAAACAGAGAGGTTTAGTTCAGAATGGTTTAGCTCATATCACCTTGAAAGGTCCCCAGTGACCTGCTTCCTCATATAGAACCCCACTGTCTAAACAATTTACAGTCTTCTGAAACATCACCCCCAGCTGGGGACCAGCATTTAAACCTATGATCCTGTGGGGAGACAGTTCACACTCATGTTACAGCACTGGGAAGGATGAAAGGTCTGATTTGTATAGGAGTATCTGTCCTGTCTTTCAAAATGGGACAGAAACAAAGGAGTTGGCCAAAAGACCTTTTCTGAATGAGTATGGTGATCCCAGCACTTTCAAGGCAGAGGCAGATGGACCTCTGAGTTCAAAGCCAGCCTTGTATCCAAAGTGAGTTCCAGGACAATCAGGGCTACATAGAAAAACCCTGTCTTGAAAACCAAAATATAAAAGAACCTGTTTTGTTCTCCTCTGGGATTGATGGAGATTTGGAAAAAAGAAAGGTACTCCTAACAGAAGTGAATTGAAATTGCTCTGAATTCTTTATCTATGTACATATATGTACAAACATGATTTTAGACTCAAGTAGTAACATGCTTAAGAGGCAACATAAAACAAAATAAATACCCACTCTCCCTCAAACTGTGGGCTGATTAGGATCATACACTCTCATAAGAGTTAAAGCTGAGAGGCCGGATTACCGTGGACTGAAGCACGGGAGAAAAGAGACTGTCCTCTGCGAGGCAGCCACAAAAGATGCCTTGCTTTGTTACTGTACACACAGCAGCCCAAGGCTGCTTCCCCGTGGAAAACTTTTTAATTCTATCACAGATTTGCTTCCTTATATGGAAACAGAGGTACATTGAGATTTAATACTTTGCCCAAGAGAGTACAAGCAATAAAGGGAGACCTAAATTCAAGCTCATTGACCCTGGCTCTAAAATCAACACTTGTAGCTACTTGAATGCTCTCCTTCTCTTGACGGCTGAATTACAAAACCAGTGTAGTATAGATGGAAGGCCTAGAGACTCAGACTCAAGTCCAGGAACCAGGCTCAGTCAGTGGATGTGGCAAAGTCAAGTTATTGTATTTATCGTCCCCCAATCCAAACAAATAAGCAGAATCCAGACAGGATGGTTCCATTTCTTTTATTTCTGTGATAAAATATCCCGACAAAAACATCTTCAGGGAGAAAAGGTTGTTCTGACTTTTAGCTCCAGAAGGATAGAGTGGGTCTTTGTGGAAGGGAAGGCAGGATGGCGGGACCTGAGTGCCGATCACATCGAGTTTATGCACAAGAACCAGACATAGTAGGAAGTAGAATGAGCTTATAAAACCTCCAAGCCAGTAATGCGCATCTCTAGCAAGTCTCCACCTCCTGTAGATTCCACAGGCTTCCTGAGCAGGGCCATGATCTCAGGACCAAGCATGCAAACCCTCAGTTTCCCCAGTCCCCAATCTTCTAGGGATCTAAGAATCTCAGCTCTCTATTACAAGCTGTAAACCATTTGTTTACTGTTCATAGCTGAACAACGATGATGCTCCAATGAGATGACGGATGAGAAAGTATCTTATAAAGATGCTGTGTTCTTAGAGGGTGTTGTCCATAGTCTCCCGAAGGATGGTACCAAATGGACAATGTAATACACAGACTTGTCTCTGCTTAAGACTGACAGATGTAGGGTGAGTTCTGAAGAGAGCATTTTCTCACACTGGGAATGATGTGAGCTAACACTCCCTAAAGCTATGTGCTCTCTTTCTTAGTCATGCAGTTGTGGATTTGGTCTAATGCTACTTATGTTAATTTGGTCCCCCAAAGTATATGGGAATCCACAAGTCTGCGCATAAGACGCCGAGGGACCCGCCCCTAATTGGTTTTGATTGGTAAATAAAGTTGCCGGCAGCCAATGGCTGGGCAGGAAGACAGAGGCAGGACTTTTAGACTACCTAGGAGAAGGAGAGGAAAGAGAGAACCTCCATGCCAGGAGAGGAGTAAAGACCAGACCTGAGAAGTGCAGGACAGAGAGACAGCCAACATGTAAGAGCCAGGGAAGAGCCCTCTCCCGCCATGGGTCTAGGGCAATGATGATGGAATATAGATTTTAGTAAGTAATAACTCAGGAATATTGGAGGGGGGGCGTTAGACACGGAAGTTTGAGAGTTGCTCAGCCATTGAGCTGTTTAAGGTATATTAAAATATAAGACTGTGGGGTGTGTGTGTGTGTGTGTGTGTGTGTGTGTGCAAGCGCACGTGCATGTATTTCATTTTTATTTGGGAACCCCAGAACACTGCGGCAGGCAGCGAGGAATGCACACCGCAGCCACCAGGATGATTTGATGACAACTGCAACAAGTGCAAACAGCCTCAGTCACAAGTTGGTCTCCAACCTTTCTTAAATTCTTAACAAAAGTTTAAATGTGTTTTCAACATGCAAGACTTCAACCTTCTTCCTCAGCACTGTGTACTTCCTTGGGACTCTCTCCCTCTCTCTCATTCTCTGTCTCTCATTCTCTGTCTCTCTCTTTCTGTCTCTCTCTCTCTCTCTGTCTCTCTCTCTCTTTTTCTCTCTCTCCCCCCCTCTCTTTCCTGTACTCTGTTTCAAGTACAGTAAAGCCCAGGGAGATGCGAAAGACATAGAGTCAATAATTACTCAATAGTTCGATAAGAGCTCAGAATAGGACAAGACTGACTAGACATTGAGAATTTGAGAGAAGTACTGTCTTAAAGTTACATACTAATGCCAGGAAGGTTGCACACCTGTAATTCCAGCACTCAGAGCCCAAGGCAGGAAGATCATAGGTTCTGAACCATCCTGATTTACATAGTGAAACCCTGTCTCAACAAATAAAAGGGTGTTGCTGAGAAGATGGTTCAGTAATTTAAAACACTTGATGCTTTTTTTTTTTTTTTGGAAGACCTGGGTTCTGTTTCCAGCATCTACAAGGCAGTTCACAACCCCCTCTAACTTGAGTTTCAGAGGATTTTATGCCTTATAATCTCCATGGGGACCAAACATATACATGACATATACATGGTGCATGTAAATACATGCAGGTAAAACACTCATACACATAAAATAAATAAATCTACAGGAAAATATAAAGCAGAAAGAAAAGAAGGAAGTGGAAGAAGAAGAGAAGCAGGAGGAAGCAGTCAGAGTCGTACTGTGCATGAAAGAATGGGAGTACTCCTGGCAGTGGACTGAGACAGCATCTATCCTGAGGAAACACTACCGAGTGAGAATTTTGAGCATCAAAGTCATTAAAGAACATGTATGTGGTACCAGCAGACAAAGATAAAACAAACCCAAATAAGCCACTCCCCAAAAGGGAAGACTCCCTTCTCAGAATAATTAGTGAATAATGAGCTTCCATGTTGCTTCTCCAAATGTCCCAAGCATTTGTCACTCTTGAGCAATGTGAACTTCTGCTTTGGCTTGAAAGAAGCCAAACACCGGACACTCTCCTGGGACACCTGTGTAAGCTCAAAGCTTCCGTTTCCTTACCAGTTAATGATCACGTCAAGTTTGTACGATTAGAGCACTTTTACATGGCATCAAGTCATGCTGACCGAAGGCTACCTGTTACTATTAAGTGAGCTAACACACCGAGGTTTTCCCAATATTTATGATACGCAGGAGCTACAATCCCATTATGCATATCATACTGATAATCAGCTGAAGGGAATCCACTGTCTATTAGCCAGAACCTGCCGAGGAATTCCAGACACAGTCACTCATTTTCTATGGCTTTATTTTAAGCACAGAGTAATTCGGGGAAACAGTGGAGAAGCTCCCCATCAGAAATGTATGTAAAGGGGACAAAGGTAAAATAAATGCTACCAAAAAGATACCTTTCTTGTGAGGTGACACATGCCTACTTTGTGTGATAGAAAACACAATTCCAACCTTATTCCTACAGAAGCCAATAGCCTATCACCTTTAGGTTCTGTAGGAGTGCTGAGATTCCTTAGCGGAAGTAATTTCCAGAAGACTGTTCAGGAAGCAGGAAGCGGGTTTGCCCTCCACCTTCCCAGCCTTCTCATTTAATGGCAGGCTGTTTAATTGGTTTTTTTTATTTTTGTTTTTGTTTTTTTAAATACAGCAACATCCGAGACTTAATTAGAAAACAATTATTAAAATCAGTATCACTCCTGAAGACACTGGGAAGAAGCTGAGCAGTAGTTGTGCAAACCTTTAATCCCAGCCCTTAGGTAGCAGAGGCAGGCAGATCCCTGAGTTCAAGGCCAGTCTGGTCTATAGCTCAAGTTCCAGGATAGTCAAGGCTATACAGAAAAACCTTGTCTGGAAAAACCAAAAATCAAAATCAAACAAAACAGAAAGATACTGGGATGAGGCCAAAAACTCATCTTTCCACTCACAATAAATGGAACTCTTGAATAAAAAATTTGGAACTTGCTCACATTTACAATTTGCTCCACTAACAGCACCATGATAGAAATGACCTGCAGATACTGGGTGCTTTTCCTCAGTCTGTAGTGAGAGAGCACTATATTCAGTTCAGAACCTAAAATCTGACATGCATAATAGTTTTTTTCAGTGTGTAATAAATTCTTCTAAGCACAGGAGATATTGTGCTTACTAAAGGTGTGGGTCACTGTGAGTCCAGTCCACCACTGACAATCATCACATAAGCTGCATGAGAGACCTCTGAACTCTCCACGAGGTCATCGCCACCCTGATGAATAATGTCTGAAATAAAAGGAAAAGGCACAAATCATTGCCCAGATGAGGATTTTCAGAATTGGCTTGTTTCCCTGGAAGGAGGCTCTAGTACAGATCTTGTTACATAGGACTTTGGAAATAACTGGCAGCCTGAGGAAGCAAGGCTCACCACTGTAGCTCCATCTACATGTTTACTTACAGTTTCTGAGATTATCATACACTGGTGGACTCTATCACTCCTTATTACTAACTCCTGAAAGTGGCTGTCTGGAAGCACATGATCAGAGAACATCTGTAGAGAAACAAGTAGACATTTTTATGGCCATCCAAGGATGACTTTAGATTATGATTTAAGATGGCATGAGTTTTAAAAAAAATTATATTCAAGAGTTTTGCATTTGGATGCTGAAAAGGTTCAGTGGGCAAGAGTGCCTTCTGTGCAGACATGAGAACCTGGATCCCCAGAACCGATACAAAAAGCTGGGTTTGACTACATATGTGCCCACATAGTCACATGCTTGTAACTCTAGCACTATTGAGGGCAGAAACAGAAGGGTCAGTGGGGTTTGGTGGCCAGCTTAAAAATAGCAGATCCAGGGGTCAATGAGCAGCCCTGCCTCCAGGTAATAAGACAGAAAGTGTCACAGCAGGACACCTGACATCCTCTCATTCAAGAAAGTTAGCTGTGATTATACTAATATTTAGTATGCCCAAGTCCTCAGTATGCCTGTATTTATACACAGTAGTAAACAGGTGAGGCAGCATGGGCCTGGAATAACTGCTGGGGAAGGGAGGCAGAGGAAGTGCGAGTACCACAGGTTCAGTCCAGTCAGTCTGAACACCAAGAGCCCAACACTGCATCTGCCCAGGAGGTTTACCTTTAAGGAACATGGAACTTTCTAGAATCCCCTCAGGAAGGTGAATAAGATTCTTGTGATATCATTAGCCTTTCATGTGATGGGATAAGAGATGATGGATCAATATTCTTAGTGTCCTGAAGGAAAAAAAAAGCTGCATCTGGTAAGTGCTCAGGAAATATTTGCTGTTGCATTAATGTCGTAACTAGCAGGACATTAAGACCATCAGAACGGAAAGTGGATATCTGCCACGGATCTACTAACACATACAAAATAATGTGCCTCAGATCTGTAAGAACTCAGGGAGAGCCTAGAATGTGAACAGTCGAATTTACAATTCCTTTTCCCTTTCATTTCAATCTCAAATTCATACGAGACGGAGGAAATGTAAAAATATTGTGAGCTTTTTCTGTATTCTGAATGAATTAAAAGGTATTGACTAAGACAGGCAGAGACAGTAGAACTTGCTCAAGTTTGAATGATTCTTTCCAGAAGTCCCAGGCTGGGGTCTGTCTACACCCACTTTCTCAAATGCTTACACTAGCAGTGCAGATCCTGTGACCTTAGCTGGAAAGAGCAGACTGCATACCATCTTAGCTCGTAAACAAAAAAATAATCTAAGTTGGCTTGGAAAGGAAGCAACACCGGCCCCACCCCCCTGGAACTGATATTGATGTAAACCAAGTGTGGATGCTAAGGACCATGTGAACTGTTTTTCTCATTTCTCAATAACAGCTTTGTCTAAAGGCTCACATACACATAGCTCCTGGAATGTGTCATAAACATTGTCATTCTCTGTGAGGTAATCAACTGTGCTACAGACATGGTGTGCCACATGAGGAATGCAACAGTTCCTGAAAGGAACACCCAGCCATATTGGATGGTCTTTCAGTAAGTGTGTGTACGTTACGGGAGATGGTCTGTATGGATATAATTAGCGGTGGAAACCCACGAGTCAAGAACAATACTTTCATAGACTCCAGATTTTGTTTTATCTTACCCAAGGAAATGGGATCTTCGTGTTGGTAACTTCCAAGCTGTTCACCTTCTCCCTCAGGGTGATTTTACTTGGCTCTGTGGAGCGGCTTGATAGGATGACAAGTTTGGAACAGAGCGCGCTGTCTGCACCAACTCAATGTGAACATCGCCCCTACGTTATCCAGTTATTAAACCCTATGCATGGTCATCCAGATGAGTAACTGTGGAGACAAAGATGGCGGTGCCACGGGATGAAGAGCCACTCCATGCGCACAAGTGAGAGAAACAACAGTGAGAGAAAGATATACATAGGCGGCTATGCCACGGCCATCTAAACTTCATTCATTTCAGCAGCATTGGTCACGGTTGCTTGATGAATTCTCTCTTGTGACTGGCCGTGACGATCACTCTTGATTGTCAGCTTGACAAGAGTCAAAATCACCGTGAAAATAATCTGTGGGCAAATCTATGAGGGATTCTCACAGTCAAGATTTGCTGTCTGTCACACCGACATAGAATGTGATGTATGGGTGTCCGGTTTGGTGGAAAAGGCAGGCTTTCCATGCTTCCATGGGGCTAGTCTGTAACAGTAGGCAGAATGACATTGTCTACCTTAAATCCAACAGTTAAATTCCAACCAGGCCTTAATTTTTATAGCAATATAATCCATATCGCATGGTGGAGGGACAAAGACTGGGGCTAAAGAGAAGAGAAAGGCCTTGGTGCAGGACTCTCCAGACTCTGGGAAGAGAGTAGGGGCTATTTATGATTCAATTGGAGTCACTGTGCCCCCTTGAATTTCAGAGAACCTTTGAAAGGTTAGTGAATCACTTGGAGGGAAAGAGACTGTTATCTGACACTTCTTCTCTAGGCAGAAAATATGTAAATGCCAATACAGTATTCAAGTTCCCTTGACAGATCAACTAAAGATTTTGGATGAAGGGGGATGAAGAGTGTGATCTGGTATAAATTTCAGCAAGCTGAACTTAATTTTCTACTTAGGGAGGCAACACATAATAGTCATTGTTTAACAGCATTCCGCTTGGGCCTCAAAAATCTCCACAAAAGAAACCTTATGCGGAATTTATGCTCTCTGCTTCTGCCAAAGTTCTAAAAGGCTGAGCATGGCTTGGTGAGCAGTGGACTTGTCTGCTTGTCTGATGGCTCTACTCATCACCTGAGCACATGAGAGGCATTGAGAACCTGGTCAGAGAGAGACCCAGACAAATCAGAGGTGATTCCTAGCATACTAGAATCCAGGGAGGAATAGACCCTGCCCTGGGCGAGTCCATAAGAGACAACTAAGCTAAAAGAAAAAAAAACTTAGAAAGTTAAGGCTGGATAACAACAGAGAAAATGGACAGACTCTGATTACAAGTTAGGACATAACAGTTCTAAAATGGAATCTTCCCCTGGCCAAATAGGTGACTTCTGGGACCGCCTACACCTTCATTTTGAGCATTGTGCTTTTATTTTACACAATGAAGTTGGTGGATTTAATAAGGGAGCATGGATTTTAACACTTGGAGCACACAGCAGCCAGTCTATTAGAGACTCGGGCTAAGACACAGGTGCAACCCCAGGGAGTTGATGGTTTCAGGAGGATGGGAAAGGTTGCCAAATTTCCAACTTCTTAAAGAGTAACTAGAAATAAGGATTTTTTTTTTGTGAAACCTAAGTGTTCAAAACTAGTTCTGTTCCTAAAGCACCCAATTGCTCAAATAAACAAACAAGTCTGTTGCTGTAATATGACCTTGGGTTTGTGTTTGCTCCTTCAGGCAATCAGCAAAGTCTTTAACTCATTTCTAAAGCCTTTTTCCCTCTTTGAAGAGAAATTTAAAGGAATTGTTCCACAAATGACTTGCCCTCCCTATCTATGATCTGTTTCTTCCTTTGCAGAGTGTTTGGGGATGAACTCCCATGCATTTGCCTTCCACCCTGCAGACACAGCTTCCCCTCCTCCTCTGCTGAAGCTATGCATCAAGGCCATCTGGCATCTCCAGACCACAAGCTCAGAAAGCTTGCGGGCCTTGACTGCATTCCTCACCGAGGTGGAGCAACTAAAACTGTTAAAACATGACATTTTGTAAGCCAGTGTCTCTGGTTTCCACCTGTTTCTAATCCCCCACCTCCCCACTAGACACTGTTTCCTCCTTTACTTCTATTTCCCAAATCTGGGTGTTTCCAGAGCCCTAGTTCCCAGCCCTCATAGTTTTCTGAAACTTCTCACCCAGAGAGCACATCCTACAGCTGCAGATATCCCTAGATTCATTTACGTGCACAGACAGCACCTAACCCATTTCTTACGCTCGTGCCCTTCGTGCCTAATGGCCTCTTGGACACCACTACTACAACTAACCTAAACTATCCACAGATCTGACACTCTCCTGATTTTGAAATTATTTTCCCAGCATTCCTTCATGTATCCCAAGTTAAAATCATATTTATCTTTGCCTCACCTCCTTTTCCTTCTAGGCATGATATTAGGATCATTCAAGGATCCTCTTTTGAGGAGGAATTCTACTCTAACTCCTGTTGGACTCAATGTGCCTCCTGCCTGTTTCTTACTTCTTTGATCCAGTCTCTGTCCAGTGCTGTGTCCCGGTTAGCACTGGCATCTCAAGGAGCAATGCTGAATCTTCCTCTGTACTCTGAGCTAAGTCCCTTCATCAGGCTTTCAAAGTCTCATAACTCTTCAGTCTCGGAGTGCATTGTCTAACTTCGCAGCGATGAAACTCTTCCACCCCAGCTGAACCAATCTAATCAGCACTCTCCAAATCCCATGCTTCATCTGTGCTTACACTATCCTTCCTACAATCCCATGTGTTCAGGTCCTACCATGATCCAATTTACATCTCCCAAGGAAATTTTCTGAATTACTAAGCCTGGTCTTATCAGCATGGTACCTTTACTAGGCATCACAAAGCAATCTCCGGAGCGAGCTTGTAAGACCTTTATTATATAGCCTTTAATACATAGGTCTGTGATTACTTGGCAGGATTTCCCTAGTGTTTGATGTCTAGCTTTCTCCATTATTCTCCAGTACCACCTTTGTTCTGAGTCAAGCATTTCTGACGTGAGAGCTGTGTCTGAGTATCTCCCATCCACTAGAAAATGTCTTCCAGTTCTTCTTTTCTTATTAACAATGTACAAATGTTTTCAAGTCAGCTTGTCAAGTTCCTATCTCTCAAAAAGTTTCACTTCAGTTTTTGATTAATTTTAAATCATTGCATTTTAAACTAAGCCCTTCCCCCCTGTGATGTTTGTTTTCTTTCTTGATAAAGCTTCATTTTGTCCATTTGGCACTTGAATTGCTTTTTTTTTTAATTTCTGAAGTTAAAATTTTGAATATTGATCTAAAATGTTCTTTTAATACCAGAACTGAATGGTTATAAATGTCCTTTATTTATTGGTAAGTTGAAGTCTTAATTTTTCAACATTTATATTTTGCATTCTTTTTCTTCCAAATATCTTCATATTTCCCTTAAGAATAAGTTTTCTTATTAGTTGTTTACAACTATACACTTTTCTGTTTTTGTTTTTTTCATATTTTTATTGATTATTTGGGAATTTCACATCATGAATCTCGATCACATTCACCTCCCAGCCCTCCTGGCTCCACCCCCCTTTGTGACACCCCAGTCCCAAGTAAAAGAAGAAAATGTCCAAATTGTGTTGCCCACATACTCACTAAATGTGGCCAAACTCCCAGCGGCCAGACCCCCACCAGAAGTCATCAGTTGTGGGTAGTTACACTTCATATTTTAAAAAGTTCTCTTTGATGACTTTCTGTCTAGGCTATTACTTTCAGGGGGTGCAAACTATATAATTTAATTATATACTTTTAATTAGTATCTTTCAGTTACTGATTTTCTAGTTTCAGTAGTAGAAATTAAACTGAAAAACATGCTCACTAAAACTTCAGTTTCTTGGAAATACTTTGTAAAATTTCAGTTCTTTGAAACTCACTGAGTTGACTTACTGGACCGGAATGTGGTTTACTTGGATGAATATGCATTGTCCGTTAGGTTGAACTGACTGAAGTATTACTACAACTTCTATATTTTTAATTACTTTATCTGTAGTTCTTACATGAATTACTAAGAATATCAACATCGTCAAGTACAACCGGACTTTCTAGGTTCTGTCCTGTTGCCAGTTCATACTAACTAGAACAAAGGGTTTAAAAATCATCTACATATAATTTAGATGTTATCATTTTAAATATTTAAAGCCGTATCTCCTACAGTATTTTGAGAACTAGCCTGTGTTGATTGGAGAATTCTCCTGTGCCTTTGTTCAGTGTATACAATCTCATGATGAAGCTTTGGAATTTAGAATTCCATTCATGAAAGCAATATTTTGGAACTATTTTTATTTTTAAATAATGCATTTATTAGAGAATTATTGAGTCTTATAGATGAATGACTAAATGAAAGTATTCTAACCTGGTAAGACTAAGATAATAATCATTGCATATTTTGATATGTAAATTTATTTGTATTTATTCATATTTATATTGTTTTATTTTTAAAACAATTGTAATATATCATGTCATATTTCACTAAGATATATATTTAAAATACCTGTCAATACAAGAGATATAGTTGTATAATACATGACATAATGAGAGAAGTGAGAGTTTTATTGTGTTCTCTTTTGTAGGTAATTAAATCTTTAAGCTAGATTATATGATTATCGGATTATGTGCTTCAGGATATTCATACTAAGATACTAAGATATTAGAAATAAAATGAATATTCACATCTTAAAAAATGTCATTTACAACTGCAAAGATATTATAATGCTACCCAATATACAAGAATTATAATACAATCTGTACTGGGTAAAATATAGGTTATTCTTGTGCCTACACAAAGATTAGATATTTAAAACAATACAAAAATATCTGCTTAAGATAGACTCATTAATTACATAAAAGGAGTTGTGATTTTTGTATGGACCCCAAATAACATGATTTAAATTCGAGCTGTTGAATCTCTCTCCCTTGAAAGCAGAATAAAACTAGCTTGTTTTTTTTTTAAAGGATTTGTCTGAGCTGTCAGTTTTGTGCTTGAGACTTCTCACACTTAAAAATCTGATGTCCAAGGGCTGGGAAGGATCAGCAGTTAAGAAGCTTGCTGCACATGTGCGAGGGCAGGCATTCTTGTGTTAGCATCCATGGAAAAGCTAGGTGTTGGAACCACTTTGCCTGGAGGTGGATGCAGGAGGACCACAGGGGCTTGGCAAGAGATCTTGCCTCAGAGGCACAAGGTGGGTAGTGAAAGAGGAGGCACCTGAGTCCTCCCAGACACAATGTCTGACACCCCCATACTCACACACGCAAGTGCATATACATCACACATACACACAATATATGAATATAGTATGTATAGTGACTATTCTATTCCTTTTGGCAGATTTCTGTAAGACTTTAGTAACAAACACTGTCTTGTCACACTGCAGTTTTATTTCTTTATTCAACAGAAGCATAACTGAGCGCCTACTAGAACCACATGACAGAGAGCTAACATGGAAAGGCCTGGTCTGCATCTTTAATGAATTGACAGTTTCTATGAGGCATAGACCATGGGACATTGTGTGATTTTTTTCTTAGATATTTTCTATATTTACTTTTCAAATGTTATCCCATTTCCTCATTTCCTCTCTGAAAACCCCCTATCTCATCCCTCTCCCCCTGCTCACTAACCCACCCACTCGCGCTTCCCTGTCTTGGCATTCCCCTACACTGGGGCAATAAGCCTTCACAGGACCAAGGGCCTCTCCTCTCATTGGTGTCCAACAAGGTCATCCTCTGCTACGTATGCAGCTGGAGCCATGGGTTCCTCCATGTGTACTCTTTGGCTGGTGGTTAAGTCCCTGAGAGCTTTGGGGGGGTGGGTGGGACTGGTTGGTTTATATTGTTGTTCCTCCCATGGGACTGAAAATCCCTTGAGCTCCTTGTGTCCTTTCTCTAGTTCCTCCATTGGAGACCCTGTGCTCAGTCTATTGGTTGGCTGTGAGCATCCACCTCTGTATTTGTCAAGCACTGGCAGAGCCTCTCAGGAGACAGCTATATCAGGCTCCTTTCAGCAAGCCTTTCTTAGCATCCACAATAGTGTCAGAGATTGGTGACTGTATCTGGGATGGATTGCCAGGTGGGGCAATCTCTGGATGGCCTTTCTTTCAGTCTCTATTCCACACTTTGTCTCTGTATCTCCTCCCATGGGTATTTTGTTCCCCCTTCTAAGAAGGAACGAAGTATCCACACTTTGGTCTTCCTTCTTCTTGAGCTTCACGAGGTCTGTGAGTTGTATCTTAGGGATTCTGAGCTTCTGGGCTAATATCCACTTATCAGTAAGCGCATGTGTGTTCTTTTGTGTTTGGGTTACCTCATTCAGGATGATATCTTCTAGTTCCATCCATTTGCCTAAGAATTTCATGAAGTCATTGTTTTTAATAGCTGAGTAGTACTCCATTGTGCAAACATACCACATTATCTGTATCCATTCCTCTGTTGAGGGACATCTGAGTTCTTTCTAGCTTCTGGCTATTATAAATATGGTTGTTATGAACATAGTGGAGCATGAGTCCTTATTACATGTTGGAGCATCGTCTGGGTATATGCCAAGGAGTGGTATACTGGGGTCCTCAGATATGTCCAATTTTCTGAGGAATTGCCAAACTGATTTCCAGAGTGGTTGTACTAGCTTGCAATCCCACCGGCAATGGAGGAGTGTTGCTCTTTCTCCACATCCTTGACAGCATCTGCTGTCTCCTGAGTTTTTGATCTTAGTTATTCTGACTGGTGTGAGGTAGAATCTCAGGGTTGTTTTGATTTGCATTTCCCTGATGATTAAGAATGTTTCTTTAGGTGCTTCTCAGCCACTCGGTATTCCTCAGTTGAGAATTTTTTGTTTAGCTTTGTACCCTATTTTTTAATAAGGTTATTTGTTTCTCTGGAGTCTAACTTTTTCAGTTATTTGAATATATTCGATATTATCCCTCTATCGAATGTAGGATTGGTAAAGATCTTTTCCCAATCTGTTGGTTGCCCTTTTCTTCTATTGACAGTGTCCTTTGCCTTACAGAAGCTTTGCAATTTCATGAGGTCCCATTTGTCAGTTCTTGATCTTAGAGCATAAGCTACTGGTGTTCTGTTCAGGAAAATTTCCCCTGTGCCATGTGCTCAAGGCTCTTCCCCACTTTCTATTGGTTTCAGTGTATCTGGTTTTATGTGGAGGTACTTGATCCACTTGGACTTGAGCAATGGATCGATTTGCTTTCTTCTACATGCTAACCGCCAGTTGAACCAGCACCATTTGTTGAAAATGCTGTCTTTTTCCCACTGGATGGTTTTAACTCCTTTGTCAAACATCAAGTGACCATAGGTGTGTGGGTTCATTTCTGGGTCTTTCGTTCTATTCCATTGATCTAAATGCCTGTCACTGTACCAATACCATGCAGTTTTTATCACAATTGCTATGTAGTATAGCTTGAGGTCATGGACGGTGATTCCACCAGAAGTTCTTTTACTGTTGAGAATAGTTTTCGCTATCCTGGTTTTTTTTTTGTTTTTTTTTTTTGTTATTCTAGATGAATTTGGAAATTGCTCTTTCTAACTTTATGAAGAATTGAGTTGGGATTTTTATGGGAATTGCATAGAATCTGTATATTGCTTTTGGCAAGATGGCCATTTTAACTATATTAATCCTACCATTCCATGATCGTGGGAGATCTTTCCATCTTCTGAGGTCTTCTTTGATTTCTTTCTTCAGAGAGTTAAAGTTCTTGTCATACATATCTTTTACTTGCTTAGAGTCACATCAAGGTATTTTATATTATTTGTGACTATTGTGAAGGGTTTTATTTCCCTAATTTCTTTCTCAGCCTGTTTATCCTTTGGGTAGAGGAAGACTACTAATTTGTTTGAGTTAATTTTATATCTGGCCACTTTGCCGAAGTTGTTTATCAGCTGTAAGAGTTCTCTGGTGGAGTTTTGGGGTCACTTATGTCTACTATCATATCATCTGCAAATAGTGATAGTTTGATTTCTTTCTTTCCAATTTTTATCTGTTTGACCTTCTTTTGTTGACTAATTGCTCTAGCTAGAACTTCAAGTACTATGTTGAATAGATAAGGAGAGAGGGAGAAGCCTTGTCTAATCCCTGATTTTAGTGGGATTGCATCAAGTTTCTCTCCATTTAGTTTGTTGTACATTGCTTTTACTTTGTTTGGGTATGGACCTTGAATTCCTGATCTTTCTAAGACTTTTGACATGAAGGGATGCTGAACTTTGTCAAATGCTTTTTCAGCAACTAATGAAATGACCATGTGGTTTTTTGTTTGAGTTTGTTTATATAGTGGATCACACTGATGGATTTCTGTATATTAAACCATCTCTGCATCCCTGGGATGAAAACTACATGATCATGGTGAATGATCATTTTGGTGTGTTCTTGGATTTGGCTGGCAAGAATTTTATTGAGTATTTTTAAGGAATTGGTATTCATAAGGGAAATTGGTCTGAAGTTTTCTTTCTTTGTTAGATCTTTGTGTGGTTTTGGTATCAGCATAATTGTGGCTTCATAGAATGAGTTTGGTAGTATTCCTTCTGTTTTTATTTTGTGGAATAGTTTGAAGAATATTGGTATTAGATCTTCTTTGAAGGTCTGATAGAATTCTGCACTAAACCCATATAGTCCTGGGTATTTTTTGGTTGACAGACTTTTAATGACTGCTTCTATTTCTTTAGGGGTTATGGGATTGTTTGAATGGTTTATCTGACCCAGATTTAACTTTGGTATTTGGTATCTGTCTAGAAAATTGTCCATTTTATCCAGATTTTCCAGTTGTGTTGAGTATAGGCTTTTGTAGTAGGATCTGATGATTTTTTGAATTTCCTCAGTTTCTGTTGTTATGTCTCCTGTTTCATTTCTGATTGTTAATTTGGATAGTGTATCTGTGCCCTCTGGCTACTCTGGGTAAGGGTTTATCTATCTTGTTGATTTTCTCAAAGAACCAGTTCCTGGTTTTGTTGATTCTTTGTATAATTTGATTCTTTTTGTTTCTACTTGGTTGTTTTCAGCCATGCATTTGATTATTCCCTGCTGTATACTCCTCTTGGGTGTGTTAGCTTCTTTTTTGTTCTAGAAACTTCAGATGTGCTGTCAAGCTGCTAGTGTATGCTATCTCCAGTTTCTTTTTTGCAGGCACTCAAGAGCTATGAATTTTCCTCTTAGCACTGCTTTCTTTGTGTTTCAGTATGTTGTGGTTTCATTTTCATTAAATTCTAAAAAGTCTTTAATTTCTTTCTTCATTTCTTCCTTGACCAAGTTATCATTGAATAGACCATTATTCAGCTTCCATGTGTATGTGAGCTTTCCACCACCAGCAGCAAAGAAACCACAAAAATGTGGATGAGCACAACATAACAACAAAAAGTGAAAGAATATTTAACTGTTGGTAACTTTAGGACACAAGAGCATCATGTCTGAGACAGACCCCCTGGAGTTGTGGAGAGATGGCAGGTTACACTTCCTCCCACAGGAACACGGAAAGATGTAGGGGTTAAGAAGTAATAAAATGGGTGCTATAACAATCGAAATCGTCAGGTCCAAAGGAATGTTACTCCTGCAAACTCTGGGCCTCATTTCCCTCTGCCAAAGGAGGCATTCCTCATCACTGTCTGAAGGGACAAATGGCTGTCTGTGGTGCTTACTGTCGTGCCAAAGTGCATGTTGGCCTCCAGGAATCTCAGTATTGTTACTCCTCTTAAATCTTCTCTCCCTGGCTTTACCCTGAACCTCCAGCTCATGCTTCTGCCCCCATTCCTATAGCCATGCATTCTCTTGGTCCTATCTCTGGTCTTCCTCCTTGGGTCCTGTCTCCCTTGATTGTCTCTTAGCCATCTCTCCTCTCCCTCTCCCTCCTTCTCATTACCTCTCCCTCTCCTTCCCCCTCTCCTTTTTCCTCTCCCTCTCCCCTACCTCACTCTTCTCATGGCTAAGTCCATGGCCCTGTTTAGTCTTCTACTTTCTCTGCTCTGGACTCCTGCACTTCCCCTGGCTGTGCTCTCCCTCGCATCTACCGTAGAAACCTTCCCCTCAACTGTACTTGGAGCAGTCATGCCCTCAGTTTATACATCTGATGCCCAAACCCTCAGTTTGTATTAAAATGACTGTGATAAATGAGGATTAACTTTAGAGCTTCACAGGACTAAAATCTACGTGAGTCAGGAAGACGTTAAAGTGAAATGTCAAACAAATGGATCAGTCTCTTCCTGCTATCCTGAGTCACAACTGAAACCATCAACTAAGGGCAGACACAGTAAAGGAGTAACAGTGGGAACAGTCACAGATGAGAAGCCATGAAATACAAATATATTAAATAATACGAATAATAGAAATTATTAAATAATTTACTTAGAACACTGAACAAATCTAAAAGCCTTGTGTCCTGAAAAGCTAAGTTATCTCATGAGTGACTAGAATTCAGAAGCCTTTGAAGAAACTGTATTTGAAAGACCATCTAACTAAAGTGAGATATACTGAGAGATCCCGGAAAAGAAAAGGGGAGGTTTGCCATTTTAGGAGGCTGGCCAGATTAGCTCTGCTACCTTTCCAATATGCAGCAAGTTACTTCCTGTAAGAAGACATTGCACTTTTAGGGGCTTCTGTTTTGTTTTTAATTTTCTTGCATGTGCATACGTGTAGTGTAGTGTGTGTGTGTGTGTGTGTGTGTGTGTGTGTGTGTGTAGGCCAGAGGTTGGTGTCTGATGTCTTCCTCCCTCTCTCTACCACCTCTATGTGGCAGGAGAGTCTCTCACTTGAACCTGGAGCTTACAAATTCAACTAGTCTACCAGCTGGACCAGGGGATCGCCTATCTCTGGTCTCCACCACCGAGATCACAAGAGGGTCTCCACCTACCTACTCAGTGTTTCAGATGCACTAGGAATCTGGCTCCAGGCCCAGACAGTTGCATGAAAGGATTTTCACCCAATGAGCCATCTTCTAAGTCCTTTCATCTCTGAGCTTTAAACACCAGATAGTAAAATAACACTTTTAAAAATGGCTCTTTTGTTTACCATTTTATCTCCAAGACAATGCTTCTCTGAAGGAAAGAGCACGTACTGTGTGGAGTTCATAGGAGCCAAAATGGATATTTACACCCTACATCCTGATGAGTGTGAAGTTCTCATGTTTTCAAAGCACAAAACAAAACAAAACAGCCCCCCCCCAAAAAAAAACCACTTGCCATTCTCCTGTCGTGTCTCTCAGACAAATGTACATTCCTCATCACTATGGCTGCTAAGAATATAGAAGAGAATCAAGAGCCTTTTCTGAGAATGTGTTTAATGGCACTATCATATCAACAAATCTCTGGCATCAACTTCATGTTAAATCTGTCTGAGAACAACGTAACATTCAGTCCAAACTACTGAGTACTTCTGCCAGGTACTCTTTAAGGTTTGTGGGATACAATAATATGGAAAATGCCATGATTATAAAACAAAAACATGTCCACAAAGGCCGTCGTCGACTGCACAGGGAAAAGGTCCAACAAGAATAACATGTAGTAGGGATTTATGAACAGTATAGCCGTCTCCTTAGAGCTTTATGTATCAATGACAATGTACATCCAGTCACAACCCCTGGTGCATTGTGTGGAATGTATAGTCATAAGCCTCAGATCTGCAGGAATATCTGCCTGGACCTACAATGTGTTGCTATGATTAGCAGCAAACAGGCAACAGAGAATTAGAAAGACTAACACTGGAGTTTTTAAATGACCCCAGCTTCGTCTTTGGCTCAGTCAGTAGGTTAATTTGCTTCCAATCCATCCTAACAGTGAAAAAAGAACTCAATTATTGCTCCTAGAAATGCAAACTGAGACTTTTGTAGACCATCAGAGTAAGTCATTGGAGACATCTTGTACCATTAAGGAATATTTTATGTGCAAAAGATTTTGTCTGATGAGTGAAGGAATGTTCTGTAATGATGATATGTTATGGTAGTGGAAATATAAGAAAACATGATTACTTAACATTCTGTGTGGCTTCCAATTTAAAAAAAAAGATTACTAAGGTTATTATAGGCCTTCAAGTCTTTTGCCAGGTGTCCCTGTCTCTGACCTACAGATGAGAGTTCAGGAGGATGAGCAGAGAGAGTGAGAATCTTCAACAACCAAAACATCTACTGTCTGGGCTCTAATTCGAAGGCCATCAGTTTAGGCATTCAGACATTAGACTTCGACCTCTGGCTTACACACACACACACACACACACACACACACACACACTACACATATGCATATGCAAGAAAACATAAAACAAAACAGAAGCCCCTTAAAGTGCAATGTCTTCTTGCAGGAAGTTCACAATTGTATGAGTTTTGGAACCTGTACACAAGAAGGCAGCATTGACTAGGGGAGGAATTGAACTGTATCTGTACCAACTCTAGGGCTGTACCAACTCTATAGAGCTGTATCTACTCTGGGGCTGTACCTACTCTGGGACTGTACCAACTCTGGGACTGTACCTACTCTGGGGCTGTACCGACTCTGGGGCTGTATCTACTCTAGGGCTGTACCTACTCTGGGGCTGTACCTACTCTGGGGCTGTACCTACTCTGGGGCTGTACCTACTCTGGGGCTGTATCTACTCTGGGGCTGTATCTACTCTGGGGCTGTACCTACTCTGGGGCTGTACCAACTCTGGGGCTGTACCTACTCTGGGGCTGTATCGACTCTGGGGCTGTATCTACTCTGGGTCTGTATCTACTCTAGGGCTGTACCTACTCTGGGGCTGTATCTACTCTGGGACTGTACCAACTCTGGGGCTGTACCTACTCTGGGGCTGTATCAACTCTGGGGCTGTATCTACTCTGGGGCTGTATCTACTCTGGGGCTGTATCTACTCTGGGGCTGTATCTACTCTGGGGCTGTATCTACTCTGGGGCTGTACCAACTCTGGGGCTGTACCTACTCTGGGACTGTACCAACTCTGGGGCTGTACCTACTCTGGGGCTGTATCTACTCTGGGGCTGTATCTACTCTAGGGCTGTACCGACTCTGGGGCTGTACCTACTCTGGGACTGTACCAACTCTGGGGCTGTACCTACTCTGGGGCTGTATCGACTCTGGGGCTGTATCTACTCTGGGGCTGTATCTACTCTGGGGCTGTATCTACTCTAGAGCTGTACCTACTCTGGGGCTGTACCTACTCTGGGGCTGTATCTACTCTGGGGCTGTATCTACTCTGGGGCTGTATCTACTCTGGGGCTGTACCTACTCTGGGGCTGTACCTACTCTGGGGCTGTATCTACTCTGAGGCTGTATCTACTCTGAGGCTGTACCTACTCTGGGGCTGTACCTACTCTGAGGCTGTACCTACTCTGGGGCTGTATCTACTCTGAGGCTGTATCTACTCTGAGGCTGTATCTACTCTAGAGCTGTATCTACTCTGGGGCTGTATCTACTCTGAGGCTGTATCTACTCTAGAGCTGTACCTACTCTGAGGCTGTATCTACTCTGGGGCTGTATCTACTCTGAGGCTGTATCTACTCTGGGGCTGTATCTACTCTGAGGCTGTACCTACTCTAGAGCTGTATCTACTCTGGGGCTGTACCTACTCTGGGGCTGTATCTACTCTGGGGCTGTACCTACTCTGGGGCTGTATCTACCCTGGGGCCGTACCTACTCTGGGGCTGTATCTACCCTGGGGCTGTACCTACTCTGGGGCTGTACCTACTCTGAGGCTGTACCTACTCTGGGGCTGTACCTACTCTGGGGCTGTACCTACTCTGGGGCTGTATCTACTCTGGGGCTGTACCTACTCTGGGGCTGTACCTACTCTGGGGCTGTATCTACTCTGGGGCTGTACCTACTCTGGGGCTGTACCTACTCTGGGGCTGTATCTACTCTGGGGCTGTACCTACTCTGGGGCTGTACCTACTCTGGGGCTGTACCTACTCTGGGGCTGTACCTACTCTGGGGCTGTACCTACTCTGGGGCTGTACCTACTCTGGGGCTGTATCTACTCTGGGGCTGTATCTACTCTGGGGCTGTATCTACTCTGGGGCTGTACCTACTCTGGGGCTGTACCTACTCTGGGGCTGTACCTACTCTGGGGCTGTATCTACTCTGGGGCTGGGGAGATGACTCCATAGTCATAGATGACTGCTTGTGCTCAAGTGTAAGAACCTGTGCTCGAATCTCCAGAATCCACATAAAAGCAGAATGTGTGTCACAACTGGAGCATTCTGTAATCCCAGTGCTCCACCAAGCAATGGGAGGCAGAGTCAAGTACATGGTGCTTCCAGGCCACCCAAGTGGTGCACAGCAGGAAAAAAAGTCCCAGACAAGATGAGATGCGAAGACTGAGATCATCCTCCATCCTGCACATGGATGCCATGGTATGTGCCAGCCTGCATCATTTACAGACATGATGCATACATGCGTGCTCACGCATACATTGTATACATTCATACCCATACGAGAGCACGTGTATGCACACACACATACACACACACAGAGAGAGAGAGAGAGAGAGAGAGAGAGAGAGAGAGAGAGTTTACTAAGCCAAAAAACAAAGAAAAGAAAAGAAAAGAAAAGAAAAGAAAAGAAAAGAAAAGAAAAGAAAAGAAAAGAAAAGAAAAGAGGAGAGAAAAAACCCTACTGTGTAACTTAAACTGCGAATGTGACTGGGTTATCGAAGTCTGCCTGGAAACGCAAAACAAGACTTTTCTTTCCCTGAAACAGGACTGAATTCAAAGGATGTTCTAAATGCAAAGGATCTGGGGTAGAGGAACATAATACATACAGCGAAGGAGACCATCCGTGACCACACGCGCACACGCGTGACCACACGCTCTGAGTTTACCGACAGCCACCAGTCGACTGAAAGGGCGGCAGCAAGGACTCCACTTCTCCAGCCTCAATCAGGCCTCAGTCCAGAACCAAGTCACTGCTGTTCTCCTCATTCAGCAAAGTTTCAAAGCTTTAAACAGAGTCCGGGGAATAATCCTCAGGCGGGTGTGACACAGTGGGTCACTTCCACTGAGATCCAAAGCTATTCATTCTTTCTTGCTTAGTAGCGTAAAAGCAGTTTTCAGACAGTATTAAACCTAAAAAAAAATTTATTAATCTGATGGCTAAGTCAGGTAAGAATAATGCTGTTTACCTTACTGTGTCCACTCTCTCCACATAGGCACAGGCTAGCAGCAAAGTTGAACAGTCTCTTCTGGAACGCAGATCCCTACCCCCAAATAAAATAAATATTAAGATGCTACAAAGGGTTTCCTTTTTCCATAAGACCTCTTGTATTATTTGGTTTTGGACAGTGTTTAATTCTGCAATTGAAAATACCACTGAAATCTACCAGCATATTTCCAACTTTAAAATAAGAAATTCTGACCCGAGAATCGTTAGGTGGCTGCCTTGAAGTAGCTGAATTATTTAAAATAGCCTTAGCCTAGTCTTTCGTGAAGTGTGCATACTTTTGCAAGTTTAATACATTTATTTATAAGTTAACAATTTAAAAGTGTGTGTGTGTGTGTGTGTGTGTGCGTGTGCACGATGCATCTATCTCTAAATATTTATGAGTGTACCTCACCATTATGCAAGACCATGAAAAGCACTCTAAATATGGTGAATAGTTTTAAATGGTGATGGAAGAGACTTGATATCCTAATTCTTGACTGCAGTTCAAAGGTCTGTTGGTTTCGGGTCGACATTTCCAATTAAAGAAACCTTTGTGTCATTAATCGGCATAATGCATCCTATTGAAGGATGTTAGGGAATAGGTAATACACGGAGGTGGGTAGACAAGCTACGAAGGACAGGAATCTTAGGATTCTTTGAAAAGCCGAACTTGGTCAAGGTCTTGGTTCAAATGCCCAGTTATTTAGGAATTCTTGAGCATCTGGGTTAGAGAGAGAAATCTCTCTCCAGTCTACCCCTTACTGAAGAGAAAAACTGCTTTCATATCTATGTGGTTGGAAAGGTATCACAAAAAGTGCAGTCAGAAAGGAATCTGACCTGGAAAGTTGATTCTCCATGCCTGTGCCTCTTAAAGGGGGACATGAGGGCAGTCCATCTGCCTGACTGGTTAAATGCTCCACTTTATGACCACGGGGGTGGAGGCATGGATACCAGCCTCTAGACTTACCGTTTATCCGTTATCTATGGACTCAAAATGAACTCCCCTTAAGAGCTGATATGGATTCCTTAAGGAATATGATCTTCTGACATTTTCTTGCCATTTTATATTTGAATAAATTATGGAGAAAGATTAACACCGTAAAAAAAAGTTCCGAAGCAGACTTCATATTCTTGGGAATGCAGAAGAGAAAAAAATATGAACAATTCCCAAAGAAATGGCAGATGAGGGGGAGTCAGTGTTTGTCTGCTACACTGTTGCATAATTTAAAACTTTAGTGGCAGGAATGTTAGCTTTTACTGTTTCATTTTTCTGCATTTAATATGAAGGTCATGGGTATATATTTCTTCTGTAATTACAGCTCACTTTTAGGTAACTCCCACTGCTAGAGACCTGAGCTGGAAAGTTGATGCTGTTCAAAGTAAAATATCAAAATGTCCTTTACTCTTTCCAATACTGAGAAGATGCAAGCAGAGTCAAGACTGCCTTCCTCTGAATTTTAAAATGGAATTTACTTTTAAATGATATACAAAATTATTGCACATCCAACACATGATGTTTGGAGATAGACTTAACGTTGTAAGATGTTTAAAAATCAAGCATACGTGTCTCCTCTAGCATTTATCATTTCTTTGTGATGAAAACAATGTTAAATCCTCTCTTCTAGCCTTTGGAAGTTTATCATTGCTCTCTCTATAGAAAGACTTAAAAATCTTAAATTCTAGAGTTTAAAATTTTTTAATTTTATGTGTGCTTGCGTGTGTGAATGAGTGTATTCTATCAGGTATGTGCAGGTGAGTTGGTTTGAAACAAAGAGATAGACTCCGAGTCAGCAATATTGAGCCAGTGTTGTATTAAGAAAAATATTTAAAAGCATCTCTCCCTAGAGTAATTGAACCAAGAGCGAACCCAAATTTGACTCTCCACTTCATTCTCCCTGTGTAATCATTCTTGTATGATTCTGAATCTGTGCCTGTCTGAAGGCTGTCTTGACAATCAGTCTGCCCCTTGCATGTGTGCTTGAGTGTGTGTGTGCGTGTGTACACATGCTTGAGTGTATGTATGTGTATTTGAGTGTGTAAGTGTGGATGTGTGTGTATGTGTGCTTGAATGTATGTGTTTGTGTGTGTGTATATATGCTTGAGTGTGTGTGTGTGTGTATGCATGTGTGTGTGCTTATGTATGCTTGAGTGTGTGTTTGTGTGTATTCCTAACAAAGGGCTTTGCTCTTGCTTTTATTGAACAAAACAGAAAACACCACATGGGGAAATACCAGGCTACTTTGCAGAAATCTGTAACAGCGCTTTACCAGGGACTGCCGTAACTGACCCAGACAAAGGCTGTCGACCAATCTCTCTGTGTTGCTCTCAATATGTATGGCAGATACTCACTTTATAAGATTGTGTTCATTCTACATTTGATGTTTCCAGAATTTATTAATATAGCATACATATACATATGAGTTACTCAGGGTCGAGGAGCATGGAAGAGTACATCATTTAAGCCATGTAG
Source organism: Tokudaia tokunoshimensis (assembly GCA_036184795.1). Lineage (NCBI taxonomy): Eukaryota > Metazoa > Chordata > Mammalia > Rodentia > Muridae > Tokudaia > Tokudaia tokunoshimensis. The sequence goes on along the minus strand of BTHU01000020.1, from coordinate 5,223,230 downwards.
TAGCTTAGGTTGTAAGGGCTGATAACCTGGAAAATCCAAGGAAGTTAAGCAGGCTGTTCCATTGGTTTTTTTTTTAATGGTAGGTTAAACAAACAGGTTAAATTAGGATAGCAGGCTTAAGTCCTAAGTGACCTCAGAGTTTATTATTAACTTTGGATATGAGGTCCAGTAAAAGTTCCAGTCTCTTGGAATGTAGGATTTTTTTCATAATAATGTGTCACTATATGTGAGTGCTCATGGAAACCATTAGAGGATGCTGGATCCTTTGGGACCAGAGTAACAGGCAATTATGAGTCACCATGTGGGTTCTGGGAATCAAACCTAGGTTCTCTGAAAGAACTTTTAATCCCTAGGCCATCCCTCCAGTCCCCTCTAATTTTACTGATAAATTACCGCAAAAATAATGTCCCCAAAACACACTAAAGTATCATTCTCATGTTCTCTTTGGTTTTATGAATACAACTTTTCCCACATAATTTTATCCATAAATTATTATAACTTCTTACATAATTTCAATGATACTGTTACCTTTTATATTCATAATTTTTATTAAAATTAATATTCAACTAGTGAATTTTCTCATTTGGGGCTATATACTAACATAAAATGTTGAACGTTTAAAACAACTATGTATTTTCTGAGGCTCTCCACACCCAGGGAAGACCCTGAGACCATTGTACAAGAAAGCCAACCTGCTCTAATCCATCCCTTCTAACCATGTAGATTTATCTGCATTCTCTCATATAATTAGCTTCATAAAAGTTTTCAAGATTTTGTGTGCCTTGCCTAATTTTCACCAATATTTTGGGAGTGCTTCCCAAAAATGAGAGACCATCACAACCAGCAAAAAATGATCAAGAGAAACAGAACAGAAAAAACTAAAAGGCACATGTCCTATACCAGCCTGTGGATTATGCCCTGGCCTGGAGAAGCTGGGTTGGCATATGCAGGAGACAGTGACATTCCTTCCTGTGTCCCCAAGGTCACTGCTGTTTATGGGTCTTAGTCTGATTGTGGAACTCCCTGAAGGCACAGAGTCTAGACAAGTTCATTGGGCTGTGTTTTTACACCTTCTCTTGGCACTGGACGCTGAATCCCAGAATTGGGTGAAAACCATTCACCGCAGAATTCTCCCCTGATGGTTTCCACCTGTCAATGCCAGGTGCCTGCCCCACCCACCGCCGCCTGCCAAGGCTGCTGCCTTTTGTGAATAGTTAGGTCACCCTGTCATCACAGTCTAAAAGTGGGAGCAAGGCTTGGAAGTCAGTGAAACTGGCTCTCTTCCAATAGCGTTTCCCAGTATTTACCAAAGAGACAGACACAGTTGCTGAGTCCACTGGGCTCCCTCTGCATAAGTTCTTTTCTGCACATTCAGCTCTCTGTGTTAGTACACATTCTAAGTAGTGCATTCCTTTACCAGAGTACAGTAGACACCAAATGATGAAGTAATTCTTGAAAATATATGTCCCAGTTTGCATAGACACCAAAAATGAGGACAATTGTCTAACAGGAATCAGAGATACTGATGTTTAAGAATACTCCTTTATTTTAATTTAGAATCAGCAAATATCTTAATGATCCAATGCAGGCTACCGTCATTTCATAGAATAATACACAGTAGAAACAATAATGCATTTACCCTCAACAAGTTCAAACAACGGGGTGTCACTGTCCTCGTGGACTTGGAAACAAAATGAGAACTAGCAAGATGATAAGATGGTAAGGGTAAGAAGGATCAGCAGGTAAAGGTGCTTGCCGTAAAGCCGGCTGATCTGATTTCAGTCACCGAGACCTACATGGTGAAAGGACAGAACAGGCTCTCTCAAGTTGTCCTCTGAGCTCCACACGTGTTGTGGTGTATATATGTGCTTGTCTAGAGAGTATATGCATGCACGCATGCGAGCGCGCACGCACGCGCGCGTGCACACACACACACACACACACACACACACACACACTCACACACACACACTCACACTCACACACACACACACTCACACACACATTAGGTAAATAAAGTCATTTTTAAAAATAAAGTTGAGAATTTGGAAACATGACTTGTCCATATCTGCAGCATTTGTGGGGATCGTGGGCCTGATCCTAGGTGCCTTTCTGAACTCCACTACTTTGAGATGATCCTTGCCCAAGAAGCTCAAGGATACAAGACTATTAACCAAAAGAAGCCAGCCATTTAGCCACTGGACCACTTCAGGTCTCTGATGCTCTCTTTATTTATCTATTTTTGCTCCAATTAAGATGATTACAACATGTTGTTTAGCTCATTTGGCAATTTTAGAAAATCCATAACTTAAAAGGTTTTAAGTGGAATTCCAACCTTTTATGGCTCACAAAGTCCGACTTGTGCAAACTGTGACTTTTTGGAGGGTCATCATGACAAAAGAAGAGCAGTAGCCTGTGTATCGTCTTCAGTTAATTAGCAAAAGGCTGGAACAGGAAAGCTTTCTAAGTGTCAGAAAAATACAAACTGATACACTCAGATCTGGAAACTGTCTCCTTAACCCAATGCCTACGCACTCACAGGAAGTTTTAACTCAGTTCAGAAAAAAACATACAGCCCATGTGAAAATGCTCGGAATCATTTAAAGTAATTTAACTTTTGTTGTCACAATGGTTAAATTACACTGAATACTTTTTCTTGCAACCAAGTGACATATTGCATGCTTTATACAGTTTATTGTTTTGTTTTTTATTAGATACTTTATTTACATTTCAAATGTTATCCCCTTTAATTTTGTTTTCATTGAATCCTTGTTCACTTCCAAGGTTTTGCTAAAATGTTATCAATTTATCAGATTTTTTTTTTGTATTTCCAATCTTTGGTCATCATCAGTTCCATCTTCAGAAAGAAATGATCTCTATCCTCTCTGAATCTTCCAAGTGTGCCCATATAATAGTCTTTATAATAGTTCGCCACCTCAGTATACATGTCTCTTCTTCTGTGCCAGACTACAGCTATCCTGGAACTAATCTCTAAAGCCATTTGCACTAGAAATCTACATGACTGATGCAGAAAAATAGCACAGACTACTTGTCTGGGGTGTAATTCAGTGGTAGTGATTGCCTAACACACACAAGGCTTTGGGTTCAATGCCCAGTGCTGTTAAATAAATAAATAAATAAATAATAACATAGACTGCCAATTTGGGAAAATCCCAGACATTTTTAAAAAATTATAGTTTTCACTGAATTTCAGTGGCTGGAGCACTATATATCCTTGTGCTTTTTGTGTACATAAATTTAAAATTTATGGCTAAATTGAGTTGTTTCTTTTATCTTGCAGCTTCAGACCAGCACTGAAAGATACAATGAGGAATAGACCAGGAGACATCAATCTCATTCCCATATACCTCTGGTTAGCTATCTTTACATTAAAGTTGTATTGTGCAGAAGAGAGATTGAAGAAGCAAGTGAGACATTGAAAGACAGAGACTGTTCCCATGGCCTAGACAGTTCCCCCAAGGAACAGGGGAATGAGGGATTCGTCAGGCCAGGACTTAATGGAGCAGCAAGGCATAACCTAGGGAAAAATGCTGACTGAAACCCACCGTCTAGTTCTTGACATTTCCCCACAGCATGTGATAGGATCCAAGGCCTTCCTTAGCCTGAAAGGGAGTCTGATTTTGAGAGCTCTGCCCACAAAACTGTGGTTATTGTTCTGAAAAGAAAACCCCTTGCATTCCCCTTTGTCCTGTATAACTCAGATTCAGTAATAGCCTATAATTTAAAAAAGATTATAGTGGCACCATTTGATAGCTTACAATCTAAAATGTTTTTAAAATACTATCGTTTTTACTTGTTTTAATATCAGAAAGTTCCAACCCAAATCACTACCTTCTGTAATTATACAAAACTAACAAAGGAGATTTTTTTTCAAAAAGTCTAAACTGTGAATTGCTAGCAGTACACACTCTTGGCATCTGCTAAAAAATTTAGCACCAGTTAACTTTAGCAGCCCCTCACCGTATGAGGGTTATTTCTACCACTTATGCCAATATTCACTCTGCTCTCCCACTCACACACTGCACAGAGAGAATTCAAAGAAAAAAAAGCTGAAATTCATCTGCAAAGTCTTCTAGTATTTTGCTAGATTCTTTTATACCCCTCAGGCATAAATAGCACATGAACATATAACAGTGAACTTGCGTTTATAAATGTTTAACAATAAAATTTATTCTTATTTGGCTTTGTTTTTCAAGACAAATAGGCAAAAGCTACTTACAAGTGTATATTTAAGCTAGGACACCTATGTCAAATTCCACTTTTTGTTGTATGAAATGGGAATGGGGCTGAAGTACTACAAACAGCTCATGCTAGCGACTAAAAAGATGGAGGCATCCTGGTGTGGGTACATTGGAGTTTTAACACTATAAATGATTTCGAAAATAAATAATGAACAAATAAGACAAAATTTTCAAATCTTTAGGTGGGTTAACTTTAAATTAGTTCAGAAGTCTCTTCTCATTTACTTCAATAATCAAAAAAAGAAAGAAGGGAAGGAAAGGAATGAAGGAAGGGAGGAAGAAAGAAAGAAAGAAAGAAAGAAAGAAAGAAAGAAAGAAAGAAAGAAAGAAAGAAAGAAAGAAAAGAGAGAAAGAGAAAGAAAACAAAAACAGTCTTTCAACTTCAGTTTTGTTGGGTTTTTGAATTGGCACATGATTCCTTTGACTAACAGTCTATGGCTTTGTGTTAAGAGTTCCTTTTTGTTGATCCCCTTTAGTCTGTCTATGCCTGTCTTCTATGAATTTGCCCTAATTTATTACTGTTGCTGTGATTTAAAAAAAAATAGCTTAACAAGAACAAGTTAAAGGAGGAAAGTGTTTATTTCAGGTCAGAATTCCAGGCTATAGCCCATCAATGTAGGGAAGTCACCCATATCATGCCACAGTCAAGAGCAGAGAAAAAATGAGAAACTAATGCACAGATGCTCACGTCATCGCTTGCTAGCGTTCTGTTCAGTTTCTATATTCTTACACACTCAGGGCCCTTTGCCCAGAAAGTGGTTCTGTGTACAATGGGCTGAGTCTTCCCCCACATTAATTAAGAAAAACAATCCCCCACAAGAAAGCTCACAACCCAACCCAATATAGACTTCCTTCCTGAGATCCTCTTCCCAAGTGATTTAAATAGCATCAAGTTGACAATTACAGCAATGTAGGGGGTGGTGCTGATATCAAGGTCCTGTTTCCCAATTAGTTCTTGATCTGTCAGTAAAGAAAGCCATAGGCCAAGTGCTGGACAGAAGGTACAGATGGGATTTCCAGGTCCTTGGAAGAAAAAGGATGTGGGGAAGGAGAAAAGAATTCACCATGCTTTGGAGGGAGGAGAATCAAGCAACCATGTGAGATCTCAAAATGGAATGGCCACAAAGGTTGCTTCTTACAGTCGGGTGGTCAGGGGAGTTTAGCAACTGAAGTTTAGGGCAGGTGGGAGGGACAGAGATAAGAAACTGATAAGGTCATGATTTCCCAATTGGGAGATAGTAGCATCAGCAACTGTGCCAAGAAGGCAAGTTGAAATTGAACAATTATGTGTTTGTGTCTTTTATCCATGGATTCAAGGGAATCTGAGGGGGATGGTAGTGCAGCCACTTCCTGGAGCAAAGGCCAGTAGCACAAAGCTACACACCACACAGCTGACTCTCACAGAACACTTCTCTTTGGAGAACTGAGTTAGGGAGATGAGCTGGCCCATGATAACATCGCTTATGAGGTGGCCAATCAGAATGCTCCCTTCTCATCTCAACTGTCATAATTGGATGAGTTATTATCGACAAAAAGCTGAACTGTTTGATACAATTATATATAAGCTTGTTGCTAAAGGACATTTCTTTGGGATTAAAATTCAAAAAGTTGTGTTCTTGGGTGCTCTTTTTCATCATATTCAAAATCAACCTGACTAAAAATTAAATCAATAATAAAATAAGATGGAGATGAACAGAAATAAAGTCCATTAGTCAACAGTAGATGCCTTGATTTTATTTCTACCTGGAAATTGACCCATCCTTGGATGGATAACTACACAGTACAAAAAGATTCTATAGTTCACTTTAGATAATCTGAGCTAAGGTTTGGGCAATTGTAACCAATATATAAAAATTGGTGATGTTTTCTAAATCACTTTAAGCTATTACGCTCTCTTGCTCTAAGATAACTGTGGGATAATGAAGCAAGACCAAACAAAATAGTCAATATCAAGAGTGCCTCAGCCTTCTCAAGGTCATTGACAGCCTAAAATGAAAAGGAATGCTTAATTACATGGTTAAGGCAGTTTGAGTTCTCCACATAAACATTATGTTAAGGGCATGTAAGTCCTTCCTACATCATGAGATCTTACAATTTAAAATATCTTTGGGGTTCTGAGACAGTCTAGCAGGTCAGGCACTTACTGCTAAACTAATGGACTGAGTTCCATTTCAAGATTCCCATGATAAGAAAACAGAGCCCACTCCTGAAAATTGTCATCTATTCTCCACCCGCATTCCATGGCATGTTTGTGTGCATATGCACACATTCATGGCACACATGTGCCTGTGCACACACTCACATACTCCCACATACATGCATGCACATTGATATAATTCACAAGTTTTATTGACCCTGTGGTACCCTCCCCCTGCCCTCATTTTGGAAGTAAGTATTCTGAAGTTTGGCAGTAATGATAGAATTATTCAAAAGATCAAGCCTTGATGCTATTTAGTAGCAATGGCATTAAAATTGACCTTGAAGCCAGAATCCAAAATTTACCAGAAATTATGAATTTTGGCCTAGTACATTGTTCACATTATTTTGAGATGAAGTAACTTGGAACTTTCCTACAAATTTGTCGGGGTTTTTGTTTGTTGGTTGTTTTGTTTTAGTAGGGAATTGTTTAGTAATGTACACAAAGTGTTTTGTTCCTTAGTGAGGAAGCCTCCATACAGTGTTTTGTAGGGGTTCCCCTGCGGACACCTGATTAGGTACAAACCGTTCCCAAATACCTGTTTTCACAGAGATCCTTTATTAAGGAGGGAAGAAAGGGTAAAGTGCCTGCTTTCTGACTCAGGCAGAAAAACAGCAGCGAATGGCCTTGCAGAGAAGCACCTAAAGAGATGTTCATCATCCTTAGTCATTAGGGAAATGCAAATCAAAACAACCCTGAGATTCCATCTCACACCAGTCAGGATGGCTAAGATCAAAAACACAGGAGACAGCAGTTGTTGGCGAGGATGTGGAGAAAGAGGAACACTCCTCCACTGCTGGTGGAATTGCAGGCTGGTACAACCACTCTGGAAAGCAGTCTGGCGGCTCCTCAGAAAACTGGGCATGACACTTCCGGAGGATCCGGCTATACCACTCCTGGGCATATACCCAGAGACTTTACCTGCATGCAATAAGGACACATGCTCCACTATGTTCATAGCAGCCTTATTTATAATAGCCAGAAGCTGGAAAGAACCCAGATGTCCCTCAACGGAGGAATGGATTCAGAAGATGTGGTATATTTACACAATGGAATACTACTCTGCAATTAAAAACAATGAATTCACGAAATTCCTAGGCAAATGGTCAGAACTTGAAAATATCATCCTTAGTGAGGTAACCCAATCACAAAAGATCACACATGGTATGAAGTCACTGATAAGGGGATATTGACCCAGAATCTCAGAATACCCTAGACACAATCAGCATATCAATAGATTTCTAAAAAGATGGAAGGAGAGACCCCTGGTCCTGGAAAGACTGGATGTAGGGGAACGCCAGGACAGAGTAATGAGAGGGGGTTGAACGGAGAAAAGAGGGAGGGAAGGGGGCTTATGGGACTTTCGGGGAGGGAGGAAACGGGAAAGGGGAAGTGATTTGGAATGTAAATTAAAAAAAATAAAATAAAATTAAATTAAAAAAAAAAAGAAGCGGAAATAGGCGGAGAGGATGGGGGCAGGGAGGATGGGGGCGGGGCTGTGCTAGACGGCTAGGATTCTGTGGTATATTTTGGTTGGGCATGTTACTTAAGTGAGCCAAAGGGGTTTGTGATCGCCTGACCTCAATACTTTGATAGCTGAACCTTGGTATTCAGCCTCAGGTGGAGGTGGCGGCCAAATAAGGGAATAGACCTAGGTAGCTCGCTTTAGGAATGTAATCTAATGGTGTTTAGCTAGGCAGAGGGGATGAGAGAGAATCGCAAGGCCCGCCAGAGCCATGTTTGCCACGCTCTGCTGGCCAGAGTCCCTTCACTTAGCCCGAGGGTGTCCACTAATTCTTCTGAAAGGAGGACGTATTAGTTAAGTCAAATATCATTAAGCAGACATGCGGAGCTGATGGGTCACTTCAAAGGGTCTCTCTGGATGTTCTAGTTTTCTCTGTAAATCACTACCAGATACAAGAAGGTAAAGATCATTATATTCTAATGAGAATTAGTAAATTTCACTAAATAAAAAGGCAAATTATGCTCTTCCTTGGAATAAGGCTTTGTGCATTGTTCTTTCTGCAAATAGATGGGCTGGATGTATGAAAACATCAGGTCCAGGAACTAGATGACCCTTTATAGGTCAACTGTCAATCAGGCTGCTTACCAAAGCTCCTAGGCGTTTGCTTTTGGATCAGCAAATGTTTTCTCTGTATTCCTATTACAGCTTCTCTGTTTAAGTGCAGAACTATTACTGCTTCAACAGGCATAATTACCATAATTACTATAAAATGTTTAGTGCACATGTGTGGACTTTTAAACTAACTCTTTAATCTTCAGCCAAGAAATTCCATGAAACCAAAGAATCAGATTATTTTCTTTTGAAAATGTTGCATTATTGCATAGAGTGAATTCACAGCCTAGGCAGTGAACCTACAGAGAGACTAGGTCTACTCACTCACCTTGGCTACAAGCAAACAAAAGTTTGATGAGGCAATTGGAATCTTAAAAACCAAACTAAATATTCACTTTAAAACACCTCATTCCGTGCTTTACTTTCAAACTGTTTTAAACTATTTGCTTAGATTCGCTAATATTATTGATTATACTTTATCATCTATTTTTAGGAAACATAGCCCAAAGCAAATTAGTTTTGTTTTATAGTTGCACAAATAAAATGAAATCTTTCAGAATTTGGAGGATTGAAATAGTGAACGAATTTCTTATAGAATTATAATTTTTCCCAAAACCATTTCACACAAATTTCAGTTAGATATTGATAGCCGCTGACTGATCGACATTTATAAAATGGATAGACTGAGCTCCTTCTCACAGTTTCCCTTTGTGCAAATAAACCCCTTAACAGACTAATGACGTCAGCACCATTCCCAGAATCCTGCTTGGTTTCCCATCCCTGCCCCGCTCCCTCCCTCTTTACCGCAACACCAAAGAAATTTGCTAGCGCTAAATCCTATCTGACCTCCTTCTGTAACTTCCAGAAAGTTTCCAAATATAATCTTACCTTTGAGAAATGTGCACAGACTTGCCATACTTTTAATCCATCAGCTGCAGAACGATTTTATTCACTGGGTAAGGGGATCGTGAACTTCGGGCTACTTCAGATGCTCCGTGTGCAGAGAATTCTTGCTGCCTTTTACGCCTTCTCTTCATGCAGCAATCAACTAAAATATAAATAACCCTGCAGCTTTTCACACGCTATCTCCAGATCTCTGCCTCTAGGAAAACCGTCCTGTCAGCTTCCCACAGCAAACCACTTTGCTGTGGCCCAGGAGGTCCGGCAGATCTTGAGATACTCGGGGTCAGCTAAACTCAGCAGCACAAACATTTATATGAGGTCCCAAATGCATGAGTCTACAATGTTCCAAACGTGGGGGGGGGGATTCTCATAAAAAAGTTTTTTAAGAAGAAATCACACATTTTCTCTCACTAGCAAAGGCAATTATAAACCAGAAAACTGGAACTTAAAGGCTCACCGAGTACAGTGCCTCAACTCAATGCTCGTGACCCGGCTCTCCAACAGTCCTTGCTTTCTCTTTGCAAATAAGTTTTTCCACACAATGTAGTTTTAAAGTGCAAATAAATACAAGACCTGGGCACTGTTTGGATTCAGTGATTCATCTTGGAACCAATGCCTTACAGATTATGACATGTAGCACACAGAAAATGGGATTAGAAAAGGTGATGTGGCCAAAGGGTTGTCCTCAGGCTGTAGAAGGCAGGGAAACCCTTCATTATTCTTCCTCTCAGACTGAGGACGCTCATGATAGCTATGTGTCACCTCTAATGTCATCGTCTCCTGCTCAGGCTTTGTCTCCCTGTCTCTCTCTTCCCCCCAGTCCCCCCTCCTTTCTTACCATGGCTTCTAGGACCAAAGAAAGGAAGAAGAGTCTAAGACTGGATGCACCCATCCCTAGTGAATTAATAACCATGCCCAGCCCCAATGCATGCCAAAAGGACTTTTCAATCCCAAAGAGAACATTAAGAATTGTTAATAAGATGTACATTAAAAGTTAAAGCACTGGGCTTTTTATTATTGTTATTGCTATGAAATCTGCTGAAATATTTAGTTTTTAAGGTGTGGTTTAGTAAGTTTTGCACAAATCAATGTTAATATTGATTAATTTTTAAAATATTATAAGAAAAGTTATAGTAGAAATACAAAAAATACTGTTTCTATCTAACAAAGGTAGACAGTAAACTATCCACACAGCTGTGTCACAGCAGTATTCTTGAGTTAATTTCTTTTTCTGTTACATAAAGAGAGAAACATAAATGATGTTATATGAAATTACACCCAAATCTCTTAAGTTAGTAAACAAGTGGTCCTTACCACAAGGTATCCCAAGACATTTTTAGGATAGCTTTCTTAGGAAAAAGTTAAGTAGCAAGTCTTTTTTTGTGTGTGTGTATGTGATTAATTTTATCTCTGTTCTTGAGATATTCAGACCTCAGATATAATGGGAAAGACGGGAGAATCAAATATGAAGTGAAATAACACTTAAAACAATTTCAGAAAGTCATGGTTCCCAGTCAGAGACTGTTCGTCTATGAGACACTACTTGTTTGTAGTGTCTCATAGACCTCACCCATTAGCAGACCCCACATCTGGATAGGTAAGGTGTGCTTCTGGTCAACAAAGGTGCCGTGACCCCACAGACTGGGACTCACTAGCAATGAGGCTTGACAAAAATAGACAGAGAATAGTCAGTCAGCAAACTTCATTCCAACTTTCTTTCTGAAGCTTCCGTTCATACTGCTTCTCCAATTTGGAAGACAGAACATAACATGTGAAGAAATCTAGCATTCAACTAGGAAAAGAACAAAAAAGTCCAAGCAGATTCATTCTCTGCTCCCCCTCTGTGTGTGTGTGTGTGTGTGTGTGTGTGTGTGTGAGAGAGAGAGAGAGAGAGAGAGAGAGAGAGAGAGAGAGAGAGAGAGAGAGAGAGAGAGAGAGAAAGAAAGAGGCACATTTGGTCTATTGTTTACTGTATCTTTGTGCAATATAATAAATGAGTGATGAGTGCATTCAATTGGTAAATAGCATGACTGAAATAATTTTATTAGTCATCTAAACAGACACAAAATAAAATCATCCCAACCAAACACTCTGCTTTTAAAAGTAAACCTATTGATTACAATGTTATGACAAAAAAATTCACACAATTTAAAGCAAAGTCTTCATAATCTTAATCATAATTTTTCCATTTGTTCTGGATATCTTATGGTGCTGCAGGTAGAACCCAGGACGTTCCATAAATGAGTCTTAGGTCTTATTGTAGAGTTTTTAAAAAGTGAAATATATTTAAACTGCTTCCTATAGCTTATATCAAAGGAAGAAATATGCATATATTTCCTTCCCAAGATATCTGTTAGTCCGGTTTTGAAATCAAAATGAGTAGAAGAAAAAGTTCTAGGTAATCCCCAAACATAAATGCATGTATTCATTCATTAGTCAATACTTAGAGGGAATGACTCTATTAGTAGGAGGTGAGCATGTGCCCACACACAGCAATCCTCCTTCTCAATGCGCATCTTTGCAGATGCAGAAAGGAGTTTGTATCCTGGTGCTCCTGAAACCTCATCTGTAGTATCTTCACCATATAGGGGTTTACACAGCTCTGAAAATGTCAAGAGCTGACTTAGTGTTTTGTCATGGGCATCAACACTGCCCCTTTTAAGTTCCGTCATCTACACTCGCTGTACCATTACTTCCAACACTGACGTGATGGAATGGTCTCGAGAAGTTGTCAAAGCCCTGCAAATATCAACATACGAATCAAGCTGGTTCTCATCACACAAGAACAGTAATAACTTATTTGAGAGATAGCAAAAGTCCATCAACCGTATGACCATCTCGTCATGCTAAAACCACCATTGCTGAATGGCAAACATACCTCCAAATGTTGAATGTCAGTCACTATGAAAGAGAGCTAGCCAACAAATGAATAGTCCCCAAATTATTTTTTCTCTAAGCCATTTATGGAAACTTACACACACACACACACACACACACACACACACACACACACACTACAGTAATCAATCATGGTAACTAAAAAGTCTCAAACATACATAAGCTAGAAAATGTGCATTATTTTTGCAAAGGAAGCTAAGTCTAGGTACCAGTAGCTGGCCACACAACAGGAAAGCAACAACAATACTCTAAAGCATAATCTCATCATCTCCCTTTTCCTGGAATTACAAATCAAATCACCATATTCATGAATAGCTCTAAAGCTATGTCTTATATTTTTGTGCTATGTAGACAAAACCATGATTAAGTGAATTAAGAAATTGTGTCCTACTGTATAATATTTTCCTAAGAGGAGATTCTCTAAATGACAAGGAAACTGAGTGATGTATTACTCAGTCTCAAATCTAAAGACTTTAAAATTATGTACAAAGCAATGAAGTCCCCAGGTGGTTAAATGGTCACACCAGAGAGTATATCTGAAATTCCCATAACAAATGACCTTTAAAGTTTCCAAAAATACTGAGAAGTACTGAGAATTTTTTGTTGGTTTTTTTTTCCTCTCTCCTTTGCAATAGAATGAGGGAATGAAGCATTTTTCTTGGACACTGAGGATAATTATAACTAATAATCTCCTTCTCCTTGGAGCAACATTCGTTGACGTTCCTTCATTTTAGGGTGGCTGGCTGACACAATTCAAATATAATTACTCCTCTTGCATGATAAACTCCAGCACCGTGAGCAAATACAGTATGTCTCATTGTCAAGGATGGCTAGACAGCAGCGATGTGATAGAGACCTTTCAAGCCCTGCTGTAGCCCCCACCTTTGAAATCTGTGTGAGATGACAAAACTGACTTTTATTTCCCTTGGACTTTCTCAAGGTATCCTTATTAAGAAAAAGAAAAAGCCCAAGACCCATAAATTTAATCTACTGCCTGCCAATCACAATGGATTCTGCTGTCAGATACTCATGATACATGACCACAAAATTTAAATGTTATTGTTTCATACAAAAAGAAACTACTGCTTATGACTACCCCAAGCAGTCATGTGACAATTGGGACATTTCTTTGTTTTCTTCCTCTACCACTGAACAATAGCAAGTTCTGCAAAGGAGTAATGGGTAGATCAAAAGTAGACAGGATGACACAATAAACTCCAAAGTAGATCGCTTCTCCTAGCTATCTCATGAGACACCTGCATGATGAGTGAATGCTTATTTTTTTAACATATATTTATTTCAGATTGATGGTGGTACGTGATTCTCAAGTGACTGCTACTTGAATAATCACTAGACTCTGACTTCCACCAACTTTTAAAAAGGAAATTATATTAATAATAATGTTAATATTATACAGATGTGAGTTTGAGTTTGGGGAAGAAAATAAGCCTTGAAATTTAAATGGAAAACTTTCAACATGGCCTCCCGGTCACAAAGAGCAGTGTTTTATTAATATGGCACATTCCGTGTTTTCTTTTTCTATAGGTTCTAATTGATAGCTTTGGTTAATTTTTTTCCCATGAATGGTCATATATATCAACTTGACACCACTTTATTCCTAGTTGAATTATAATGAATTTTAACATATAATTTTACTTATTTTCTAGGGCAATGTTTTCACACTGAGCCTTTCAATTCTAGAAATTTCTGGGAACAAGAGAAGCTTTGTTCAGAATATACAGCTGTATAAATGAAAATACTGCATTACTCTATACATATTTTAAGCATCTACAGGGCAATTGCAGATGGCTAAGGCTTTCTCCTTGACGTTCTAAAAATTCTACCAAGCTACCATGAGCTGTTTTTTTTCAGTTTCTGACAATGTGTGGCTGGCAGGAAGAGAAGAAGTTAGCTCAGCACATCAGCTGGCTATATTTCTTCATGAAATAAAACAATTGGAATCTAAATGAAATGACACTGGGTCATAAACAGAAGCTTCATTTGCTCCACACTGGCCAGAAAACCTCCCCTAGTGTTTGCTTCCAGAATGGGCAGAATTCTATTATACACGTCATTTGAGAAATGTGTCTCCTGAAATGTGTCTCCTGAAATGTGTCTCTTGAATAATCACTAGACTCTGACTTCCACCAACTTTTGAAAAGGAAATTATATTTATAATAATGTTAACATTATACAGATGTGAGTTTGGGTGCAGAAATGCCAAATACATAGCACTAGTATCAATGCATCCAAAGATATATCAAATAAATATATGGAGGCTTTGACCAGTTCACTTGCTATGGTTGTCTGGTTGCTGTTAGGAAATGCCAGCTGTCAGCCAGGTGTATTTAGTGAAAACCAAGTAACAATTCAAGAAACATATTCTAGAGAACTAACCCACAGCAACCCGGAAAACTGAAGTCAAAGTGTGATGCAGAGAGAGACGATTTCTCCACATGTGACATAGCTAATCTCTTAAGTGATGTCTAATAATGATCAGAAAGTCCTTTCCATTTTCCATGGACTCGTATGTCACCATCCAGCAAGGGGCCATATAGTCACATCAACATCCCTCAGCAACTTCCTCTTTGCTACAGAAGACTTACACCTTTCTAGCTTGACTTTTTCCGGCCCTAGGAAACAGCTCTGCCATGCTGAAAGCACCTGTGCCATTGCGCTCCCTCTGAACACTCATCTGAATCAGTATTTACCCACTGAATATAGTTATTCCTAGAATTGTTAGGAGCAATATGGAACATCGTTTAGAAATGAAAATGAAATAAATCTACCAGCCTATCGGAGGAACTTCAAAAACATACTTGCTCGAACATTGTTTTTCAAAGTTTAGTGAAATCAGAGGCTTTACTTGAAGCTGATTTGAGCTCTTTGTCTATTCCTTATTACTCCAAACAAGCCCCTCCACCTCTAAGCTGCCCACGTAGCTTAGCCTTAACTCCTAATGAGCCCCAACTTCATGCCACTGACCTACTATGCATAAAATGTAAAAAATTCAGGAGTTTGAACTAAAGAGAATGGGTTATGTAAGTGCAGCCCAAGTCCAGAAATAATATAAAACAAACAAATCGTAGACAGGTGACTGGGAGATGTGCACTCGGTGTGCCATCTTGCTTCCACTCAAAGGCTGAGATTCCTCTCAGTGCACATTTAAATATGCATCAGCTCAGAGAAAGTTACACAATGTTTCCATCAGCAGAAGATGTGGCACTTAGAGCAAGCATCAGGAAAATAAAAACTACAGACCAAATAGGCTGGATTTGCATATTTCACTTGAAATTAGGCAATGTTGCAGCGCGTTGGAGATGCGTATGCATTGCATGTCAGCCGAGCTACTTTTCTTTCCCCCCAAGGTGACACTGGTGCTTGTCTTACCAAATATGATGCAGCTGACAAGTGTTTTCATGTAAGGAAGATATATGCCTCCCATCACCTTGTCAAGCTGAGTGAAGGCGAACTCCAGCACAGCCTTTCACAAGTGATTAGGTGGTCGGCATCATTAAAAGTCATAAAGTTAGACTGCAGCAGTGTGCCATGCATACATATGAACTCATCGAAGCGACCTCCTTGAAGCAGGTGAGAGCTATCGACTTCGCCTCTGACCCAGTCATAAATTCTTGACTGAGCTTTTCTTCCTCTTATAGCATATCTTTGAAATTAGACTCAACAGTAATGCTGTCTTGGCCAGTCCCATTGTCTCCAGCTTTCCTGGCCAAACCCCTAACCACTGGAGGTCCAAACATCTGATTTTGGTTCACTAACACAAAGAAAACAACCAATTGGCATTATTTATTCTTCCACGGAACTTTTTAAATTAATTTTCAAAGTGCTTTGAAAACTCTTGTCAGTCGGCCTACTTTAAATTTTCCTTAAAAGGCCGCAAGGAAAAAAGGGAGGGGGTATTATTTAACTATCCCACAAAGTAAGAGAATTAAGGCACAAGACTTGAAATGACACTGCCAAGAGTCTGAATCAGACAATCAAAACAGAGTTCCAATTCTTATGTTATAATGGCCTACAATCTCCCCAATCCAACACACTAATATTCAGGAAAAAAAATACATCTGATTTCCTATAGATTTGATTTTTAAATGACCATGGCAATATACATGTAAAACTTGGAAAACACAGTATTTGACCTTGAAATTCTACTTCTAAAATTCTGTCCTAAAGAATGAGTTCAGTGCAAGGGCAGACATGTGTGCATAGGATAGTCAATGCATCCTTATTTATAATTAATAATTATAAATACACTAAGTGGCCAAAAGAAGGAGAATCATTGAGATTTTTTTTGATTAACTATTATAAATTCAAACATATTCCAGAGACGGGGAAATATCAATGGTGCCATGTCTGTAAAACAGGGGAAATGGAATATTCAAGAATGACAGCCATACTAAACATGAAAATAAAGAGGAAATGATATAAAATGCAACAGGATACCAACACATTCATGTGAGCATTTGAGGATTTATTTCCATTCTGATTCTCCATTTTTGGCATGTATGGATTTTCCTAATTTTCTGCAATGAGCATCACATATTTTTTTATGATCAGAAGAAAATAAAATACTGAAGTTCTTCTGTGGATGCAGAAGGTAGTGCTCACATTTCACAAAGCTCTTGCAAGTCACCTCAACATAGAGTATCCAATATTAAGTACTCCAAAGGCTTCTGAAAATCTTTTACAAGCCACTCGGAGCCCTGGTGCATGTGGGAGCTGTCTCATCATGAGCTAGTGTTGTGGCACATGACTTTTTGATCATCCTGTGCCTGAATGGATCTTGGTGGACAAAGGTGTTTTTCCTAGAGTGATTTCATTTCCCTGTGAAGGAATGCTTGTCCATCCAGTAAAGAGGAGATATGGTCATGATGGCATAGAGTGACAAGTCAGGTGACAATGAATGTGTGACTTCAATATCATATTTTCTAGTTGTAATGAAACAGCATCTAGCACTTTACTAATTAAGAAGAATCTTTCTTAGGTTAATCAACTTAACACGAATGGATTCATTTTGGCATTTACAAGGGCCGTTAAAATCGTTTTAACCAAAGACACTAAGAGATTAAGAATTAATTCAGACTCCGCTGGGATGTAGTTCAGTTGCTAGAATGCTTACCTTGCACAGTGTGAAGGCTTGAGTAAAAGCAGTCAGACATGGTAGTATGGCTATAGAAGCTGAGGCAGGAGGTACAATGTAAAGCTAGCCTTAATGAGATAAGGAGTGTGATGGATGTTCCTGGCTGTTAACTTGACTACATCTGGATTGAGCTGCAATCCAGAAATGGAGGGCATATCTGTGATCCTGATCTCAAAGCTGGAAGATAAAAACTTCTGACCCGGATCTTGGCATGGAGATCTTGAGACATATTGACCATGAAAAGCTTAGGCCCAGGAAAGGTAGTACTTGTCTTTAATCTCAGGAGACTGAAGCAAAGGGATCTCTGAGGTCAAGGTCAGCCTAAGACAAAGCAAGTTCCAGATCCAGGCATGGTGGTACACACCTTTAATCTATGCCACACCTTCTGCTCAAGGCCTACATAAGAGGGAAGAGTCTTTCTTCGACTACTTGCACTTACTTATCAGGACATCTGTTGGAACCTACCTCTTCAGGAGTCCAGCTTACATAGAAGAAGGTGAAACCACTAACCTCGTGGGACTGAGCAACTACTTTTGGACTTCCCATTCACAGTTGCCCATTGTTGGACTAGTCAGACTACAGACAATAAATTATCTTAATATATAGAGACATTGCATAAATTCTGTGACTCTAGAGAACCCTAATACAGTGAGTTTCAGGTCAGTTTGAGTTACATAATGAGACTGTCTCAACAAAAAGACAAGAGCAAGCTGCTTATATTCCTGCATGAACCCTTCAATCACATTTTCTGTTGTTAAGAGTTGACTAATACCCTAACAAGACCCATGCTAGTCCATATATTAATACAATAGAAATAGAAACCATCGTAACTACCAAGCGGAATGTCCGTATAGAGAAGATCGAGTCTTCATTCTTCCCATGGATCTACTCTTTCAGTGAACTCTCATCATCACGTGGAACAGAAAGTTTTCTGCTCGGTGCTCTCTGTGAGTGAAATGTGTGAAATATTTGAGCATTATCAAACAAAGAGCTTAGAAACTTCTAGAAGAGATTAAAGTATCCCCTCATGCTAAAGAAGAGGAAGAAAAGGAGGGGGAGAAAGGGATTAAGATGGAGGCAAAGGAAGCTAAAGAATTGCAGAAGAGATAAAAAGACCAACACTGTGACAGAGTCAGCCGCACCAACCCAAGAAGGCAGGCTGTTTCTGCTTGCATAGATCCTGTGCTGAGTTCTCTCCTGGGAGAAACAAAGATTCAGAAACCATACAGATTCGGGGCCAGTTCTCATTTAGTCCCAGTACTTGAACAATTTGCATTGAAAACCGAGAGTTCTTTAATGAGTATTTAACCTTTGAGAAGTGTAGATGAGAGTACTGCAGTCCCATCATTTCTTTTCCTTTGCCCCTCCTTTTCCCCTATTCCTTATTTTTAACTAGTATGTTGCAATACAGCCCATAATAAGATCTGGCGAAACTGGCTTTAATTTCTTTTTCCTATTCACTCATTTTAAATTTGGGGACTAAGAAGGAGTAAAATCCGTGTAGCAAGGCTTCAATACAAACACATAAATATAAAATTCTTAGATAATAAGATGAAGTCTCCCACAATTCCAGTGACCAATGGAGTTCATTAATCTGAACAAAAACTCATTTTACTTTAATCTCCATATTATTATTTTTTATTTAAAAATCAACAGATGCTTTAGGCAGAAAACATTGTTAAGCAAAAATAAGACAGAGAATTGGGTGTGGCAGTACATGCCTTTATGTTTTTTGTTTTTTTTCTTAGTTTTTCGAGACAGGGTTTCTCTGTGTAGTCCTGACTGTTCTGGAACTCACTCTGTAGACCAGGATGGCCTCGAACTCAGAAATATGCCTGCCTCTGCCTCCCAAGAACTGGGATTAAAGGTGTGCTCCACCACTGCCCAGCAGTACACACCTTTAATCCCAGCATCTGGAGGCAGAGGCCTGAGGGTTATGTGAGTTTGAGGCTAGTCTAGTATACATGGTGAGTTCCAGGACAGCCAGACTTAGAGTTCTCTAAAACCAAAGCCTCTCTAGAAGCTAAAACACACAATAAAATACAGTAAGATAAAATAGAGAAAACAAATATTTTCCCCCTAGTACCAGAGAATAAATATTATAATGACTGTTGTTCTTTTTACCTTTGTTACATAAAGAAGTAACATAAAATGCCTGTGTGTACTTCATTGTATGTGCTTTCTGTAATTTGTTCAATTAATCTCAATTGTTCTGCACATACAAGTGATTTTTCCCACATTATTAACTTCCAATTAAATTCTTGAAAATAAATTTGACACACATGTAATCTTTTAAATAAATTAAAAACTGTGGCATCATTGAACACAAAGAACTGAAAGCTTTTGATTCCTTTGCAAATATGAATTATCCGCCATAAGTTTTGCTGCAAATTACAATCCCATGAACAACCAATGCTTGTAAAAATGTCTTGTGACATAGTCCTGTTTATTTCCTTTTTGTTTGTAAATAGCAGGTTAGGTATGGGGAAGTGTATACTAAAATTGAAATCATTTCTGTCTATCTAGGAAGTATTTCTGTTGGTTTTCTCAAACCCTCAAAGGCACTGGTCACCTGCAGGGCAGAAATGCAACCTGGGGAATTGACCACTGTGACCTCTCTGCATCCTCGCCACTCCTCTACTCTGTGTAAGCTAGGAAAAGGGTGCAGGGTCACAATGAGCAAACGCCACCCTCAAATCCATTACAGGCACAGGTCCTCACAGGTCTGCAAGGAGCAGAAGTTTAGAGAAGTGCACATATATACAGTGACCACCATATTCGCTTCAAATAACTGCTCATTAAAGCAGAAACCACCGTTGGCCACTCTATCCATTCATTTATTCTGAATGAAGCACAAGGAAATGTATTTCGGATTTACTAAGTGACTGGACTCTCAGAACCTTATTATCTGTACTATTCTGAATGACTGGAGAAATCTAACAAGGTTTACTGTGTGATGTGCCTAGATGGTACCAACCAACTCAGGGAAAGTAAGATGCTAAGAAGTGAAAGAAGACTCATCACTCATGAAATATCTTAAAACTCTAATGTCCCCAGGGCAAGGCTTCTAAGTGATAAAAAGTGTCAAAGAATGAGTGGGTGCCAGCATGTCAGGATTTTAATTCATAGGAGAGGGAATTTGGAGAAAATAACCACTGGAAAACTGATGAAAAGACAGAACCTTAGATATTTCCCGACCTTGTCAAGACTAGGAAAGCTATTCTACGAGGGTGGGCTTCCTAACCTGAAATGTGCTATACCCCATGCTACGTGTTCATTCTGCTGCCCTCTGGGAAGATGTTCTGGTAGAGTTGATCTTCAGTTGCAGAGACAGAGAGGTCATTGAGCTGGTGTCCCCATTCTGTCTGCCCAGAAGGTTAAGCCTTTGGATACTCAAGGTTTACACAAGATTCCACTGTCAATGTTGCCCCTGGGTGACTTCTCTGTCATTTCCAAGTCACAAAGGTAAAAGGACAAATTTCTACTTGCAATGAACAAGGATCTTTCAGGAGCTCTGATGATTGAATACCCCATGGGGATCTGTAGCATGTAATTTTTATTACCCAGAGCATAGATCCGTATTGTCTTTACCAACCAGAGACCTTCAAGATGTTAAAAGGACACTCAAATGGACTTGGAAGACCCTCGCCACCAACAGCACTGTTTCACATGGAGAAGACTTGTTTACTAAACATGTATTATTAAGAGTAAACAGTAACTTTTCTGAATCTTCTGGAGGTTGATTAAAACCCTTCATTTGGATGTTTCTGAGACACTATAGAGACTTGCTCCATGTTTATTAAATTTATAAAGACCACTGAGGTCTACAACAGAAAACACTGTTGATCCTCATCCTAGGTCTGGCGACGAGTAATGAACAGCAAGCCTTCCCCACAAAAGTCTGCCTGTCTGCATATTTCCCCCTCTCTCCTCAGCTTTGCTCAAGGCTGATGTCCCCTTTCACATTATGCAGATGTGAACCTGCCAGCAGGTTATACCCAAACTTTACCACACTAAAAATAAGTTTAAAAATTGAGTAAATGATTGTATTCATCTGTGGATGTTAAGATTATATCTGCAGTACCATGGGGCCAATTTTCTAAAATAGACTTCCAACGCAAACAAGCAAACAATCCAATCTATGACCCAAACGTGTCTGATAGAGAGCTCATCGAAATGAATCTTATAGAGAACAGTGACTATTTATTGTAACTAAATTGCAGCCTTTTTTCCAGTTAGAAACATTGTCACCCAGGAAATGTGCTGTCTATGGGGAAAGTTGTTTGTTGGGTAACTTTGACAGTTATACGCTTTCAGACTGTTTCATAAAAATACTCTCTCCCAACCCTGAAGTGTTAACTTCTGGTTTCTTTGGAAAATTCAGTTGTGTTGGATGGCGTTTTGCTGGGGAAAACACGTGAAGGAATGTTTCACTGAAGCAGACACAGGTGAAAGAATGTTCTGTCAAAGCAAACACATGAAAGGATGCATGATGTTAAGAAGGACCCAACAGATGGTGGATGACACCAGATGGTGTTGGTACACCTTACCATTGCTTATTGGTCATCAATTGTCAGAACTCCAGAGAGAGAAGCACACCAAAAAACTTCTGGTGGTGTGCTAGCAGCTTCCTCCCACTTCTGCGGACTCAGGCCAATTGGCAGAGTGATGTCAGCTCATACAGACTCATAAGGAGTTTTTGCTAAGACATGCGGAGGCAAGACTCATGGTGACGCAAGACCCGTGGAAGGCATGTGATGGTTGAGGGAGTATAAATAAGACTCAGTGGGACTGTGAGAGGGGTTTGCTTGCATAACTAGCTTTATAACGCTTCTTGGTCTCAGGTCTTTGCAGCTGCTCCTCACTTTGTTGAGAGAGGAATTCTCTTGGTGTCCCTGCTGGTCCTAATCTGCCCGGCTGTTTCTGGTAGGTCCTGCCACTGCTGCTGATTCAGGTTTGCTGTCCTGACACTACTGAACTGGATTGCTGATATATTCATGGAGTGGACTGAGCTGCTGCTTCTGCTGCTGATAATTCCTGTGAACTGAACTGCTGATTTTCTGACAACACAGATGGGATTTTCTCCAATTAACAATTTCTAAACAGGTCCACTTTCCTTATATTCTAATAACCTTTCTTTTCCACTATCTCTGGCGGGTGGTAGGCTTGAAGGGAGGTTAAAGCATTTAATAACCGTTATTAGAAATAGGGTGAGGAAAAATAAAAGCCGTCATTTGATTAAATAATAAGAGCTAATTTAGCAATGCAGAATTTGTGTTAAACATTTGTGACTCTTCCTTGAAAGTAGTTCCTTAAACCTCAAGAAATAACTCAGACTACAAAAGTGGTCATTCTTGCTTGCACTGTTCAAATGCCTCTGCTGCTCCAAGAATTTTGTTCCATGACAAGTATACTCTGTGGGTACCATTCATACTTAATAGCTATCAGTTTGTCAGATTCTCACCACTGTGATCCATTTCAAGTAGTCTTGATACTTCCATTCTCAAATCTCTTGATTATGTTAGAGTGAAAGTCACTCATTAGGATAAAGAGATGACTCGTTGGGTTAAGTGCTTGCTGTACAAGCATGAAGACCTCAGTTCTGACTCCCAGCACCCATGTAAAAACCTAAGCACAAGACTGGAGAATAAACCCAACAATTAAGAGATTAGACAGCTCCACAGATGGCTGAAGTTTGGTTCCCAGCAGCCAAGTTGGGTGCCCACAACCACCTATATAACTCCAGCTCCTAGAGATCTTATACTTCTGGTCAGTCAGTGAGCTCCTGGTTCAGTGAGATACCTTATCTTTAAAAAAAGTAAGGTGTGAAATGATTTGAAATGTCAGCCTTTGATTTCTATACCTATGAGCATACATATGCACATGAAAAGCACATATACAAACATGTATATGGAGAGAATTAAAGTACAAGATGCACATTTTCCTGCAGGCTTTATTCTAGGGACTCCCAAGTCTAGTGAAAGGTGCTCTTTGCAGAAGCCAAAGAGTTTTTATTTTTAAGTCATTCTCACACTTATAATTGTGGTATAAGCCTCCTGGCCCATGGAATAAAGCTGGCTGGATTTGCTCAGGTCTGTCTGTCAGCAAAGTCCTCTTCAGCTAACTTTGGATGTCAGCTCACCCTACTTGTAGGAAGAAAGCTCCTGAGACACATCGTGAATAAAATGGAATCTATACTCTTATGCAAAATTGATTTTCACTGAGTTCCAATTGTGCCTGAAAATAATGCATGCTATTTACAGGGAGCTTGCAACATTTCAGGAATGCCAAACACTGGTAAAGAGTTCAGAACCATGTGCATAAAGAGGCAATTAATTGCTGAGTAATGAAAACCAGGTTCTCTGGGTTATTTTTTTCTACAAAGTGACTCCAGAGTTATCTTTGCCAAATTCAGAAGAATGTGAGCAGTTCACTCACTGTGCTACAGATCTGAATGATGTCTTACTCCAGAACCCTGTTTCTTGCTCCTTTCCACAGTTAGCCAAGGGGCATATGCCCTGACAATGAACTGCACTGTACCAAGCTGTGATGACCTCTGAGTACAGCCCTGAGTTTGAAGAGCGCCTCTGTCCCAGAGCCCAATCAACAGGCCTAGCTATACCATTCTCCCTTGTTTACCTTCCCTCTGCAAACTGATTCCCTGCTGTCATTTGAGAGAAGCATTTAGGTCAGAAGCCTTCTTTCGCTTCAAGAATCTTGTAAAAACGTATCCAAAACAGTCCTCAAATCATGAACTGTTAGATTCCTGACAATTCTAGAAATTTCAAGACCAACAGAGGCATTGCTTTCTACAAAGCAAAGTCAAGATGGCCAGAGCCATTCTAGGATTCTCTGCCTGTCCTCTGCTGGTCTCAGCACGGCAATCCGTATGCTTTGCCTGTCACCAAAACTCATGATAGCACCAATTCTATTTTGCTAAGACCATTCTCTTCAGAGCAGAGAAGGCTCAGATGTTCAGATACATATGAAGGAAGAACTATCGCCCTCAGTAAACTATTACAACATGTAATGATAAACTCATTTCTAATTGTAGGTCCTCATGTCACCTTCTCAGATGCTTAGGTAACCCTGAATTTGTTCTAGTCCCCTGGACATTAAAGACTGAGGTTTGAGTCAATCCCATTATAACTAATTTACAAGTTAGTGTAAGGATTATGTCTTCTATATTTTCCATTCTGATGTATTGACATCTGGAGTCTTGTGAATTGTGGAGGAACCAACCCTTCTTAGGATTCGTCTTTCAGAGATAGTGAACAGAGAGTCTTTTAAACACAACCCAGCACTTCAGAGTCTGAACCACAACCACTTGCTTAGCTGGGCTCTCAATGCTACCCTTAACCCTTCATGCGAATTATCTCAAGGCCAGAAAACAGACAATAAGGTGCCACATCTAAATCCCGCCCCCCCGAAATAACCAGCCCTGATTTGCTTAACTGTTACTATGATTAAACATTGAACAAAAGCAACCAGGGAGACAGTGATTGGTGACCAGTTTGTCTTTGCATCCTGGCATTACCCTGCATTTGGTACTATGCTGGTTTTGTTTATATTTTCCCACTGTGACAAGGGGATGCCCCAAAATATATTTCAAAGAGAATAAAATTATTCTCAACCAAATATGAGTGACTATAGCCCAGGATATGGATTCTGGCAACCCTGAATGGCATGTTTCACTGTAGAATTGGTTATGTCAGTTTATATAGCCACAGGACAGATACATAGACCCATTGTCACAATAAAGCAGAGGAGAACTCTGAAACTTATTTCAGGTGCTGTCTGGTGACATTCACAGCTTGGAGGTTTGTGGAAGCTAAGGATCTACTGACTTAACAGAATCTGAAGGTTCTACCTGATAGAAAGATATTAGCTTAGATGCAGAAGCAATGATAAATGGTCATTAGTAAGATTAAAAAGAGCCCAAGATAATTTTGGTGTTTAATCTTTACATTCCAACTGCCACAGCCCTGGACCTTGGACATTAACATGGCTTCAGGTTGCAGTGCAAGATACTCACATCAATATGGCCCCCAGTGGCTGCATGGCTCTCCAACATCAGCATGGCTACAGGCTGCAGCATAGATCATGGATATCCACTGTGGCCTTCTGTGATTAACACAGGCCACAAACATCAACACCATGGATACCAACACAGACCCCAGCTGCCATTGGGTCATGAACCCAGACATGGTCTTCAGTAGCAGCACAGGCCTAACCATCACCATGACTTTAGGTGAGAGCTCAGTCCACCCACATCCACATGAACCCTGGGGGAAGCATGGCCCAGAGACTTCAGCATGACCTCAGGTCACAGCATAGGTCATGATGTTAGGTAGCCACAGAGGCCACAGACATCTAGAGGGTTCTTGCTGCATCAGGACCCCCGACCCACACATGGCCCTCACCTGCATCGTGGACCACAGTGATCCCTTGTGTTTAGTCCAGAAACTTTACGTTCCTCTTCTCTCTCTGCCTTCCTCAGTATGATTCTGCAACAACACGTTTTGGGGTTGAAACTGTATCTGCGTAAGTTCTAGGCTGCTGCCCACCGTCTGCGGACCACACTGGGCAACGACCTGTTCCACCATCGATCGCAGCTCTCTTTCATACCATCACATCTCCAGTTCTACCTCTCTCCACAGTAAAAGCACCGCTCCACTCCTCCGCCTTCCCTAACTCTCCATCACACATTCATTCCTCGTAGTGGTGCCTACTGGTCCCGAGTTCCCACTGGAACCCGGAGCAAGGCGGTCTTCACCCTTTGTACTTCTCTATCATAGTATTGAATATTTGAAAGTTATGTGCAATAACACCAATGGGATAATATGTGCTTCATAAAGAGAAGGGAGAAGGGAGAAGAGAGGAAGTGAGGGAGATAGAGGAAGGGAGGGAATGGAGAAAGAGGGAGGATGTCAGGAAGTGAGGAAGAGAGGAAGGTATAGAGGGGGAAGAGTAAAAGGGAGGAAAAGGGAGGGAAGAAATTTTTTTCTCTCATGGAAACACAATGCTTCTTTTCTGTTTTTGGTTAGTTGGGTGGGTGGGTGGTTGTTTTTATGTTTTTATGTTTGTAGCTGCTAATACTAATTATGTTCCCCCCAAAAAAATGTTTGCACAAGAATCTCTGCACTTAGCTTCTGGGAACTTGCCCTCAGTTGCTTCTGATTGGTAAATAAAGATGACAACAGCCAGTAACTGGGGAGGACAGACAGAGGTGGGATTTTAGGATTTCCTGGGCATGGGACCAGAAGAGGGGGAGGAGGAAATCTGCTATGCTTTAGGAGAATGTGGACAAGGAGAGAGACAGAGGCCATCATGGGGTAGAGAAGCAAGGAGAGCACCCCAGTCTCTGGGTCAAGAAATTGTGGCCCAGAGGGCTGCACAAATGGTCTGGAGCAGCCAAGATGGAACGTAGAATAAGTAAGTAGTAACTCGGGATAAAGAACATGGAGGTTAGTCAGTAGCCCAGCTATTGTGTGGTTTAAAACATATTAAAATATAAAGGGTGTGTGTGTGTGTGTTTTGTGTGTGTGTGTGTGTGTGGTGTCTTTCATTTGGAAACATAAGCCATTGAGATGTGTAGCTGAACCTGACACCAGGATTTATTAATGGATCAATTATTACAACATTTGCTTTTGGGTTTTTTGTTTGGTTTTGTTTTTGTTTGTCCCCTAAAGCCATCTACAAATAGAAGAATTGCTTTATCTCTAGCTTACAAACCACAATAAGAATCAAACATTTCTCTCAATTAGCTATTTTATGGACCTGAAACTTGAAATCAACAATTCTGTCAAACTTCCTTCTCTCCTAATCTTGTAGTTCACGGACTTTTTAAAAAGGTGTTCTCCAAAGCTACTGCAGCCTCCGAATTCACAAATATTCTCTGATTTCTACTTCTCCTTTTCTCCTGAGTCTCACACTTGGGCTTCCCACCTTTAGGGGCCCTGAGATGGCAAGTTAATAATTAATAACATCTCCTCTTCACTCTTGACCCAACCTAGAAATGATATTCAAAACTACCTACATTTCAAGGATATTAATTTCTTCCATTTTGAGCAGGAGTTGCAAATTTAAATGTCAAGTAGGAAGGTCCTGCAAGTGAGGAGGGACTGAAATCTGGAGAATAAAGTTCAGCTTCACACACTGGCTGTTTCATGCCCAGACCCTATGTATCCAGATCACCCACATTTTGTAGGGAAAATCTTTTCAAATCTCTATTTTCCTGTGAAGAAATCTTTGACACTTAAAGATTGTTAAGTAATTTACTTTAGACCAAATGTGTTCATTTGAGCCTGAAGGTCTCTATGCTAAAACATTCTTCCTATGATGCTTTAAAACTTCTTTTTAAATATAAAGGAAGAAAGACTGGGGTGACATAGTGGTTAAGAGAGCTTGTTGCTTTTGCAGAGGACTTGGGTTTGGTTCTCATGTCTCACATGGAGTTCACAGTTATAGGTAACTCTAGTTCTAAGGCATCCAACACTTTCTTCTGTCCTTCACAAGCACCAGGCATGCACATAGTGTGTGTGTATGTATGTATGTACGCAGACAAGACATCCATACACACATAAAAATACATTAAATAAATCTTTAAAAAACTATACAGGAAGTTGATGCAACAGTTTTCCAAGGACGACTAATCCCTCCATTATGTGGGAAGCGATGAGCCACCTAAGCCATGACATTCCACAGTCAACAAGGAGTAGATTACAAAACGTGGAAACACAAAAAAGTACTGTTTCACTGTCCTAAACGTCTCTCACCCTTTTGCTTCTCTTTGCTCGCTGCAACCAAATTACATATTCATCTAGACTGTGGATCTTTAAAGCCTAATACTTGATTTCTTCCCCTTCCAGAACACCTTGCCTTCTCTTTTCAATTCCTTATTTCCTAGAAAACTTTTCTTCTTTGTTCAGCTTAAGCCTAGTCTGAGCATCATTCTCAAACCCTGCGAGTGCCTCACGTAAGCTGTGTCAATCTCTAGCCATGTGACAACCTGGAACAAGGAAACCTCTCCCAACTGAAGAACACGCTCAGGAGTGGAGAGATGGCCTTGGCAGCATGTATTGTTCTTACAGGGGACCCATGTTCAGTTCTCAGCACCCGTGTTCAGTGACTCTCACTCACCTGTAACCCCAGCTCCAGGGAATCCTTTGACCTCCATAGGCACTTATGCCCACATTCACACATGCATAGAGATAAACAAACACATACTCATAATTTAGACATAAAAATAAAACCTTAAAATAAAATAGATTATAGTCTTATCCTTAGAAGTTGCAATATAATAATGGAATAGATAAATGCCTGTAAGTTGCCAGATACTATGGTAGGCAATAGGGACACAAGCATAAAAACATATAGTTCAATGACTATAAATCTTTAATAAAGACTTGATTCAAGTTAGTATCAATAGAGGGCATGTGACCACCAGTTGGAAGACTACAACACTTTCTGTCCTAATTGTTACCAATTTTCAAAAACAGTAATTTCTTCCTTTTTAAATACATTTGTTTTTATTTTATTTTTATATGTATGGGTCTTCTACCTGTATTGTTTTCCCTGGGCATATATGTCTGTGAACTGGTGTGGATGCCTGGTGCCCAGGGAAGCTGGAGGAGGATTTCAGATCTCTAGAACCAGAGTTACTAATGGTTGTGAAGCATCACATGGGTGCTGGAGTTTGGTAGTAGCTATTTGGAAGTGAAGTCTGGTTGTGAACTTGACTATATCTGGAATGAACTACAATCCAGAATTGGAAGGCTCACCTATGATCCTAATCTGGAGGCTCGGAGATAAAAATTTCTGACCTAAATCTTGATATGGAGATCTTGAAGCATAGTGGCTATGAATTCTAGAAGATTAAGACAAGGAGATCTCTGAGTCCAATGTCATCAGGCATCTGGGATTAAAGGCACGGTGGTACACGCCTTTAATCTGGGCCACATCCTCTGCTAGAGACCTACATAAGGACATTGGAAGAAGGAAGACTCACTCTTCTTTGCCTGCTTGCCTCGTGGGACTGAGCAACTGCTAGATCCTTGGACTTCTATCCACAGATGCTGCTGACCATTATTAGGGAGTTGGACTACAGACTGTAAGTCATCAACAAATTCCCTAACTATATAGACTACCCATACATTCTGTGACTCTAGAGAACCCTGACTAATACAGGTTTGAACTCAGGTTCTCTGGAAGAGCAGCCATCTCTCTAGCCCTGACAAAGATTTCCTAAGATGATGAACATGTGAGGAACTGGGCACTTTCATAATCTAATTCAATAATCTTCTCAACATAAGTAAACTTTATCAAGTATAATTAGAAAACCCTACTAAAATAAATTTTGTATGTATAAATTAAAATAGCATTTCCCTAAAACCATAAATACAGAGAACTGTTCTGCATAGATAGTTAAAATTGTTCCCATATATGTACAGATTAGCATGGCTGAAAATGGAACAAAATAAAAATAATGCTGTGGATGGAATTCATGGGATTCTTTTTTAAAATAGAATATCTTATACATTCTGAGTGTCCCATAAGAGGCATCTACAGAATTTATTATAATCAGTGAAAATCTCTATGAGAACTATCCTGTCAGCTCTTCCCACCAGACTGATGGGAACAAGATGACAGATTGTTGGGTTCCAAAACTTCCTTCCTTCACAAAAAATAATGAATAAACAACTCCATGCTGTCGAGCTCCTCTGTGGGAGTACCTCTGTAGGAGCACTCCAGAGTATAATAACAAAGCTGGAAAAGGGCTGCACAGCAAACAGGTAAAGATGGCTACAGAGAAAACTGTAGTAAACAGCATGCTCATGCCAACCCATTCTGCAGTTGACCAGCTGGCATCTAAAGGAGTCCCTTTAGCATGGCTTCACTCTAGATGGAAGGATGAACAGTAAGATGACAACACCCCTGGTCACTACCATGAACGCTGCATAGCTTCAAAGTTCCTTAGAACTCAGTTGATAGAACTTCATGTTACAAAGAGAAGCTATAGTACCCTCCTCTAGAAGACACACTATGACACTTGTTCACACCCCAGAAGAACCATCCCTGCATGTTTAGTGGAAATGTGCTAGGACTGCCCCTCCAGCTGAGAGGGAACACTGCTGTCCTCTTCTCTGATGGATGCTACTGATACTTGAGGTGGAGTCCACTTCTCAACACTGGATCAGAGGCGTCACCTCCCTTTCATGCATACATGTGTGTCATTTAGTGAGCACCTGCACCTTGCACACCAGGACCACTATTGCAGCAAGTATGACTGTGTTCCTTCTCCAGACACTTCACTCATGCCATGCAGTTTCAGACCCTACACCCCACTGTCTTTGTGTACATCTGCATGCTAAAATGAGGGTCACAAAGAACTCACTACACTACAAATTGCTTATGTGGGAAAAGAAAAACAGGACACCAGAAAGTTTCATCAAAAAAGTCCCCTCCGTCCCACTGTAATTACAGACATCTGAGATCTTGGCTTCCTTGACAGCAGTGATCTCAGCTGACGATGCTTAATGGACACATTGCTACTTTTCCTTCTTCCAAGACTGGGGTCATCATTGTACACATCCCTTATGAGATAGACTCACTCTACCTCACTGTCTGATACCTTTTATTTATCTGTACACAAAAACCTCTCCCTATAGAAAGCAGCCCATAAAGTCTGAAAAAGAATAATTATTCATCACACATGTTGCCATCACTGCAGGTTTGTAAGAAAGCTGACAGGGTGAGAAAACGCCAAAGGGACACGATAATTCCACAGTAACTGATCCAAACTAAATCATTCAAAATGAGTATTGTAAGAGAACCCAGTAAACTAAATAACAGCATAATGGATGGCCACCATGTGCACAGACCACTGTGATGACCCACAGAATTCTCTCAACCCACAGGCAGGATAACAAACAAGGGAAACAATACGGGGATGAGTGGTAATGGAGGAGGGTGGTAACTTGAGCATCACCTGAGTTCCAGTCATCACTGTTCCTGCCCTTCCTCCACCTATAGTGGTCTTTGTGGATGCTAGAGTATATACAAGGTGGTAGGTTAGCTATGGGTTGTGACTTTTGTCAGTAATGCTGATTTCACAATTTGTCACCATGCTGAGTGACAAACTTCAATGATGTGGATTCTTTGGAGTCATCCACACTCCTATACATAACATTTCATCTATGTTGCCATGAGTAAGCCAGTGTACTTTAACAAACTGGACTTAAATGGGATTCCTTCTTTGTTCTGTCAATATTCTATCTCCCCCAAAAGTAAACTAATTTGATGCTGAACAATGCAATAAGACTGTTATTTACAAGGAAAGAAGGAAGGAAGGAAGGAAGGAAGGAAGGAAGGAAGGAAGGAAGGAAAAAGGAACAGAGGAAGGGAAGCCAAGGAGGAAAGATTAAAAGACAGAGAGAAAGATGCCATTTAAAATGAGCCAACGGTAGAAGAAAAACATAAAATATGACTAGCAATAAGGCCAACAGGACCCATGGACTCTATCAAGAGAACTGATACATTATAAAATTGCAAGAAGAAAATATGGTAGCGAGAGAATCTAATAGGTTGATTAAAGAAGTGATGGTTGAAATCTCTCCAAATTCTAAGAGTTAACTATATATGCAGATTCATGAAGCTCAAAAGTCCCTGAAGAAGTTGAACTCAAAAGGGGTTTCAACAAGACACAATACAACCAAACTGTCATAAAGAGTTGTAGCAGCACATAGTTTAAACAACTTGCTAAAAAAACAGAGACTATTTTGAAATCAACAATAGAAGAGTAAATTTCATATGCAAGAGAAAAACAATAATGCTACTCACAGATTTATTAGCCCAAAAGATTGAGACAACATAGTCAGATAGTTTAGTCAGAGAACTAAAAGAAAAGAAAATAGCAGCCAGGTGGTGGTGGCACATGCCTTTAATCCCAGAATTTGGGAGGCAGAGGCAAGCAGATTTCTGAGTTGGAGGCTAGCCTGATCTACAGGACAGCCAGGGCTATACAGAGAAACCCTGTCTCAGAAAGAAAGAAAGAAAGAAAGAAAGAAAGAAAGAAAGAAAGAAAGAAAGAAAGAAAGAAAGAGAAAGGAAATGAAAGGAAAAGAAAAGAAAAGAAAAGAATTCTGTATTTAGCATCCTCATCCTTTAAGTAGTGTGGAGATATGGAGGTTTTTTTCCCCAGACAAGCAAAAACTGAAGGAATTTGTTGGAACTAAACAAAATTTTCTTCACATAGTTCTTCAAAGCAAAATGAAATTTTCCTCAGTAGAAATGTGTTGCAAAAGTATATAAAAACATTAATCAACATGTAAAGATAGTAATAGAGCTATACTATGTAGTGTTGCATTATGAAGGTGGCATATAAATTATTAATGCCTCTAATATAAAATGCATATATAAGCTGGTATGGCAGCACACACCTTTAATCTAATCACTTGGTAGGCAAAGAGATAGGAGGATATTTATGAATTCAAGGCCAGCCTGATCTACATAGCAAACTCCAGGACAGCCAGGACTACATAGAAAGGCTCTCAAAAAAACAAACAAACAAAAATAGATAAAATTTGATAACTCACATACAACAAACTAATAAATAAATTTAACAAATAAACAAACTCTGACAGTATAATATTAAAACTCTAGCATGCTTTCTTCTGTTGATACTTAGATATTGTTATTGTAAGAAGGAACCAAATTGAAGTCATTTTGAATAAAGCTTCCATTTTGAATAGGGGGTCAAA
Source organism: Tokudaia tokunoshimensis (assembly GCA_036184795.1). Taxonomy (NCBI): domain Eukaryota; kingdom Metazoa; phylum Chordata; class Mammalia; order Rodentia; family Muridae; genus Tokudaia; species Tokudaia tokunoshimensis. The sequence continues at coordinate 5,189,977 of BTHU01000020.1, read as the reverse complement.
TAAATTGTAAGTTCTCAAGACATCACTGGATAACTGACATTCTGCTTGGCAAAAAGAGACATGTACATGGGTAACTGACATCTTGGCTGGCAAGTTGAGGCATGAATGCTAGACAAATTGCCTTGCCGCATCTGAAAAATCCAACCAATGGGAACAGAATAAGTGCACCACAAAGACATGTTCTGATAGCCCCTATCCCTAAATCATGATTTGTGGGAAAACGTGGCACAGATATTTGTGGTTTTGAAACTTAAAATCTTTGTGACATTCTGGTTCAGGTCTGTTCTGTGGCCCTAATCGATCAGTGGTGGTCTGAGTATAGTAAGCTTTTGTCATCTGCTTAAATACTTAATAAGGAATGTTTGAAGACACAATCAACTCCTGAGTCTGTGTTGTTGTCCCTGACTGGTCAGTTTTTGCTGCCTAATTAAAAAAGTTCTTGCTTTGCTTGACTCTTATGATTGTTTGGGTCCTTTTGGATTTTTGGACCGCAACATTATCAACTTACAATGAAGGTTATAACCAAAATATATTTTACACAAATCTCAACTAATCAGAAAAAATATAATAAGCAAATTATAGAGATTTTAATACATTATTAAAAATTGAGTAATGGCCGGGCGGTGGTGGCACACACCTTTAATCCCAGCACTTGGGAGGCAGAGGCAGGAGGATTTCTGAGTTCGAGGCCAGCCTGGTCTACACAGAGAAACCCTGTCTCAAAAAACCAAAAAAAAAAAAAAAAAATTGAGTAATGATGAAAGAAAATGAGAAAAATAAGTATAAGACAAATAGAAAATTACTCACACAATAGAGCTATAACTGCTCCATTTAGTAATTAACTGAAATATAAATAGATAGGGATCAGAAAAGAAAAGACTCAGAGAAAGCTAAAAAAAGCAAACCCATCAATATTCTGTGTATAAGAGACCCATCCTTATCTCCTTGCACTAAGCTCAATTCTAAGTGGATCAAAGATCTCCACATAAAACCAGACACACTGAAACTAATAGAAGGGAAACTAGGGAAGAACCTTGAACATATGGGCACAGGGGAGAATTTCCTGAACAGAACTCCAATAGCTTATGCTCTAAGATCAAGAATAGACAAATGGGACTTCATTAAATTACAAAGTTTTTGCAAGGCAAAAGACACTGTCAAAAAGACAAAGCGGCAACCAACTAACTGGGAAAGGATCTTTACCAACCTTACATCCGACAGAGGGCTAATATCCAATATATACAAAGAACTCAAGAAGTTAAACTCCAGAGAGGCAAGTAACCCTATTAAAAAATGGGGTACAGAGCTACACAAAGAGTTCTCACCTGAAGAATATCTAATGGCTGAGAAGCACCTAAAGAGATGTTCATCATCCTTAGTCATTAGGGAAATGCAAATCAAAACAACCCTGAGATTCCATCTCACACCAGTCAGGATGGCTAAGATCAAAAACACAGGAGACAGCAGTTGTTGGCGAGGATGTGGAGAAAGAGGAACACTCTTCCACTGCTGGTGGAATTGCAGGCTGGTACAACCACTCTGGAAAGCAGTCTGGCGGTTCCTCAGAAAACTGGGCATGACACTCCCGGAGGATCCGGCTATACCACTCCAGGGCATATACCCAGAGACTTTACCTGCATGCAATAAGGACACATGCTCCACTATGTTCATAGCAGCCTTATTTATAATAGCCAGAAGCTGGAAAGAACCCAGATGTCCCTCAACGGAGGAATGGATTCAGAAGATGTGGTATATCTACACAATGGAAAACTACTCTGCAATTAAAAACAACGAATTCACGAAATTCCTAGGCAAATGGTCAGATCTTGAAAATATCATCCTTAGTGAGGTAACCCAATCACAAAAGAACACACATGGTATGCAGTCACTGATAAGGGGATATTGACCCAGAATCTCGGAATACCCTAGACACAATCCGCATATCAATAGATTTCTAAAAAGATGGAAGGAGAGACCCCTGGTCCTGGAAAGACTGGATGTAGGGGAACGCCAGGACAGAGTAACGAGAGGGGGTTGAATGGAGAAAAGAGGGAGGGAAGGGGGCTTATGGGACTTTCGGGGAGGGAGGAAATGGGAAAGGGGAAGTGATTTGGAATGTAAATTAAAAAAATAAAATAAAATAAATAAAAAAAAAGAAACTCATTTCAGAAGTACAAACATAAGAATGAGAAGTCAGAACAAATTTCTACAAATAGAACAAAAAGCCATTATAACTGTTCAAATGTAATCTAAATCTAAAACTGTATCTAGACACATAGATCACTCTAGAATGACAAAGAACCAACCTAGTAGAAACATAATAAATCAATTATATATACATATATATGTATATAATCATATTTGAGCCAAGTTATTTAACTATATAAGAAAAATATTTCCAGAACTGAAGGCAAAATTAGGTAGTAATATAATAACGGGAGTTCAATATTCCACTTATAATGACACATATATAGCCAAACTGCCACTAGGACAAAATAGCAGCCTACAGACTGGAAAAAAATCTTCACTGACCCTACATCTGACAGAGGACTATTATCCAAATTACATAAAGAATTCAAGAAATTAGACACCAACAAACCAAATAACCCAATTAAAAAAAACAGTATACAGAACTTAAAAATGAAAATTTCAATATAGTACTCTCTAATAGCCAAGGAGCATTTAAGTAAAAAAGCTCAATGTCCTTACTCATCAGGGAAATGCAAATCAAAATGACACTGAGAGTCCATCTTACAACCATTAGAATGTCTATGATCAAAACCTACAGTCACAGCAAGGATGTGGAGCAAGGGGAATACTCCTTCACTGCTGGTGGGAGTGGAATCTTGTACAGCCACTCTGGAAATCAGTTTGGTTGGCAGTTTCTCAGAAAGTTTCCCAGCTCCTGGGCATATACTCAAAAGATGCCCCACTATGCCACAAGGACACTTCCTATTCATAATAGCCAGAAACTAGAAATAACCTAGATGTCTCTCAGCTGAAGAATGGATAAACAAAAATGTACATCTACATAATGAAATAATGTTCAGCTATTAAAAACAAAGACATCACAAAATTTGCAGGCAAATGGATGGAACTAGAAAAGATTATCCTAAGTGAGGGAACCCAGACCCAGAAAGACATGTATTGCATGTACTCCCTTATGAGTGTTAGCTATAAAGTACAGGATAACCATGCTACAATCCACAGACCCAAAGAAACTAAGTAATAAGGAGGATCTAAGGGAAGAAACATGAATCTCACTCAGAAGGGGAATCAAAACAGGTGCTGGAAGAGGGTGGGAGAGGGGCTGAGGAGGGGAACAAGGATGTGGATCAGATGTAAGGAGAAGTGGGGCAGGAGAGGGCAGGGAGAAAGATTAGAAATTGATGGGGAAGGGCATCTCTAGGACTATCTGGAGACCTGGGCAAGGGAAGTTCCAGAAGTCCATAAGGGTGATACTAGCTGAGACTCCTAGGAGTGGGGGATATGGAGACTGAAGTAGCCACCTCCTATACCTGGATAGGACTTCCATTAGAGGGAGGGGAGACACCAAACTACTCACAAAGCCTTCGACCCAAAATTTGCTCTGCCTAAAGAATGTACAGGGATAAAGATGGTGCAGAGATTGAGGGAATGGCCAACCAACGGTTGCCCCAACTTAGGACCCACTCCATGGGAGAAATCCAACCCCTGATACTATTAACGACGCTCTGCTATTCTTGCAGACAGAACCCTAGCATAACTGTCTCCTGAGAGGCTTCACCCAGCAGTTGATGGGAATAGATGCAGAGATCCACTGCCAAACATCATGAAGAGCTTGGGGAGTCCTGTGGAAGAGTGGACAGAACTGAGCAAGTTGGAGGGATCAAGAACACCACAAGAAGACCCACAGAATCAACTAACCTGGGACCATGGGGATTCACAGAGACTGAACCGCCAACCAAAGATCATGCAAGAGCCACACCTACTCCCCATCTCGACACATTTGCGACAGGTGTGCAGCTTGATCATCATGTGGGTCCCCTAATAATTGGAACAGGAGCTGTCTCTGACTCTGTTGCCTGCCATTGGATCCCCTTCCCCGACCTGGACTGCCTGGTTGGGCCTCAGTGGGAGAGGACATGCTTGGCCTTCTGCAACTTGATGTCCAGGATGAGTGGGTACCTGATTTATTTAGGGTTTCACTGTTGTGAACAGACATTATGACTAAGGCAACTCTTATACAGACAACATTTAATTGGGGCTGGCTTACAGGTTTAGAGGTTCCACCCATTATCATCAAGGTGGGAGCATGATAGTGTCCAGCAGGCATGGTGCAGGATTTGATGAGAGTTCTACATCTTTATCTGAAGGCTGTTAAGAGAAGACTGGCTTCTGCCTGGTGGAGGGACCCCGCGCAGGGAGGGAGCCTGCCAGCTTCCCTTCCGCGACCTCTGTTCCCGCGGACTGCGCTGAAGAGACCGGTACCCAGGCTCTCCCCCCCATATAACATCACTTGGGACACGGCCTGTTGGGGCTTCCCTCTGTGCCCGAGGGCGGGTTGGCGCTGTGGTCGTCTGGGTGCCAGATCGGCGGGCCATCGTGACCACAGGGTGAGCGGCGCCACGGAGACTGCCCTCCGCCATCTTTGCTCCAGTGACCAGGTAGTTGGGACCGCCAGGCTCAGAGACAGACAGGCATAATATCGCTTCGGTTTCAGGCAGCTTGTGTGTAACCTGCTCCCAGGTGCTGGGCTGATCTGCAGTAACCAGCGCGCCAGTTCCGCGGTGGGACCTTCTGCCTGGTGGAGGGAACCCGCGCAGGGAGGGAGCCTGCCAGCTTCCCTCCCGCGACCTCTGTTCCCGCGGACTGCGCTGGAGAGACCGGTACCCAGGCTCTCCCCCCAATATAACATCACTTGGGACACGGCCTGTTGGGGCTTCCTTCTGTGCCCGAGGGCGGGTTGGCGCTGTGGTCGTCTGGGTGCCAGATCGGCGGGCCATCGTGACCACAGGGTGAGCAGCGCCACGGAGAGTGCCCTCCGCCATCTTTGCTCCAGTGACCAGGTAGTTGGGACCACCAGGCTCAGAGACAGACAGGCATAATATCGCTTCGGGTTCAGGCAGCTTGTGTGTAACCTGCTCCCAGGTGCTGGGCTGATCTGCAGTGACCAGCGCGCCAGATCTGCTGTGGGACTTCTGCCTGGCAGAGGGACGCCCCCTCCCCCCCCCCAGGAGAGATCACACACCCCTGCACAGGGCAGGAGCCTGCCAGCCTCCCTTTGGCGACCTCTGCTCCAGGAATCCACTAGGCTGAGCCTTTAGATGTGCAAGGCCTCCCCAATATAAGATCACTTGGGGCAAAGCACATTAGGGCTCCAAAGTCACTCAGGAGCAGGCAGGCCCCAGAAATCGGTGCCAGGGGAATCCTGGTAATCCAGGGGGGGCAGAAATAGCTTTGCAGGCTCACAGGAGGTCCAACCAACAGCCAGTGGCAGCAGGACCAACTAACACCAGAGGTATCCAGATGGCAAAAGGCAAACGTAGGAATGTTACTAACAGTAATCAAAGTAATGTGGGACCATCCGAACCCAACTCTCCAACAGCAGCAAGTCCTGGATACCCCACCACACCCGAAAGACAAGATCTGGATTTAAAATCACTTCTCATGATGCTATTAGAGGATCACAAGAAGGACACAAATAAATCTCATAAAGAGTTACAGGAGACCATGAATCAACGGTTAGAAGCCCTTACAAAGGAAACACAAAAATCGCTTAGAGAAATGCGGGAGAACATGGATCAAAAGATGGAGGCGCACAAGGAGACAACACAAAAATCGCTTAACGAGATGAATCAACGGGTAGATGCACTCACAAAGGAATCACAAAATTTGCATAAAGAAATGCAGAAGAATATGGGTCAACAGACGGATGCCCATAAGGAGGCAACACAAAAATTGCTTAAAGAAATGAATCAACGGTTAGATGCCCTTACAAAGGAAACACGAGAACTGCTTAAAGAAATGCAGGAGACGATGGATCAACAGATGGAATCCCATGAGGAGGAAACACAAAAATCGCTCAGAGAAATGCAGGAGAACGTGGGTCATCAGGAAGAAATCCTGAAAGAGGTAATGCAAAAATACCTTAAAGAAATACAGGAAAATACAAACAAACAAGTGAAGGATCTCAGCAAATCCATCCAGGAACTAAAAAAGGAAGTAGAAACAACTAAGAAATCACAAAGGGAGACAACTTTGGAGATAGAAAACCTTGGGAAGAAATCAGGAGTCATAGATGCAAACATCAACAATAGAATACAAGAGATGGAAGAAAGAATCTCAGGTGCTGAAGATTCCATAGAAAGCATCGACTCAACAGTCAAAGAAAATGCAAAATGCAAAAAACGCGTAACCCAAAACATCCAGGAAATCCAGGACACAATGAGAAGACCAAACCTAAGGATTATAGGTATAGATGAGAGTGAAGATTTGCAACTTAAAGGGCCAGTAAACATCTTCAACAAAATTATGGAGGAAAACTTCCCTAACTTAAAGAGAGAGATGCCGATGAACATACAAGAAGCCTACAGAACTTCAAACAGACTGGACCAGAACAGAAATACCTCCCGTCACATAATAATCAAAACACCGAATGTTTTAAACAAAGAAAGAATACTAAATGCAGTAAGAGAAAAGGGCCAAGTAACATACAAAGGAAGACCTATCCGAATCACATCAGACTTCTCACCAGAGACTATGAAAGCCAGAAGATCCTGGGCAGATCTCATGCAGACACTAAGACAGCACAAATGCCAGCCTAGACTACTATACCCAGCAAAACTCTCAATCACCATAGATGGAGAGACCAAGATATTCCATGATAAAACCAAATTTTCACAATATCTTTCCACAAATCCAGCCCTGCAACGGATAATAGGTGGAAACCTCCAATACAGGGAGAGAAACAACACCCTGGAAAAAATGAGATAATAACCTTCTTGAATCAAACCCAAAAGTAGATAACCACTCAAACATAAAGATAGCGTCAAGAATGGCAGATGGCAATAATCACTATGCCTTAATCTCTCTTAATATCAATGGTCTCAATTCCCCAATTAAAAGACATAGACTAGCAGACTGGATACGTAAACAGGACCCAGCATTTTGCTGCATGCAGGAAACGCACCTCAGTGTCAAAGACAAACACTACCTCAGAGTAAAAGGCTGGAAAACAATTTTACAAGCAAATGGCCCCAAGAAACGAGGTGGAGTAGCCATCCTAATATCGGATAAAATTGATTTTCAACTCAAAGTCATCAAAAAAGACACAGAAGGACACTACATACTGATCAAGGGAAAAATCCACCATCAAGAACTCTCAATCCTGAATATCTATGCTCCAAATGCAAGGGCACCCTCATTCGTAAAAGAAACTTTACTAAAACTCAAAGCACACATCGCACCGCACACAATAATAGTGGGTGACTTCAACACCCCGCTCTCTGAAATGGATCGTTCAGGAAAGCAGAAACTAAACAGGGACACAGTGAATCTAATTGAAGCCTTGGACCAAATGGAACTAACTGATATATATAGAACATTTCATCCTAGAGCTAAAGAATACACCTTCTTCTCAGCTCCTCATGGTACCTTCTCCAAAATTGACCATATAATTGGTCACAAATCAGACCTCAACAGATACAAGAAGATAGAAATAATCCCATGCCTCCTATCAGATCACTATGGAATAAGGGTGGTCTTCAATGGCAACAAAAACAAAAGAAAACCCACGTACACATGGAGGCTGAACAATGCTCTACTCAATGATAACTTGGTCAAGGTGGAAATAAAGAAAGAAATCAAAGACTTTTTGAAAGTTAATGAAAATGAAGGCACAACATACCCTAACTTATGGGACACAATGAAAGCAGTGCTAAGAGGAAAATTCATAGCCCTGAGTGCCGCCAAAAAGAAACGGGAGACAGCATACACTAACAGCTTAATGGCACACCTGAAAGCCCTGGAACAAAAAGAAGCAAATACACCAAAGAGGAGTAGAAGGCAGGAAATCATCAAACTCAGGGCTGAAATCAATCAAGTAGAAACAAATAAAACCATACAAAGAATCAACAAAACGAGGAGTTGGTTCTTTGAGAAAATCAACAAGATAGATAAGCCCTTAGCCAGACTAACCAGAGGGCACAGAGATAGTATCCAAATTAATAAAATCAGAAACGAAAAGGGAGAGATAACAACAGAAACTGAGGAAATTAAAAAAATCATCAGATCCTACTACAAAAACCTGTATTCAACACAACTAGAAAATCTTGAGGAAATGGACAATTTCCTTGACAGATACCAAGTACCAAAATTAAATCAGGATCAAATAGACCATCTAAACCGTCCTATAACCCCTGAAGAAATAGAAGTTGTCATTGGAAGTCTTCCAACCAAAAAAAGCACAGGTCCAGATGGTTTTAGTGCAGAATTCTATCAGACCTTCAAAGAAGACCTAACACCAATACTCTTCAAACTGTTCCACAAAATAGAAACAGAAGGAACACTACCCAACTCGTTCTATGAAGCCACAATTACACTAATACCAAAAGCACACAAAGATCCGACAAAGAAAGAGAATCTCAGGCCAATCTCTCTTATGAATATCGATGCAAAAATACTCAATAAAATTCTTGCCAACCGAATCCAAGAACACATCAAAACGATCATTCACCACGATCAAGTAGGCTTCATCCCAGGGATGCAGGGATGGTTCAATATAAGGAAATCCATCAATGTAATCCACTACATAAACAATCTCAAAGAAAAAAACCACATGGTCATCTCATTAGATGCTGAGAAAGCATTTGACAAAATTCAGCATCCTTTCATGCTAAAGGTCTTGGAAAGATCAGGAATTCAAGGCCCATATCTAAACATAGTAAAAGCAATTTACAGCAAACCAGTAGCCAGCATCAATCTAAACGGAGAGAAACTTGAAGCAATCCCACTAAAATCAGGGACTAGACAAGGCTGCCCTCTCTCTCCATATCTTTTCAATATAGTACTTGAAGTTCTAGCTAGAGCAATTAGACAAGAAAAAGAGGTCAAAGGGATACAAATTGGAAAGGAAGAAGTCAAACTATCACTATTTGCAGACGATATGATAGTATACATAAGCGACCCAAAGAACTCCACCAGAGAACTCCTACAGCTGATAAACGACTTCAGCAAAGTGGCCGGATATAAAATCAACTCAAGCAAGTCAGAAGCCTTCCTATACTCAAAGGATAAGCAGGCTGAGAAAATAGTAAGAGAAATAATACCCTTTACGATAGCCACAAACCATATTAAGTACCTTGGCGTGACGCTAACCAAACAAGTGAAAGATCTGTATGACAAGAACTTCAAGTCTCTGAAGAAAGAAATTGAAGAAGACCTCGGAAGATGGAAAAATCTGCCATGCTCATGGATTGGCAGGATTAATATAGTAAAAATGAGCATCTTACCAAAAGTAATACACAGATTCAATGCAATCCCCATCAAAATCCCAACTCAATTCTTCATAGAGTTAGAAAGAGCAATTCAAAAATTCATCTGGAATAACAGAAAACCCAGAATAGCTAAAACTATTCTCAAGAGTAAAAGAACCTCTGGGGGAATCAGTATCCCGGACCTCAAGCTGTACTACAGAGCAATAGTGTTAAAAACTGCATGGTATTGGTACAGTAACAGACATGTAGATCAATGGAACAGAATTGAAGACCCAGAAATGAATCCACACTCCTATGGTCACTTGATCTTTGACAAAGGAGCTAAAACCATCCAGTGGAAAAAAGATAGCCTTTTCAACAAATGGTGCTGGCTCAGCTGGAGGTCAACATGCAGAAGAATGCAAATTGACCCATCCTTATCTCCTTGCACTAAGCTCAATTCTAAGTGGATCAAAGATCTCCACATAAAACCAGACACACTGAAACTAATAGAAGGGAAACTAGGGAAGAACCTTGAACATATGGGCACAGGGGAGAATTTCCTGAACAGAACTCCAATAGCTTATACTCTAAGATCAAGAATAGACAAATGGGACCTCATTAAATTACAAAGTTTTTGCAAGGCAAAAGACACCGTCAAAAAGACAAAGCGGCAACCAACTAACTGGGAAATGATCTTTACCAACCTTACATCCGACAGAGGGCTAATATCCAAGATATACAAAGAACTCAAGAAGTTAAACTCCAGAGAGGCAAGTAACCCTATTAAAAAATGGGGTACAGAGCTCCACAAAGAGTTCTCACCTGAAGAATATCTAATGGCTGAGAAGCACCTAAAGAGATGTTCATCATCCTTAGTCATTAGGGAAATGCAAATCAAAACAACCCTGAGATTCCATCTCACACCAGTCAGGATGGCTAAGATCAAAAACACAGGAGACAGCAGTTGTTGGCGAGGATGTGGAGAAAGAGGAACACTCCTCCACTGCTGGTGGAATTGCAGGCTGGTACAACCACTCTGGAAAGCAGTCTGGCGGCTCCTCAGAAAACTGGGCATGACACTTCCGGAGGATCCGGCTATACCACTCCTGGGCATATACCCAGAGACTTTACCTGCATGCAATAAGGACACATGCTCCACTATATTCATAGCAGCCTTATTTATAATAGCCAGAAGCTGGAAAGAACCCAGATGTCCCTCAACGGAGGAATGGATTCAGAAGATGTGGTATATTTACACAATGGAATACTACTCTGCAATTAAAAACAATGAATTCACGAAATTCCTAGGCAAATGGTCAGAACTTGAAAATATCATCCTTAGTGAGGTAACCCAATCACAAAAGATCACACATGGTATGAAGTCACTGATAAGGGGATATTGACCCAGAATCTCAGAATACCCTAGACACAATCAGCATATCAATAGATTTCTAAAAAGATGGAAGGAGAGACCCCTGGTCCTGGAAAGACTGGATGTAGGGGAACGCCAGGACAGAGTAATGAGAGGGGGTTGAACGGAGAAAAGAGGGAGGGAAGGGGGCTTATGGGACTTTCGGGGAGGGAGGAAACGGGAAAGGGGAAGTGATTTGGAATGTAAATTAAAAAAATAAAATTAAATTAAATTAAAAAAAAAAAAAGAGAAGACTGGTCCCCATGTGGAGGGGAGGAGGGTCTCATTGCCTACCCCCACAGTGACACACTTCCTCCAACATGTGCCCTTCCCCCAGCCTTGAGTACAGAAATACTAAATTGTTGTCTCAAGCTATTACTATTTAGAATTGTAGGATAGAATCATGAAAGTATTTTGGAAAGAATGCCTTAAGAACCTGATGAAATGTTTATTCCTTATTCTAAACAACAATTAGATTGCATGTGCAAATTTTCAGGCAAAATTGACAAGTTGTTACAATTTGCCTCAATGAATGCTTTTGTATTTCCTGTAAGTTTGCATATATAGTCAATAGAGAAAGTGCTTACTGTATTTACAGATGGCTCATCTGACGGGAAAGGAGCATATGTAATTGGGTCACTTTTTTATTCTCTTGAGTTTCCCTTGCTTCAGCACAGGTTATTGAACTACATGCTGTAGACACTGTTTTTGAAATGTTGAAAAATCAAGCTTTAAATTTGTATACTTTTAGCCAATATATCGCTCATGACTTACATTTGCTTGAAATTGTTCCTTTTTTAGATACTGCTAATTCTCAAATTTTGCAATTATTTATACAAATACAACTTGATTTAAGAGAATTCCTTAACATTAAAGGACATTTAAGAGCTCATACTGTATCGTGTGGACAGACCCCTTGGAGCAATGCCGCAGCAGATATATATACCAGGCAAATTATAGGTCTTACACAGGAACAATTGGCCATACAGCCTCATTCTTTACATCATCAAAATAGTAATAGCTTGAGACAACAATTTAGTATTTCTAGAGAATGTGCACATCAAATTGTAAAGATTGTCCTTAGTGTCCTCAATTTCTACCTGTACCACATAATGGTGTTAATCCTCAAGGGGACTTATACCTAATCAGTTATTGCAAATGGATGGTACTCATATTTATGACTTTAGAAAAGTAAAATATGTGACTTGACACCTTTTCAGGCTTTCTAGTTGCTACTGATTTAACAGGAGAAGCAACTAAAAATGTAATTAGTAATTGCTTGCATTGTTTTTCTGTGCTTGGTGTTCCAAATCAGATTAAAACAGATAATGGAACTGGCTATTACAGTGAAGCATTTGAGATGTTTTCTAGACTATTTAATATTGCCCACATTGCTGGTACTCCTTATTATCCTATTGTGGAAGAGGCCCATGGAACTTTAAAACAACATCTTCATAAAAAAACAAGAAAAGGGGGAATTTATCCCCATATATCACATTATTTAAATCATGCTTTTATTTTTAAAATTTTAAAATTTGAATGCTAAGGAACTCTCTTCTGAGTGTCTATGGCACCCCATAAGTAGGCATGCCTATGCCTAGGTGAAATGGAAGGATCCATATGCTGGCATATGGCATGATCCTGATCAGGTATTTAATATGGGGAAGAGGGCATGTTTGTGTTTGTTTCCATAGGATGCTGCAGGAGCATGCTGAATGCCAGAGTGATTGGTGTGACATGCTGATGCTGGGATAAAGAATGATGTTGACTTGTGAACTTGCTGAGTTCCCTGACTATGGTGACAGGAAAGCTGTATTGGACATATATACTTAACCCACCTTTGCTTTCCTATATCCCAGATTGGACAAGCTGCCTTGCTTCAAGCTTTTAGACCTTGTGGGACAGAGAACATGGAGACTATGGAAACTGACTTAGAAGTATCAATTAAAAGGAGAAGTTATAATAACTCTTCTCTTTCCTTTAATGTGACCAGTTTTTCTGACTCAATCATGGACTGGTCTAGAAATTAACCCAATATTGGAAAAAAAGAAATGACAGTCTTCAATTGAAAGGCTGGTTCTATAGTTACATTTGCAGTGGATAATATTGGACAGGATCTAGATTTCAAACAAGTGTTAGAGTATGTGTTTAAGCTCCTAATCTTTTATTCCTTTAACAGGGAGAACTATGTACAGCCCTCCATGAAGAATGTTACTTTTACATCGATCATTCAGGAATAGTAAAGGATTCTATGGCTAAATCTCAAGAAGGACTAGCCAAAAGGAAAAGAGGAAAAGGACAGAATCAGGGATTGTTTGAATACTGGTTCTCCACGTCCCCATGGCTTAAAACTTTAATTTCTACACTGCTTGGACCATTAACTGTAATCTTGTTGCTTTTAACTTTTGGACCTTGTTTCTTAAACAGATTGATTGCCTTCACACAGGATCGTTTTCAGCAAGCTCAGCTAATCACCAAGGCAGTTAGTTATTCATCTCTATGAAGAAATATATTGAGTCCATATGCAAATGTCCTTCATGGCTTTGGTCTGAATGGGAAAGTGTGTGCTTTTGAAGGCCAGTAGTCAGGGATGGGTAAGAGTGTTCTTGAGCACCTATCGACCTACGACAGAGACATACGGGGGGGGGGGGGGGGAAGCTATATTTGTCCTCCATGACAGATAAGAAGGAGCAATATAGACACTGACCTAAGACAGGCATGGTCACCTAGCCACTCTTTATCCTAGACGGGATTATGGAAAACAAGTAAATTTTGTTCCCCTGTCCAGCTCATCTTTAAAAAACAAAAAAGGTGAAATTGTGCCCTTCCCCCAGCCTTGAGTAGGCTAAACAGACCCACAGTGCTTTTACAACCTAGCTGGAGTCTCTGGCCTCGCTACATTTGCAGTTTCCTACAGAAGTAGACTGCCCGCTGACCTTGTTTTGCAACATAATTCAGCTGAAACAAAGGATGGGGTCCATGGGCTTTCCATATATAAACACAGTGATGAAAATTAAACTTTGAACCTTATCAGAAACTTTGTCTTGGCATCATCCTTCTCTCGAACTCCGTTCCTTTTTCATTTTTAGCCCTCCTTTCAGGTAGACCCAGTTCATCTATGGCTTCTGGACTGCTATACAACAAGGCCACACCTCCTAAATGTGCCACTCCCTGGACGAAGCATATTCAAAATACCATAGTACAGAAGGGGGGCTTCTTTTTCTCTGAGGAAAAGGTTTGTGGTAATAGGAGGAGAGACTTGTAAGGATAGACTTTAAGGAGAGGAGGAATAAGGGTTGCTACCAGGATGTAAAGTGAGTAAGTAAATTAATGAAAAAAATAAAATAAAAAAACATTTGAGATGAAAATTAATGGGAGCTCAATATGGTACTTATGACATACATATCAAAATTGGTAGAGAAACAGGCTAACTTGAATTGCATAGACAAAGTCTGTATGACTCACATATAATGATCTCTCTATTCAACAATGAAGAAAATACATTCTTCTTAAAGCACATGTGGAATGTATTCTAGTGCAAATCCCACCAACTGCCCAAGCAAATCATTGCAAATTTAAGATTATTGGGTTGGCTGTTTAACCCAGTGGTAAAGTCCTTACCCAGTATTGGTAGGACCCTGAATTCAAATTCCAGTACTTCAAAGAGAAGAAGAGGAGGAAATGAGAAAGAAGAAGGCAAAAGAAGGAGGGGAGGAAAAAAGGAGAGAGAGAGAGAGAGAGAGAGAGAGAGAGAGAGAGGAGGAAAGAAGGAGGGGAGAGGAAGAGACAGGAGGGGGAAGGAAGGAGGAGAGGAGGGGGAAGGAGGAGTGTCACTGCTCCCAAAGGTCTTTTCCAAACAAATGGAGTGAAATATAGAAGTTGAAAATCAGTAACAATAAGAAAATGGGAAAACTTTCACATATAAGGAAAATAAAGAACATATCAAAAAGGAAGAAATCAACAGAGAATTTTAAAAATATCTTGAGACAAAAGCAGTAACCCAGCACAGGAAAACCTATGCAGTATGGCATAGTCAGTGACAAAAGGAACAGTGGCAAATGCTATGTCAAAGGAAAGAGGATCCCAAACACACAACCTATCTTTACATACCAGGAAACAGGAAAAGAAAATGCTAGCACCAATGGTACCAGATGGAAGGAGTCAAAGGAATTAGAGATAGTGACAGGATCTGAGGTTTGATATTCAATGCATATCTGAGCAAATTTAACATCTGCTTATAGTCGAAAAACTCAACAAAAAACAGGATCTTATCCCACATGACAATGATAATGATGAAAAGGCCACGAGCACAATATATTTAAGAAGGGAAATAAAACATTCCTTTTAAGATGTAGTGCAAAGGAACAAAGGAAACTCTTGCCATTTCTTGAAATACAGTATGTCCTATCCAGAGAAATTAAGCAAGAAAAAATAAAGAAGAAATTTTAAAATATCCACATTGAAAAGGAGAAAGAAGAGGACCAGGACTGCTGTTCAGAGGAACCTTCCCAGAGCCCTCAGGACACAGGAAATGAGGGACAGCCTGGGCCGGGAACCTTCTGATTTCCCTCTGCACCAAGAACTGATCCTGGGCCACAGAGCTGCATACACAAATACCGCCATAAGGAAGCTGGATTCCCAGGAGCACCTACACACCTGTAAGCAGAGGCAAGACCACCACTTCTCTTCAAATTCCTGGCCCAAGAGAGACCTCCACAGAGCCATCAGGACACAGGAACTAAGGATCAGCTGGAGACAGGATCCTTTTGGTTTTTGTGTGCACTCCAGAGCTGACCCTGCACCACAGCTCTTCATACCTAAATTTCTCCCAAAGAGAACTGGTCTCCGAGGAGTACTGACACACAGGCTTGCAGGATGAATCAGCCACAGTCAGAGACAGCAAGACCAGCTAATACCAGAGATAACCAGATGACAAAAGGCAATTGCAAGAACATAAGCCTCAGAAACCAAGGCTACTTGGCATCATCAGAATCTAGTCCTCCCACCACAGTGAGCCTTGATTACCCCAACACACCAGAAAAGCAAGACTCTGATTTAAAATTACATCTCATGATAATGATAGAGGACTTTAAAAATGACATAAATAACTTAATTAAAGAAATACAGGAGAACACGGGTAAATAGGTAGAAGATCTTAAAGAAGAAACACAAAAATCCCTTAAAGAATTACAGGAAAACACAACCAAACAGGTGAAGAAATTGAACAAAAACAATCAAAAATGGATGTAAAAATGGAAATAGAAGCAATAAATAAATCACAAATGGAGACAACCCTGGAGATAGAAAGTCTAGAAAAGAGATCTGGAGTCATAGATGCAAGCATTACCAACAAAATACAAGAGAGAAAAAAAAGAGAGAATATTAGGTACAGAAGATACCATAGACAACATTGACACAACACTCAAAGAAAATGCAAAATGCAAAAATCTCCTATCCCAAAACATCTAGGAAATACAGGACACAATGAGAAGATCAAATCTAAGAATAATAGGTATAGAAGAAAGTAAAGATTCCCAGCTTAAAGAGCCAATAAATATCTTCAACAAAATTATAGAAGAAAACTTCCCTAACCTAAAGAAAGAGATGCCCATGAACATACAAGAAGCCTACAGAACTCCAAAAGAAATTCTTCCCATCACATAATAATCAAAACACCAAATGCACTAAACAAAGATAGAATATTAAAACCAGTAAGGGAAAAAGGTCAAGAAACATATAAAGGTAAACCTATCATAATTACACCAGACTTCTCACCAGCGATTATGAAATTTAGAAGATCCTGGACAGATTTCATACAAACCCTAAGAGAACACAATTGCCAGCACAAACTACTATACCCAGCAAAACTCTCAATTACTATAGATAGAGAAAACAAGATATCCCATGACAAAACCAAGTTTATACAATATCTTTGCGCAATTCCCACCCTAAAAGGATAATAGATAGAAGACGTCAATACAAGGAGGGAAACTGCAGCTTAGAAAAATCAAGAAAGTAACCTTTCAACAAACCCAAAAGAAGATATCCACAAAACATAAAAATAGCATCAAAAATAACAGGAAGCAACAATCACTATTCCTTAATATCTCTTAACATCAATGGACTCAATTCCCCAGTAAAAAGACATAGACTAACAGATTGGATACATAAACAGGACCCAGCATTTTGCTGCATACAGGAAATGCACCTCAGAATCAAAGACAAACACTACCTCAGAGTAAAGGGCTAGAAAACAATTTTCCAAGCAAATGGTGCCAAGAAACAAGCTGTAATAGCCATTCTAATATCAGATAAAGTTGAATTTCAACCAAAAGTCATCAAAAAAGATAAGGAAGGACACTTCATACTCATCAAATGAAAAAATACACCAAGAAGAACTCTCAATTCTGAACATCTATGCTCCAAATGCAAGGGTACTCACATTCATAAAAGAAACTTTACTAAAGCTAAAAGTACACATTGGACCTCACACGATAATTGTGGGGAACTTCAACACCCAACTCTCATCAATGGACAGATCAGGGAAATACAAACTAAATATAGACACAGTGAAACTAACAGAAGTTATGGATCAAATTTATTTAATAGATATCTATCGAACATTTCATCCTAAATCAAAAGAATATACTTTCTTCTCAGGCCCTCATGGTAGCATCTCCAAAATCGACTATATAATCAGTCACAAAACAGACCTCAACAGATATAAGAAGACTGAAATAATCCCTTGCCTCTTATCAGATAACTATGGATTAAGGCTGGTCTTCAATAGCAAAATAAATAAATAAATAAATAAATAAAAATAAATAAATAAAAAACAACAACAGAAAGCCCACATACACATGGAAGCTGAACAACGCCCTACTCAATGATAACTTGGTCAAGGAAGAAATAAAGAAATTAAAGACTTTCTAGAATTTAATGAAAATGAAGCCACAACATATACAAAATTATGGAACACATTGAAAGCAATGCTAAGAGGAAATTTCATAGCTCTTGAGTGCCTCCAAAAAGAAACTGGAGAGAGCATACACTAGTAACTTGACAGCATACCTGAAAGCTCTAGAACAAAAAGAAGCAAGTACACCCAAGAGGAGTAGACAGCAGGAAATAGTCAAACTCAGGGCTGAAATCATCCAAGTAGAAACAAAAATAAGTATTCAAAGAATCAACAAAACCAGGAGCTGGTTCTTTGAGAAAATCAACAAGATAGATAAACCCTTAGCCACACTAACCAGAGGGCACAGAGACAGTATCCAAATTAACAAAATCAGAAATGAAAAGGGAGATATAACAACAGAAACTGAGGAAATTAAAAAAATCATCAGATCCTACTGTAAAAGCCTATACTCAATACAACTGGAAAATCTGGATGAAATGGGCATTTTTCTGTACAGATACCAAATACCAAAATTAAATCAGGATCAGATAGACCATCTATACAGTTCCATAACTCCTAAAGAAACAGAAGCAATCATTAAAAGTCTCCCAACCACCAAAAGCCCAGGACCAGATGGTTTTAGTGCAGAATTCTATCAGACCTTCAATGAATACCTAATATCAATACTCTTTAAACTATTCTACAAAATAGAAACAGAACGAACACTACCCACTTTGCTCTATGAAGCCACAACTACACTGATACCAAAACCATACAAAGATCCAACAAAGAAAGAGAGCTTCAGACCAATTTCCCTTATGAATATCGATGCAAAAATACTCAATAAAATTCTTGCCAACCAAATCTAATAACACATCAAAATGATCATTCACCATGATCAAGTAGACTTCATCCCAGGGATGCAAGGATGGTTCAATATTCAGAAATCCATCAATGTAATCCACTACATAAACAAACTCAAAGAATAAAACCACATGGCCATTTCATTAGATGCTGAAAAAGCATTAGACAAAATTTGGCATCCTTTCATGTTTAAAGTCTGGCAAAGATCAGGAATTCAAGGCCCATACCTAAATATAGTAAAAGCAATCTACAGCAAACCAGTAGCCAACATCCAACTAAATGGAGAGAAACTTGAAGCACTCCCACTAAAATCAGGGACTAGACAAGGCTGCCCTCTCCATGTTTATTCAATATAGTACTAGCTAGAGCAATTAGACAACAAAAGGATGTCAAAGGGATACAAATTGTTAAGGAAGAAATCAAACTATCACTATTTGGAGATGATATGATAATATACTTAAGTGACCCCCAAAACTCAACCAGAGAACTCCTATACCTGATAAACAACTTCAGCAATGTGTCTGGATATAAAATAATTTCCAACGAATCAGTAGTCTTCCTATACTCAAAGGATAAACAGGCTGAGAAAGAAATTAGGGAAACAACACCTTTCACAATAGTCACAAACAATATAATGTATCTTGGTGTGACTCTATCCAAGCAAGTGAAAGTTCTGTATGACAAGAATTTAAAGTCTCTGAAGAAAGAAATCCAAGAAAACCTCAGGAGATGGAATGATGTCCCATGCTTGTGGATTGGCAGGATTAATATAGTAGAAATGGCCAAAAGCAATATACAGATTCAATGCAATCCCCATAAAAATTCCAAGTCAATTCTTCATAGAGTTAGAGCAATTCTCAAATTCATCTGTAATAACAAAAAACCCTGGATAGCGAAAACTATTCTCAACAATAAAAAAACTTCTGGGGAAATCAGCATCAAGCTGTACTACAGAGCAATAGTGTTAAAAACTGCATGGTATTGGTACAGTGACAGGCAGGTAGATCAATGGAATAGAATTGAAGACACAGAAATGAACCCACACACCCACAGTCACTAGATCTTTGACTAAGGAGCTAAAATCATCCAGTGGAAAAAAGATAGCATTTTTAACAAATGGGGCTGGTTCAACTGGTGGTTAGCATACAGAATGCAAATCAATCCATTCCTTTTTTTTTTTTAAGGATGGGATTTTTTTTCTAAGTTTTTTTATTTACATTCCAAATGATTTCCCCTTTCCCATTTTCTCCCTCCCCAAAAATCCCATAAGCCCCCTTCCCTCCCCCTGTTCCCCATTCAACCCTCTCTCGCTTCTCTGTCCTGGCATTCCCCTACATCCAGTCTTTCCAGGACCAGGGGTCTCTCCTTCCATCTTCTTGGACATCTATTGATATGTGAATTGTGTCTAGGGTATTCCAAGATTCTGGGTTAATATCCCCTTATCAGTGACTGCATACCATGTGTGTTCTTTTGTGATTGGGTTACTTCACTAAGGATGATATTTTCCAGTTCTGACCATTTGCCTAAGAATTTCATAAATTCATTGTTTTTAATTGCAGAGTAGTATTCCATTGTGTAAATATACCACATCTTCTGAATCCATTCCTCCGTTGAGGGACATCTGGGTTCTTTCCAGATTCTGGCTATTATAAATAAGGCTGCTATGAACATAGTGGAGCATGTGTCCTTATTGCATGCAGGTAAAGCCTCTGGGTATATGCCCAGGAGTGGTATAGCAGGATCCTCCAGTGACAGGCATGTTGATCAATGGAACAGAATTGAAGACCCAGAAATGAATCCACACTCCTATGGTCACTTGATCTTTGACAAAGGAGCTAAAACCATCCAGTGGAAAAAAGATAACCTTTTTAACAAATGGTGCTGGTTCAACTGGAGGTCAACATGCAGAAGAATGCAAATTGATCCATTCTTATCTCCTTGCACTAAGCTCAGTTCCAAGTGGATCAAGGACCTCCACATAAAGCCAGACACACTGAAACTAATAGAAAGGAAACTAGGGAAGAACCTTGAACATATGGGCACAGGGGAGAATTTCCTGAACATATCACCAATAGCTTATGCTCTAAGATCAAGAATTGACAAATGGGACTTCATAAAATTACAAAGTTTCTGTAAGGCAAAGCACACTGTCAAAAGGACAAAGTGGCAACCAACAAACTGGGAAATCAATCCATTCTTATCTCCTTGTTCAAAGCTCAAGTCCAAGTGGATCAAGAACCGCCACATAAACCCAGATAAACTAAATCTAATAGAAAAGAAAGTGGGGAAGAGCCTTGAGCACATGGGCACAGGGGAAAATTTCCTGAACAGAACACCAATAGCTTATGCTCTAAGATCAAGAATAGACAAATGGGACCTCATAAAATTACAAAGTTTCTGTAAGCAATGAACACTGTCAATAGAACAAAATGGCAATCAACAAATTGGGAAAAGATCTTTACCAACCCTACATCTGACAGTGGGCTAATATCCAATATATACAAAGAACTCAAGAAGTTAGACTCCAGAGAACAAAACAACCCTATTAAAAATTGGGTACAGAGCTAAACAAAGAATTCTCAACTGAGAAAACTCAAAGGGTTGAGAAACACCTAAAAATGTTCAACATACTTAATCATCAGGGAAATGCAAATCAAAATAACTCTGAGATTCCACCTCACACCAGTCAGAATGGTTAAGATCAAAAACTCAGGTGTCAGTCGGTGCTGGCAAGGATGTGGAGAAAGAGGAACACTCCACTGCTGGTGGGATTGCAAGCCCAGAAGCTCAGAATACCCAAGATGTAGTTCACAGGCCACATGAAATAACTCATGTAGAACCACAGAAAGACCTTAACAAACCAAAGTAATCATAAGCTAAAGAACAATATGTGTTTTCAAACTCCATTACACTGCTACAGTATTGGCCCAGCACGAAGGCAGACACAGAATCCCTTAGAACAGAATAGAGATCTCTGAGACAAGTCGGTGAACTGTGGTGAGCCCCATCAACTGCTTTACACACATAGTGGAGAAAAGATGGTCTCGTCAGTAAAGGCTGTTGAGCAAATGCTGGATACCCTCTTAGAGCTTTTTTGCACCATATACTGTGTAAAGTAGATCAACAATTCAATGTAAGACCTGAAACTGCAATACTACTAAAAGGAAAAAATGAGATTAAATATCCCTGATTGGCTTGAACAGTCATTTCATTTCTTTTCTTTTATCAAAAATAGATTATTTTCTTATACAATCTACTCAGATTTCAGTTTCCCCTTCCTCTACTCCTCCCAGTTCCTCCCTAATTCCCCTCCTGTACCCAACCTCATCTGATCCCAGTCCTCCAAGAAAATCCATTCTATTTTCTCTTCCAATGAGATTCATATGCTGCCCCCCCACTCCAGTCCATTTCTTTGTACATAACCTATATGGGCTACAGGTTAGTTATAATTTCTAATGGGTAATATCCATATTTATCTTTCTGGGTCTGGGTTACCTCACTCAGGATGATTTCTTTCTAGTTCCATTAATTTGCCTGAAAATTTCATAATTTCATGTTTTTAACAGCTGGGTGAATATATTTACACTCCATTTTGTAAATGTACCATGTTTCCTTTATCCATTCTTTTGTTGAGGGACATCTTGTTTATTTCCAGTTTCTGACTACTATGAATAAAGCTCAACATGGTTGAGCAAGTGTCCTTGTGGTGGGATGGAGTATCATTTGGGTTTATGCCCAAGAGCGCTGTAGCTCCATCTTGAAGTAGATCAATTCCCATCCTTCTGAGAAACTGTCATATTGATTTCCATAGTGAGTGTACAAGTTTGTACTGCCACCAGCAAAAGAGAAGCGTTATTCCACACCCTCTCCAACACGAGCTATGGCCTTTGTTATTGATTTTAGCCATTCTAACAAGTGTAAGATGGAATCTCAAAGTTGTTTTGATTTGCAATTTCCTGATGGCTAATGATGCTGAACATTTCTTTAAGTGCTTCTCATTCATTTGAGAATCTGTTAGGAATTTTCTGTTTAGATATGTTCCCCATTTTTAATCGGGTTATTTGGTTTTGATATTTGGTTCCTTGAGTTCTTTATAGATTTTGAATATTAGTCCTCTATCAGATGTGGAGTTAGTAAAAATATTTTCCCATTCTGTGATATGCCAATTTGTTCAAATAACAGTGGCCTTTCCTTATAAAAGCTTTTCAGTTTCCTGAGGTTCCATTTTTTTTTAAAGATTTATTTATTTTATGTATATGAGTACACTGTTGCTTTCTTCAAACACACTAGAAGAGGGTGTCAGATCTCATTACAAGTGGTTGTGAACCACCATGTGGTTGCTGGGATTTGAACTCAGGACCTTTGGAACAGCATCCAGTGCTCTTAACCACTGAGCCATCTCTCCAGTCCCTGAGGTTCCATTATTAATTGTTGATCTTAGTGCCTTCACTATCAGTATTCTGTTTGGAAAATCTTCTCCTGTGCCACTGACTTCAGACTATTCTCCACTTTCTTTTCTGTCGGGTTCAGTGCATCTGGTTTTATATTGAGGTCTTTGATCCATTTAGACTTGAGTTTTGTGAAGGATGATGTATTTGCTTAGCCCAGGGAATGGAACTATTAGGAGGTGTGGCCTTGTTGAAGTTGGTGTGTCACTGTGGGCATGGGTTTTAAAACACTCATCCTAGTTTCCTGGAAGCAGACTTCTCCTAGCAGCCTTCAGATAAAGATACAGAACTCTCAGCTCCTTCTGAACTATTCTTGCCTGGACACTGCCATGCTCCTGCCTTGATGGTTATGGACTGAAACTCTGAACCTGTAAGCCAGCCCCAATTAAATATTGTCCTTATAAGAGATGCCTTAGTCATGGTGTCTGTTCACAGCAAAGGAACCCTAAGAGAGGTGATCAATATGGATCTATTTCTATTACTCTACAAGCAGATATCCAGTATGATCAGCATCATTGTTGAGGATGTTCTACTTAATGTTTGGCTGTGGGGTCTCTGCATCTGTTTCCATCAGTTTCTGGGTGAATTCTTGCTGATAGGAGCTATGCTAGCATCCTGTCTGCAAGTATAGCAGATTATCATTAACAGTGTCAGGAGTGGGCTCTCTTTCATGGCTTGGGACTCAATCTGGATCAGTCATTGGTTGGCCATTCATTAACTTTCTGCCCCCATTTTATATCTATTTTTTATAGGCAGGAAAAACTGTGAATCAAAGGTATTATGACTGGGATTTTTATTCCTAGGCCCACAGACAGACCCTGATAGTCTTTTGTTGTTGTTGTTGTTTGCTTCTTTGTTTTTGTTTGTTTGTTTTTTGAGACATGGTTTCTCTGTGTAGCCCTGGCTGTCCTGGAACTCACTCTGTAGACCAGGCTGGCCTCGAACTCAGAAATCCGCCTGCCTCTGCCTCCCAAGTGCTGGGATTAAAGGTGTGTGCCACCACTGTCCAGCAACCCTGATAGTCTTGAACTGAGGTTCCATCTTGTCAGATCTGTCAAGTTGACAACTAACTACAAATTCAACTGTGTAGCTCAGACTGACTTGGCCTTACTTGCAGAGGGGACTCCCGGAGTCTGGTTTGTTACTTATTCGCTAGATAAATGTCAGGATATCTTGAAAGCAAAAATATCTGAAAGGGAAAACCCATGAAAGCACAATTATTTGGTAATGAAAGTATGAAAATGGAAATGGGAACACTGGTAAATGTAGTTGGAAAGTCCTAGTCTCGCAGCCCCTCCTACTCCTGTTATGTCATCCAGTCAAACACAGCTACAGATGAGCTCTGCTCACAACAAACATCTGGAAAATGGGTCTGATTCTCAAAAGCTTTTAGTATAGTTTACCAAATATCCAGAGATTAAACACACTACTTATGATCAATCTGGACAAGGGGAGAAAGAAACAAGTATAACCAGCGCTTGAGCTGTATGAGAGTAAGCTCCAAGATACACCTTTAAATGACAGGGAACACAGAATTTCTGCCATAAACACAACCAAAGAAAGCTTATCTGGATGGAGAGATTCCTGCTCCAGCTACATACTTTGACATGTTCACATTTAAGAAAAACTCCTTGGGTATTAATATACTTGCCTTTAAGGTGTTGATACACAAAATCTAATTCCAGGCCTGATATTAAACCTGTCATCTGAAGGGCAGTATCTCCATCTCCTAACACACAGAGCCTTCTGAAGATGTACAGGAATATTACCACCCATCAGCAATAGCATTTTATTTGTGGTGGGTTTTCTGTTTTTAAGCAGTGATATATTTTTCTCTGGCTTATTAAACAAGAATACGTACATATTTGACAACATTCCTGAGTGATTCCAGTGCACATTAAGTTTTTGCATCTGGCAGAATTGTCTGGAGTATTTACTAAGACATGACTTCCTGGGTCTCACCCTGAGGTTCTGATTGTCAAAATCAGGGGTGGGAACTTAGATTTGCATATCTAAGACATTCTTATTGACATCCACAACAAAGTTCTAGGGACCCCAGTTTAAGAGCCACAGTTCTTACCTAAAAGAACTTTCAAATTACTTTAGTTTGATAACAGATCATTCATATTTCAATCAAGATGATGAGTAGATAGAATGGAGAGTTAGGCCAACCCCACTAACTCACCACTAAGGTGAGCGGAAATGTTGGAGTGGTACAGAACATCTGTGTTGCAGGGAGAAGCTCAGCTCTGTGCAACTGAGCTCAGTCACTACAGTGCTTCAGTCCTGCGTCCTAGCAATCAAAATAGAAACAACATACACTACCTTCTCCCATCTAATTCTCTCATCCAGTGATTTGAAAAGCCGAATAAGGCTATTTCCTATCCTTTCCCAAGCTCAGTTGTTGCATTCTTGCACCAATCATGTAAGCTGACGACATTCTTCCAGCAAACCGGTCTTTGTGCAAGTTTTGAGAATCAGTACAAATGCCATCGTCAACTCTTAGTGAAGAATTTCTTCCATGAATCCCTTTTGTTTGTTTATCTAGTAATGCCTACATAAAGGAGGCATGGCAAACGCCAGAGAGAATAAGAATCAGTAACAAAAGCAGACTCCTCTTCGAAGCTGCAGTTGTCACCATCCTTGTCCCCTCTCATTTCCTGTCTGTTGGATGAAGATGATATCATTTCTGAGAAGAACCTGATGAGCATTTTATTAGTCTCAGTGCAATGCCCAGCACTGAAAGAAACTGTGGAGCCGCTTTCCACTGATCTGCTCTGCAGTGGGTGGAGAACAGTCACAAACACATGGACTGGGCACCTTGGAAATGGGAAGAACCAGGAAAAGCCATGGGCATACCAGGAGCAGAAGAGGACTTCGCTTCAGCAGCTATGTGAGGCACTCCTCATTCTGTAAGGCGTTTCAGGACTCCATTTTTGAAAGGTTTTGGTGTTCCCAGTGTTCTACCCTGAGCTCCATCTGTAACTACAGCAGTACTGAACTAATTGCTAAGGTACCACAAGACTGGCTGGATGGATCCTGAAAGCAAGAGGAGTTGAATTCTCCATCCCCAACATTGAAGTTTTTCCTGCTTAATCTCTTACTTTTTACAGCCAAGGCCATGGTGAAAAAAATATACTTTAAAAGAACACATGTCACACTTCTAGCTATCACCAGGTTGAAGAGCGCCATTATCTCTAGATGAAAATTGTAACTTATTATTTCTTTCTCTGAGGTCCAATCCTGTTCTAATCTAGTCATGCCAAGAAGTTCATAGAACAATACAGCAATGGAGGCCTCTGGGCCAGCCAAGGTGAGTGGGGATGGAAGCATGCTTATTGATCTTAAACCTAAAGGTAAGAGTTTTTCCTTCTCCTCCCATCCCCTCCATTTCCCTTCCCTTTGCTTCTTATAGTTTTAGCCTCTTATGAACAACTGGGATAAAAATACAAATTTGTATAAACTTCTAAATCTGGGACCGAAGTCTTGACAGGAAACTGATGGTTGGATGTTCAGTATCTAATTTGCTCCCTGTGGCTCTGTTGGAACTTAAAATGCCCTGTCCTGGTTTTGCTCAGATATCTTAGCAAACTGAGTGTGGGAACATATGATCGCCTCCTCCCTTCCCAGAGTACTGAGAACATCAGCTTTCATCTGGGGGCCAAAACCAAATTAACCTTTAAGTAACTGCTGCTTCTTAATAATGCACAGTGAGTTTATTAGAACACAGAAAAGAGTGAAGACTGAAGAATAAACACACACACACACACACACACACAAAAAAAAAATACCAGAATTTTTTTTAGAGTAACCCTGAAGCTATCCAAGGCTTCTCTAACTGCCTGGAAACTAGGCAGGATTTACTCAAACTTCCCATTTCCCATCCTGTGCCAACCCAAACTTTCTCTAAGGCCACCGATGCCAGTGAAGGGAAGGGGAAGGCAGAGGGAACAAATATTATTGGCCAATTCAGGTTACAGTCTACTGTCATTTCTCCATCCCAAACGTGTTGTTTCTGTTCAGAGCAGCTTCAACCCGTAGCAGAATTGAGCATAACTGAGTTTCTCAGCTTTCAAAATTGCAGGTTCCTCATATGAAGGCCCGTGTGGTCATAAAAATATATTTTTAAATGAGTGAATTTATATATTTTTAAGTATTGGCAAATACAAAAGAAAAATTTTTTTTCAAAGTTCCCCAGACTTTCTATCACACATATTTCAGTAACTGCCTTGATCTTTATCTGACCCCTCAGGATCAAACAGAGCCTCAGGCCGTCTTGCTTTTTAGATTCTCTTCCACCATTTCCTCCTCCTTACTTCCTCTTTCTCAACAACATAAAAAAGTATTCCTGTTTTGCCTCAAACTGTTAGTTAGACTTGTTATCTCTGTAGCAAGAAGAGCTGAGAAATACAACCTAAAAGGAAGACTTATTTTGAATCATGATTTCAGAAGTTTCAGGCCCCAGCAGGCCCCTGAAGTTTACCCCAGAAATCTGTATTCCCAGAATACACCTCACTGATGTTCTACCACCTTCCAATCCATTCAGATTTTGAACCCATCAATGGATTGAATCATTGACCAGTACATATGATCTAATCACCTCTCAGTGATTGGATCCACCAACTCAAAACCAAGCTTTCAACACAGGAGCCACAGTGAGGATGTGTCATTATGTATCCCATAGCTTATGCAAAGCAGTTTGTCAATCTTTCCTTAGCTCTTCTCCTTACCACATCTCCTTGCTCTCCAGCTGAGTTCACACCATAGGAACACCGATGGTCCTTATTGTTATCTGGAAGACATTAGTATCAGCAATACCTGAGGCCGTGCTGGAAGTGCAAACCCACAGTTCTCACCACAGAAACACTAAAGTAGAAACCCCAAGGGTGGGCCTCAAAGCATGTTCTGACAATATTTTCAAGTAATCCTGCTACACACTCAAGTTTACGAACCACTGCTTTAGGGAAGAGCAGTTAAGGCACCACTGTGAACAAGGACAGAGGTATAGCCCCTCCACTCCCTGCAGGAACCCAGAGTTCTGTCTGTCGCCCATTATAGACCTCGACTCAGGCAAAACTAGGTTCAGGCAAAACAGTTGTCAGATGAAGCAGCATAAAGCAGAATCAGAGGTATTATTGAAAGGTATTTGTAGCATAAACCTTAAGCACAAGAGTGGAGAGAGTAAGGGGTGCTAAGGGAATGGGTCTAGGCTTTTCCAGGAGTCAGACCTTGGCGTTTTTACAGTGGGAATATATGGGATCTTACTGGCACTTAAGTTATTTCTCTAAAGTTTGCAAAGAAACATGTACCACAGCACACGTGCGCGTGCACACACACACACACACACACAAACACAGCACACACACCATACACATAGCACACACACCATGCACATAGCACACACACAAACGTATACCACACATACCACACACCACATAACTTACACACATACCAACACACACACACACACACACACACACACACACACACACAAACACACACCTTAATATTGGTCAAACAAGGTAGCTTGCAACAAGCTTAAACATTAAAGAATTTGCTTCTATAAACAAAGTTTTGAGTTGGATTTATGGAGTGTTAGTGCAATTTTTAAAAGTACACATGCTCCTTGCCTGGTCTCCCTGCCCAGTGCGAAAGTCCCTGACAACTTAGCTCCAAGATCACGCTGCTGTCACTGGCGCCACTCCAATCCCGCCCATTCTCTGGCTGCCTCTGCTAAGCTGCCCAACAACTGTCCCTCCTGAGAAGGCCTGGAACTATAGCTCATGTTCCACCGTTCCACCGACTGAGTGCCCCAGCTGCCCGTTTTCTCCTACCCACCTGAATCATTGTGGATGGAAAACACCAGACAGCCTTAATATTTTAAAACCAGCCAAATAACTCAACTGCTGGGGGAAGAATTTCCTGCCCCATCCTCCTTAGCCTCAGCAGGCAGCTGCAGAGGCTACAAACTATCAGTCCCCTAGAGCTATATGTCTGCTACTTCCTATCCACTCCACAGCCTGGTCAGAATCTTAAATCCTCACTGCATCTTCTTCTCTTCCTCCTGGAACCTGGAAATCCTGCCTTATCCTACGCCCAGTGATTAGCTTCTTTATTGTCTTTATTGACCCAATCAAGAAACTAGATTTAGGGAACTAGATTTTAGTTATCAGCTCCTCTCCCTACAATGGAGCTTTTGTTTAGGTCTAAAAAGAAGGGGTAAATGCTGAAAACTGGAGGTCACAGAACGTTTGGGTGCTGAGCACAGTTTATTTCTTGTCCTGGACAAGATGTCTTCTCAAAAATATATGTTGTCTGCGTGGGCTTCCTCACTTGGGCCTGAAGCTTTCTGACTGCTCAAGAGGACAGGTAAATTAGCTTTTCCTCAAGCTTTCTCTCTTGTGCCCCTGCCATTGTTGCTGCTCTGTCTGTTTCAAAACTACCAGTAAAGAGCTGACATCAGAAGAGGGGAAGAAAGGTTTCCACAACCTTTCTTCTGTGGCAGTACCAACAAGTGACTTGTAGGAAGAATGACTTTCTCTGCACCATCCCTTGCCAAGGACCAGCCTCGGCTTAGTTGAGTGTCTGGAGGAAGGAGTATTTGGAAACAGTAAAAGAATAACTCATAGTCAGTCATGGGTACAAACTGACATTTCTGTGGTCTGCTGGAGATGGCTCTCAAGACAGCTCTCTATAGATAGCTCTGGCTCTGCAGTCTGCTTGAGACAGCTCTCTGCTCATTATAACTCTCTGTTCAAGACAGCTCTCTTATGCTAGAAAAAAATTCTTGGATTTTTCTGACCAAAGTCAGAAATCCTGATAGAAAAAAGTTCTTGAATTCTCCAACCGAAGTTAGAAACTCTGCTAGAAAAAAAAATCTAAAGCTGTGTTCTCTCTCCAAGCAGTCCTCTCTGCATATCTGACACTTGTAGACCAAAGCCCATTCCTTTATTTCCACATCAAACCAGTCATTTACTCCAGATTCTCTTTTGAGTATCCCATGAATCAGCATTTTATGACCTTAGCCCTTTGATTCTTAGAAGAAGACAGCAAATGTGCTTTTTTTTTTTAAATACAGCAAATGAATTCAGAGATCTGCTTGCTTTATAAAGAAAGACAGTAAGCTAGCTGGGTGGGATCCCCACCAGGCCTGGGCCTAAACTTCATCTGTCCCAGGCTGACCTTGAACTCAGGAATCCACCTGCTTTTGTAAGCACAAACAATACACTTAGCTGGGTGGGATCTTGCTCTGTGATCACCTTTCCTCAAATTTCTTTATCTTCTTCCTCAATATCTTTCTGAAATAGTACAGCTGTCTCTGTTCTTTGAGGTCCATGAAAACCCTCATATAATTCATATTGTATCCTTAAAATTTTCATAGTTGAAAATTATATATTCTTTTCATTTATTTATTTTTATTTATTTTCATTTCAACTGTTATCTTCTTACCTAGTTTCCCCCTCTCCCAGAAGCCCCCTATCCCAGCTTCCCTCCCCCTGCTTCTATGAGGGTGTTCCTCCACCCACCCACCCACCCACTCCTACCTTCCTACCCTCTATTCCCCTACACTGGGGCATCCATCAAACCTTCATAGGACCAAGGAACTCTCCTCCCATTGATGCTTGACAAGGCCATCCTCTGCTACATATGCAGCAGGAGTCATATATACTCTTGGTTGGTGGCTTAGTCCCTGGGAGCTCTGGGGGATCTGATTGGTTGATACTGTTGTTCTTCCTATGGAGTTGCAAACCCCTTCAGCTCCTTTAGTCCTTTCTCTAACTCCTCCATTAGAAATCCTGCACTCAGTGCAATGGTTAGCTGCAAGTATCCAACTCTGTATTTGTAAGGCTCTGGCAGGGCCTCTCAGGAGACAGATGTATCAGACTCTTTTCAGCAAGGCTTTCGTAGCATCCACAATAGTGTCAGAGTTTAGTGACTGTATCTGGGATGAATCCCCAGATGGGACAGTCTCTGGATAGCCTTTCCTTCAGTCTCTGCTCTGAACTTTGTCTCCATATTTGCTCCCATGAGTATTTTGTTCTCCTTTCTAAGAAGGACCAAAGTACCCACACTTTGGTCCTTCTTCTTGAGCATCATTTGATATATGAATTGTGTCTTGGGTATTCCGGGCTTCTGGGCTAATATCCACTTATCAGTGAGTGAATACCATGTGTGTTCTTTTGTGATTGGGTTACCTCACTCAGGATGATATTTTTTAGGTCCATCCATTTGCCTAAGTATTTCATGAATTCATCGTTTTTAATAGCTGAGTAGTACTCCATTGTGTAAATGTACCACATTTTCTGTATCCATTCCTCTGTTGAAGGATATCTGGGTTCTTTCCAACTTCTGGCTATTATAAATAGGCTGCTATGAACATAGTGGACATGTGTCCTTGTTATATGTTGGAGAATCTTTTTTGGGTATATACCCAGGAGTGGTACAGGTGGGTCCTCAGATAATACTATGTCCAATTTTTTGAGGAACCACCAAACTGATTTCCAGAGTGGTTGTACCAGCTTGCAACCCATAAGCAGTGGAGGAGTCTTCCTCTTTCTCCACATCCTTGCCAGCATCTGCTGTCACCTGCGTTTTTGATCTTAGCCATTCTGACTGGTGTGAGGTAGAATCTCAGGGTTGTTTTGGTTTGCATTTCCCTGATGACTAAGGATGTTGAACATTTCTTTAGGTGCTTCTCAGCCCTTCAAGTTTCCTCAGTTGAGGATTCTGTTTAGGTCTGTTCCCCATTTTTAATAGGGTTATCTGGTGCTTTGGAGTCTCTACCAGAGAACTCCTATAGCTGATAAGTAACTTCAGCAAAGTGGCCGGATATAAAATTAACTCAAACAAATCAGTAGCCTTCCTCTACTCAAAGGATAAACATGCTGAGAAGGAAATTAGGGAAACAACACCCTTCACAATAGTCAAAAATAATATAAAGTATCTTGGTGTGACTCTAACCAAACAAGTGAAAGATCTGCATGACAAGAACTTAAAGTCTCTGAAGAAAGAAATCAAAGAAGACTTCAGAAGATGGAAAAATCTCCCATGCTCATGAATTGGCAGGATTAATATAGTAAAAATGGCCATCTTGCTGAAAGCAATCTAAAGATTCAATGCAATCCCCATCAAAATTCCAACTCAATTAATTCTTCATAGAAGTAGAAAGAGCAATTCTCAAATTCATCTGGAATAACAAAAAACACAGGATAGTGAAAACTATTCTCAACAAAAACAGAACTTCTGGCAGAATCACCATCCCTGACCTCAAGCTGTACTACAGAGAAATTGTGCTAAAAACTGCATGGTATTGATACATTGACAGGCAGTTAGATCAATGGAATAGAATTGAAGACCCAGAAGCAAACCCACACACCTATGGTCACTTGCTCTTTGACAAAGGAGCTAAAACCATTCAGTGGCAAAAAGGCAGCCTTTTTAACAAATGGTTCTGGTTCAGCTGGTGGTCAATATGCAGAAGAGTGATCCATTCTTATCTCCCTGTACAACACTCAATTCCAAGTGGATCAAGAACCTCCATATAAAACCAGATACACTGAATCTAATAGAAGGGAAAGTGGGGGAAAAGTCTTGAACACATGGGCACAGAGGAAAATTTCCTGAACAGAACACCAATGGCTTATGCTCGAAGAATCAACAATGGGACCTTATAAAATTGCAAAGCTTCTGTAAGGCAAAGAACACCATCGATAGGACAAAATGGCTACCAACAAATTGGGAAAGGATCTTTACCAATCCTACATCTGATAGAGGGCTAATATCCAATATATACAAAGAACTCAAGAAGAAAATTATATATTCTTAAACTTGTGTTTTCAGAGTTCTTTCCCACAGCCTTAAGGAATATCCTGAAGGTCACAGTGTTTGACATTTTTTGCTGAGGAACACATGACACATGCTCACCTCCTAGATTCATTCTATTTCTAATTATCATGGAGTCATTAGCCTTGGCTGGAAGGGAAAATATTTTCCAAAGGTGGAACATAAAGTAAATTAAATACATTATTATACAAACAAACCCCATACCCACAGCAACCTCAGCACTTGTGGAGACCCATGCCCGTCTGGCTCTTTTCCAAGGATGGGAACTGTGTAATGTCTTCCTTCCACATGGACATGCAGGACTCAGCAATCTCTGTTATCTGTTTTTATTTTACCAATAGCCATCAGTACAAAGCCTGACTCTGAGTCTCCCTAGATTGCCATATCCTCCTATCAAATACATCCTCATTCTTTTTTAAAGTCTTCAGCTGCCAATGTCTGATATATGTGTTACATAAACTAATGATATACATTTCATAGATAATATATTTATGCTCATGGTTACAGTTTGGATCTTGGCTATATCCCTACAGCCCTTGTATTGAAAGCTGGGTCCTCAGTCTGCTACGAAAAGTGATGAAGTTTTAGGAAGATACTAGCAAAAGGAAATTAGGCTCTTTAGAGGGTGCCCTTCCTTTCTCTTTCACTTCTTAGCTCTCATGAAGTAAAAATGCCCCTGAACATCATTCTCTTTCTCAATGTACTGTAAGACACCCAAAGTGACAAGGTGACAAGCCTAGGTGACCATAGACTGAAATGTCTGACTTCACGGGTCAAATATCATCTTCTCTTAAGTTGATATTGTGTTACTTTTCCTGGGGAGATATGAACAGAAACTGGTCACCCAGAATAGGGCACCACAAGCAGACCAACAAAATACAAGCCCAGCTTGGTGAAATGATGAGTTTATTGAGATTGGGTGACTCAAAGGCAGCAGTATCTGTCATCCCTGGAGCTCCCTGCACAGCCTGTGGGAGCTTCTTATTCACCAGCAATTACCCACAAAGTATACCAATTTGAGGAGGAGCCTTGAGAACCTTGAAAATGTGTGAGGTTCCAAAGTCTTGTGAATTTGATAAGAATCCTGAGCCTGATAAATATCTCACTAACTTCCTGAGTCTCATGAACATCCTCCCTCCTTTAGGGAAGAACTTTTCAGATTGAAGGAGATAGTCATGCAGAAGTTGTTTTTTTCAATATTTTGTCCCAACAGCAGAAGTGACTCACATACACGAAAACCGTTTAAATCTGTTACAGATGAATAATAGAACGCTTGATTGCTAGGGAGGTGGCGAGGTGGGGAAAGTATAAAGGGCTTGCTACACAAGTATGAGGATCTGAGTTCAGATCTGCAGAGACTACAGGTGCCATAATGTTTGTCTGTAATGCCAGTGTTCCTAGGACAAGAGAGGAATGAAAGAGGAGAATTCCTAGACACTCACAGGCCAGCTAGCATGCTATAAACAGGTGTCAATAACATAAAGGCTTTGTATCAAACAAGGTGAAAGATGAGAATCAAGATCTGAAGTTGTCCTCTGACCTTGACACACACAGATGTGCACATCAGTGTACAGACATCACACACACACACACACACACACACACACAGAGAGAGAGAGAGAGAGAGAGAGAGAGAGAGAGAGAGAATAAGAATATAAAAGCTGAGCACAGACACTATGGAAAACAAATGGTTTAATAAAGGAGAAATGATTTAATAGATTTTTTTTTTTGGTTTTTCAAGACAGGGTTTCTCTGTGTAGCTCTGGCTGTCCTGGAACACACTTTTTAGACCAGGCTGGCCTCGAACTCAGAAATCCTCCTGCCTCTTCCTCTCAAGTGCTGGGATTAAAGGCGTGTGCCACCACTTCCCGACTGATAGATTTTTTTAATCTTACTTATGAGAACCTCTTACCTTTTCTTTTTCTTTCAAATACTGAATGAGATCACTGAACAAATAACAAACTTAAAGATTTACCAAATAGATTTTAGTAATAAATCATTTCAGATTCAGGCCATTGGCTAATTATTTTGTAACCTGTCATGACATAGAGTTTTGGAGATTTTTCATGTGTATTTAAGGTCAGTCGCTGGTTGAAAAATAAGCTCAGAATAGGTCTACCCTGAAGCCTCAGGGAAGCAGGTTGTGGGAAGGCGGGATGGAGAAACCTGTAGACTCACACGCCCTCGCTTCTCTTACCACACTTCAAAACTGAAAACAAAAATCCTTCACAGCTTAGGCAATTTGGTGATTTAGTCTTGGCCTGGTTTACTGTTTTTTATGTTTAGAACTATGTTGTAATTATAAAAACAAATGTAACCTGTGGTATTTTATTCAATGAAGTTTGAACATATTCTACTGATTTTCTAGTGTATTTAATATGCCTTCCTGCAAATACTTGGCTTAATTGTGTAGTCATACATAAGAACTTATTGTGACATTTCTAACTTAAAACAACTAATAATTATTACCTCATGTCACTTCTGAGGCCAGAGATCAAGGAATGGCTTGAGTTAATTATGGGTTAGACTTTCTCATGAGGTGACTGTCAGCCTGTCAGTCAACTTTGAATCAAAGTACTGAGTTTGGTGGTGCATGCCTGTATTCTCTGCTCCTTGGGAGGCTGAGGCAGGAGGATCACTTGGGTTGAAACTAGAAGCTTCTCTTCTTAGTTTCAATCAAGCCTTCTGATTCAGCTGTTGGTATTGTTTGCTTTCTTCAGACAGGACCTCAGCTTGTTTCACAGGCTGGCCATGAACTCCACAACTCAAGCGATCCTCCAGAGTGAGCATTCCATCAGAGACGTATTGGTGCCCTCTTCATTCTGATCTCTAAGTTTCAAGCTACCACAGACAAACACAATTTAAAATAAATCTTTAAAAAGTGGCAAGAGTAAATGAACTTTAGTGGAAATAGTTTTCATGTTTCATCCAAAGTCAAAATTAATAATATTAGTAAATTGCAATTTCACAGATATATTTTAATATGTAAAACAAACTCTCAAGAAATATAAACTCCACAGAACAGTATAAATAACTGACGACATAATTTCAATTTTTTTCCAATTGAGATTATTTTGCAATTTTTAATCTGCAGGCATACAAGAGAAATGGGAATGAGTACCACTACCAACAACAAAAAAAAGATACATTGAAACTACATGCCAAACCTGATAAGTCAGTAGGTACCTTAAATATTCCAGGTAAAACAGAGGTTAGCAAAGTAGATTAAACAGCCACATACTCCATATAGGCTGTTTCCAAAAGAACTTATTTAAGGTACAATGAAAAAAGCAAATGCACAAGTCCATTTATGTAAGATTCTTTAAAGGACCGTATTTTATAATTTGAGAGTGAGTTAATGAGTTGGGTATCAGGATGGATGTGAGGGAAGAGTGCATATGACATATAGAAAAACAAAGGCAGCATAAAGAATCTTTAGCATCCTAGTTAGGGTTCCTATTGTTGATATGAAAGCAAACTGGGGAGGGAAGGGTTTATTTGGTTTACCTGTCCATAGCATCGTTGAGCATTGAAGAAAATCAAGCAATGCTAAAACCTGGAAACCTGGTTTGGAGGCCACAGCTCAGTACTGCTTACTAGCTTGCTCTCCATGGCTTCCTCAGTCTTCTTTCTTTTCTTTCTTTCTTTTAATTTTATTTTTTATTTTCTATATTTTATATTTACATTCCCAATGGTTTCCCCTTTCCCGGTTCCCCCCTCCCTGAAAGTCCCATAAGCCCTCTTCCCTCTCCCTGTTCCCCAGTCATCCCCCTCCCACTTCTCTGTCCTGATATTCCCCTACACTGCTACATCCAGTCTTTCCAGGACCAGGGGTCTCTCCTTACTTCTTCTTGGAAATCAATTGATAAGTGAATTGTGTCTTGGGTGTTCCGAGCTCATGGGTTAATATCCCCTTATCAGTGACTACATACCATGTGTGTTCTTTTGTGATTAGGTTACCTCACTCAGCATGATATTTTCCAGTTCTGACCATTTGCCTAAGAATTTCATGAATTCATTGTTTTTAATTGCAGAGTAGTATTCCATTGTGTAGATATACCACATCATCTGAATCCATTCCTCCGTTGAGGGACATCTGGGTTCTTTCCAGCTTCTGGCTATTATAAATAAGGCTGCTATGAACATAGTGGAGCATGTGTCCTTATTGCATGCCAGGGAGTCCTCTGGGTATATGCCCAGGAGTGGTATAACAGGGTCCTCCGGGAGTGTCATGCCTAGTTTTCTGAGGAAACACCAGACTGCTTTCCAGATTGGTTATACCAGCTTGCAGTCCCACCAGCAGTGGAGGAGTGCTCCTCTTTCTCCACATCCTTGCCAACACCTGCTGTCTCCTGAGTTTTTGATCTTAGCCATTCTGACTTGTGTGAGGTGAAATCTCAGGGTTGTTTTAATTTGCATTTCCCTGATGACTAAGGATGTTGAACATTTCTTTAGGTGCTTCTCAGCCATTCAATATTCTTCAGGTGAAAATTCTTTGTTTAGCTCTGTACCCCATTTTTAATAGGGTTATTTGGTTCTCTGGAGTCTAACTTCTTGAGTTCTTTGTATATATTGGATATTAGTCCTCTATCGGATGTAGGGTTGGTAAAGATCTTTTCCCAGTTTGTTGGTTGCCGCTTTGTCCTTTTGACAGTGTCCTTTGCCTTACAGAACCCAAGGCCACCAGTCCAGGGGTGGTCTTACCCACAGTGGACTATCACTAATTAGGAAAGTGCCTACAGACTTGCTGATAGTGTGATCTTATGGAGGCATTTTCTCACCTGAAGCTTCCTCCTCTCCAGTGAGTCTAGCTTCTGTCAAGTTGACATAAACTAGTCAACACACTCAGTATGAATCTTTTAATTTTCTGCACTGTGGCATTAGTAGTAGTAGTACTAGATACACAAACTGACACATGATAAGATCATGTAATATTAAATGCACATGTAGACACAGGTGGGCTCAGCACTGTTTCAATATCGCAGTGCTTAATCACTTGTGATACTGTGAAATGCAATCACTGGGAGTAGGTTAGGCATGTTTCTATCACTGCAAACAAATAACTGAGATAACCACCTTATAAAGGGGACAGGTTTATTAACTCACAGTCTCAAAGATTTCAGCCCATGGTTGATTGGCTCCATGGCTCCTTGGAGCAGGGCAAGACATCATGGCAAGAGAGTGTGATAAAAGAAAACCACTCACCTCATGTCTGGGAATTAAAAATGAGAGAGAGAGAGAGAGAGAGAGAGAGAGAGAGAGAGAGAGAGAGAGAGAGAGAGAGAGAAGAGCTGATAGAGGAATCCTACTTTCTGGGAGCACCACTCACTCTGGAGACCAAGCCTATAACATGCTGGCCTTAATGGGACATTTCAGCTCCAACTGTAATAGAGTGAGGAGAGGCAAAGTGTTCTTGCTTGGTTAAGGGTTCTCTGTGTGGTATTCCTGTAACTCCATGTGAATCTACAATTATCTCATACTATAATATTTAATGAAGCTTTTTATCTTTGTGCTTCATAATCAAATATAAAGTCTATAAGAATAGTCTTATTGAACATTTAACTACATATCCCCACCCCTGAGGAATGTTTTTCTCTCAAAATTAAGTTAGCGAGAAGGCTTTAACAAAAGGGTCATATTGGTGTATTAGACTCCTTCCTCATCAAAAGGTCTGATAGAATTCTACACTAAACCCATCTGGTCTTAGTCTTTATTTTTTTTATTTATTTTTTTTTATTTTTTATTTTTTTGGTTAGGAGACTTTTAATGACTACTTCTATTTCTTTGGTGGGTAATAGGACTGTTTAGATGGTTTGTCTGGTCCTGATTTAACTTTGGTATTTGGTATCTGTCTAGAAAATTGTCCATTTCATCCTGATTTTCCTGTTTTGTTGAGTAAAGGCTTTTGTAGTAGGATCTGATGATTTTTTTTTAATTTCCTCAGTTTTGGTTGTTATATCTCCCTTTTCATTTCTGGTTTTATTAATTTGGATACTGTCTCTGTGCCCTCTGGTTAGACTGGCTAAGGGTTTATCTATCTTGTTAACTTTTTCAAAGAATCAGCTCCTGGTTTTGTTGATTCTTTGTGTAGTTCTTCTTGTTTCCACTTGGTTGGTTGCAGCCCTGAATTTATTTCCTGCCATCTACTCATCCTGTGTGTATTTGCTTCATTTTGTTCTAGAGCTTTCAGATGTGCTGTCAAGCTGCTAGTGTACGCTCTCTCCAGTTTCTTTTTTGAGGCACTCAGAGCTATGAGCTTTTCTCTTAGCACTTCTTTCATTGTGTCCCATAAGATTGGGTATGTTGTACCTTCATTTTCATCAAATTCTAAAAAGTCTTTAATTTTTTTCTTTATTTCTTCCTTGACCAAGTTACCGTTGAGTATAGTGTTGTTCTGCTTCCATGTGTATGTGGGCTTTCTGTTGTTTTTGTTGCTATTGAAAACCAGCCTTATTCCATGGAGATCTGATGGGATACATGGTATTATTTTACTCTTCTTGTATCTGTTCAGGCCTCTTTTGTGTTCAGGTCAGTTTTGGAGAAGGTACCATGAGGTGCTGAGAAGAAGGTATATTATTTTGATTTAGGATGAAATGTTCTATAGAATCTGTTAAATCCATTTGGTCCAAAACTTCTGTTAGTTTCAATGTGTCTCTCTTTAGTTTGTGTTTCCATGATCTATCCATTGCTGAGAGTGGGGTGTCGAAGTCTCCCACTATTATTGTGTGAGGTAAGATGTGTTTTTTTTGAGCTTTAGTGAAGTTTCTTTTATGAATGTGGGTGGTCTTTCATTTGGAACATAGATGTTTAGAATTCAGAGTTCATCATGGTATATTTTTTCCTTTGATGAGTATGAAGTGTCCTTCCTTATCCTTCTTGATAACTTTTGGTTGAAAGTCGATTTTATTCTATGTTAGAATCGCTACTCCACCTTATTTCTTGGGACCATTTGCTTGGAAAATTGTTTTCCAGACCTTTATTCTGAGATTGTGTCTGTCTTTGACACTGAGGTGCATTTCCTGTATGCAGCAAAATGTTGTGTCCTGTTTAAGTATCTGTTAGTGTACGTCTTTTTATTGGGGAATTGAGTCCATTGATGGTAAGATATAATAAGGAATAGTGATTGTTGCTTCCTGTTATTTTTGATGTTATTTTTATGTTTGTGAGGCTATCTTCTTTGGGGTTTGTTGAAGGAATGTTACTTTCTTGCTTTTTCTAGGGAGTAGTTTCCCTCCTTGTGTTGGCATTTTCCATCTATTATCCTTTGTAGGGCTGAATTTCTGGAAAGATATTGTGTAAATTTGGTTTTGTGATGGAATATCTTGGTTTCTCCATCTATGGTAATTGAGAGTTTTG
Organism: Tokudaia tokunoshimensis; assembly: GCA_036184795.1. Lineage (NCBI taxonomy): Eukaryota > Metazoa > Chordata > Mammalia > Rodentia > Muridae > Tokudaia > Tokudaia tokunoshimensis. Next base: position 5,149,699 of record BTHU01000020.1, on the reverse strand, counting down.
CTGGGTATAGCAGTCTAGGCTGGCATTTGTGTTCTTTGAGGGCCTGTATGACATCTACCCAGGATCTTCTAGTTTTCATGGTCTCTGGTGAGAAGTCTGATGTAAGTCTTATAGCTCTGCCTTTATATGTTACTTGACCTTTTCCCCTTACTGCTTTTAATATTGTCTTTGTTTTGTGCATTTGGTGTTTGACTATTATGTGATGGAAAGAATTTCTCTTCTGGTCCAATCTATTTGGAGTTCTGTAGTCTTCTTTTATGTTCATTGGCATCTCTTTCTTTGGGTTAGGGAAGTTTTCTTCTTTAACTTTGTTGAAGTTTTTACTGGCCCTTTAAGTTGGGAATGTTCACTCTCTTCTATACTTATTATCCTTAGGTTTGGTCTTCTCATTGTGTCCTGGATTTCCTGGACGTTTTGGGTTAGGAGCCTTTTGCATGTTCCATTTTCTTTGACTGTTGTGCCAATGTTTTCTATGGTAACTTCTGCACCTGAGATTCTTTATTCTATCTCTTGTATTCTGTTGGTGATGCTCGTATCTATGACTCCTAGTCTCTTTCCTAGGCCTTCTATCTCCAGGGTTGTCTCCCTTTGTGATTTCTTTATTGATTCTATTTCCATTTTTAGATCCTGGATGGTTTTGTTCAATTCCTTTACCTATTTGGTTATGTTTTCCTGTAATTCTTTAAGGGATTTTTTGTGTGTCCTCTTCTATCTGTTTACCTGTGTTCTCTTGTATTTCTTTAAGCGAGTTATTTATATATTTCTTAAAGTCCTCTATCATCATCATGACATGAGATTTTAAATCAGATCTTGTTTTTCTGGTGTGTTGGTGTATCCAGGGCTCGCTGGAGAACTGGGTTCTGATGATGCTAAGTAGCCTTGGTTTCTGTTGCTTATGTTCTTGCCCTTGCCTCTCGCCATCTGGTTATCTCTGGTGTTAGCTGGTCTTACTGTCTCTGACTGTGGCTTGTCCCTCCTGCAAGCCTGTGTGTCAGTACTCCTGGGAGACCAGATCTCTCCTGGAGGAATTTAGGTATGGAGAGCTGTGGCAAAGGGTCAGCTCCAGTGTGCAGATGGAAACTGGAAGGATACTTTTCCCCCTGCTGTTCCTTGGTTCCTATTAGCTGATGTCTCTGAGTGGGTCCCTTTTGGGCCTGGAATTTGAGCAGAAGTGGTAGTGGTGGTCATCTTACCTGTGCTCACAGGTGTGTGAGCACTCCTGGGAGACCAGCTCTCTCCCGGGGGTACTTGGGTATGGAGAGCAGTAGCACAGGATCAGCTCTGGGCACTGTGGCCAATACTTTTTCATGAAAAATTATTTTCACAGAAAATCCCATAAAAGCTACCAAAAGCTACTTAAATAAATGTGAATAAGTGCAGTTTATAGAGCATATAGTCAATATAAAAATTTATTATCTCTAAGCAATAGCAACAACCAATAATAACTGATATTAAAATATACATTATTTTGTGACACTGAAATATTAAACTAGGAACAAATATGTGATTTGATGTTTGAGACAAAAATACTAAAGTGAATAAGATTTAAGAAAATGATGAAATATACTACATCTATGGGTAAAAAGACTCAACATTGTAAGATACCAATTACCATCAACTAATTTATGGTGTCAGTGGAAACTTTCTCAAAGTCTAAGCACACATTTCTAATAAAATCAACAAGCTTATTCTGACATTTATGTTGAAAATTATAATGACTAAAATAGTCAAAATTACTTTAAGAAAGACAGATACAAATTAGAAAGATTTACACAATACTCCTTCATTTCAAGGCTCATAATATTACAGTAACTAAGATAGCATAGTACTGTAAAGAGATGAGGAAATCAATGAAACAGAATACGGTTTGGATAAGCATGTATCTGTTTCATTCTCAATGTAGGTACCAGCCCAATGTAAAGTGGAACAGAGAATCACTTCAGCAAATAGTCTTAGAATTACTGGCTAGATATTTGTCAAGAAACATTGATGTTACTTTTCACACTATTTTTAAAAACTAACTCAAAATAGATGAAAGATTAAAAGCAAAAGCTTAAACTATGGAACTTATAAAAGAAAATATAGGAAAAGATTCTATAACATCAAGTTTGGTGAAGATTTCTTAATTTTTCCATATGGGAAAAAAGATAACAAATGTCCTCAAATTAAATTCATTAAAATTAAAATATTTTATTAATCTAAAACACAGTTTCAAACTATTAAGGCATGTTGTAGAGTGAGATACATAGTTGTGAACATACACATGTATATACACACAATCATATATGTGTACATGTTCTAAATATTTATGTCCATAACATGAGTTTATACTTAGGATATATAGGAAACCCCTGAAATGCTTGACCCAGTGTCAATGATACAGATCTCAAGTAGGGACTCAAAAATACTAAAGATCACATTTCACTATGAAAATATGAATTAAAACAAAACATGAACCATTCATTACCCTTCCACTAGTATGACTAAGGTTTACAGAGCAACCATGCCAACCATGACCAAGGTGCAGGAACTGACATTCTCCTATGAGCTGGATTTTAATATAAAACGCTACCATTGTTTTGCAAAATATTTTTCAGTTTTCTTATAACTACATCTTCCACATCACCTACACTTACTACTTATTATTTACTAAAGCAATACAAAAATATAAGTCCATAAAAAGATTTGGATGTATTTACTGTAGCTCTAGTTTTTGTGACCCCAAATTAAAGACAACTGAGTCACTGACAGAAACATCGGTCAGTCTCATTCACTGTGACAAAACACCAACATAAACAGCTTAAAGAAGAAAGGACTTATTTTGACTCATAGTTTCAGAGGTTTTAGTGTGTGGTCCTTGTATGTGCTGATTGTGGGCCTGGAGTGAGGCGTAGCATCGTGGTCACAGGAGCATGTGCCAGAGGCTACTCTCCTCATAGTAGACAAAAGAGAGCCTAGTGCAAGACACAGAACCCAAATTTATCCCTTGTAACCAACTTCCTACAGCTAGGTCCCAGAGCCTGCAGTCTCCAGAACCTCTGAAAATAACAACAGCAGCTGAGAACAAGGCTTTCCACACCATCTGATTCTGTCAGACATTTTATTGCCAAACCACAACAAGTAAGAGTGTAAGTAAACATTCGATGAAACACTGCTTAAGAACTCAAAAGCCATGATCTGTTACACACACGGGTGCATATACACACACACATACACACACACACACACACACACACACACACACACACACACAGATGAAAGAAAAAAACAACTTTGCTAGATACACACAAAAGCCTACCTTAGGACTATACTTAAAGTTCTTGAGATTTCAACCTACCGTGGCAGGGTGTGAACAGGTCAGTGTTGACCCGTGGACAGATAACGATGAGAGGAGGGAAAGGAGTACAGCAGATGCAAGAACACTCATCGAAACCAAGTTTCAATCCATGCTGCAATTACGGGTTCTGACCTGAAAACATTTCTAGACAGAGATCTTCAATCATGGCCTTTGCTGACAACTTGAGATACCGCGTACTGACATTTACAGGTGACCATCAGTTTTTCTCTCTCTCAAAAAAAGTTTATTTTTATTCTATGTGCATGGGTGTTTTGCTGGTGTGTACGACTGCCCGACGTGTGTGCTTCGTTTGAGGAGAGGTCAACAGAAGAGGGCATCAGAATCTCCTGGACTGGAATTACAGACATTTGTACACTGTCAAGCGAGTGCTGGGAAATGAAGTCCGGGGCTCTGGAAAGCAGCCAGTGCTCTTAGTAACTGAGCCACTGTTCCAAGGCCACCCTAGTCTTTTTCTTTTACTACTTAGTAAATAAATTTGACACCTGCTCTCTAAGGAAAGGAAAGGAGTTTAGAAAATCCTTTTGCAAATTAAGTGGTATGCTAACTAAACTGTTTGGGGACCATCCATAATGAAGTGGCCATGTTGTGAAAACCTTTGATAGACTTTGTTCTACCATCACCAGAAAACAGTGTGGACCATTCAGAAGAATCCACTCTATGCAAACAGTAACATTTGTTGTGGTTAAACAGCAACAGAAATGATTCTGTATTTGTGGAGCATTAGCAGCTGCATGTAGACACATACGATAAGGCTGGAAAACTGGAATGGAAGCCAGGAGACCTTTAACATTCAATTTTTTCCCACACAAACATTTAGGTGTAGATGCCACACCCCACACACTTTTCTAGGCTGCACAGGTAAGATGACGGGACTGTTGGGAGAACTCATACCCTGAATTTAAAACTTCCCAAAATGAAACTGCATTTTAAAGGTTTTATAAGGTTCTTGCAACTCAAATGAAACAAATAAAAACTTATAACAAAAAAAATAGTAAAAGTAGATTAAATAGATAACTCATTGCATATGCCTTTCCACGGCCAGTTGGTTCAGACAAGGCTGGTGAGGGAATACAGACCATCTACACTGGTTTAGAAAATAGATGATCTGTATTTCCCTGATGACTAAGGATATTGAACATTTCTTTAGGTGCTTCTCAGCCATTCAATATTCCTCAGGTGAAAATTCTTTGTTTAGCTCTGTACCCTATTTTTTTAATAGGGTTATTTGGCTCTCTTGAGTCTAACTTCTTGAGTTCTTTGTGTATATTGGATATTAGCCCTCTGTCAGATGTAGGGATGGAAAAGATCTTTTCTCAATTTGTTGGTTGCTGTTCTGTCCTATTGACAATGTCCTTTGTCTTACAGAAACTTTGTAATTTTATGAGGTCCCATTTGCCAATTCTTGATCTTAGAACATAAGCTATTGGTGTAATAAGTGAGGTAACCCAATCACCAAAGAACACACATGGTATACACTCACTGATAAGTGGATATTAGCCCAGAAGCTCGGAATACCCAAGACACAATTGACATATCAAATGATGCCCAAGAAGAAGAAATAACAAAGTATAGATACTCTAGTCCTTCTTAGAAGGGGGACCATAATACCCACAGAAGGAGATACAGAGACAAAGTGTGGAGCAGAGACTGAGGGAAAGACCATCCAGAGACTACCCCACCACGTGATCCATCCCATATAGAGTTACAAAAACCAGACACTATTATTGATGCCCACAAGTACTTGCTGACTGGAGCCGGATATAGCTGTCACCTGAGAGGCTCTGCTAGTACATGACAAATACAGAGGGGGACACTCTCAGCTGCCATTGAACTGAACACAGGGTCCCCAATGGGGGAGCTAGAGAAAGGACCCAAGGAGCTGAAGGGGTTTGTAACACCATAGGAGGAACAATGATATGAGCCACCCAGTACTCCCAGAGCTCCCAGGGACAAAACCATCAACCAGATAGTACACATGGTGTTACCCATGGCTCCAGAGGCATAGGCAACAGAGGATGGCCTTGTTGGACATCAAAGGGAGGAGAGGCCCCTGCTCCTGGAGAGGCTCGATGCAGCAGTGTAGGGGAATTCCAGGACAGTGAAGCAGGAGGGGGTTGATTGGGGAACAGGGAGAGGGGAGATGGCTTATGGGACTTTATGTGTGTGGGGGGGAACCAGGAAAGGGGAAATCATTTGATATGTAAATAAAGAATATCTAAAAAACAAAACAAAGCAAAACTTTGAGATGTGAATGCTCTTCGAGTTTCCATTTCTATATACAGTCTCTAGGAAACCTTAAAAATGTATATTCATTTAGTCTTTTACAGCAAATAAAAGCATGACCCGTCTCTGTAATTTCAACGTATTCACATGCAAGACACCAATTTTTTTATTTTTATTGATCATTCAATTTATTTACATCGCAAATGATATCCCATTTCCCCATTACCCCCTCCACCAATCCCCCATCCCATGATATCCCACTTCCCAGTTGGCCCTCCACCACCCTCCATCCTACATCTGCCCTCCCCCCTCCCTTTTGCCTGTTTGAGAGTGCTCCCCCACCCACCCACAATCCCCTGCCCCACTGCTCTAGCATCCCCCTACTCTGGGGCATCAAACCTCCATGGCACCAAGGGCCACACCTCCCATTGCTATCGGGCAAGGCCATCCTCTGCTACATATGTATCTGGAGTCAAAGATCCCTTTAGGTACACTCCTTGGTTGGTTTTCTAGTCTCTGGGAGAACTGGGGGGGTCCGGAATAACATTAGGTCCAGACTATGTTATTCTTCCAGTGGGGTTGCAATTCCCCTCTGCTCCTCCAGTTCTTCTGCCAGCTCCCCGACCAGGTTCCCAGAGTTCAGCTTTATGGTTGGCTCCAAGCATCTGCCTCAGCATTGGTCAATTGCTGGCCGGACCTCCTCAGGAACTGCCACACTTGGTTCCTGTCTGCAAGCGCCTCTTAACCACGGCAACAGTGTTGGGTTTGGTGTCTGCAGACATGATGTATCGGCCTTCCTTAAGTCTTTGTTCCATTTTTTCTTGTCCCTGTTCTTCCTTTGGACAGGAAAATTTCTGGGTTAAAACACTTTGAGAATGGTGGGTGACCCCATCCCTCAACCAGGGGCTGTGTCTATCTACTGTCTCCACACATTCTATCTCCCCCTTCTCTGCACATTATGGGTAAAGTCAATCCCATTGCCTCCTCGGAGCCTCATGTTTCTCTGGTGTCTGGGACCCTCCCATAGCTATCCTCAGTTCCTCATCCCCCTGCTACCTATTTTTGTTCGATTTCCTGACTGTAACTCTCTCACATCTCCAGATTCTGATACTGCCACCCTTATTTCCTCCTTCTCCTTTCTCCCTCCCTTGTTGCCATCTCCTTCCATCTCCCACAATCATCCTGTTCCCCCGCTCAATGGGGAACTGAAGCATCCACCCCTGAACTTACTTCCTTCTATGTTTCTTGTGGTCTGTAGATTGTATCATATGCAATCTGAGCTTTCGGGTTAGTATCCACTTATTAGTGAGTACATACCATGTGTGTTTTGTGTCTGGGTTACCTCACTCGGGATGATATTTTCTAGCCATCCATTTGCCTGCGAATTTCATAAAGTCATTGATTTTAATTGCTGCTTAGTACTCCATTATGTATATGTACCACATTTTCTGTATCCATTCTTCCATTGAGAGACATCTGGAAGATGCCAAATTTTAATGCTAGTTAATATGTTTTAATCACTGTTTTCCCAGCATGCTTTGAGATCACACAATGGTAGATCATACAATGGTATAAAAGTCAAGAGGGGGTGAAAGAGGAGTTCTTCCAAGGGCTCATGGTGCAAGGACAGATTAAGAACATCCAATAATCCAAAGTGTGTCCTTGCTAAATCAGACATTTTTCTGTGAGCAATTTAGGTATTTAGATGAAGTCTAGCCCGATTACACATTAGAATATTCTTTGATGTAACTAAATTAAACATTAAATCCTGGGAGAATACATTCCTGCTGTATGAAGGAAATAGCCCTGAACTCTTGAGAGTTCTGTTTTGAGAGATTGCAAACCATAGGATAGAGATTTTTGTCTGTAGTGAAGAGTGAAAGACTTTGCATTAGGTTGTTGTCCTTACTATTTTTGTCATCATGATCGTCGTCATCATCATCATCATCGTTGCCGTCGTCGTCATATTTGTGTGTATTTTGCTGGGACATGCAAGCACCCCAGCAAGTGTGTCGAGGCCAGAGAACAACTCTGTGGTCGGTTCTGTCTTTTCACCTTTACAGGAGCTCCAGAGATCAAACTCAGGTCACCAGGCTTGCTCAGCAGGTCCCTTTACCGGCAAAGCCATCTTGCAGGTCTAAGAACTTGCACTTCTAATAAATAACGAAAGCCCTTGCACCACATTTTGCATTATCCCAGAGCAGGGAGATCAAATATTAATTGCATGGCACCTGGATTCTACCCTCAGAGCTTCTGACTTAGTAGGTCTTGTGTAAGGTTTAACCATTTCACTTTTACAAGGTTCTGGGTAAGCTTTGTGCGGCTGTTCCTAAAACCATGTTCACTAACTCTTACTCAGAACCTTCTGCATGGCGGTACTTTTTGTGTCCTAGGTGGTGGTGGTGATTTTGACAACAGTGGCTCTAACACTTAGAAGAATAAAAATGAAGACAAGGACAAGAAGAGATAGTAGGTAGAGACGAAAAGGAAAAACTGTGTGTGCACCAATACACCGACAACATGGAAAGCAAGTTGGCTTTTCAGTCTCACAAGCACAGGTTCAAATCCCATGCGTGACAGTACCTAAGACATATTTTGCACACACAGGTTCAAATCCCATGTGTGACAGTATCTAAGATATATGTTACAAACACAGGTTCAAATCTTATATGTGGCAGTATCTGATATAAGATACATATTCCAATCCCTGTTCTCATCTGCAAATGAATATGAGCTCCTTTTGTGTGATTCTTGCCAGTGTGATCTATATAGCAAATACATTTCTATATAGAAATGTAGATGTCCTCTGCCTTCATTAAAGTACTTGATCATTCAGAAAAAAAAAAAAAACTATGGAGAGTTGAAAAAAACACCCAAGTGTTTTTCCACCCAAAGTGGAAAAGGATTATGTGAAATGCTGACAAAGTACAATCCAGGGTCACAGGAAACAGAGCAGAATTGGCTCTGCATGGAAGTGACTGCCAGTTTTACGCCACAGGTTCAGGTGAACAACCTCCCCCCACCACACACACACACACACACACACACACACACACACACACACACTCCCCCGACTCCAAGGAAAATTATGCTGAGTTTGGGACTTGAGATTCAGGCTGTAACATGACCCTGAGTCTTAGCAGGCCCCCAACCTTAGCACAACTGGCTCCAAGATGGAAGTACTATTCAGGCACACAGACAGTACCTCCTGCCAAAACCAAACCAAACACCTAATACATGAAAGTCCACAGTTCTGGGAAAGTCTCTAAATGTCCTAACCTTGCTTTTTGGCTTCTGAAGTTCTGCTTCTGATTAACTTTTTGCTAATTGAGCTGTGCCTACCCAAGATGTGGTTTTGTACTTAAAAGCTTACTGCAAGAAAGGCTCGGGGCTATCCTGGGATTGCAAACACCCAGTGTAGTCACCAGCTGGCTAATGAAGATTTTCTATTGGATTAAATCTGCATCTAATTAGTCTTCTCTGCGTGCACTCCACAACAAGACATCCACATAGATTAACATGTTTATTATAGTATTCTAAAAACACTCATGTATGGAGGAGAGGGGAATGCAAATTTTATTCATATTCTGGGATGACTTGAATATACTTGGCCCAGGGAGTGGCAGTATTAGGAGGTGTGGTCTTGTTGGAGGAAGTGTGTCATCATGTGTGTGGGCTTTAAGACCCTCATCCTAACTCCCTAGAAGTCAGTCTTCTCATGTTTGCCTGCGGAACAAGATGTAGAATTCTCAGATCTTCCTACATCTTGCCTGTGTAGACACTGCCATGCTCCTGGCTTGATGATAATGGACTGAACTCTGAACCTGTAAGCCAGCCCCAATTAAATGTTACCCTTCTAAGAGTTGCTTTGTTCACGACGTCTGTTCACAGCAGTAAATCCCTAACTAAAACATATTCTTTCCATTCTGGTTTTAGTATCGGCTGCACCATGATCCAAGCAAAAAGGATTTTAGTTTCTGCCTACATACTCCACTCAGAGATCAAGTCACACGTGAATAAGATTTCTCTACTGCCAACACAGCATTATTTTGCTTATGCCAGAATTTATTTTGATATTTCTGAAGTGTGCAATACTGCACGCTTTCCAACTGTTGTCTACATTCCTGAAACAGTGCAAGTTTGACCAAGGGCTCTATGGATATCAATCATCTTGGTGACAAATATGCATAACTGTCACATTAGGACAAGAAAAGCACCATGCATGTTCCCTACACCTAGACTATTGCTTCTCAGTTTTATATCCCTCTACGCAAGGTCAAGACCACAAGCCAATAGGTACTTTTCTATTGAAAAGTTTTAATTTTTAATTGGTAAGAAATGAATAATGTATATTTTTAAAAATCAAATTGAATCAAAATGTTACAATTAAGGTGGTCATTTATTATCCACATTCGTATACATCTGTCTGTTATAAATATTAAACCAACTGGACTATGAGATGTGGGGCATCAACTAAGGACTGCTGTGGGTAAGGCAATCTATTCAGTTATTCTTGTAGTGAGAAACAGATGCTTCTGGCCTGCCCCAACACCCGCATCGCTCTCCATTGTCAAGCACAATAAACTCTGAAAGCTCTTTCCATTGTCACATATTATAATTATATATAGTACTTCTTGCTTAATCAAAAGCAAGTATTGACTTTTTATTACACTCCAATAGAACTGAAGTACTATCATCAGTACTAGCTCCTATCTCTTCTTCCTATATCATTGCATCATACAAGTATTAATTTAGCTGATTTAGTAATTGTTTCAAATACTGACTGTAGCTGTTAGTGACTTCAAAGCAAATCACAATAAAGGATCCTATGAAGGGCTATATTTTCTTTCTTATATTCTGTGGATGACTTTCCCCAAGTTTTCTAGCTGCTATTTCTCTAGATTTACATAATTTTGGTCCACATATCTGACTTTTCCCACATGAGACTGGGTCCACCATGTTCTCCTCACCCACTGTGCCATGAGTTTAGTCAAAACTTCTTCATTCCTAGGCCATCTTTTTCTTACAGTTATAGACATTCCTGCTCCAATCATGCCTAATGACTGCTGCCTGGGTGTCTCCTGGAATATTCTTAGTATTCTCCCAAGTTGGATTCACCAAGTCTTGATTTATCTTATATCATGAACAAAACACATTCTTTCAAAGGTACAAAGGAAAGCATGACTATCTGACTCATATATAAAAATATCATTACTCTGGGGAAATTTCTCATGATTTAATGGCCATGTTTAAAATTGTACCTAGGTAACCATTTTTATGTTAAAACTATGATGCTTTCCATTGCTTTCTAGTGCCAAATGTAACTATGCCACAAGCTATTCTGTTTTTTATTCCTTTGTTGGTGATTTTATTTGATTATTCCCCCAGACAAAATAGAAACTGAACACTTGAGACTCTTTCTTTTCTGTACCCTGGTCTACATGGTCCCATGTATATCTGTTTAGAAAATAATACTTGATTATCTTGTCACTATTCTTTTTTTATGTTGTATTTCTAAAGCCCCTTTTAACTCTGAATATGTTAAAACTCTGAATGTTCCTCCTGTTTCCTTGTTCATTTCATTTATTTTCATCTTTCTTTTTCTGGGGGAAGCTTGCTTCTCTAGCCAGTCTTGGGACCGACTTCATGCTAAGCAGTAAACAATTGGGATATGGTTAGAACTTCTGTAGCTACAAATAAGGATCACAGTCTGTCCTGGCTACAATCTTCATGACTGACTTGACACAACCTGTGTCTTCCTCATTGTTCTATTGCTGTGGAGAAGCAACATGGCCATGGTAACTCATTAAAAAAAAATTAAGTGAGGATTGCTTACAGTTCAGAAGTTTAGCCCATTATCATCATGGCGGGAAACATGCAGACAGACATGGGAGCTGAGACTTCTACATCCAGATCCAAAGGCAGTAGGAAGAGAAAGGTACTGGGCTGGGTTTGGACTTTTGAAACTTTAAAGCTTGCCCTCAGTGATACTCTTCTTCCAACAAGGCCGCACCTATTCCAACAAGACAAAATCTAATAGTGCCACTCAATAGTGCCAGCCTACTAGTGACTAAGTACTCAAATACATGAGCTTACTGAGGCCGTTCTTATTCAAACCACCACATTCCACTTCCTGCTCGACATAGACTTATAGCCATATTATAATACAAAATGCACTTAGTTTAACCTCAAAATTACCCATTGTCTGTAATAGTCTTAACACTGTTTAAAAGCCCAAAGTTCAAAATCTGTTCTGGGACTCATGGCAGTCTCTTCAAAGTAAGACCCTGCAAAATCAAAATCAAAATGCAGATCACATACTTCTAATATACAATGGCACAGAATATGCATCCCAAAATGGAGAAAAAGAAGCATAGTGAGGAAATAGCAGACCAAAGCAAGACCAAAACCAACTGGGAAAACTCTGCCTCTCCATAGCTGATGTCAAAGTGTTCTTCAGATACAACTCCTTTCAGCTTTGTTGACTGCCACACACTTCTTTCTTGGGCTAGTTACACACCCAGTCTGCAGCTTTCCTCAGCAAATATACTATGATTCTGGCATCTCCAATATCTGGCATATCCAATATCTTGGCCTCTCCAATGAAACAAAGGCTTCACTTCAACAGATTCATGGAACTGTCTCTCTGGGCCTCCAGGTAGGGACAGCACCGACACATGCTTGGCCTGAGTGGGTTTCCTTAGGCATGAAGGGAAACTCCATAATCACTTTCTTGTATTTTTCACTCTAAACCCAGAATTACGTGGCTGAAGCTGCCAAGTTCTTCTGCTTTCTGGGGATAGAATTTGGCACCCTCATTCAAATCCATTTCCACTACTTTCCTGTTTTTGATGGTTTCCTCTCCTGCTGAAGACTTTCCTTAATTCTTTTTCATAAATTTGGTGATTAGCTGGGTGGGATCATGTCCTGAAGCTGCCATTCCCTTTATTCTATTCAGCCTTAAGCAGTTTGTTTGTTTGCTTGCTTCCTTAAGTTTTGTTTATTTTGAACTTTTTTATCTCCTTGAGCACTGCACTTAACTCCATTACATTTCCAGGCATTTATTTTCTCCTCAAACTGCACATTTTGCATTTTTCCTTGAGCAGCTTGCTCATCTTTTATATAGATCCATGACTACTAATATATAGAAGAGTGACTACTAATGACCACACAGCAGAGTCAACTCTACTCTGTCTTGAAATTTCCTCTGCTAACACCATTAATCCAAAAACTCTTCACTATAGTCTCAGGCAGATCTTTTAGACAAGGGCAAAAAGCAGCCTCATTCTTTGCCAAAATATCACAAATTTAATCTCTAAGCCACTTACTAATTCTTCTCCTCTGAAACTTTTTGAGCAGGACCATATTAATCTGCATTGCTCTCCACACCTCTGACTTCCAAACTCCTACTTGTTTGATCATGAAGCACCACTGGAAGCACCAAATAGATTTCCTAATCCACATTCTGCCAACAAGCAGCATGGTCAACCCGGTCACAGCAATACCCCAGTTTTGATACCAATCTCTGTCTTAATCAGTGTTCTGTTCCTGTGAAAAGAGACCATGATGATGGCATCTTTTATAAAACAAAGCATTTAATTGGGGCTTTCTTACAGTTTCAGAAGTTTAGTTCAAAGGGGTTGGGGATTTAGCTCAGTGGTAGAGTATTTGCCTAGCAAGTGCAAGGCCCTGGGTTCGGTCCTCAGCTCTGGAAATAATAATAAAATTTAAAAAAAAAAGAAGTTTAGTTCATTATCCTCATGGCTGTGAGCATGACAACAGCAGGCAGACATGGCAGCTGAGAGTTCTACATCTGGATCATTAGGCAGCAGGAAGATAGAGACACTGGGCTTACCTTGAGCTTTTGAAACCCCAAAGCCCACCCCCAATGGCACAGTTCCTCCAACAAGGCCACACTACTCCAACACTTTCCAGCCTTTTCAAATTGTGCCACCCTCTGATGAAAGCATTCAAATTCATGAACCTATCTATGGAGGGCCATTCAAACCACCACAACCTGAAATAATCTTTGAAGAGGGAACCTCAGCTAAGAAAATGCTCAGATCAAATTGACCTGTAGCCATGTTTGTGAGAAATTATTGATTATTAAGAGCTTAATTAATGATTGATGTGGAAGAGCTCAGACCACCATGGGAGGCATTATTCTTAGAAAAGTCTACTCTTGAGGGAGAAAATGCAAGCATGACCTGGTGACCAGAGTACTTGGCACCCTGAACTTCTAACTAAGAAGCATAGCATGCTCATGAAGTTAGAACACTGAATTCTAAAGCAGTGTGAGCAGCTGGTAGCTGGTCTGCACTCCCCACATCATTAGCATGCTTCTTCCACATAGAGACCCTGGTGGTGTGAGCACTCACTGTCCAAACTGAGGTAATGTGTTCACCACTCACAGTCTATAGGCTTCCACTATATAAGTGATTATTACTCAAGTGCAATAAAGCAGACACTACTCCCTGAAACCATCTCTGGAATGGTTTATCTCTACACTCTTTACCAACCCATGGGCATTGCTGTCTTGTCAGGAATGCCCTAGTAATAATGGCATAGACTGTCTAAGAAAGCTAGCTGAGTAAGCCAGGGGAAGTGGTCCAGTAAACACCACCCCTCCAGTTGTTCCTGCCCCCAGGTTGCTACCTCAGATTCCCACCCTGACTCCCGTCAGTGATGGATGTGATCCACGAGGACAAGCCTTTCCTCCCTGACCTGCTTTTCATCACGACATTTATCACAGCAACATAACGAAAATAAGTTAGTGACCAAAGGCTCTGCTTTTCAGTGGCTGGACTATAGCTTCTGATTTAGCTTCTTAAAGGGTCCAAGGATACCCAGTGTGTGGGTATCCAGCCTCGTAACAAGCCACTCAAGATGAAATTCAATGTACATCAGAAACATGTGTCTAGTGATTATCCAGCTTTAATTCATTTCCATTCTCTGATAACATGTGGGTATTTATAAACACTTTACTAAATACGTCTTGTCATTCATATTAAACATTCTTAAATCTCAGCACCCACATGGAAGCTAACAAGCATTGTTACTCTAGCTGCAGGGGATTCAACACCATTTTATTACCTTCATGGGTACAGGATCACACATGTACCCAGACATGAAAGTAAGGAAAGCACCTATACACATGGAACTTAAAAATAAGAACAAAAATTAAATAGAAATCTTTTCAGGACAGGTTTAGGACTGTCAGGAACCATCATTGGGAGAAGCTAAAAACTAGCAGGTGATATTCCTGAGATGGGTTCACTTTAGATTAAAATCTATGATAGATTTGCTCCAGTAGGCAAGTCCCGTGAAAAATCCATTTTAGGAAAGATTCCTGCTACTAATGTGCTTTTCCTATTATTATAAAACATATATAACAATCACTAGGCATTAAACCACCCTTTTGAGCAGATCTCTGCAGACCTATGAAGATGTACTCTTATAGTGATGCTATATAGACAAACAGATAATAATTCTATAGAATTCCTGACTTGATTCAAATAATTTTAGGTTGAAAGTTTTAGAGATGGTCTTGGTTGCTAGAAATGTGCAATAAAGTTAAAATCAAGAATGGAATGTGCTCACTCCTCAGAATAATAAGTAAAGCCTGTATAATAAGAAATACAATGAGCTTACATAATCACACTAAAAAGAGAAAGAGACTCGGGACAATTTTGTGTTCAAGGAATAACATTTAGTTCCAAGGATGAAGTCATTAAAGTCATTAGGTGTGCACTATGATAAGGCAAGGCCATGTAAAAACTGATGTTTTGAATTTATAATGAGCATATTAGAATGAAACACTGCTTTGAACTTAATATCAATATCCTTCTGTAACTCCCACTTTATATAACACTTTATCTCTGAGGTAATTTGCTAAAGAACTTTTTGTCTAAGAATGTATAAAATGCCAGAGAAAAGAAATAAAGTTATTGGTTCAGTGCCTTGGCTTGGAAAACTTTGCCCTGTCCATTCATTCATCCATCCAAATGTATATCTCTGTTTCTCTTTATGTTTGTGGGTAGGTATATGTGTCTATGTAAGCACGCATGAATACTTGTGGAGTTGATTGTGACAGATGGTCAGGCCCAGCCAGAGAGTGAACGTACAGATATTTGAATGTATATGTGTCTGTGCACACTTGCCTGTAGACAGCATCTTAATTCTTTTCCTTTTCTTAGATTACAAAGAGTTTTAGCCAGCTTAGCCAGAGAGGCTTTTAACTGACTCACCATAGAAAGGAATTTTGGCTATAGATCCTTTTACTTATTTCCATGCTGCTAAACAGTATGTGTTAATCGCTAGATATTAGCACTTATTAGAGCGCAAGTAATAAAGTGTTTAGCACTTAATGAAGCACAGAACAATAGAAAAAAGAATTAAGTTTTCTTAGCATTTATTGAAGCATAAAGAGTTAAATGAGCACAGAGAGTTATAATGTTTAATAAAGCACAGAGTTAAAGAAAAAAAGAAGCCAGCATTTTTTTTTAAACCATAGAATAAGTAAGGAGGTTTTTAGAATCTTTTAGAAGTTATCAGCAAGCATTCAGTATAGCTAGAGGCTAGAAGGCAGAGACCATCAGCCTTTGAAACTAGTCTGGACATCATCAGTCTCTAAAGCAAAGTTTGATGCTGTGTCCCACTTCACGCCTGTTCGAGGTCAGCAGGCCCCCAGCATAGGCAAATCAAGAGACGATATTAGATTTCTTAAGATTGAGAGGCAAGTAACCCTATTAAAAAATGGGGTACAGAGCTAAACAAAGAGTTCTCACCTGAAGAATATCTAATGGCTGAGAAGCACCTAAAGAGATGTTCATCATCCTTAGTCATTAGGGAAATGCAAATCAAAACAACCCTGAGATTCCATCTCACACCAGTCAGGATGGCTAAGATCAAAAACACAGGAGACAGCAGTTGTTGGTGAGGATGTGGAGAAAGAGGAACACTCCTCCACTGCTGGTGGAATTGCAAGCTGGTACAACCACTCTGGAAAGCAGTCTGGCGGTTCCTCAGAAAACTGGGCATGACACTCCCGGAGGATCCGGCTATACCACTCCTGGGCATATACCCAGAGGCTTTACCTGCATGCAATAAGGACACATGCTCCACTATGTTCATAGCAGCCTTATTTATAATAGCCAGAAGCTGGAAAGAACCCAGATGTCCCTCAATGGAGGAATGGATTCAGAAGATGTGGTATATCTACACAATGGAATACTACTCTGCAATTAAAAACAATGAATTCACGAAATTCCTAGGCAAATGGTCAGATCTTGAAAATATCATCCTTAGTGAGGTAACCCAATCACAAAAGAACACACATGGTATGCAGTCACTGATAAGGGGATATTGACCTAGAATCTCGGAATACCCTAGACACAATCCGCATATCAATAGATTTCTAAGAAGATGGAAGGAGAGACCCCTGGTCCTGGAAAGACTGGATGTAGGGGAATGCCAGGACAGAGAAATGAGAGGGGGTTGAATGGAGAAAAGAGGGAGGGAAGGGGGCTTATGGGACTTTCGGGGAGGGAGGAAACGGGAAAGGGGAAATGATCTGGAATGTAAATTAAAAAAAATAAAATAAATAATAATAAAAAAAAGATTATAATATCTAACAGAAGGGGGTAGTAACCAAACCAGAAGACGTAGATTGAAAACGTATTCTACCAATAGATTTTTAGCAGAAAAAATATATATATACATATATATATACTTATGTTGTCCACATATTTAAAAACTTAATGTTTATGCATTCTACATTGATGAGCCTTTTTTCTTCTGCAATCTGCTTTTCTTCTTTTTTATTAGATATTTGATTAATTTGCTTTTCAAATGCTATTCCCTTTCCATGTTTCCCCTCCAAAACCCCCCTATCCCAACCCTACACACCTTTCTCACTAACCCACCCACTCCTGCTTCCTTGTCCTGGCATTCCCCTACACTGGGACATCAAACCTTCTCAGAACCAAGGGCCTCTCCTCCCTTTGATGTTCAACAAGGCCATCCTCTGCTATGGATGTGGCTGGAACCATGGGTCCTTCCATGTGTACTCTTTGGTTGGTGGTTTAGTCCCTGGGAACCCTGGGGGTACTGGTTGGTTCGTATTGTTGATCTTCCTATGGAGCTGCAAACCCCTTCAGCTCCTTGTGTCCTTTCTCTAGCTCCTCCATTGGGGTCCCTGTGCTCAGTCCAATGGTTGGCTGAGAGCATTTGCCTTTGTATTTGTCAGGAACTGGCAAAGCCTCTCAGGAGACAGCTATATCAGGGTCCTGTCAGCAAGCAGTTGTTGGCATCCACAATAGTGTCTGGGTTTGATAACTGTATATGGGATGGATTCCTAGGCAGAGCAGTCTCTGGGTGGCCTTTCCTTCAGTTTCTGCTCCACATTTTGTCTCTGTATCTTCTTCTGTGAGTATTTTGTTCCCCCTTCTAAGAAGGACCTAAATATCCACACTTCGATCTTCCTTCTTCTTGAACTTCATGTGGTCTGTGAATTGTATCTTGGGTATTCCAAGCTTTTTGGCTAATATCGACTTATCAGTGAGTGCATACCATGTGTGTTCTTTTGTGATTGGGTTACCTCACTCAGGATGATATTTTCTAGTTCCATCCATTTACCTAAAAATTTCATGAATTCATTGTTTTTAATAGCTGAGTATACTCCTTTGTGTAAATGTACTACATTTTCTGTATCCATTCCTCTGTTGAAGGGCATCCTCTATTGAAGTTCTTTCCAGCTTCTGGCTATCATAAATAAGGCTGACATGATTATAGGGCAGCATGTGTCCTTATTACATGTTGGAGCATCGTCTGGGTATATGCCCAGGAGTGGTATAGTAGGGTCCTCAAGTAGTTCTATGCAAAATTTTCTGAGAAACCATGAAACTGATTTCCAAAGTGGTTGTACCAGCTTGCAATCTCGCCAGCAATGGAGAAGTGTTGCTCTTTCTCCACATCCTCACCAGCATCTGCTGTTGCCTGAGTTTTTGATGTTAGCCATTCTGACTGTTGTGAGGTAGAATCTCAAAGTTGTTTTGGTTTGCATTTCCCTGATGACAAAGGATGTAGAAAATTTCTTTAGGTGCTTCTCAGCCATTCAGTAATCCTCAATTCAGAATTCTTTGTTTAGCTTTATACCCCATTTTTAATAGGGTTATTTTGTTCTCTTGAGTCTAACTTCTTGAGTTCTTTGTATATATTGGATATTAGCCCTCTGTCGGATATAGGGTTGGTAAAGATCTTTTCCCAATTTGTTGGTTGCTCTTTTGTTCTGTTGACAGTGTCCTTTGCCTTGCAGAAACTTTGTTATTTTATGAGGTCTCATTTGTCAATTCGTGATCTTAGGGCATAGACTATTGGTGTTCTGTTTAGGGAATTTTCCCCTGTGCCCATATGTTGAAGGCTCTTTCCCAGTTTCTTTTCTATTAGTTTCAGTGTATCTGGTTTTATGTGGACTTGAGCTTTGTACAAGGAGATAAGAATGGATCGATTTGCATTCTTCTGCATGCTAACCGCCAGTTGAACCAGCACCATTTGTTGAAAATGCTGTCTTTTTTTTTCCACTGGATGGTTTTAGCTCCTTTGTCAAAGATCAAGTGATCATAGGTGTGTGGGTTCATTACTGGGTCTTCAATTCTATTCCATTGATCTACCTGCCTGTCACTGTACCAATACCATGCAGTTTTTATCACTATTTCTCTGTAGTACAGTTTGAAGTAAGGGATGCTGATCCCCCCAGAAGTTCTTTTATTGTTGAGAATGGTTTTGGATATCCTGTCTTTTTTCTTTTTCCAGATGAATTTGCAAATTACTCTCTCTAGCTCTATGAAGAATTGAGTTGGAATTTTGATGGGGAATGCATTGAATCTGTAGATTGTTTTCAGCAAGATGGTCATGTTTATTATATTAATCCTGCCAATCCATGAGCATGGGAGATCTTTCCATGTTCTGAGATCTTTGATTTCTTTCTTCAGAGACTTGAAGTTCTTGTCATACATATCTTTCACTTGTTTAGTTAGAGTCACACCAAGGTATGTAATATTATTTGTGACTATTGTGAAGGGTGTTGCTTCTCTAATTTCTTTCTCAGCCTGTTTATCCTTCATGAAGAGGAGAACCACTGATTTGTTTGAGTTAATTTTATAACCAGTCACTTTGCTGAAGCTGTTTATCAGCTGTAGGAGTTCTCTGGTGGAATTTCTGGGGTCACTTAAGTATACTATCTTATAGTATAAGTATATCATCTGCAAATAGTGATATTTTGACTTCCTTCTTTCCAATTTGTATCCCATTGACCTCCTTTTGTTGTCTAATTCCTCTAGCTAGAACTTCAAGTACTATATTGAATGGATAAGGAGAGAGTGGGCAGCCTTGTTTAGTGGGATTGCTTCATGTTTCTCTCCATTTAGTTTGATGTTGGCTACTGGTTTGACATATATTGGTTTTACGATGTTTAGGTATGGGCCATGAATTCCTGATCTTTCCAAGACTTTTATCATGAAGAGGTGTTGGATTTTGTCAAATGCTGTCTCAGCATCTAATGAAATGATCATGTGTTTTTTTTTCTTTGAGTTTGTTTATATAGTGGATTACATTGATGGATTTCCGTATATTGAACCATCACCGCATCCCTGGGATGAAGCTTACTTGATCATGATGGATGATTGTTTTGACATGTCCTTGGATTTGGTTTTCGAAAATTTTATTGTGTATTTTTGCATCGAAATTCATAAGGGAAATTGGTCTGAAGTTCTTCTTTGTTGGGTCTTTGTGTGGTTTAGGTACAAGAGTAATTCTGGCTTCATAGAATGAATTGGGTAGTGTTCCTTCTGTTTCTATTTTGTGGAATATTTTGGAGAGTATTGGTATTAAGTCTTCTTTGAAGGTCTAATAGAATTCTTCACTAAACCCATCTGGTCCTGGGCTTTTATGGGAGACTATTAATAACTAATTCTATTTAATTAGGGGTTATGGTACTGTTTAGATTGTTTATCTGATCCTGATTTAACTTTGGTGCCTGGTATCTGTCTAGGAAATTGTCCATTTCACCCAGATTTTCCAGTTTTGTTGAGTATAGGCTTTTGTAGTAGGATATGATGATTTTTTTGGATTTGATCAGTTTCTGTTGTTATGTCTCCTTTTTTATTTCTGATTTTGTTAATTTGGATACTGTCTCTGTGCCCCCAGATTAGACTGGCTAAGGATTTATCTATCTTGTTGATTTTCTCAAAGAACCCGTTCCTGGATTGGTTGATTCTTTGTATAGTTCTTTTGTTTCTACTTGGTGGATTTGAGCCCTGAGTTTGATTATTTCCTGCCTTCTACTCCTCTTGGTTGTATTTGCTTCTTTTAGTTCTAGAGCTTTCAGGTGTGCTGTTAAACTACTAGTGTATGCTCTCTCTCCACTTTCTTTTTGAAGGTTCTTAGAGCTATGAGTTTTCCTCTTAGCACTGCTTTCATTGTGTCACATAGGTTTAGTTATGTTGTGCCTTCATTTTCATTATATTCTAAAAAGTCTTTAATTTCTTTATTTCTTCTTTCACCAAGTTATCACTGAGTAGAGTGTTGTTCTACTTCCATGTATATGTGGGCTTCCTATTGTTTTTGTTGTTATTGAAGATCAGCCTTAATCCATGATGATCTGATAGGATGCATGGGATTATTTCAATCTTCTTGTAACTGTTGAGGCCTGTTTTGTGACCAATAATTTGGTCAGTTTTGGAGAAGGTATCATGAGGTGTGCTGAGAAGAAGGTATATTCTTTTGTTTTAGGATAAAATGTTCTATAGATATCTCTTAAATCTATTAGGTACATAACTTCTTTTAGTTTATTGTTTCTCTGTTTAGTTTGTTTCCGTGATCTGTACATTGATGAGAGTGGGCTGTTGAAGTCTCCCACTATTATTGTGTGAGGTGCAATGCATGCCTTGAGCTTTAGTAAAGTTTCTTTAATGAATGTGGGTGCTCATGCATTTGGAGCATAGATGTTCAGAATTGAGAGTTCATATTGGAAGATGTTTCCTTTGATGAGTATGAAGTGTCCTTGCTTATCTTTTTTGATTACTTTAGGTTGGAAGTCGATTTTATTTGATATTAGAATGGCTACTCCAGCTTGTTTCTTGGGACCATTTGCTTGGAAAATTGTTTTCCAACCTTTTACTTTGAGGTAGTATCTGTCTTTGTCACTGAGGTAGGTTTCTTGTATGCAGCAAAATGTTGGGTCCTGTTTACGTATCCAGACTGGTAGTCTATGTCTTTTTACTGGGGAATTGAGTCCATTGGTATTAAAAGATATTAAGGAAAAGTGATTGTTGCATCCTGGTATTATTTTTGTTAAAGGTGGAGTTATGTCTATGTGGCTATCTTCTTATTGGTTTGTTAATAATATAAGATTACTTTCATGCTTTTTCTAGGATGTAGGTTCCCTTCTTGTGTTGGAGTTTTCCATTTATTATCCTTTGAAAGGCTGGATTTGTGCAAAGATATTGTGTAATCTTGTTTTGGTCATGGAATATCTTGGTTTCTCCATCTGTGGTAATTGAGCATTTTGTTGGGTATAGTAGTCTGGGCTAGAATATGTGTTCTCTTAGGGTCTGTATGACATATGCCTAGGATCTTCTAGCTTTCATTGTCTCTGGTGAGAAGTCTGGTGTAATTCTGATAGGTCTGCCTTTATATGTTTCTTGACCTTTTTCCCTTACTGCTTTTAGTATTCTTTCTTTGTTTTGGGCATTTGGTGTTTTGATTATTATGTGATGGGAGGAATTTCTTTTCTGGTTCAGTCTATTTGGAGTTCTGTAGGCTTCTTGTATGTCCACGGCTATCCCGTTCTTTAGGTTGGGGAAGTTTTCTTCTATAATTTTGTTGAAAGTATTCACTGGCCCTTTAAGATGGGAGTCTTTTCTCTCTTCTATACTTATTTTCCTTAGGTTTGGTCTTCTCATTGTGTCCTATATTTCCTGGATGTTTTGAGTCAAGAGATTTTTTGCATTTTGCACTTTCTTTGACTGTTGAGCCAATGTTTTCTATGGTTTCTTCAGCACCTGAGATTCTCTCTTTTATCTCTTGTATTCTGTTGGTGATGCTTGCATCTATGACTCCTAATCTCTTTCCTAGGTTTCCTATCTCCACGGTTGTCTCCCTTTGTGATTTCTTTATTTAACTTCCATTTTTAAATCCTGGATGGTTTTGTTCATTTCCTTCACCTGTTTGTTTATGTTTTCCTGTAATTCTTTAAGGACTTTTTGTGTTTCCTCTTTAAGGGCTTCTACCTGTTTACCTGTATTCTCCTGTATTTCTTTATGGGAGTTATTTATGTCCTTCTTAATGTCCTTGATTAGCATCATGAGATGCAATTTTAAATCCAACTCTTGCTTTTCCAATGTTTTGGGGTATTCAGGACTTGCTTTGGTGGGAGAACTGGGTTCTGATGTTGTCAAGTAGCCTTGGTTTCTGTTGGTGGGGTTCTTGTGCTTACCTTTCAACATCTGGTTATCTCTGGTGTTAGTTGGTCTTGCTATCTCTGGATGGAGCTTGTCTCTCCTGTGGGCCTGTAAGCCAGTGTCAGCACTCCTGGGAGACCAGCTCTCTTCTGGTTAGATCTGTGTGTAGAGGGCTATGAAACCACCCCAGCTCCTGGGTACAGATGGCAACTAGATCCTGTCTGCTGCTCCACTGTTCCTATGCCCTATGCACTCTTAGTCATTCCCCTCCAGACAGTTTTTGGAGAGAAAGTGGAGATCTCACCTTTGAGCCCAGAAGTGAGAGTGCTTCTGGGAGACCAGCTCTCTTCTGGTGGGATCTGTGTGTAGAGGGATGGGGAACCTCCCTGGCTCCCGGGTGCAGATGGTGACCTAAAGGATCCTGTCCCAGCTGCTCCATTGTTCATATACCCTGAGTGCTCCTAGCTATTCCCCTCAGACAGTTTTTGGAGAAAAAGTGGAGATTTCACCTCCGAGCCCAGAAGTGAGAGCACTGCTGGAAGACCAACTCTCCCCTAGCAGGCAGTGCACAGAGAGATAAATCATTTTTCAATACAAAGGAGATGAGAATCAATTACTTCTATAAACATTTTCATTCTTAATGGTAAATTACTTCAATTGAACATTATAATTTGAGGATATGCCTCTAGGGTACCTTTTAGTAAAGTCAATTTTCCATATGTAAATGTTGCTTTATTGCTTCTTTGAGAGTGTGACCACTGTTAGGTTTTCAGTACTCTGGTGGATGGTCATACACCCATGCATGAGTGAGCAGTGCTAATTAAACCTAAAGTATTACCAAGACAAAAGAATCAAAAAAGAATAGGAAGTTAGGACAAGTGGGGAAAGTTAGAGGTGGCAGATGGCTAATAGGGGTAGATCTCATCATGTTCCATTGAGTACATGTGTGAGATTATCAAGGAATGAAAGGGAAAAAAATCACTAATGGAAAAAAAAACCCTTATTTTTCCAAACATAAAATAGCTTTCTATCATGTTTGATATTCTGTCCAGAGTGTTTATGTGATGTAAATCAAACACAGTAAATTAGATTTAAGCATTAAAAGCGAACACATTCCATACTGTTTTCCACAACACATATCAAGAGGTTTTATACAGCTCACACCAGCACATATGAAGAGAGTGTTTCTCAATTCCCTCTGTCTTTCGTCGGAATCACTTGTAACAGCCTACACAATTATTTTGCAGGTGATTCATGAATGTGGATTGCCAAATAGGCCAAAAGCACATGCAATGACTTCAAAGTAATTAAAGCCACAGTGAAGATTGAAATAAGATATTTTCCATTTTTAATTCCTTTCAGAAAGAAAAGGCAAAGGGTCATGTTCTCTCTGGGAAAAAAAAAACCAAACAAGCTTTCAAGTCTTTTCAAGTTGTAAATTTTAGGTCATTGTAAAGGACTTTGAGATCTAGGGAAATGAGTTGTCCAGTACAACTCTGTTTTCCTTGCATGAGAACAGACATAATCCTGGGAATCCACAACGAATTCCAGGTCTTGGGGGTGTGCACCCTACCTTCCTACCTTCCCAAATGAGGATTGGTCAGCAGCCAAAGTGACTTCCCAGTTAATTACAATCTTAGAAAACTATGGTGGGATTGGCCATATTTAGCCTTTCCTCTATTCAGTGTCCAAAACAAAGTACCATGTACTACTAACTGCCTCCTTCTTATGATACTACATAAGACAATGAATGGGATGTCTGGAGAAGATAGCATCCCTCAATCTTCAAACCATAAGAACATTCCTCTAGACATTGACCACAGTCTAGAGAACAAAGGCTCACCAGTAGGTATGCAGATTTATTTTGCACAGCAGTAAATCTCTCTGTATGTGTGAATCATGACGATGTGCTCAGAAAGGACAGCTATGCTCTGAGAGGCAGCCTGCATTTTGTTTGAATGAATTTTAGATTTAAAATCATGTCTCCTATAAAGAACCAGTATCTGCAGAATATCAAAGAAGGTCAGATTCATGGGTCTGAAATTGAAACATTCAGAAGAGTCCATGGATCAAGAATAGATGTAGCATGATTCCTCAAACACTCTGATCCTCCTTTTATGTGCTCTCACCAGTGCTTCCCAAGCAGCTACAATATCCAGCCATTCATATCTGTAACTGGCTTCCATTGTGAAGATTAGCTCCTCGGTTTCCAGAACTGTCTATTATCTAAGAAGAAACTGCTTCATAGCAATGTAGTTTGGATAGAGATAGCAGGACACTAGCTGGCAGATACAGGCTATGGTCAAATGAGAAGCAGCCGCATATGTAGATGGTAAGGAAGGGATGGAGAAGAGGTGATGGAGTCAGGTAGAAACAAGCAAGAAGAAGGAATATCTCCAGTCTACATAAACAATGAGAAAAAGGGAAAGAGCGCCATGTTTTAGTGCCACTGACAGAGGTTCAAATCCCACCCCAGGTGCTACACATGCTGTTACCTGGCACAACACCAGGAAACAGAGATGGAGATGCTTTCCTTGTGACACTGATGTGTGCAATCTCTGTGGGGAATTACATTACTGCTTCTCACAGGACATGGTAGGAAACATGTAAGAACAACACAACAGCTTCTTGCACACAAGTGCATGGGTTTCAGGGAATAGAGGGGGAGGCTTTGATCACTTCCCCTAGTGTCTTCACTTCATGCCCGCAAACAGCAACCAAAGTAAGAAGAGTCCGTGAGTCCACTCTGAACTTCCAGGAACAGGCATTTCTAAACTACAGTCAGTCCTGTTTCCTCATGGGCTTCATTTGTATTCCCACGTGGACATGATTATAGCATCATCCCATCTGTTCTAAAGGGCAGCCACTTTCCCTGCACACAGATCACTATGAATTACAGTTTGAAACAGTTTAGATCTTTGTGGAAATGAGGCAAGTTACATGGCTGCGTTTTACTTTGAGACTAGAATCAAACACATCCCTGGCTGCCTTTGATGCTGGCCACCTCTTTCACATAGGCAACGCTGCCAGTGCTTGGGCTTAGCACACTCCCTCTCCTGCACCTACATGCTGGTGAGATGGTCTGTTTCTACTTTACTGTAACCATCTGTGATTGTATTATCCTCATCCAATAATCTTGCTTCTTATGTATCTATTCTACCAGGCTTAGGACTGGGGCGATGGCTCGATGGATAAAAATGCCTGCTGTGAAATGATAAGGAATTTGGATCCCTAAGACCATGCTAAAATCTGGGCAGGCTAGCATGTGACTGTCACTCACAGTGGGGCTGAGGCAGCAGAGACAAGGATATCCTTGAGGCTCACTGACTGGCCATCCTAACTTGAGATTCAGTGAGAGACACTGTCTCAGAAAAACAAAGGTGGAGAGTGGTAGGGAAGGATACCCATATTCACCTCAAGATTCACAGGCACAACCTGAGAGAGAGAGAGAGAGAGAGAGAGAGAGAGAGAGAGAGAGACAGACAGAGACAGACAGAGAGACAGAGAGAAAGAGAGACAGAGAGAGAGACAGAGAGAGAGACAGAGAGAGAGAGAGAGAGAGAGAGAGAGAGAGAGAGAGAGAGAGAGAGAGAGAGAGAGAGAAAGAGAGAGAAGAGTTCTATCTGATTTAGACAACAAAATAACAATCATTTAAGCATGTTTAATATGTTTCTGAGGTTATTGCAGCCAGTACCCACTGATGGAGGCACATCTCCTGTGTACCAGGCACTTATTCACACTTTGGTTTTCCTGTAAGTCTTAGTGACATAAGAGAATTGGGGACATCTTTTGTCTGTCATCAAAGTTCTAAGAAGTCAAATTAAAAGCGTCATCTTCATTGGTGTTGGTATGGACTAAATTCTCTTATGACAGATCATGTTCACAGGCTATAAGTCACATTAGTTAAGCCCATGGTTATCAGCAAGAGAGGTCTCAACAGAAGGTAATTATTAACAAGCCCAGGCCCCAGGGACTTCACTAGCCCCCATTACTCCACTACGCACTAGTCATGGCGTCTCACCTCACAGGCAGGAGTCACGAAGGCAGCATTATAGGAAAGTGATGATAGCAGCCCTATCTACAGCCCCCCAAGGAATGTGCAGGAGTGTGTGAAAGTCAAAGGGCAAGGCCTTTCACCTCCTTAATCTCTTCTTAATCGTTTCTTCCTCCATCCTACAAAGAAGCCCCCTCTGTGGTCCACAAAGGAACCCTTTTTTCTGTTTTTGTCTCTCCTTTCTGCCACTACTGAATTCCTTTCTCTGTCTGTGCCTAAGCGTTTATATAAGACATCCTACAGTATATTAGTTATAACTGTGAATGAGGAGTTTGACATACATCTAACCTCTATGAAAACCTATAATGATGAAAACGGTTCACAAAATGTAATCACTAGAGACCAAAGTCTCCTCATGGAAGCCAGAACCCTTTCCAGAGCTGTCCATGCCTACATAGTCCCTTTTTTTTTTCATTTTGGGGGAATATGGACCAGTTTCCTAATACATAGCACTTGTAACTTTCAGAATAAA
Organism: Tokudaia tokunoshimensis; assembly: GCA_036184795.1. Classification (NCBI taxonomy): domain Eukaryota; kingdom Metazoa; phylum Chordata; class Mammalia; order Rodentia; family Muridae; genus Tokudaia; species Tokudaia tokunoshimensis. Next base: position 5,122,133 of record BTHU01000020.1, on the reverse strand, counting down.
GTTGGCTAATAAATATGATTGTCACCCCCCATGCAACTGTCTTGTGGCTGAGCCATCTTTGAGCAGGGTTGAAAGGCATCAGCATCTGAGATACCAGGACAGAGAAGTGGAAGGGGTTTGACTGGGGAACAGAGGGAGGGAACAGGGTTTATGGGACTTCGGGGAAGGGGGAAGTGGGAAAGGGGAAATCATTTGGAATGTAAATAAAGAATATAGAAAATAAAAAAATAAATAGATTAAATAAAAAAAAGGAAGGCATCAGGATCACACTTGGTGTTGTGTTAGAATCGTGACTTGAGTCTGGACAGACCACACCAGGCCAACACAGTTCCATGTGGGGCTTATTGTGGGGGAAGGGGGCATAGGTGGGGACAAAGACAAAGGAAAAAAGAGAGAGAGGTCAGAGGGGTCTGCCTTTTGTGGAAGGTGAGCCAAGTGGATTCTGGGAATATATGGTGGTTGCCATGGTAGCAGATGTTCCCTGTCACCTATGTGTGATATCACTGGGTTCAGAGATGATATACCATGCTGGTTCCTGATACCAACACTTGGGAAAGTTCCCTTGAGAGGGAAATCACAGCCATTTAATTCAGAATACTAGAGGCTCTATGCTGAGCAGAAGATTTTAGACAGGGATGGCACCACAAGGAGGTGTAGGAGAGGAGGAAAGAGGAGCAGAGGATGCTGGGAAGCAGAAACAGAAGGATCCTTCATTTCCAAGTCTAATCAATTAGCATTTTTTTATTGAAAAAGGAAGTAAAACCATTTTATGGTAAAATTGAAGATTTACATGGAAAATATTTCTGACAAAATTGAAAAAATATAAAGAAAAACACGTTAAAATTGACAATTTTAATGGAAAATTAAAGAGTAAAATGGTAGACAGAACATAGCTAAATAATTGAAAATTAAAGTAGAAACATTTTATGATAGAATTGAAGATTTATGTGGAAAATATTTCTGATAAAATTGCAGAAAAATACAGAATAGCATGTTAAAATTGAAGATTATCATGGAAAATTACACAGATAAAATGGTAGGCATAAAAGTATTTCTAAGTTGATTGAAAGTGGAATTATAAATATTTTCTGATAAAAACTGAAGATTTAAATGGAAAATATTTCTGGTAAAATTGAACAAATATATAGAAAAACATGTTAAAATTGAAGATTATCATAGAAAATTATACAGATAAAATGGTAGGCATAAAAATATTTCTAAGTTGATTGAAAATAGAATTATAAACATTTTCTGATAAAATTGAAGATCTACATGGAAAATATCTCTGATAAAATTGAAGAGATATATAGAAAAACATGTTAAAATTGAAGATTATCATGGAAAATAATAGAGTTTAAATGGTAGACATAAAAACATTACTAAATTAATTGGAAGGGGAATTACAAACATTTTTTGATAAAATTGAAGATTTACATGAAAAATACTTCTGTTAGTCTATGCCTTTTTATTGGGGAATTGAGTCCATTGATGTTAAGAAATATTAAGGAATAGAGATTGTTGCTTCCTGTTATTTTTGGTGTTATTTTGATGTTTGTGTGGTTACTTTCTTTTGAGTTTGTTGGAATAAGATTGCTTTCTTGCATTTTCTAGGGAGTAGTTTCCCTCCTTATGTTGGCATTTTCTATCTATTATGCTTTGTAGGGCTGGATTTGTGAAAAGATATTGTGTAAATTTGTTTTTATCGTAGAATGTCTTGGTTTCCCCATCTATGGTGAGTTTTGCTGGGTATAGTAGTTTGGGTTGGCATTTGTGTTCTCTTAGGGTCTGTATGAGATCTGCCCAGGATCTTCTAGCTTTCATAGTCTCTGGTGAGAAGTCTGGTATAATTATGATAGATCTGCCTTTATATGTTACTTGACCTTTTCCCCTTACTGCTTTTAATATTCTTCCTCTGTTTTGTGCTTTTGGTGTTTATTATATGAACAGAGGAATTTCTTTTCCGGTCCAATCTATTTGGAGTTCTGTAAGCCTCTTGTATGTTTATGGGCATCTTTCTTTAGGTTATGGAAGTTTTCTTCTATAATTTTGTTGAAGATATTTACTGGCCCTTTAGTTGGGAATCTTCACTCTCTTCTATACCTATTATCCTTAGGACTGGTCTTCTCATTGTGTCCTGGATTTCCTGGATGTCTTGGCTCAGAAGTTTTTTGCGTTTTGCATTTTCTTTGACTGTTGAGTCAATGTTTTCTATGGTATCTTCAGCACCTGAGATTCTTTCTTCTATTTCTTGTATTCTGTTGTTGATTCTTGCATTTATGACTCCTGATTTCTTTCCAAGGTTTTCTATCTCCAAAGTTGTCTCCCTTTGTGATTTCTTCATTGTTTCTACTTTCATTTTTAGATCCTAGATGATTTTGTTCAATTCCTTCACATGTTTGTTTGTGTTTTTCTGTAATTCTTTAAGGGATTTTCGTGTTTCCTCTTTAAGGACTTTTACCTGTTGACCTATGTCCTCCTATATTTCTTTAAGGCAGTTATCTATGTCCTTCTTGAAGTTGTCTATCAGCATCATGAGATGAGATATTAAATCTAACTCTTGCTTTTCCAGTGTGTTGGGGTATATGGGACTTGCTGTAGTGGGATAACTGGTTTCTGATTTTGCCAAGTAGCCTTGGTTTCTGTTGGTTGGGTTCTTGCACTTGCCTTTCGCCATCTAGTTATCACTGGTGTTAGTTGTACTTGCTGTTTCTGGCTGGAGTTTGTTCCTCCTGTGGGCCTGTAGGCCTGTGTCTGTACTCCTGGGAGACCAACTCTCTTCTGGCAGGGTCTGTGCACAGAAGGCTGTGGAGCTGCCTGGTTCCCTGGTGCAAATGGTGACCAGAAGACTCCTGTCCTAGCAGCTACACTGATTGTATGCTCAGGTGTGCTGCTAGCTGTTCCTCTCCAGAGAGAAGGTGGAGATCTCACTTCTGTGCTCAGAAGTGAAAGTGCTGCTTGGAGATCTCTCTCTCCTGGTGGGCTGTGCACTGAAGGCTGTGGAGCTGCCTGGCTCCCTAGTACAAATGTCAGCAGAAGACTCCTGTCCCAGCTGCTCCACTCTCAATTAGCATTTTAAATCTGCAGCTAAGTCCCCTTAGCTCACTACAACTAGGGGCTTACATAGCCCTAATAATCCAGGTCCTTACTTCTGATTGGCTAGAGAGTCTCCTATGTCAGGACCTAGTACATGATCTTCCCTCCCCTAAGCTGCTTTTCCAAAATACTCGTGTAAGTTTCTCTATACTTTCAGGATCTTTCTCAGATTTTATTTAAGAGAGATCTTTCTTCTTCTTCTTCTTCTTCTTCTTCTTCTTCTTCTTCTTCTTCTTCTTCTTCTCCTTCTTCTTCTCCTCCTCCTCCTTCTTTAATTGTTTGCCCAGTCTTCTCCCTGCCCCATTTTTAACACTTTTTTATTACACATGTTATCTTAGATGCTAGAAATATATATATGTATATATACATATATATATTTAGAATGTGCACGTGTTTGTGTATGTGTACAGCATGTATGTGCTTAGAAGTCAGAGGTGTCTTTCTTTATTGCTCTCCAACTTAATTTTGAGGTGAGGCGTCTCACTGAGATTAGAGCTCGTGACTTCAGCTAGACAGCGTGGTCAGAAAGTCCACATGGATGCTTCTGTGTCTACCTACCCACTACTGGTATTACAATCAAATGATGTCACATTTAGCTTTTTACGTGGGTGTTGAGGATCTAAACTCAGGTATTTATGCTTACATGGCAAAATTGTATTGACTGAGTCACATCCTCCACATCCCCTAGAAAGTTGTCTTGATATTTTACTGTCTCCCCTGCCAACTAGACTGGGTTCCCAAGAACCAGGGTTTTGCTCACTCAGCTGTACCTGCTATGAGTGCTCTTAAAGATAATGAATCTCCTTCCACCACAGCCTCCTCACTATACAACTACTTGATAATACAAAATATCCTGAGCAAACTTAGAAGATATAAACTTAATTGTTTTTATTAGCATAAAAAAGAAATATTAGCATCTTAGTTACTTTTCTATTGCCATGATAAAATCATGCATGACTAAGGCAGCTTATAAAAGGAAGCATTTGATTGGGCTTACCGTTTCGGAAGGTTGGAGTTCACGAGGGCAGAAAAAAGGAACAACTGAGAGAGAGCTCACATCTTTATCCACAACCATGAGGCAGAAAGAGAGGGAAAAACCCAAACCAAACAAACAAATAAACAAATGACAAAACAAAACCCACTGGGAATGGCTCAAGTCTTTAGAAATATCAAATTTACCCCCAGTGACACACCTCCTCCAACAAGGCCACACTTCCTGATCCTTCCCAAACAGTTCCCAGAAAATAGGAACCAAGTTTTCAAATATATGAGCCTATGGGGGCCATTCTCATTCAACCAGCAAGATGAGATATCCGTATGATATGTTTTATATTTTCTCTGTCCTCTCATTGTCCTACCTCCTTTACCCCTCTCCCATTCTGGTAGTTTCCTTCCTTTTTTCCTTCCTTCCTTCTTTCTTTCTTTCTTTCCTTCCTTCCTTCCTTCCTTCCTTCCTTTGTTCTTTCCTGCTTCCCTTACTTCCTGTCACACATGTCCTTTTACTTTCCACTTCCTCACCATCCTTGTCCCCACTCACAGTCTTCTTGTCTGATCGTAGCTTATATCCACTCTCACAATGAAGCTGGAGTTGTCTTAGAGTGACTAAAGCCCATCTTGATTTCCTTTTCCATGGTCTGAACAGAAAGATTTTTATTCCATAATTATACATTACCCCTGGATCTAGAATCTTGTTTTTACCAGGACTCAACTATCCCAGGAACTGAGAGTAAAGTTTAGGAGTGGAGTGGACTCAGTGTCTCCCGGTGATGACAGAAATGGAACAGGCAGATTAATCTATCAAAGAGGAGTCTGAGTCTGTTCTCATATCCAAGAATGAAGGGCTGTGATGGATCTTTCATTTTCAGATTATAAAATCTTAGCCCTGAAGGCTATAAACAATAAAGCTATGTCCAACACAATATCTTGTTCATATTCAACATTAGTATTAATTAATAAATACTTGAATCCTGCAACAGAAAGCTAATATTCATTATCTTGTGTACATTTGATATTGTTTAGTGAATATTGTTTAATTTTTGCTGCAAAACAGCTAAAGTAGTGTTTCTCAACCTTTGGGTTATGATCCCTTTGATGGTCAAATCACCTTTTCACATGGATCACTTAAGACCATCAGAAACACATATTTACATTTTGATTTATAACAGTAGCAAAGTTATAGTCATAAAGTACCAACAAAAAAAATTTATGGCTGGGGGTCACCATAACATGAGGAACTGTATTAAAGTGTCACATCAATAGGAAGATTGAGAGCCACTGATCTAAAGACTTCACAATGTTTGTCTTGGTTTGTTTGGGTTTTTTGTTATTCAGGGTTTTTTTTAAAAATTATCTCCTTTGTATACTTGGCTTGAAGTTCAATAAAAGCAAGATCTTTCAACCAGTAAGCCACCGGCCTTTCCCAACAGCAATTTATCACAGAGTCTGGCTACAAGGGTTAGCAAGTCCAACAGCTCAGCTTTCAAAAGAGGGAAATGAATGGCGTGCATGTGCAGAACCAAGCCCTAGAGGCTGAAAGAGATGAGAAAAATTTAATGTGTAAAATTTAGTCGTATTTAGTTACAAAAAAGACCAGAAGTTCAAGGTTAAATGAAGTAGCACTGTATGAGCCCGGTCACAAAGATGTTCACTGAGCTGGATATGATAAAGGACAGAGCTAAAAAACTAAAACATAATTATTGTTTTAGTTTTAATAAAACCATGCACTGGGCTGCTCTCCAGGGCCATTTTGACTTTTCCATTGGGGCCAGTATCAGAGTTTCCCAGGAACCTCTCACAGGCTCACAAGAAATCAGCTCCAGACTCTGCTTCCCTTCTGCCTCCTGTGTGGTATTCCTGGGAAGTTAGCTCCTAAATAAGATATTTTAGATGTGTGTGTGTGTGTGTGTGTGTGTGTGTGTGTGTGTGTGTGTGTGTATGTGTGTGAGTGAATGTGTTAGTTTGCGTGTGTGTGTGAATATGTGTTAACTGTGCCTTTGTGTAAATGTGTGTAAGTGTATGTGCGAGTTTGTGTTTGAATGTGTGTGAGAGTATGAGTATATGGGACTCTGTGCATAAGTATGAATGTGTGTGAGTATATGTCTGTGAATGTGTATGTGTGAGTGTGTGTGTGTATAAATGGGGGAATGAGTTTATGGGATTGTGTGTAAGTGTGAGTGTGTGTGGGGGGTGTTTGTGAGTGTGTATGAGTGTGAGTATGTGTGTATAAGTGTGAGTTTATGAGACTATGTAAGTATGAATGTGTGTATAAGTGTGAATGTGAGTGTGTATAAGTGTGAGTGTGTGCGTGAATGTATCTGTGACTATGTGTGTACATCTTGAGGATTCATGTGTCCATGTTTGCTTAGTGTCTTCCTCAGTCATTCTCTGCCTTATATTTTGAGACAGGGTATCTCAATGAAGAATGGTTGGCCTATAAGCCTCTCTTTGAACTTGGATTCACTAGCCACTTTGTCCCCTGCACGTCTGGAGTCTGCCCCCATTCCCATTGCTGGAGTTGCAGGAGGACATCTCCATGCCCAGCTTTAATGTGGGTACTGGAATCTAAACTCAGTCATCTCCATAGCCCCATGGAGGTGCTACAACTAGGGAAACCAAGGTCCCTGTTCTGGGTTCTTTTTCTCATTAAAAACTGTTTTAAAGCAGACACAGAAGGAAGCTTGAAGGCAATTCTCTTAAGACTTTGATAGGGATGCAGAGCAAGAAAACTGTGAAGTTTAGCACTGACCCAGAGGAGAGAGATGGGAAAAAGGAAGAGAGAAAGCCTTCAGTAATGGAGGTTAGTGGGAGCACATAGCAAAAGCAGGGGGGCTTCAGAGAAAGTTCAGAGCACCAGAAAATGCTTGCACACGCATCAAAACTAAAAAGTGATAAAGAAAAACCTGCAGTGCAAGCATCTACACTAGCGGAGGGAATCCTGGGAAGCACGAGTGTGCTTTCATTAAACGGAGACATTTACCTTTCCTTAGCATGCTTTGGGGATTGGTCTGATGCTGCTATGAATTCAAATGTTAAATACGAACCCCCAAGATCTGGTTGCCCCCGACAACCAGATTCTTATGTAATCCAAACGATGCTACATAATCCTTGCTCCTCAATGTAAAGTTAATTGGTTAATAAAAGGTTTACAGTCTGTGATTAGGCAGTAGAAAGTGAAAGGCAGGAGTTGAAGATCCAGTAAGAGGTCTCGGAAGAGATGAGAGGAGAAGGAAAAGGGGAAAGCAGGAGGTCTCCATTAGACATAATGGACCAACAGAACATGCCCAAGTAAAATGTCCTCCCAGGACAGACAGACGGATGGAGCAGAAATTACCCAGGAAGACTCAAATAGCAAGTAACAAGGGATATATAGCTGGGGTGTACATTACAATAGCTTCAACCCTGCCCAACCTAGGCTTATAACCTATAAATAAAAGACCAGGATTTTGTGTCTTCTATATAGGCTAGCAAGAATAATTAATTCATTTACAACATGTCTACAAGTGAACCGGCTTTTCTAGAGGGAAGATTTAAGCCAAGTGATTTGACAGGTATAGTTGACACATCTCTAAAAAGAAGGAGACAACCATATTGTGAAGTCTCAAAGAAAGCTAGGACAAGTCTCACTCATTCTGCATGGCTCTTCCCAGAACTTCCCACTCCTCCCTCTACCCTCAACTCCTCCCTCCCAGAGGCTGGGCTTCATCTCCCTTCCCCCAGCTTATCTCCTATAACCTTAGCCACACTTGGATGAAGGACACTTTGTCCTCTTGGTCTCTGTGTCCTGGCTTGCTGTGCTTCTGACTCTGTCTTGGTCCATTTGCTCACTCACCACTTTTCCTCACTCACTCTCCGACTTCCTCCTTGATGTCCATGTTTGGGCTCCTGGCTATGTTCAGTCTGGACTCTTCCAGATTCCTCTGACTGTTCTCTCCCTCATCTCTATGATAAACCTCTACCTTTTCATATGATGACGTAAACCCTTAGGAGTGGTAAAATTCACCAGAGCCTTCAGGGTGGGGTTCAAAGCCAGCCTCAAGCATGGAAGTCTACCTCTGTGTGTCCATAGCTGTTAATCCTCACGACAATTTTCTCTAACAGTCTTCCTTTGGATCTTAGCATGCATCTGAAAATAAAACAAAGTTCCTTACATGGCTGCTTAAAAGAAATGGAATTTGGTGTATCATGGGGGACTTTTACTCTAGTTTAGAAACTTCTGGATTTAAAAATTGTGTCACATACTTCTTCATCTGCTCCATATTTGCCAGTATCTCTGTTGGAATCTATTTCTTCAGGATTCCAGCTTATATACAAGACCATCTGAAACAACTAGCCTTATGGAAGTGAGCAACTACTAGATTTTGGACTTCCCATTCATAGCTGCCCATTGTTGGGTTAGTTAGTCTGCATACTGTTCCTCACATGGAGGGAAATAGGATGCAAAAAAAAAAAAAGAGGGAACTTCCAAGTATCTCAGTATGGAGATAGCTGTGTTAGTCAAGCTAATTCTGCCTTCCTGATCTAACTACTCTCAGGCCTCACCTCTAGATTCTGTTACTTGGAAGAGTGAGAGTTCCGTGCCCAGAGCTGATCCTGTGCCACAGTACTCCATACTCAAATACTGCAGGGAGAGAGCTAGTCTCCCAGGAGTACTGACAGACAGGCTTACAGGAGGGACAAGCCACAGTCAGAGACAGTAAGACCAGCTAACACCAGAGATAACCAGATGGCAAGAGGCAAGGGCAAGAACATAAGCAACAGAAACCAAGACTACTTGGCAACATCAGAACACAGTTCTTCCAACACAGTGAGCCCTGGATACCCCAACACACCAGAAAAGCAAGATCTGATTTAAAATCACATGTCATGATGATGATAGAGGACTTTAAGAAGTATATAAATAACTCACTTAAAGAGAACACAGGTAAACAGCTAGACACCTTTAAAGAGGAAACACAAAAATCCCTTAAAGAATTACAGGAAAACATAACCAAACAGGTGAAGGTGAAGGAATTGAAAACAACCATCCAGGATCTAAAAATGGAAATAGAATCAATAAAGAAATCATGAAGGGAGTCAACCCTGGAGATAGAAAACCTAGAAAAGGGATTAGTCATAGATGCAAGCATCAACAACATAATACAAGAGATAGAAGAGAGAATCTCAGGTGCAGAAGATACCATAGAAAACATTGGCACAACAGTCAAAGAAAATGCAAAATGCAAACAGCTCCTGAGCCAAAACATCCAGGAAATCCAGGACACAATGAGAAGACCAAACCTAAGAATAATAGGTATAGAAGAGAGTGAAGATTCCCAACTTAAAGGACCAGTAAATATCTTCAACAAAATTATAGAAGAAAACTTCCATAACCTAAAGAAAGGTGCTTATAAACATACAAAAGGCTTACAGAATGAACTCCAAATAGATTGGAACAGAAAAGAAAATCCTCCCATCATATAATAGTCAAACACCAAAAGCACAAAACAGAGAAAGAATATTAAAAACAGTAAGAGAAAAGGTCAAGTAACCTATAAATAATTACATATCATAAAGCCTATCATAATTACACCAGACTTCTCACCAGAGACTATGAAAGCCAGAAGATCCTGGGCAGATCTCATACACACTCTAAGAGAACACAAATGCCAGCCCAGGCTACTATACCCAGCAAAACTCTCAATTACCATAGATGGAGAAACCAAGATATTCTATGATAAAAACAAATTTACACAATATCTTTCCACAAATCCAGCCCTACAAAGCATAATAGATGGAAAACGTCAACACAAGGAGGGAAACTACACCCTAGAAAAGGCAAATAAGTAATCTTTCAACAAACCCAAAAGAAGATAGCCACACAAACATAAAAATAACAAGAAGCAACAATCACTTTTCCTTAATATCTCTTAACATCAATGGACTCAATTTCCCCAATAAAATGACATAGACTAACAGACTGGATAAGTCTGTGGCTCCAGGTGGAGAGCACAACAGATAGATGGTATAACAGAATGACTGCTCTAGGCAGAGATCTTAACAAGTAAAATCTACATGCTTCCTATAGGCAGATATTAGTGAAATTTTGAGTTAATTGCTTTAAAGCTGGTATAAAGATATAATGCTCTCATAAGTCTTACAGGATACACATTTTCTTTCTAATGTGAGCTCCACAGGAATTTTGGGTTAAAATCCTGGTTTGACAAACTCCCTGCTTATAAACAGGTATAGATAAAAGTGTGAATCAATTGTTTTAAAGATGATATAATATGATCTTCAGGATAACTGACTCATATTCTTTGAATGTGGACTCCACAGGAATTTTGGGTTGATTATCCTGACATGACAGATTAGGAAAAAGGCCTGAGAATAGCTTTTTACAATAAGTAAAAGGGTTTTTGGGATAGCAGGGAGATTATATGAAAACAACTGTCTTAGGGAAGATTTGAAGTCCTGCAGGTTAACTCATATTCTTTGAATTGTTGACTCCACGGGAATTTTTGGTTAATTTCCGAACATAACAAACTAGAAAAAGCCTAAGAATAGGTACATACAGTATTTTAGTTTACTTCATTTGTTTTGGATTGTTTTAATTTTCAAAATGGGTGTGATTTTGAGTTTTGTGGTTATATTATCCCTCAGGGAGAGAGATCGAAATAAAGGTTTTTCTGGTTACTGGCCCAAGGATATGCTGATTTGGGAGAAAGGTTTTGTCTTTGTGTTTTTAGAAAATGTAATTAGTGTCTCTACACCTTCCAGAGTTATATGGATCAGATATAATGAAGGGAGACCCCCAGAGGACTAGATTCCAGAAAATGAAACAAAAAAAGATATCTTGATGATACTAAAACATTGTTTTGAGATTTGTGTATTACAGAACACACAGCCTTGGTGAGTCTCATTGGCAGACATGCTGAACTGACCTCCTTTGAACTCCTGATCTTTTAGACTTTCAGCCAGATTCAGTCAGGACACAGACATCAGAGACTAAAATAATTGTTTGTGTGTCCTTCTTAAGGCCAACCAACTCCCCCATTTTTTCAATCTCCCCCCTCTTCAAAGATATCTCAACAACCCATATTCAGCTTGAAGAAGTTTTGAAGAATCATCACCCCAGTTCTCTGGACATGGGGGTCTAAAGGTGGTTATTCTAGTTATCTTTCTGGGGAATGTTGAAATGATCATAATTAGAACAGGGAGGAAATAGTTAGAATTGATTGTATAACCATAATCGCATTTGGTAGAAATCTTTACAATAGTTACTAAGTTGAAGTCATAATTTCTTATTTTGGTATAGAATTTATTTGGATACAAAATCAAGGATTTCATAGGTATAAATTTCTTCTATTGATACAAAAATTTTAAAAGTACAAGGCTTGGACCCAGTCCTTCTGTAATGTCATTACAAACTGATCTGAGATGTTTAAGCCTGTGAGTTAAGGGCCAAATAGCAAATTCATGATTCTGAGTTTATTGTTAGGGTGTTTTCAGATAATTTAATTATAAATAGCTGAAAGTAGTTAACGGACAATAGTCTACTTTACATAGATAGTTGGTTTTTAAAAACATCAGAAATCCACAGAATGTGACATTTAACGTTATTTATTCTTTTGTTGTTGGGACATTTCTGCTCTTAGAAGCTCCCCTTCTGTAGATTTAAAGAAGAAATTGTGCATCTCTACCTCCAGGTAAGGCTGTACATTGTGACTAGGTGGCCACAGGGAAGAAATTGCCTATCTCTCCTGCAGACCTGTACCGTTCTTGAGAGGACACAATTTACAGGTTAGGACAGCTTAGTTCTGCCATGACAGAATAAGCTAGTCATTAATAATTCCTGCTTTTCAAAGGTCTGTCGAATGATCCTGGGCCAGAAGGCTGAAGACTGATGCTTCAACTTCCTGACTTACTGGGGCTGTATGGGTAGGCAGCTGTCTCTACAACTTGTCTCAGTTCTGGAAGCTGAGTTAGGCTTCCTACATTTTCAGATAATTTTGCTTGTTCTCAGATTTCTGATAGGGTTGAAAGACTATTTATAGTCTCATAGCCAACCCAAGCTATTTAACATTGAGAAAACATATTTGAGAGGATAGTTCTCAGATAGCATACAAGCTAAACCAGGACATAGCATATGGATTTATAAGTCTTTTAAGCTAGGATAGATGACAGAGTGTTCTATTTAATTGTCAAGGATGGTGAACTGGATGTTAGGTGTATCTTATACTTTATAAATTACAAAGGGAAAAAATCAGTCTGCACCAGCTAGTAATTCTATTCCTTCATGACCTCTTCTTCAGTGCCTGCCTCCAAGTTCATGTTTGATTTCCTGTCCTGACTACCATTCATAATGTTCTGTAATATATAAGATGAAATAAACTCTTTCCTCTCCAAAAAATAAAAAATAAAAATAAAAATTGTGTCACAGCTGAGGAAATGGTTCAACGGGTAGAAGGCTTTACTTTAATAACCATGAGGACCTGAATTCAGACTTCTAGAGCTCATATAAGTCCAGGAGGGTGAGGATGTCATCTGAAACCCCCGCCTTTGGGAGACAGAGACAAGCCTTGCTGGAGTAAGATGACTAGCTTGATCTGCTGAATCAGTGAAATCTGGGTTCAGATGAGAGACCCTGCCTCAACCAAAAAGGTGGAGAGCTATGGAAAACTCCAGACAACAGCCCTGAACTTCTACACTCGTGTGTGAGCACACACACACACACACACACACAGGCACGCACACACAAATCTAAACATACACGTGAATACACACATGTGAACACACATATACACATGTAAAACATATAAAGGAGATCACTAAAGAGAGTACTAAGTGGGCACCGGTAATACCCAGTAAATGATGCTGAGACCCTCAGCTCTAGTCTCCAGGGCAAGGCAAACCCACTAAGGGTACTTCACTTGTTAAAAATGAATCTCACACTATCCTGATCTACTGAGTACAGAATCTCTGAGGCAGGGTCCCAGGACCAGGAGGTTCATCACACCTTTGAGCTTCAGCTAGGAGAACAAGCTACTGTTCCCATCAGTTGTAAATGCTTTAGCAAATACCGAAAATCTAACATTATCTCAATGGATCCTACTTCCAATGGAGATCTGCTAGCGACCAATTTGACGTGGGAGGTACAGGTGCGTATTCTAAACTACACGTCAGCTCTCAAACAAATGCCATTATTTGAAGGGTTTGAAATTATGTTTGAAACTTTGTTCGAAATCCGGAAAGGAAAACCCAAAGATCCGTAGTGCGAACAAGATGCAAACCGGTCTGGTCACGTGATGCTCTCGGACCCGACCTCCAGTGTGTTGGGGAGCCTCTGGTACCTGTGTGTTCAGTGATCTCTCCTCATTACTTAGAGAGCGGATTTGTTGTAGGGCATGTCTCACAGCTTGGAAATTTTCTAATGCAGCCATATGATTTCTTTTTATTAAATTTTAAACGCCTGCGAGGGTGGGTTTGTAAGACTTTTAAAACATGAAGTGATGGTATCTCCTGGAGTATAGTGAGTCTCTTCAATCGTCGTGGAGAAAGAGAGTCCCAGGGACTTGTCCATCAAATACAAAACCTCTGCTACAAGGACATAGAACAGGTGACATGAGAATTTGCTGATTCCTGGAGTCAGACTCTGACATCACTTCTTTTCATCAGCTGTGTTAATTTGTGCCCAACAAGAAAAACCAGGAGCCCTGATTTCTTCTCCCTTTTCTGCTTTGGATTCGCCATGGCTTGAACAGAATCCTGCCTCCCAGGGCTAGCCCTTTCAAACCGGGGAGATAATGATACAGTGTTTCAGCCCTTAATCTTGGTAATGATGTAGAGGGTTAATGAGAGTGTTTGGAAAGGGGGAATGTCTTTGAGCGTGGATCAAAGTATGGGTGAGTCTGTTTTATGAGGCGCAGTAATAATGGGCAGGGCATTCCTGGTGCCTGCCTAGCAAACCACTGCCCTTCTGGCCTGCATGAATTCTTGGGCCCGGGGGTGTTAATTAGAATGAAAATGTAGGTATTGAATAGCACCCAGGGCCCTAAAGGAATTAATCCATCTCCAAAAGGTGGCTAATTTACCTCTACCTTCCCCACTAGGTTTCTTACCCATTGTTAGTGCAGAATAACTGTACCCTCCCCACCTCTTTTCAGGCAATGTTGCTTCCTCCCACTTAACTAATGGAATAAAAAAGAGTCCAAAAGAACTATTGGAATAATCACCTGCTCCTTAAATATTTACCCTTTACTCATTGGCGAGGACACCCTCAAACTGTGCTTGTCTGTGTCAGTTTAAGGTCTGCTCTGTTCCTGTTGCACCTACCCTTCAGAGCAGGGAGACCACACACATCTGATCAGTTTAAACAGAATGCATCTAAATGTTTCCTCTTCCAGATCCATACCTACACCTTTGAATTTTGTCTCATGAAAAAAATGTTTTCTACTATGGTCACTGAAACAGAATTCCCCACAGTCTAGCACTGATGTCACCAAGGTCCCAGCTAAGTCACTTAGATCTAATCTGTTTTAGCCAAGGCAATATCATGAGCGAATAAGCCCTTAATGCACGGTGAAGATTATCACAGAATTGTTCTTTGTACTTGCCATTTCACTTAGAATAGTTACCCCTTGATACTCATCTTGTTTTCTTGCTCATCATAAATACTGACGCAGGGTTGAGTAGAAGTGAGAGGACCGTGAGAAACAACCGGTAAGCCACGTGGGTCACAGAAGATGCATTTAACTTACTTTCTCATGATCGTTAATTTAATGCTTTTGTATGTGCGTGTTTTGCTTGCACGTATGTCTGTGTACCACATGCATGCATATCTAGTGCCTACAAAGGCCAGAAGAGTGCCTCAGATCTCCTGGAACTGAAGTTACAAATGATTGTGAGCCACCACGTGAGCTCTGGGAATCAAACCCTGATCCTCTGCAAGAATAGACAGTGCTCTTAACTGCTAAGTCATCTCTCCAGTCCCACATTTTTTTTCCACTGATTTATAGATACAGGACATACACACACACACATGTGCTATGGCACACATGTAGAATTAGAGGACAGCTTGCAGGAGTTGGTTCTCTCCTTCCCTCTGACGGCCCTTCAGAAACACTTAAATCTGAATTTACATGGTCCTTCTTGCTTTTCCTTCCTTTCAGCATCTGAGGACTGACTGCCCTTTTGTGATCATCTCTCCGTGATCTGTTGCTGTTTTCACTGCTGTTGTTTTAGTCTGCTGTTGTAGCAAACAATCTTTCAGGGGCTCTGACATTAGCATCGAGATATTGAAGTCATCAGTGACTGGCTCTAACTTCCATTCAAAACCAAACCAAACAAAAAAACCCAGAAGTGCATATTTAAGCCTTCTGACTTATATTTAAAGGAATTGGAAGAAACTGAAACATTTTCTTTCTTGATTATACAGTATCCAAAAAACATTCCTGTGGTTCTTATCTGTCATGATTTCAGTCATCATACTTTTTGGCCATCTGAGGACCTGTGCACAAAAGCCAAGCATGCATTCAACCGGTAGTGACCCTTCCACGACCCCTCCATGACCTCTCCATGACCCCTCCACGACCCCTCCATGACCTCTCCATGACCCCTCCATGACCCCTCCATGACCTCTCCATGACCCCACGCTGCTATCATGAGTCTGGAGCTCCCAGTGCATTCCTAGGTAGTCCTTCCCTCCTTCTACACACCAGGACATAAAATTATCAACTGAAGACCTATTCTGGGAGTCTACGTGCTTCACAGAAACCCTCACCTCGTTCTGTCAATCTAACATCTGACTTCTGAACTGCATTGTGCTTGCTTTATTCGTCAGGTGAGTCCACTCCTATGATTAGACACAAGACCTTTTTCCTAGCCAAGCCAAAACCATTTCTGATATCCCAATCACACATTAGCAATGAGTAGCTCCAAGGCTGGACCTCAAGTGCCACCCAGCAGACTTAACACTTGACAGTATGAGGTAAAAGCAAATGCAGATCCAAATGTCTGTTCTGCAAATGTAGGTCATAATTCCATACCAAAAGACTCAACCAGTGAACTATCTCTGGATGCCCAGGTCCCATCACAAAAACACAACATGAAAAACCAAGACAATATGTCTCCTCCCAAAATGCTCCCTGAGGAAAGCAATCTAGATAATACACAAGACAGTGAATTCAAAACTGCAGCTATACATAAGCTGAATGAACTCAAAGAGGAATGAGTAAACATGGGAATGAAGACAAGTAAAACACAAACAGCTTGTTAAATAAAGAAGACAGTTCAGACTATGAAAAGAGAATTTAACAGAGAGAGAGAAATTCTGAAGAAAGCCCAGCTGAAATAAAAATTGAAATGAAAAATTTAGTGAGTCTAATTAAAAAAAAACTCAGGGGAGACCTAACTGATCAACTGGACCAAGTAGAAAGCAAAGCTAAAGAAATCTGATCACTCAATCACAGAAATGATAAGTTTAGTGCATAGTTTAGGTCTCTGACTGTGTTTTATATTCATACTCTAGCATATAGTTCAAATTGCTGTATCTCTTTTACTGAAACTTACATAGCTTTTTTAAAAATATGAAGTCATTCGTATCTTGCTGTATCTAAAATATGTTAAAGGATAACTCTGGTAACATCCTATTTTGTAGAAAAGCATCATGAACTTACCCTTACTACTTGTTTACTGCATTATACATTTCTAAGAGCTGAAGTTGTTTTTCTATTTATTTATAAATTTTATTTAAAAAACCCCTTATAAATAAATTTTAAAAAGTCACATACCAAAAATAACCATACCCAAAGTCTAGAAGTTCCTTGAGGCAGGGTCTTTCCTGAAGACAGGCTACAGGGCATTTGACAGGCAGTTCCCTACCAAAAGTGGGCGCAGCAAGCTTTTCATAAGAGAATTTTCTACTCATCTTCTCATTCTCTTCTCAGAGTTTGATTTTAGAATTTTAACTTATCTAAAAGTTAATACTGACAACAGATTTATTATTAAGCAGTTTTTAGACACCTACCCTTTCAATTTGTGAACATACTTTTTGGCAGAAGCCTGAGACCAGATTATTTAATAATGAAATATAACCCTGGGAACCCCTCTAACTCCTTTACCTTTGGCTATAAGGCCAACAATGAGGAAGTTCTAGCTAAATATTGCATGAATTAAGGACTAGCCTCTTTCACTGTTCTGAATTCAATCCCCACTTGAGTCCCCTGCCTTAGGCAAAACTCTCCTTTCTAGATGAATGGATATCTTGAAAAGGAGAAAAAAAATTCTTTATTAAAGATAAAGACTTTTTCTTTTCTTTACTTTCTTTGTAAAGTAAAGAATTTCATTGGATTTGGAAGAAATCCAATGAAAGTTGAACTGGCATGAATGTAATCAGTTTGCCCACAGAACATGATGAACTGGCCACAGTGATACAGATAGAGATGTTATTCCTAGTTGTTAAAAATGTGACTCTGTTTTCAACTGTCCTTCAGAGGACTTCCAACAAATACCAAAGTATTTGACCATGAATGGCCAATAAAGATGGCACAAGAATACAGAGAAAAAAATTCCTCAGTTGCTTTATTTTGGGGTGTAGAAGAACTAAGGTTTTTAGTTTGTTTGTTTGTTTGTTTTCCGCATACTGTGCCATTTCAGACATAAGTATAACCTGAGAGGATTAATCACCAAGTGGGGGCCATTAGCTAGTGGATGGAAAGTTACTGCCACTTTCTACTTAGAACTGCATCTGCATATCAGTTGAAACAGAAGTTAACAAAAAAGTAACAGAGATTATTGCAAATTGTCATCTAAAAATTATAAACAGACAGAGGTACACCTTGTACCCTCCAAACCGTGAATGCAAAGAACATTCATTTATTCACACGTTCTCAAGGAACACAGATGACGTAAGATCTTTGGCCAGCTGCTCAGTACCCACTTTCTCATACAGACTCTTGAAGTTTGTAAGATAGCTTAATGTGGGTGATAGAAGGTCATGCTTCCAAACCTGTGGATGCGTTGTAGACTAAGTAGTAAGGACAGGGTTGAAAAAGAGGATGGCAACTCCAGTCACATCTGAGGTGGCATCAGACATGAATGTGAACACACAGAGGCTGGTGAGAAAAGAGCTCAAGTATGGGGAACTAGGTCATAAGAGTCTGAGAGCCAGCCATCGAAGGTGTTCATAATTCCACTTTCAATCAACTTACAATTATTTTTATGCCTACCATTTTATCTGTATAATTTCCATGATAATCTTCAATTTTACCATGTTTTCCTATATATTTCTTCAATTTTATCAGAAATATTTTCCATGTAAATCTTCAACTTTATCAGAAAATGTTTATAATTCCACTTTCAATCAACTTAGGAATAATTTTGTGCCTACCATTATTATATCTATATAAAATTTTCCATGATAATCATCATTTTAACATGTTTTTCTACATTTTTCTACAATTTTATCAGAAATATTTTCCATGTAAATCTTCAATTCTATCATAAAATGTTTCTATTTCACTTTTTAATTAATTTAGCAATGTTTTTTATGTCTACCACTTTACTCTTTAATTTTCCATGGAAATTGTCAATTTTAACATATTTTCTATATATCTCTTCTATTTTATCAGAAATATTTTCCACGTAAATCTTCAATTTTATCATAAAATTTTTACTTCCTTTTTCAATAAAAGAACATGCTTTTCAAAAAAAAGAAAGAAAGAAAGAAAGAAAGAAAGAAAGAAAGAAAGAAAGAAAGAAAGAAAGAAAGAGGGGGAAGGGAACAAGGGGAAAGTACTCACAATTGATGTCTTGTGCATTTTTTCCAGAGCAAGATAAACTCAGGGGTTCTCCAGTAAAAGAGAGTTTTCCTTTCCATGTTTTCTTGTTGATAACTGTTTTTCACAGTGTACTTCATACTTTAGATAGAAGGAACTCTCCCTGTAATTCCAAGAAAAGAAAAGATTCAGGTTAGTTAGTATGTCTGTTAAATTATGTGGAAATTGGTGAAGAAAATAAGTTTTCACAGACTCCCCATACCCTGGTCTTGACTGATGGGGCTGTTATGTTCCAAATGTTGTAAATGAGATTTTAGCTTGGCAAATCCTCTAAATGCCATAGCAGTTCTAGAAAGATGGGGGATCAGTATTCCATTGCTACAACAAAATACTGAGATAATCAACGTAGACAGGCAAAAGGTTTGTTTCTCCTTAAGGTTTCAGTCCAAGTTTACTAGGATCTGTTGAGTTTGGGCAGTGGTAAGGAAGGTGCTGAACCCAGGGTAGCTGAGAACTAGAGACAGAGAGGAAGAAAGAAACCAGAGTTTGTAATCTTCAAGTGCACACCTTGTGAGACATGTAAACACCTGAGACCTCCCAGTAGCCCCACCTCCTGATGGGTCCACTCCTAATAGCTCCCAACAGACTACACACCTAAATCATGACGAAAGTCCACACCGATCTAGGGAAAATGTCATTTCCTCCTCTGTCCTTTCTCATTGGCCTAAGGATTTGTCCTGCTATGTACATGTTTTGTCCCTGAGTGATTTGTTCAACACCACATGGTTGCAGTTAGGATTTTGGTGTGGATTAGTGTAACCCTTCTTTGGCTACTATTAAAGAGAAGGAGAAACAAGAGGAAATTAAGTCTCTTTGGGAAGTTTTACAATATATAAATGTGTGACTGGCAGAGAGGATGTGAATTTTTACTGCCAATCACAAAACAGGGAACAGAGATGAGACATTTAGAAAGTTCCAGAACACCAGCAAGCACTGGTTCCTATGGCCCTGTGGGTTGCTTTCCTACCAGTTTGTTTTCCTTAGGGTGTATTAGATCTCGATAAAAAGTTCCTGAGCTTCTCTACTATGAGCTTCCTCTCACCAGCCTAAGAAGGATGTGCAGTGGCTGGTTAACTCTCTTGGTCTGGAGCAATAGACAGAGATAGAGTTAGAACCGCAGGCTTTCACATCTATATGTTATATTTAAGAGAGGGCAGGTGTGCAACTGGATGGTAGAGTATTGCCTAATGTGGATGAGCCCTGAGTCCAATCTCCAGTACTGCAATAAATAAGTTAACTAATTATTAAGTTAAACACAACTGTTGGCCAGGAATGGCCCTTCACAGGCTAAGTCTCTAGACTCACCCACACCCTACAACCTTGTTACCAAGCCAAAACCTAGTCTTTGTGTCAAATGTCACAAATAGAGACAGATACTCCCTTCTCCAGATTCCTTTGGGAACTATTCAAGAAAGTAAATTGCATTCTCTGCTTTGTTTTTTCAATATTTATTTATTTACCTTGTGTATGGGCCACATGATGAGGTCAGAGACAACTTGCAAGGGTTGGTTCTCTTCTTGCACCATGTGGGTCCTGGGGATGGAGCTCAGGTTGTCATGATTGTCACCAAAAGCCTTTACTCACTGAGTCTGCCTGGAAATTATATTCTTTATGCTGTTTTTCCACTAAAACAACATGTGAGAACGTGACTGCTCTGTTTTATGTCTGTGACAGTGTCTCTCAGTCTTGTAGAGCTGCTGAGAGGCTTCCCACCAACAGCTTAGTCCCTATGTTGCTGTCCTTCAGATAACCACTGCTCATGTCACTTCTATAGTAATTACATGACTTTTGGGGATCCCAGGACTTTTCTTTCTCTTGTAGATCATGGGTACAGAAAGGTTTACGATGTTCCAAAGGTCATTTATCAAGAAGTGCATGCCTTGAAAGAAACAAATGGTCTCTCTATGTGAAAAACTTATATCTAAAAATTGAATCAAAACAAAATAAGTCTACAGCATTATCATAAAAATCCTGAAACCAATATAGTACTTGAAGTTCTAGCTAGAGAAATTAGACAACAAAAGGAGGTCAAAGGGATACAAATTGAAAAGGAAGAAGTCACATTATCACTATTTGCAGATGATATGATAGTATACTTAAGCGACCCAAAAAACTCCACCAGAGAACTACAACTGATAAACAACTTCAGCAAAGTGGCCAGATGTAAAATTAACTCAAACAAATCAATAGCCTTCCTATACTCAAAGGATAAACAAACTGAGAAAGAAATTAGGGAAACAACACCCTTCACAATAGTCACAAACAATATAAAGTTTCTTGGTGTGACTCTAATCAAGCAAGTGAAAGATCTGTATGACAAGAACTTAAAGTCTCTGAAGAAAGAAATCGGAGAAGACCTCAGAAGATGGAAAGATCTCCCATGCTCGTGGATTGGCAGGATTAATATAGTAAAAATGACCATCTTGCCAAGAGCAATATACAAATTCAATGCACTCCCCATCAAAATCCCAACTCAATTCTTCATAGAGTTAGAAAGAGCAATTCTCAAATTTATCTGGAATAACAAAAAACCCAGAATAGCAAAAACAATTCTCAACAGTAAAAGAACTTCTGGGGAAATCAGTATCCCAGACCTCAAGCAGTACTACAGAGCAATTGTATTAAAAACTGCATAGTATTGGTACAGTGACAGCCAGGTAGATCAGTGGAATAGAACTGAAGACCCAGAAATGAACCCACACACCTATGGTCACTTGATCTTTGACAAAGGAGCTAAATCCATTCAGTGGGAAAAAGATAGCCTTTTCAACAAATGGTGCTGATTCAACTGGCAGCAAACATGCAGAAGAATGCAAATAGATCCATTCTTATCTCCTTGTACTAAGCTCAAGTCCACATAAAACCAAACACACTGAAACTAATAAAAAAGAAACTGGGGAAGAGCCTTGAACACGTGGGCACAGGGGAAAATTTCCCAAACAGAACACCAATAGCCTGTGCTCTAAGATCAAGATTGACAAATAGGACCTCAAAAAATTACAAAGTTTCTGTAAGGCAAAGGACACTGTCAGTAGAACAAAATGGCAACCAACAAATTGGGAAAAGATCTTTACCAACCCTACATCCGACAGAGGGCTAATATCCAATATATACAAAGAACTCAAGAAGTTTGTCTCCAGAGAATCAAATAACCCTATTTAAAAATGGGGTACAGAGTTAAACAAAGAATATTGAATGGCTGAGAAGCACCTAAAGAAATGTTCAATATCCTTAGTCATCAGGGAAATGCAAATCAAAACAACCCTGAGATTTCACCTCACACCAGTCAGAATGACTAAAATAAAAAACTCAGGAGACAGCAGGTGGTGGAGAGGTTGTGGAGAAAAAAGGAACACTCCTCCACTGCTGGTGGGATTGCAAGCTGGTACAACCACTCTGGAAATCAGTTTGGCAGTTCCTCAGAAAACTGGGCATAATACTACTGGAGGACCCTGCTATACCACTCCTGGGCATATACCCAGAGGCTTCCCCAGCATGTAATAAGAACACATATTCCACTATGTTCATAGCAACCCTATTTATAATAACCAGAAGCTAGAAAGAACCCAGATGTTCCTCAAGGGAGGAATGAATACTGAAAATGTGGTATCTTTATGCAGTGGAGTACTATTCAACCATTAAAAACAATGAATTCATGAAATTCTTAGACAAATGGATGGAACTAGAAAATATCATCCTGAGTGAGGTAACCCAATCACAAAAGAACACACATGGCATGCACTCACTGATAAGTGGATATTAACCCAGAAGCTTGGAATACCCAAGACACATTTCACATATCAAATGATGTCCAAGAAGGAGGAAGAACAAAGTATGGATCCTTGGGACCTTTGTAGAAAGGAAAGAAAATACACCCAGAAGGAGATACAGAGACAAAAGGTGGAACAGAGTCTGAGGGAAAGACCATCCAGAGACTACCCCACCCAGGGATCCATCCCATATATAGTTACAAAACCCAGACACTATTGTGGGTGCCCACAAGTGCTGGCTGACCAGAGCCAGATATAGATATCACCTGGGTGGATCTCCTAGTGCATGACAAATACAGAGGGGGACACTCTCAGCCAGCTGTTGAACTGAGCACAGGGTCCCCAGTGGAGGAGCTAGAGAAAGGACCCAAGGAGCTGAAGGGGTTTGCAGTGCCACAGGAGGAGCAACAATATGAGTCACCCAGTACTCCCAGAGCTCCCAGGGACAAAATCGTGAACTAAAGAGTACACATGGAGTTATCCATGGCTCCATACACATAGGCAGCAGAGGATGGTCTTGTTAGACACCAAAGGGAGGAGAGGCTCTTGGTCCTGGAAAGACTTGATGTCGTAGTGTAGAGGAATACCAGGACAGGGAAGCGGGGGAGGGTTGGTTGGGGAAGGAGAGATTATGGGATTTTCAGGGGTGGGGGGAACCAGGAAAGAGGAAAACATTTGAAATGTAAATAAATAATATATCCAATAAAAAATAAAAATTAAAAAAAATAAAAGACTCATGGGGGAAAAAAAATCCTGAAACCGGGACACTCATGGTTCTCATAACTAAGGTAGAATTATTCTGTCAGTGATTCAGCCTACATCTGGTTTTCATGAATGGTAATGACTGAGCAATAGGGGCGATAAGGGAGTGAAGTGGGAAATATGAGTAGACATTCAGCCCATGTCCCACACTCCTCCCATAACAGAACACATCACATCGCTCCATCCCCTTTGCACTGAGAAACAATAAGTCACAAAATTCCCACAACAGAATTTGCAAGCTTTGCTTTCTATGTATTATCTTTAAAATGGTACCTTCAATATAAAAAAAAATCATTTTCTAATATTTTGTTTTAGAGTTTCATAGAGTCAAGAAATTATCCCTATAGGATTCAGACAAAAAGAAACCCTCCAAGTTTTCTGATTTATAAACTTCTGTTTTATTTATTTTCTCAGTATGTAATATACTTTTTCTTCTTTCTCCAACCATAAAAAAAAAAAGATCCAGCCTAGTAAGAAAATGCTTGAAGGCGCCCTTTGTAAATCCGAGGATGAGATATACAACATGTTACATAATTCTGGATTGATGTATCATTAATCATTTTATGTGAGCAGCTGTGTACCAAGAGCTTATGAGGACATATACCCACACTGCTGTGCCCACGGTAACATACGAAACTGTTGGAATTGAAATGAAATGTTCTTTACGTTAACTGAAAAACTTCAGGTTATTCCTTTCCACCATTAATAGCAGAATTTATTAAGATAGTGTCATCAGCATTTTAAATAATGAAGCCTTATACGATCTTTCATACTTAAGAATCTTTTGAGATGGCTTTCAAGTAAAGCTGTGATGCTTGAGAAGGGCTGAGGAATGACTTCTTGTGACCATCAGGTTCCAACACCAAGAGAAACAGAAACCCAAGCAAAGCTCATTCACAGACTTGATGGACGTTAAGCCAACATGCTGCCAAGATAAACATTTCCCATTAGCTGCCCTGAGTCGTCCTTCCTATGTACGTGGGAAAAATTCATTTGCCAGATGTTGCTGCTTATTTTTCAAGTCTGTCTTTGGCTTGTGCTTATTTTTTTCTGACCTCCCCCAGCTTCTCCCATATACGCTACATGGGGGAAGCAAGACTCTGTAACCCTTGCTAAAGAAGTACCTAGCTGTTCCAGTCAATATATCAGTCCCAGCATGTGTTCTTGTTTATGTGTCCAGACTAATTGCTGATGGATATGGAATGATTAGCTTTCCCATTCTATGTTATCTGGATATCCATCAGCAAGACATACGATTTACCAGCCTGGCATCATGAATGACATCTTTCTCTCTTGTGATAACAAAGGGCCTATTAAAGATAAATCAAGATGAAGAGGATAAAAAGTCAACTTGAAAGGGAAATGTTGTGTTATTCTTCAAAGACGTGTGATGCCCGGCTCTTCCAAAAGATCACACAACAGAATGTCAGGCCATGCTTTATCAGCTGAGGCTCACAGAGGGATTTCCCTGCAACCTTGTTTCTCCCTCAAGACAGAGCACCAGACTGGCATATTATTTTCTTCTCTCTTGCTCACACTCACCATATTTCCAATTCACTGACACTCGGGGCTTGTTGTGTTTTCTAAGCATTCTCAAACTATGCTGGTATGTGTTGGAAGACCATATTGTTTTTAAACTTCCAGAAAATGAAAATGAAAACAAGTGACCTGGGGAAGGGGGATATGAACTCCATTTCGTTCATCAGTAGATTCAATAGACACGGAAGCCCACGGTTTCTGTGAACTACACTAAACAATGCTAAACTCTGAGATTTTGTGGTTTTCTGGTCACAAAGTGTCCACAGTAAACCCACTGAGAACTAGCCTGTGGGCATGCTGAGATCCTATTGGCTTGGGTCCAATGTTCTCCTTGCGTTTGTTCATCCTTAGGTAGACTTAAAGTGACAAAATATTAGATTTCCCACACACACACACTTCCCTTGTAGAACACTTAACAGTAAGGATTTGTCAAAAAGATTCACTCCGTGTTTTAGAAATTTGTTTCCAGTCATTTTCAAATATGACAGAAGTTAATTTAAACCGTTGCATCCTGCAGTCTACAGTGATGATTTTTAAAAGTCAGGAACTAAAAGAAACTAAAACTCTAAATGTCTTGTTTCCCCTCCCCTGCAAAAAAGTGACTATTCTTGCTTACATGTGTCTCTGTCTCTTACCAGAAAGACGCCAATCTCTCCTTTCTCTGCAGCACAGAGCAATGAAGATGAGTGCTACGACCATGCTGGGGTCAGACCGAAGACTGAGTGGCCCTTAGTGCATTGCCCCCTTTGGAGTCTTGGCAAATTAAGTTACTTCCAGAAGCCAAAAAAGAGAGGGCATTAAAAATTATGTCTTATGTGTTTTTTCTGTGTTTTTACACACACACACACACACACACACACACACAGAGAGAGAGAGAGAGAGAAGGGGGGAGGGGGCAAGCATCCCCTTTTATAGTGAGTCAGGCATACCTGGCTGTTGTCAGGTAATTGTGGAGCAGAGCTTAGACAAAATGCTAACTCTAATTTCATCAACGAACCAATTCACTGGTAAGTTCCTATTAAATGCTTGTCAGGGAGTGGAGCCTGGCTGGAGGAAGTAAGTTGCTGGGATGGGGGGCAGCCTAGATCCTGCCCCTGGCCACTTACTCTCCTTCTCCTGTTTTCTGTCTGCATGAAGTCAGCTAGTTTGCTCCACCATAAACTTCTTGTGACATTCTGCCTAACCATATGTTAGCACAGAGGCAATAGAACCATCTGAAGCTGGGAGCAAAAGAAATCCTCAGGCCAGCAAGAGGGTTCAGTGTTTGAGACCAAGCCCGATGACCTGAGTTCAATTACTGGAACCCACATGATGGAAGGAGAGAAAAACCTCCTACAAGTTGTCCTTTGACCCTCACAGGCATAGGTTAACTTATACATGCACATGCGCATACACACACACACACACACACACACACACTCACACACACACGAGAGAGAGAGAGAGAGAGAGAGAGAGAGAGAGAGAGAGAGAGAGAGACAGAGTCAGAGAGACAGCGACAGAGAGACAGAGACAGAGAGACATATACACACATACACACATATACATACATATTCACAAATAATATAATTTCACTTTTTTACATTTTTATTTTTTGATTTTCATTCATGAGTACTGCATTTACATCATTTCTACCCTTCTCTCTCAGCTCCAACTCTTTCCTTGTTTTCTCCCATGTTCCTTCTCAAATTCATGACCTCTTCCATTTTAATTATTACTGTGACATGTACACATACACACACACACACACACACACAGACATACAGCCTGCTGAGTCCATTTAGGGTTACTCGTATGCATGTGTATTTAGGGCTGACCATTTACTTGGGATTGGAACACTTACCATGCCTCCTCCCTGGGGAAGACTTATTCTCTTCACTCAGCAGCTATTAACTTCCTGTGACTCTTCATCTTGTGGAGAAGCCTTGCGAACTCTTCCCCTCATGAATGCTTTATCTCTGGCATCTTGCCCAAGGGTGAAAAGATGATTGACATAGAGCATCTCAGATTAGCATCTCCAGCAACTTCCTATATTTACATTAAGAGAGGGATTATTAAAAAGTTGTAGTTTTTGTTGTCCAAGCCAGATTTGGGATGTGACATTGCCAAAAGTCAAGAGCTAACTGTTGAACATGTCTTCATTACTCCACACACCTCTGAGAAACTGAGTGAGCTAACACACCTTCTATCCAAATCCCTCTTTGTTTCTCTGTGCCTCTCACCTCTTTGTAGAATTGGGAATGGGTCCTTCAAGCTGTGAGAAAGCAAAAAAGTAACTGACCATGATTAGTTTTATTTAAAAAGGAAAAGTATTGAAATTTTTAGTCACATCTTGGGCTGGAGATGTGGCTTAGCGATTAAGAGCATTATCTACTCTTCCAGAGGTCCAAAGGTCCTGAATTCAATTCCCAGCAACCACATAGTGGCTCATAACCATCTATAATGAGATCTGGTACACTCTTCTGGTGTGCAAGCATACATGCAGACAGAAGGTTGACTACATAATAAATACAAATAAAACATTTAAAAAATAAAGTCTGTTACATAGAATTTAGAACAGGATAAGGATTTTCATCACTTATGGCCAACTATAACTTAGTCTGTTTTCTCTCATACTTCTCAATAATAAACCTTTAGAGTAGAATTTTTTTTTGCTTAGTCATGACAATGTTACTTAAACAATTTGGTTCTCTCACTTGTTAATGTGTAACATTTGTCCAAATTATTATAGATTTTTGTATTCTCAGTGGTTACATACTGTTCAGCAAATATATACATCAAATGTGTACATCAAAATCTACAGTCATTCCCTGCAAATGAGCATTCCAAATCGCAAGTCATCAAGCAACATTACCTTTCTGTGCAAAGGACATACAGCTTTCAACAAGACAGGTCATAGAGTATATGATGGTTAGGAACCAACAGGAGGAAAGAGAGGTGGTGTCCAGGATTTTCCTGCCCAGAAGGCAACTCTTCAGGGTAGTTAAGAATAAAAGGCTCAGGGAAGCTGGGACCTGGCAGTCAAAGAAACTCAGCATCCTGGCAAGCGAGTCAAAACAAATGCTTGTTCCCAGAAGTCCCATTAATTCCATAGCCAGATGGAGCGTTCATCAGAGACAACTAGATTTTCTACAGTCATAGAAAGTATCTTTGAAAGTAGTGTTTAGTCAAAGGCCCCAAAATATGTCACAGATTCCAGGGCTCGGTGGAAATGGAGCAAGGTACGGGAGCTGTCCATCCCTAAAGCAAAGAAGTGATGAAGGGAAGAATGTTGCCTTTCAGTCCCGTTGTTATCAATAAGAAAGTGTGTAACTGCTTGCCAGGGCTTGCACCAACTCTTCCACGTGTTTGCAACATTGTATCTACTTGCCAGGGCTTGCACCAACTCTTCCACGTTGTTTGCAACATTGTATAAATAAGTTTTCTTCTTTTAAGTCAAACTGGGGTTGGGAGATGGACAGAGAGGCGACACTTCTTTTACAAAGCCATCTTAGCTGAAGTCAATATTTAAACTTGTCCCAACACCCTCCCCCTGAAGAAAAATGAAAGCCAGGCCATAATTTAATGGGAAAAAAATCCCAAGAGTGGTTTTAAAATATAGCAATGGTAATAACGATTGCTGCAGAAATACTAAAGAGCATGCAACTTGATATTTGAAGACAAATGGGTAGTGGGTTTGCAAGGTTTTAAAAATCAGGGGACGTAATGTAGCAGATACAGTGCTTGCCTCTGATGCAAAAGGCCCAGGTTCTGTCTCCAGTGCCGCATGAAATCAATCGCAGTGGCAGAAACCTGTAATGTTAGCATTCACACTGGCAGGCAGAAACAGGAGACTGAGACATTCAACATCACCCCTCAGCTAACTGGTGAGCCTCAGACCTGTCTGTGCTACATGAGAACCTGTCTCTCACCCAAAAACAAGGCAGAAGGGAATATATCTTGGACCTGAAGAAAATTAAAGGGCAAAAAAATGTTATATCATCCTAAAATGCACAGTGTCCGAATCTATAGGCCATTTTCTGGTTTCTTATCTGCAGGGCTTTAAAAATAGTCTAAAAATGATTTTGATGGTGGCATTCGGACTATTCAGAGACTTTCTCAATTCTCTTCCCTCTAAAGCAGGTTTTTTGTTTATTTGTTTGTTTTTGGTTTGGTTGGTTGTTTTTGTTGTTTTTTTATTTTTTTGTTTGTTTGTTTTGGTTTTTTTTTGTCTGGTTTTTTTATTATTATTAAAGAAAGGACTTTCTCTAAAAATATTTGAGAAGAGTTCTGAAAGAGAGAGAGACGCCCTGCAACCAGACATCTCTTAAAATCGCTTCCTGTGTACTAACCCCAGATCCTTTCCTTACTCATCTCCAAAGAGGTAACCCAAACAGATTAAGAAATGAAATGCTTTTTATTTTTTTCTTGTCTCGTCTTCCTTGGCTTGGAGAACTATTTTTAAATTAACATTTCCTGTGCTCTCCCAAGAACCCTGGAAGCTTTGCAAACCTTTGTTAAAGACCTAGAATCTTTCCCATATTCATTCGACACTGCTCCCCAGACAAATAACACCCACATGAAGGCATTACCGTGTCAAGTGCTGTGAGAAAGACAGAGATGAGCGGCAGCAGCTGCTGGACTTGGGCTGCTAGTCCAAGAGAATCAACGAGAATTTCAAGTTCCTAAGCTTGTCTCTCAAAGTCTCATGTGCTCCCTACAACTCAGCCCAGAACATATTCTGCATTTCCCTGGCGTCAAGCTGTACTTCAAACAGTAACAAGACCCAGTGATTTCTTTGGGCTGCGTGGTTGTTTGTCTCGTCATGCAACACCTTTTCCTTGGCATCAACTGCAGCAGAGGAATTCGGGTAATTCTCTCCAGCTTACATAAAGGAAGAACAGACAACACTTTGTGGAAAACAGAACATTGCCCAGTGCGCCCTTCTCGCAAGTGAATGCACGCATGCGCAAGCAAGCAAGCAAGCAAGTGTGCGCGCGCGCATGCACACACACACACACACACACACACACACACACACACACACACACACACACACCAGAAGAAATAGGTAGAGGAAATTTTCTTTATCTTTCAGAGAAAAATCCTTGCAAACATAGCTAAAAAAAAGCTTTTCTTTTTTTCTCTTTTTTTGTCAATCTAAACTTTGCAAAAGGGTATATTTGTTTGCTTTAGTTAATAATGCCATTACATTGGGTAATACTCAAAGATGAGAATACAGAACCCACAAGGTTCTCTTCGGGATTGAATTCTTCCCAAACAATAGCAATAGACGTTCTCATTAATACAAGTCAGTTCAACTTACACACTGCTGATGGGCATTTAAAATAGAAGATCTAAGTTTGAACATCCTAGTTTCATAGCCAGTGGTACAAATGTCCAAACTATAGCTTTCTAGAACAACAGATATAAAAATTGTATATTGTCTCCCAATTAATCAAAGAAA
Source organism: Tokudaia tokunoshimensis (assembly GCA_036184795.1). Classification (NCBI taxonomy): domain Eukaryota; kingdom Metazoa; phylum Chordata; class Mammalia; order Rodentia; family Muridae; genus Tokudaia; species Tokudaia tokunoshimensis. Next base: position 5,091,711 of record BTHU01000020.1, on the reverse strand, counting down.
TATTTGACCTAAAAGTAAACCACAACACTTACACTCTGTATGCCCCCTTACTCCGTGCAACTTACTAACCAGAAAGAGTTTTCTACCTTATGATCCGTGCTTATTTTGAGGTTTGTTACATGGATTTTTTAAAGCTAAAAACAATGTTTTATAGGTGCCATAAAGAAATGTAGTTTTACCCAAGAACTGAAATCCTTAAGAAAGTACGGCAGAGTCCATTGCCAGTCGGATTGTGATAGATACATCATTGAATTACTCTTGAAAGTTAGCACCCACAGAGTTCCCAGCCACTGAGCTGAGGAACCGACAGTGTACTACCCTTCCAAGATGGCTTGGATGTGGCCAGCTTTAGGATACTGGCCAAGGCTATACACTCAAAATCACCTGCATTTTGACACAGAAAGTAACTTGTAAATGGGCCTTGTCCTAATGCTGTCTGTCCCTAATTTTCAGACTGCTAGCCATTGGTTTCTTTGTACACAACTCTTCCATGACCTTTAACAACTACCATGTCAGGAACCCTCTGGCTGTGTGAGAGCAAATTCAATAAGCTTCACTCTCCTTAAAGCAAAAGGACTTTTGTAGACTTTAGGGAGCAACACTGACAGCCAGAAGGACCCGAACGAAACATACAGCCTTTGGAAGCCCCAGACTCTTCAGAAAGTCCAACCATGAATAACCCGCTGATAGTTTCCTGTGCGCAAACTAACAGTAATGATATCAAGAATTCAAAATTTAAAAAACAAAAATCTTGAAGCCTACCAATAGACTTAATTTGGCATAAATTTCTGACTCCAACTTCCTTCATCTCTAGCCTAAATTGTCAGGTTTATAAACATAGGTGTACTTGTGCCAGAATTAATCAAGTATTACGTGGCACAGTAAAGGGGGGAGGGGAGTCACAATCTGAGACAGTTTAATTTAGTAAAATAAACTGACTTCAAAGCAAGCCAGATGTTTTGCATGCTACCTTTAACAAGGATAGGCGGAGATTAAAGCCATGATAATGAAACATTCCATCCACTCTAGGATATGGAGGTGGGGTCTGCTTTCTTCTACTTATTTACAACACATTATAAACCCAAAGGCTGAATAACTAAATGCTGCCATAAATCATGGAGGCTGCCTTACTCAGTTCCAGGCAGTGTGGAACTGCACAAACGAAGCTCAGTGCAGAAACTCGGGAACAAAGGAGAGGGCACCCACGACTTTTCCCCACCTGTATCCACATGGCCACACCACACATGACCTTGTGCTCATTCAGTAAGCATCAGTGTTGGGCTAGGAACATAGCGCATGAGTCTTGTTTAATCTGAAGCCAATGTAAAACATGCTGATTGTTAAGTCACATGAAGAAAGTCTAGAGACAATAGCCACGCTGTAGAGGAGGAGTCTGAACTGCTCACTATACCAGGTCCTAAAGTTGTCATTCTATGGCATCTGCAGACCTGCCTACTTGTGGGGGAAGCTGTCTGAATTCTCTCTAAAGAGGATGCTGGGATCTCTTTCCCAAGTTCCAGCTCCCAGCTCCTGGAGTCCTCTACAACAATACTCCATTGTTCAGTGGAAATAACAATCTTGGAGCTTCAAGCAACTGGTTCTTTTCAACTCCAGCCATTCTGAAAGCTTTTGCCCTGTTCCTCTCTCTAATGAAAGCAAATGAAAAGCAGACATGTCACAGGCTGAGATCCACACAGTAAATTAAAGCCAGCCCCACTCCATGCTACCCAGCAGCTTTCGTATCTGCAGGCCAGGCTGCAGACCTAATCGTTTTCATTCACTTCGACTCCTGTTTCAAAGCACTGGGAATGGAATAAATTAGCTCATCTTCCCCTCTAGTTCATAAAACCCCAGCATTGGTTCTTCAGAGAATATTTCATGGAAGACAGCGTTTCTTGCAGGAAAAAAAAAATTGGCAAGAAGGTAAAGGATCTACAACAATGTTCAATAAGATTTCAAAGAATATTGAGATGTTGAACAAAAAGAGGCAGCATGCTCCAGCACAATAAATCACCTTGAACTTTGTAGGGTCTTTGATGTAGAAGAAGAAGAGGAGGAGGAGGAGGAGGGAGGAGGGATAGAAGGAAGGGGGAGGAGGGAGAGAATATGAAGGAAGAGGAGGAGGAGGAGGAAGAGGAGGAAGAGGAGGGAGAGGAGGAGGAGGGAGGAGGGATAGAAGGAAGGGGGAGGAGGGAGAGAATATGAAGGAAGAGGAGGAGTAAGAGAAGGAGGAAGAAGAGGAGGAGGAGGAGGAGGGAGAAGAAAAAGTAGTTGGTGGAAGTTTTAAAATGTGATGAGTCTTTTGTTCCATCCCAACCCCTGGTCCTACTCCATTTTATAGACTCAGATGCCAGTTCTCAGAACTATGCTGTTTCAAAAGCTGTATCACTTGCATCTGTGAATAAAGTACACAAGGAAGACCCTCCAAATCTACTGGAAGAGCCAAACGAAAGTTTTGTTTGGTCTTTAACATTGTGCTCTGGATTGGGAATATTTGATAGTAGAATAAAATAAATGTGAAATAATAAAAACAGAAAGAAAACCCAGGCAGTGGTGGGGCACGCCTTTAATCCCAGTACGTGGGAGGCAGAGGCAGGCAGATTTCTGAGTTCGAGGCCAGCCTGGTCTACAGAGTGAGTTCCAGGACAGCCAGGGTATACACAGAGAAACGCTGTCTAGAAAAACCAAAACATGAAAAAAAATTAAAAACAGAAATAAAGGCATAGCCTCTCATGAGACAGTGTCCTCATGAAGAACAGGACAATGTTTCGATCAAGTTTCAAAGTTGAAAACTGGCCTTGTCTCCATGGAAAGTCAGAACTTTCAGAACTTTCTATACAGCCCATTGCATGAAGCAACTGAGTGCCTATTACAACATCAGGGAGCTTACGCTCAGAGCCCTCAACTGCATGGGGTCTTTCTAAGGACAATTCTATTCCCACATTACAGCTGTAGTTTGGGAGTCTTTTCTTCTATTGAGCATCCTCAAATTGTCCAAGGTGCAGGGCCTTTGAAATTAGAACTCATTTCTGCCTCATGTTTGCAGGGATCTTCCTCGTGAGCACATCACTCAGAACTGGGACTCCAGTGGCTATGCTTTGAAACCTCTCCCACTTCCCATGAGACTCTGAATAAGATCCGCATTCCTCACTGGATTCTTCACAGCCCTCCACGGTCCAGATCTTTGTTCTTTATCCAAAACCATTCCACATTCCCTCTGACCTGTATCCAGTCAGAAAATCTCCCTCACAACTCCTCTGTAATATGCCTCTGCTATTAACTCTCTCTCTGTCTCTCTCTCTCTCTGTCTGTCTCTCTCTCTGTCTCTCTCTGTGTCTCTCTGTCTCTCTGTCTCTCTGTCTGTCTGTCTCTCTCTCTGTGTGTGTCTCTCTCTCTGTCTCTCTCTCCCTCTCTCCTTTCCTCCCTCCCTCTCTCCCTCCTCTCTCTCTTATTCCTGCCTCTATCCTGATGTTTTTAGAGGAACTTCCTTGCTCTGTCTGGTAATTCTAAATAATCTATAATATCTCTATCCCTAACACCCTTTCTTGAAACTCTACGTTACACCATGCATTTTTTTTTCTCTTGTGGCTTTATTCATATTAGCCACATATATGTATTTCTTTTCTTTTTTGCCCTATTTCCTTGTCTAATAGGCCCATCATCCAGTGCCATCCAGGCCCTCAGGGAGCACTATTGTTTGTCTGTCTCAGTGTTGTGGACACAACTCCTAGTTGGTGCCTGGTGTGCATTACATGTGCCATAAAAACATAAGAAGAATGGTTAGTGAGGCACGCAGCATAGCGAGTGTGCCCATTAACTGAACTTAACCCTTTAAGGAACAGACATTAATAAGATTAAAAGTAACAACAACAATCTGGTGGAACTCTTAACATGTCTTTAAAATTGATTGCTTGAATGCAATGTAAGTTTATCCTGGCAGACCAAGGCTGTGTTCATGAGTGGTACACTCTGTACCTATATAAGCTCTGGGATGTTGTTCTTGGACTTTACTGATCATTAGCTCAGCAGTGACCATGCTCATGTGCCTGAAATTGCTATGCTTTTGAAATTCTGTGTCTGTTCTCTTGTTCTGTGTTTGTTTGTCTTGTTGGTTGGTTGGTTGGTTGGTTGGTTGGTTGGTTGGTTGGTTGGTTGGATGGTTGGTTGGCTGACTGGCTGGCTGGCTGGCTGGTTGGTTGGTTGGTTGGTTGGTTGGTTGGTTGGTTGGTTGGTTGGTTGGTTGGATGGTTGGTTGGTTGGTTGGTTGGTTGGTTGGATGGTTGGTTGGTTGGCTGGCTGGCTGGTTGGCTGGTTGGTTGGCTGGCTGGCTGGTTGGCTGGCTGGCTGGCTGGCTGGCTGGCTGGCTGGCTGCCTGGTTGGTTGGTTGGTTGGTTGGTTGGATGGTTGGTTGGTTGGTTGGTTGGTTGGTTGGTTGGTTGGTTGGTTGGTTGGATGGTTGGCTGGCTGACTGGCTGGCTGGTTGGTTGGTTGTTTGGTTGTTTGGTTGGTTGTTTGGTTGGTTGGTTGGTTGGTTGGATGGTTGGTTGGTTGGTTGGTTGGTTGGTTGGTTGGATGGATGGTTGGTTGGTTGGTTGGTTGGTTGGCTGGCTGGCTGGTTGGCTGGTTGGTTGGCTGGCTGGCTGGTTGGCTGGCTGGCTGGCTGACTGGCTGGCTGGCTGCCTGGTTGGTTGGTTGGTTGGTTGGTTGGTTGGTTGGTTGGTTGGTTGGTTGGCTGGCTGGCTGGCTGGTTGGTTGGTTGGTTGGTTGGTTGGTTGGTTGGTTGGTTTAGTTTGGTTTGGTTTGCTTTGCTTTTATCATGGTTGAGCTGTCAAATTGCCACCTTTCGAAGAAAGATTCTTAAGTAACTCACCTCCTTCCTCGGGTTGGCTGCTTTAGTCTGTTTATGGTCTAGGCAGTCAGATAATAATTGTGGGACAATGTGGGTGGTGCAGCAGTGGAGAGGCTCCTGACACCCGTCAGAAAATTCAGTGAGCATAATGACTTCTACCTCAGCCTCTGCCTTCATGGCAGCGACTGTGTTCTAGCTGCAAGAGTCAGCAATGAAAGCAATCCCTGGAAAGCTGAAATGTGCTTCAGTGACTGAGCCACTACCACAGCAGGGCTCAAAGCCATCTCAACTCCTTGTATTTCTAGGCCAAAAGGCAAAAAACAGATGCAAACTGAAATATTAGTTCAGATGTATGTGGGAAATACATTTGGATTCTTTTGCAGAGAAAAGAAAAAAATTGTATAAAGAGAAATGAAAAATATTTTGTATAAAGAGTATACATTGGGGATTAGTAATTCAGAAAGTTAACCAAAGGAAATGGCAAGCGCCCAAAGCAGGAAACTGTATGTTTAACTAGGGATATCCCATGCTTGATTCATTAACCTCTCATAAGCCAATAACCAAATTAATGAGTCTTCAATAAAAAACCCCTTCTGACTCTGAAGGAGGTAAAATTAGAGAGCAGATGAAAATGGAAACATAAAATCTATGACTTTTTGTTTTTTTAAGGATGAGTCACTGAGGATCTTCTAAATGATTGATTGCAACCCATGAGAAAAAAAGAACACATTAAGCCATTTGAGCCCAGTGGCTCTCTGGGGATCTCGCCTCCACTGTTGGAACAATTTGATTGCATAAGTTGATGCTACACATTACCAAAGTGAAATAGTTCCAACATTTGGCTCCTTTGTCTGCCTCGAGTGTACTAATGTCATTTTCTAAAGTGGAAACCCATCTAGCACTACCATAGGTGTATTGGTATATTTTACTTTTAGATTTAATGGGGCAGAGCAGAGTGTGTGTGTGCACATCAAGCGTCCATGGAACCCAGGTGGTGGATCCCCCAGATGGAGTTACAGATGGTTGTGGGTGCTGGCAACAAACTCAGATCTTCTGCAAGAGCAGTCCATACTTTCAACCACTGAGCCATCTCTCCTGTCTCATATTGCTGTGTTCTTAAATATTTTTATTGCATCTTATCCAATTTCAAAAAATGATAGAGGCACCTTGAAGTAAATACCCACACATAGTAAGAAAGCTGAACTAGAAAAGGGAAAGCAATTCTGGGCAGTGAGTGCTGAATTTGTCTTCTCTAATAACAGGGTCAGATGGTGACAAATGACAACAGAGTTCTCTAAGAGCCAAAGTAAACCAAGGGCAAAGGAGGGATTACACATTTCTTATCCAAACAAAATGTATTTCATATTGAGGGGCCGAACATCTTCTAAGAAGCATTTATTGCTTGGCCTCTTTACAAGTGGTGCTAGAGAAAATAGCAGACAATCAGAAATAACTCCCACCTGGATGTCACTGTGCTTACCAATAGAGCATAATTATAAATCATGTCATATTCACAAGCCCACTATGAGTTCAAATGGTAAATCATCTCACTATTTATAAGCCCATTGTGAGTACATACATGCACAGCGCAGAGCTTTACCCTATAATAGATTCGCATATTTATGAAATCCATAGGTGCATGTATGTGTGTATAAATTAGGTCTATGGGATGCTAAAGTAGAACGAGAAAGGAAATGAAAATCAGGAGACCATGTTAATATATGGGAAGTGAAGATATGTGTGGTGTGTATTAATAATTCTGGGCCACCTAAGCCAGCAGTGAGCATGATGACACAAAGAACCAGCTGTCTTCTGTGTTCTGACACAATCCTTTAATCAAAGAGCAATTTCACCCTACCTCATACCTACTCCAACAAAGAAGTGGTCCAAAGAGTTGTCTACAACTAACTACCAATACACAACAGTGTTGTGGATTTGGTTTATTGCTTATATCATGTTAATTGGGTTCCCAAATTACACAGGGATTTGTATGTCTGCATGTAAGATGCCACTGGTCCCTGCCCTCAGTTGGCTCTAATTGGTAAATAAAGTTGCCAGCAACCAATGGCTGGACAGGGAAACAGAGGCAAGACTTTAGATTTCCCAAACAAAGGAATCGAGGGAAGAAGGATTGAGAACCGTCATGCCAGGGAAGCAGAAAGATGAGGCTTGAGAGCTGGAGAAGTGAGAGCGTACAGCCATGAAAGAGCTAGGGAAGAGTGGACCCCAAGCCCCCTCCCCAAGAGCCAGGGAAGAATAGCCTCAAGGCTCACCACCCCCCAACATTTGGGTCTAGGGTAGCAAAGGTGAAATTTAGATTTTAGTAAGCAATAATTCATGAGCATCAGAGGGGAGGAATTAGCAATGTGGAAGTTTGAGAGTGACCCAATTATTGAGCTGCTTAGGACATATTAAAAATAAGGCTGTGTGTGTGTGTGTGTGTTTGTGTTTGTGTGTGTGTGTCTGTGTCTGTGTCTGTGTCTGTATCTGTGACTGTGTGTGTCTCTGTGTGTGTCTCTGTGTGTATGTCTGTGTGAGTGTGTGTCTGTGTCTGTGTGTGTGTCTGTGTGTGTGTGTCTGTGACTGTGTGTGTGTGTGTGTGTCTGTGTGTGTCTTTCATTCGAGAATTCAGAGCATTTTAGTGGGTGATGAGGAATGTGCCACCTGAGGGGTGATTTGAGTAGTGTTAAGTAATTAATGTAACACAAGGATCAAAAAGAAAGAACAAAACCCCATTTCTTTCCTGCTTGTAAGTAAGTCCTGACACCATATCAAATTCAGAGGAATACCAACACCAACGAAAGTATAACTGAGGTGTTGTGATGTTATGGTAAGCCTTCACAAAGCATCACTGGCGGTGAGGATCTCATCTTTATTCCACTTCAAAAACCCTTTTTGCTCTCAAAATTCCACAGACCAGGGCCAGAGATATAGCTGAATTGGTTTCCCAGAACCCACGTAATGGGCCAGGCATAGCAGTATGCAATAGTCTCAGTGTTGGAGAGATAGAGACAGGAAGGTATCAGGCAGAGAGACCTTATCTCAAATAACAAGATAAATGGCTCCTAAGAAATGATCCCTGAGGGTGACCTCTGTGCATATGCACAGAAATGTAGCCTCATGAACATGCATACCCATGGGCATGGTGGAGGCAGACTGTCAAGTCAAGATCTTTCTCCAGCCTTCTCAGTCTGTACATCTCCTCAGAATTATATCAAAATCTCCTCCTGTGTTAGGCTTCCTATATTTTCAGTTAATATCAGTCGATCTTGAATTTCGGATGGGGTTGAAAAACTACATAGTCTCCTAGGCAACCCAGGCTTTTTACTTTGAGAGGAACAGATTTGAGAGGATCATTTTCAGATGATGTACAATCTAAAGCCAGGACATAAGTCAGGTATGGAATTATAGTCTTTTAAGATAGAGGACAGTGTTCAAGTTTTTTGGCAAATATGTTGGACTGGTTGTTAGGTAGGTCTATCTTATACCTATAATTTAAAATGGTAATAGTTGTGCTCAAATTACATTTTGAGAGAAAGTCTTTTTTTTTTAAATTAAAGGGTGAAATGTTACAGGATTTTCCATGTCCAATAATATTAAGACAGTGGAAGACCTGTGATTGGACCGGAAAAGGGATCTAGGAGCGCAGTTGGCAGGAGGAGAGAGGAGAGGAACCCAGATGGCTTAGGACATGAACCTATGTGATATTTACTAGCCACAAATAGCTAAGTTTCTATAAGGTTAGAATATTGGAATAAAGCTTTTATTATTATCAATTGGCTCTGAAATTACTGTATTGGCATCTTGTAAATTGTGAGTGTATTTATACATAAATCTGATTAATTAATTAAGCTTTAAGGGTTTTGCTTTACTTGGTTACTGGAGTGTGGGTCCTGTGATGGCAGAGAGGAGCACAGCTGAGATGCTGTGGGAGCAGGCTGGGACAGAATAGCTCAGGGTGGCAGGAGCACAAGAGTGTGGTCCAACACTGCCACGGAGAGTTGGCGGGTCGACCTTTTTTAATATTTTCCACAACATGTGATGGATTTTTTTTCTTGAGCCTCTCAATAATTTCCATTGTGAATAGCTATTATTCTCAACCTTAATCAATCAAGCTGAACTCTGGTCCTTTGTAGGAACTCAGCTCTGTGTAACAAAGTTCTGGTCAGACACCTGTTCTCCCACGCAGGTGCACAGGGGCAACCTACTGTTTTGACACTTTTTTCTCCTGACACACAAAGGATGACATTTATAACAGTGTTTCTCAAATTTTACAGAGTTCCCCAAAATCTTGTTAAAATGCACATTAGCTCATCCCTCAACGAGTTTGATTCCTTAGGTCTGAATGGAGTCCAAGAATTTGCATTTCAACAAACTGGGGGTGAATTCCTGCACTGTGGGTCACCAACATAACCATGCATGCAAGTTCCTCTGAGTCCTCTGGAAGGACTCCAGGTCACAAAAGGGCTTGCGTGTGTTTTTCTTTCAGCATGAAGAGGTATATTACATACACTTTTTAGGATAGAGAAAAATAGACAGATGATAGATGATAGATAGATAGATAGATAGATAGATAGATAGATAGATAGATAGATAGATAGATAGATAGATAGATGATAGATAGATAATAGACAGACACATACATACATACATACATACATACATACATACATACATATATACATACATAATGTTAAGTAGATAGATTACAGCTAGAAGAGAGGGGAGGAAAGTGCACAAAGAAAGAAGGAGAAGGAGAAAGGGTCAGGAGAGGATTCAGACTCCTCCCTGCTGCCTCCTACAGTCGTGAACAGCTGGTGCTGACACACGCATCCACACATATGTAAGCACACACACGTGACACTAGGTTGACTACACTCTGCACCTGACTATTGACAGCTGAGGTTGACCTCTGGCATCCCCAACACACGTAGACATGTACACATACAGCATAGACATGCACACACACACACACACACACACACACACACACACAGACTTTGCCTGTTAGAAAATGTCTGCATTCTAGTTTTTGCAACAGATTGCTTATTTCTTGTGGTGTTGTCATCTCTGAACTTTGAGGTCATGCCCACTACCACCGCCTCCTTGCCTTCCATACGGAAGTCTGACCGCCATTGGTGATGTCAGTCATTACTTGCTTCTGATGATTTCTCTGTGGAGGTAATTAGGATCTTCTTTTTATGTCTAAATTTCTGAGACTTTTACAAAATTCAAAAAGATCTGGTCCTGGTCTTTCATCCAATCATCACTAGGTGTCCAGTGACCTTCACAATTGAAAGCCAAGCCCTTCAATACTGGAAATGCTCTGAGTAAGCCCTCACGGAGCTCCTGCCATCTCCTGGGTTCTCTCTCCGAGATGCCTGTTATCTGGGTCTTGGACATCTACTCTCTGCTTTCCTGCCTTTCCCATAACAGGCCTCCTTCAACTCACTGAAAGTTCTCAAATGACCCCCTAATTTCCCACTGAACTGTTTATATCTGCTATTAGGTTTCCCATGAGCACTGGCCCATTAATGTTTTAGTGTCTCATTAAATGTTTTTCAGAGACTTCTTTTGTTTTTTATGTATTCTACTTCTCTGAGACTAATCATTCTGTGTGTGCATGCCCCTCTCTCTCTCTCTCTCTCTCTCTCTCTCTCTCTCTCTCTCTCTCTCTCTCTCTCGTGTGTGTGTGTGTGTGTGTGTGTGTGTGTGTGTGTGTGTGTGTTATGCCCTCTTGCAATCACCTTTTCCTTTGATTTTGATGTAGTTGGTAGGTCGACTCCCGTCTTCATGTTATGAATGTTCCTTGTGATCAGTCCTTTGTATCTGACACCGGTCACGGCTTCCATACAGAATCTCCATGTGCATAGGGTAGGACTCCTCACAGGACACCTAACAGGGATGGGCTGGCCAATCAGACCTCTCAACTTTCCCATCTATGACTTGGGAACAGAATAAGGAATGGCTAGGAGACTCTCAAACTAAACCAGAACTTTTCATTTAATCCTATCACCATATGGCCTCAAATTTCACAGCACTGCTAGGTCTCAAACCTGTGACAATTGGCTAAAGTAGGCACTCAAAGCCGACACTGGCCGCCAGGTTCTCCCAGCATCTCTTAGTCCCTGCCTGTTACAGGGTGCGGTCGACATACTCTGCCCCTCCCCTGAACTCCTCCAGTCCAGAGCCTGGGTTGCCCTTCCCCCAGCTGTCCTTCTCTGTACAACCCAGACATTTTTGTACCCCTTTTGTCTCTACCCTTTTTTTTGCCTCTTTGGTGAGATGGCTCAGTGGTTAAGAGCACTGACTGCTCTTCCAAAGATCCTGAGTTCAAATCCCAGCAACCACATGGTGGCTCACAACCATCCATAATGAGATCTGACGCCCTCTTCTGGAGCGTCTGAAGACAGCTACAGTGTTCTCACATACAATAAATAAATAAATCTTTAAAAAAAAAAGATGAGTCTAGTCCAAGGGTCAGTGCCCCAGCAATACTCTTCCACATTAAGGACCATTCTCTTCTCAGTCTCCGTGAACTAAGACCATTGTCTCAATTCTCCCTATTCTCTGCCAGCTGACATCTTGCTATTTTCTCTCGAGCAAGGATTGGCATGGAGGGCCATCCTAACGCCAGGAGTTTACTGCATGGGGTATCAACATGTGTCCTTAACATGCCCTAGGGTTAAACCTCTCCTAAACTATAAATAAAGTCAGTCAAAAATGTACTCAGTTTGTTTTACCAGCTGAACTTCTACAATGCGGCTTACTGCAGAGCGCTGGTCGTCTCGGGTGATGAGCTGATGAATGTCTAGAAACTGTAGCTCACCCCTTGCATCTGAGAAGAAGGAATATACTTCAGATCAGAAGCCCATAAAAAAGAACAAAATTCAAAAGCTGAAGTATAATCTATGCTGAATGTAGCTCACTTTTACATCATATAAAATTGAAGGACCATCTTTACCTCCATCGGATCACCAACTGGGCCCAGAGCATGACCTTGATACTATGACATACATGCAAGGGCAGAAATTCCACTTGGGATTTTTCTCCTCTACTTACCCAAGTTATTTTAAAAACAAACCACAATTGATACCCCTATTATACATCTGGGCTTCAGTTTTAAAGGCACAGCAAGCTTTGCATATCCCAAACATCAAGAGGAATTTTCCCAGCCCTCCTCCTATTTCTCTTGGAACAACAGCAAACTGAATGGCAAAGGACTGAGAAGATCTTAGTTATCCTGCAAACATGAAGACATGGGAAGTTGGCTATAAAATTACATTTGGGTATTTTTCCTTATTCCCTGCTCAAATGCTGTCCAAAATTTCCTTATGAAATTGGAAACTGCCTTCCCTTTTCCTGCCTGTGCATTCTGCATGTCTAGAGAAAAGAAGACTTTCACAATCTACCCCTCTCCTTCCCTATTCCACCACCTACGATACTCAGCAACATTAGAGTCATTCTTCACTGTCTGAACTACTAAAAGAATGCAGTCCATAATACAAGCTTCCTGTCACTGCCAAGATAAATTATAATCAATCACAACAAGCAGAATATATTCCAAGGAGGCACCAAATGTCTTAAAGACAAGTAAAATACGTGGTTGGATAAATGGAGTGGGCTTGTAAACATGGAGAAACCAGGTTGTAATAGAAAAGGTATGTTGGAGTATGATTACAGCCCAGACGGGCATCCATGCAGTGCTTCAGAAGAAAACCCAATCACTGCTGTCCTCTGGTTGCCTTTCCTTTTCTTCTCCTTTACTCACCTCAGAGTGGGAGGTGAGAACTCGTGTGGTCCATGATGAACGTGACACTCACTGTGGGTGACATTCTGGCTCTTTTCCTTTTGAACACAGGAAGTGTGACATCTATGTCCACGTCTGTGTCCCACTCCTTCAGCATCACCCATAGCCCCAGAACATGGAGGGCAGGTTATGCTCTCAGTCGTAAACCATGCGAAGCAAGCTCTGTTTAAAAAGCATGTGATGGGGTAAAGCCTGGACTATCCAAGGACTCCGCTGCAGAAACTAAGTTTATAAATGTTTGAGGGAGGCTAGCTTGGAGCTTTCCCATAGGACAGGGGGGAAGGGAAAGAGAAATGAAGTAAATTCCAGCTAGATGAGCAGTCTGAGAGAAGGACAGGAATGGGGGCAGGGAGAGAAGTAGCTGAGGAGGTCATAAAGCCAACAAGCAGTAAAGATCATTAGCGCAGAGCATGAAAGGAAATTGCACACACACTTAATAAAGAGAGATCAAAACAAGAGAGATTGGTTCCCAGGACCCCATTCTCATCAGCCTGGCAGCAGACTTGTATATAGGATGATGTGAGCAAACCAGACAGGGAGATATAGTGGGCTAGGAAGTCACAAGAGTTAAGAAGAGACGCTAGCTGTCTCCAGAGCATTGAACGAATGAGAAAGGCAACTCATCCAAACCTTCAACTGCAAGGAGCCATCAGCTACTGAGGATTCTTCATGAAAGAACATGAGAGGCTTTTAGGAACTTCAGCTACTGAGGTTAAAGATCAATGTACGTCAGAGGACGTTGTTGTCTCTTTCTGTTCTGCCCTGTGTGCATTTGTCTTTCCATAGCCAGTCATTCATGCTTAGTGTGCAGCAACAAGGCAAGAGCACACGCACAGGCTCACCGAGGACCATCCACAATGCCACAGTTGCTATTCCCAACACAAATTCTTTGCCAAATGCTTGAAAACACAGCATTTTCCATAATGTATATAGGAAAGCAGATTTGCCACACCAGCCATCCTTCACTCTGCAGGAAATGATGTCCAGGGTCAGCAGTGTTTCCTGTGTGCTGACCCTCACCCCAGTCCAGCCACAGGAGTCCAGCTGCTCTTGTTAGCAAATGCAGGATTTATCTCTCACGGATGTAAAGCAGTGGACAGCCTGACTGAGAAAGCCATGACTTATACTGATGAGATCCGTCCCGAGGGGCCATGACTTTTTACCAGTGCTAAGCCACACAGCTAAGACCTCCCCATGTTAAAGTCTCATTGGCTCCCTGACATTGTACTTTCAAGCAAGTGATTGCTTCAGCTAGGAATTCAATAACTTACTTTCATAGTCATCTATTTTTTCCAGAACAAGATTCACTCAGCTTAATGGTACTTTTTTTTTTCTTGAACCCATCTTAATTAGAACAGATCTCCAAACATGCTGGATAATGTATCTGAAGCCCATTCCTTGTCTTGAGTTCCCTCCATAGCCACTGCAGAAAGATGAGCTTTGCTTGAGAGTCACCTGCTCTTTGAGAATTCAGATCCACTCAGGAGACCGGAAACAGAATGGGATACACAATAAAAAAAATCCCACAATAGAAAAACCAAAGATTTCTGTCTTCCTTTCTTCCTTTCTGTCTTTCTTCCCTTTGTTCATTCTTTCTTTCTTTCTCTCATTGATTATTGAAAGATTGCTTTTTCCTAAATTATTTTAAGGCCTGTCTTTACAGAATCCAAACATTCAAAAACTCAGTTGTTTTTCCCCTGCATTTTACCTCAAAACAACAACAAAAAAATTGAATTCAATTAAAGAAAGGAAGGAAGGAAGGAAGGAAGAAATAGAGAGAGAAAGAGAGAGAGAGAGAGAGAGAGAAGGAAATGCTGAGATGAAACACTGGATGAGTAAGTTTAACATCATTGTTGTTCTTCTCTATCCTATAGCAGCCAAGGCTGGGGAGGCAGCCCAGTGGTTAGGAGTACTTGGTGCTCCCCATTCAGTTGTCAGCATCCATATGGTGGTTCACACTCATCTGTCACTCCAGTTCCAGATCTGGCAGCCTCCTCTGACCTCCTCCTGCACCAGGCATCCTCATATTGAACAAATATTCATGCCTGCAGGCAGAGCACTTGTGCACATAAACTCTAAAACCAACTTTACAGTAGGCCATAGGACATGCATGTCTCAGAAGGATCATCTCCCCTTTCCACACCATGAAAACAAGGACATGTCTGTTCACTCAATTACACTGGGATCTTCATGGCTTGGTCCATCAAAGAAAGAACCGATTTTCACTGCTAAACATACTAAATCTTGTCAGGGGAAAAAAAGTAAGTTGGAGATTTATGTAACTCTCAGCTAAACATACATTTTCTTTCTCCTTTCTGTGCGAGATAAATTTTTATTTGAAAGGAGATGACTTTTTACTATGTACATCCTCTAAACACCTTATACTATGCAAGAGCCTGCATATCAGAATTTCTAAGAGTAAATTACACAATTGCTCTAAGTAATAAATAATGATTGACCTTCACAGATTAAGGAAATACATACATTTCACTAAATTTAATAATCCCCCAAAATATCACATATCTAGTCATCGGGAGAAGACAGGGGTTTGGGGTCAGAATCCAGGAGGATGCGCATCAAGGAGGACCTGTTTGTTTTCATCAGGTTTTGTGTATGATCCAGGGTCATTGGTCAGCTGAGGGTGTGGCTCAGTTGGTAGAGTGCTTGGCTACTATGCATGAAGTTCCATGTTCTATCACCAGCACCACATAAAACTGGGTCTGATGACACATGGCTTTAAACCCAGCACTGAGAAAGAGGGACTAGGAGGTTTACTAGATGAACGTCAAATGCAAGATGTTTTACAAGAATCTACTAGCTTTTAATGTCTAGAAATTGACTTTATTTTCAGGATTCAAAAATTATGTTCTTCAAAAGAAATATTCATACATTCTTCCACAGCTTCAAGCTTTCTACCCTTGGACAGTCCCATGGCCACTCCAGACAAACCTGACATAGCTGTACTTGCTTCATTATTATTGCCCTACCAAAACAAAGCTCAAAATAAAACTATAGAATACTTCATGAACTTCCATGTTATCCTCACTGGGAGCCACAATAATCATCTCTGAATTGTTCCAATTTTAGTACATGTGTGGTCAAAGCATATACAATAATGTTTCTTAGCCTGGACTCTATGTGTGTGTGTGTGTGTGTGTGTGTGTGTATGTGTGTGTGTGTGTGTGTGTGTGTGTGTGTGTGTTGCATAGATATTATACTTTACTTCATAGTATACTTTATATATATAGTATACTTTATGCGTATGTAGTATGCTACATACACATATAATATATGTATATAGTATACTTTATGAATGAGAAAACTAGTCCAATTCAGTAATAAACACATACAAACAGAATAGTCTTAATAAGTGAGTAAATTCTAGAGAGAAATCCAAAATTCAGCAACCCTGTCAGTGAAGGAAGCTGACCACAATGCATCATCTTCCAATACTATGCAGTGTTCTGAACAGAAAATCCCTATAAAGACAGTATGTGATCTAGCAGTTACCCAGGTCTATAGTTAGGATGGGAAGGATGGAGAAACGTAAGTGATGTAATAAAGGAAACGTTTGTTTTTCAAGTGATAAAAATATCTCCTTTTTTTTTCCTTCTTTTCAGTGTTGGACTTTGAACAGAGGGCCCCCCGTGAGCACTGTACCAACCAATGAGTCATAGCCCAAATTTCAAATGATGAAAATATCCTAAATTTAAGACTGTGGTAGTGACTACAATAGGAATAATTGGCATTTGGGGTGGGTCCTATGATGTTCAACTGCCCAACATGTGCATGAGTCTGTTTGTTACTTTTCTTGCTGTGATCAAATACCTGACAAGAAACAATTTAAGGGAGGAAGAGTTTATGCAGCTCACAGTCTGACAGGACACAATTCACTATGCCAAGAAGCTGTGGTAGCTTGATGGCTAGTCACACTCCCTCAGCAGTCAGGGAACCAAAGACGACAGAATGTAGGGCAAGACGAGAAGATCTCAAACCACTCCCCATGACTTCGGTTAGACTCCACCAACTAAAAGTTCCAGAACATTCCCCAAAAAGCATCACACATGAGCCTGTGGGAAACATCTCACTAAGTCCATAGCAGAGAGTCAGTATGACCCAAATGAGGACAGCAGATATGGCATCAATCTCTTTTGCCTCTTCTCCTCTTTTTTTTTTTTTTTTGCCTGTGATATTTTACTGCTCTCTATTTGAACATGCTACCTGGCCGAGGATGACCTTGAACTCCTAGTCCTTCTTTCTCAGTGCTGGGTTTAAAGCCATGTGTCATCAGACCCAGTTTTATGTGGTGCTGGTGATAGAACATGGAACTTCATGCATAGTAGCCAAGCACTCTACCAACTGAGCCACACCCTCAGCTGACCAATGACCCTGGATCATACACAAAACCTGATGAAAACAAACAGGTCCTCCTTGATGCGCATCCTCCTGGATTCTGACCCCAAACCCCTGTCTTCTCCCGAGATGTTAAGGACTCAGGTTGAGTAGGAACCAGGGTTTTAGAAAAGACTTTGCTAGGTCTTGTACCAATCACTTGTGCCAAGATAAGATGTTGTGATGTGTAGTTAATGAAGATGCATACTAGACAGTATGCAACCTTTCCTGGCTGTTACCTGATGTAGATACCTTATGGTTTTCCTGTAGAGCTGGAGCACGATGTTCTACATCAGAATGGATGCTAGAGAACAGAATGTGACGCATTCCCAGTAGTACTGTGTGCACATTAGCATTAAGGATACCTGTCCATGCAGACCTGAAAGCAAGACTTGCAAAGGTGAACTTGTGTTGAGTAACCATGTTTGAAATGGCTGAGGAAAAAGAGGCGTCCTAAGGGCTTATCTGATCTCGTGGATGTACCACTGCCAGACACGTGGTTTCCTTGATCTGCTCAGCCTTTCTCAAATGTCTCCACCCCACTCCAGAGCTCTGCCTTCCTCTGCAGAATCTCTTCAGGATGTGGGGCTAAAGGCACTGGTGAGTCACACACTCTCCTGCGGTCTGACTCCCTGTTGCCTTCAATTTTGACGAAATTGCACGAAGGCACTGATCTCTCTCTCAACACTGACAAATGGCAAGGCTTTCACACGCCATTTAATGTTAAGTGAGAAATATAAAAATCACTTTGCCCATTATTTTGTTTGTCTCAAACAGTTAATAATTAAGGGACAGGCCCCAACATTCCAGTTAATTGCCTAAAAAGGTTCTGTTCTTTTCCTTTGAGTGTGCAGGGTTTGCAAACTGCCAACACTCTAAGAAAAATTCTTTTAAGCATTTAAGTGAAAATTGTCAAGGACTTTAAGTAGATCACTTATCCAAAATGGAATTTAAATTTCTCTATAGCAATTTTAGTTTCATAAAACTTTACATTTAAAAATAATTACATATAACTCTCTTACCTTACATGAAGTAAAACTAAGAAACAATGCACAGAAGTTGCTTGTTCAGGTTCCTGGAGCTAAATATTGGTACAAGTGTGGTTAGAGGAGCCCAAGTCATCCTACAACAGAGCCACCATCTTCTCTAGGATTTGGGAAGTCAGAAGAGAGAAGGGTGGGGACTTGGCAGACCAAGAAAATCAGATAGCATCTGTAGTCAGAATACCATGAGAAGGACTAACCTTCTCCCCACACAGAAAACACAGGCTTCCTGGCAGTTAAAAAAAAAAAACAAACAAAAGCTGGGAAACAGGCCTTCTCAACCCACAGCTGCAACACAAGGCTTGGACACTAAAACCCAGAGCTTACTGTGTCAGGACACACAAGGCCCAAATGACTCATGACAGTCTTAAGTAGTTGCAATTATATTTCTTAGTATCGCTCTCTCATATTAAAATAATAATAGCAATTGTATGCAGTTATATTTTATATACAAATGTACATTTATCCCTGAAGGGTCATGTAATATAGAAGAAATAAAGAATTCCAAGGAAGAGATATCGCCACTCTTCTGCGTTAGTACTGCTCCCTGACTCTCCTTAGCTCTGCTAGGAAAATGCAAGCCTTCTGTCAGCCAAAGTTGTCTCAACTGATTTTGCTATGAGCTATTTCTGACATCGCAAGTATGCATTTCTACAGACTACTTTCATAGGCCAGAGGGCAGCTGAGGGAGTCCCTCAGTCTCTAGGAAGGCAGGAGTTCTTAGTCTGAATAAGGAAAATTGAGGCTGCTCGTTAGGCATAGGGCCTATCGCTTAATTTTCTCCTTGGAAGAATTTCTCAGAAGCAGAAGAGAACCTTTTAGGGAGATTCTTGCAAGGCAAGTGGTGATGGAGCAGGTAGCTGCAGTGAAAAGCATACAGCCCACATTCCCCACTCTCTATTGGAAACGTAGCTGAACATGCTTACAAAATAGACTGAGCCACAGAAACACTATATGTTGTTGTGCGCATTCAATGGCATAAATGCATGATTGTCCCTAGCTTGTCACACGCATGGACTGCGTCTTCCCATAACCAATAACTTCCTTCTACCTCCTTCCTGTTCCCTCTTCTCCACCCCCCTTTTATAAAAAAAAGTAAATGTGTGTGTGTGTGTGTGTGTGTGCACGCATGCACACTACGGCACACACGTGGAGGTCAGAAGACAACTTTGTGGAGTAAGTCCTCTCCATCCACCTTTATGTGGGTTCCAGGGATTGAACTCAGGTCACCTGACTTGAGCAGCAAGCACCTTTATCCACCCAGTCATCTTATAGTCTCAACTCCTTTCTTTTTCTTAAGGAAATCAACTCAAAGTTCCGATTGTACTGCTGAAGAGAAAACACATACCACAAGCAGACCACTGGGACTATCTGAACTATAGGAAGGGAACTTTGGTTCTCAGGGAGATAAGGAAGTCAGCTGCCCAGTGATCAGGTCTTGTTTTAGTCTGTGGTCCAACAGTGTCAGTGTCACCTGGACCATCTAGTGTGGCTCTCTTGAGGTGGGACTCATAGATCTGGAGCTCCAACCTCACTCCAGATAATTCTTTTGCATGGTCAAGTCTGAGAAGTGTCACACAAGAGAAGATATTATCTATTATCGCCAAATCTGAAAGGGCAAGGCACTGGTGCAGAGAGCAGTGTATTGCTCAAGGGCTCAAGTCAAAGAGAAGTTAGGGAGAGATGAGGCCATGAAAGCCTCCAGGGAGAACATTCAGGAACCACGGAAGCGGTGTAAGTGTCACAACATTTCCATTCAGTCAGTCGACATGAACCCACATGCCATTCATTCATCTTCTAACTAGAAATGAGCCAGGGAGCTTATTAGAAATGGGCTGGGCAGACCGATTCCCAAACAGAAGAGATCTGCTGTAAAAAGCCTTAGGCTTTGGTGACAGGAATGGAAAAGGGAGATGGGAAGACAACATGTCACCAGTCCTGGGAAGAAAGGAACGCAGGAACAGAAATGAGCAGTCCAAATCCCAAGGGGGTTAGGAAAGAGAAGGAAAATCCAAGAGCTAGACATGGGACTGAGGCATGCTCCATCACGTTCACACTGGCTGGAAGCCCAGCGGGAGCCTCCCTCTCAGAAGCTAACATCTGCCTTTCTTCACGTCTCTGCAGCACACTGGATGACCTGCTAGACAGCAGTTTCAGCATCACAAGGATCAGGACACAGGATGCTTACAAAATTCAGTGACATGTGTAAACACTGGCCTAACGACTTCCTTGAAGTTAGCAGGCCAGTTTCATTTTACTGGCAAACTCTGTCACTTTAGTGAATCACTGTAAATTATTAAGAGTACGTGAACTAGATGCACACCTATGAATATTGCTAAGAATATTTGAGAAATATATATCTAATATATACTTGAAACAAGTCAAAAATGTATTATACTGTACTATGTATGTGTAATAGAGTTTATGCCTCTAAAACTGGAAGGTTTTCAGTTAAGATCTTAATGTCATGCCTTGTAGAGAATTTAACCCGCTACTGATCCAACAGGATTCTATTTGTAGTTAGGACTGTTTGAACTCATTTCCACCTTAAATTCCTGTCAAGGATCTAGATCTGGTCTGGACTTTAATCTATCAAATATCTGAAGTAAATTTAAGTCCTGTGGGCTCTTTTTCCTAGACCTGCTGTGTCAGTCATGTTTCTATGGCTGTGAAAGAAGCACAACCAAAGGCAACTTAAAGAAGGGGAGTTTATGTTGGCTTATGGTTCCAGAATATCCATGTCATGATGACGGGAGCAGGAAGGTGAGAGGTCACACCTTCAGATACAGACACAAAGCAGAAAGAGCAAAGTGAAAGTAAGTAGGAGAGGTTTCTTCCCCCTCAAAGCTTGCCCCAGTAGTAACGTGTCTCAGCTAGGTGACACTCTGAAACTTCAAACTGGGATCAAGGATTCAAATACCAAAGCCTACAGAGGACATATACCTTAAAACCAGCGTACTTACTAAGGCTGTAAGTTTGTCTCATCTCCTTTGCCTACATCATGTTCCTTTGGCTAGCTTCCTCCCTGTGTTTTATTGTGTACCTACTATGCATACATCTCAGTGTGAGACTCTGTGATTCAAACTCTTCCTTCAAGAGAATACCAGTGTATTGTCTGAAGCAAGACTCTCAGCTCCCTTCCTAGGTTCTGCAACTTGATAAGAATTAAAAACTCAATAAAAGGATTGGCAAGGAAAATACGGTCTATAAAAAGACACTCAAGAGACAGATGGAAGATGAGTTCTGAGAATCCAGTAGGGGAATAATACACTTTATGAAATGGGAACAGAAAAATACAGAGGAAATTCACAATTAGAAATTTGAGAAAACTTCCTAGAACTGATGTCATGTGTAAATGCGGTGCATGAGCCACAAGAACTGAGCCATGTAGATATGTCACAGGGCCATTCCAGAAGTTCAACACAAGGATGCTACCAAACTCTGACCACAGAGAGGAGTGGAAGAGGAAGAACATGAACAACCAGAGGGAAAGTAAGACACAGTGTGAGCAGCTGCTCCAGACACTGCTGGGTTGACTTCCCAGTGGTGGACAGCACATCAAGCTGGGAGCCAAAATAAACCCTTCCTTCCCTAAGCTGTTCCCATCACTGTGACAGGAGAAGTGACTGAAACCATAGCCAAGGCACGCAGATGCAAACGGTGATGGTGACTACAACTGTAAAAACACAAGTGGAAAGTAAGGCAACTTGGAGAGAACAGAAAGTCACTCAAGGAAGAGAAAAATAGACTGTGTATGATCCACGCATAAGTAAGGCACAGGGATGAGCATTCACACAGGGAGAGAGGAAGGAGGGGGAGGAGGACAAGGATGAGGAGGAGGACGAGGATGAGGATGAGAATGAGGACGAGGAGGACGAGGCAGAGGAGGAAGAGGATTCTAAATGTCATCTTCCAATGTAGAATTTTTAAAACTGGAGGGGAGAGGTGAAGAAACATTTGGACACGATTCAGAAGTTTGGAAGAAAATGCAAAAGCGATGGAGTGCTCCTGAAGACAGAGGCTGGGAGGGATTACTGGATTTTGTTGCTAATTTTTAGAGCTTCTGGCTCTTAAATCTCTTCTTACTTAAAATAAAAA
The DNA here is from genome assembly GCA_036184795.1 of Tokudaia tokunoshimensis. Taxonomy (NCBI): domain Eukaryota; kingdom Metazoa; phylum Chordata; class Mammalia; order Rodentia; family Muridae; genus Tokudaia; species Tokudaia tokunoshimensis. The sequence goes on along the minus strand of BTHU01000020.1, from coordinate 5,069,519 downwards.
AATATATACAATATATTTTGATCATATTCTCCCCTCTCCCTCAACTCCTACAAACCCTCTCTTAAATCTTCTGGAAAGGTACAATAATGTGAATAAAATAATTACAGAAGAAACCCAGGCTCCATGCCATCATGAGCACTGCAGGTGAGCAGGTAAGACAGAGCATCTGGACTTGGGTCATGTTGGCATCTTCTCCTGAGGAAATTCTGTGACTCCAAACATCTTCGCCTGTGTAAACTTCAGCTCCCTCAACTCCAAGTGGTTATGATGACATTTATACAAGAGAGTTGCTCCGAGGTTTAAAGGACAAAGGATAAGAACTGACTGGAAGTGCTCAGTAAGCTTCAGGCCCAAGTAAACTCTCAGCATGACACAGGCAGTCACAGGCCGTCAGTTCACACCAGTGTCTCTACTCTGGTTAAGCTTACAAGAGCCGCGCAAGAAGGACAAGACACAAGGAGCAGAGCACAGAGTAGATGATGCAGCTAAAAAGGCTGAGATAAAAGAGCAGGGTCGGGAAGGACTTGCTCAAGAAAGGCCTGGGGGTGTTGCTCAGCAGTAGAGCACTAGGTAAGCACAAGGCCTTGGGTCCTGTCCTCAAAAGAAAGAAAGCCGGAAGTGGGGAGGGAGAGAGACTATGAAAAAGGAAGGAAAAGGAAGGGCAGGAGAGGGAAGGAAAAGAGAGGGAGAAAGGGAAAGAGGGAGGGAGGGAAGGAGGGAGGGAGAGAGGGGGAAAAGGAAGGAGGGAGGGGGAGAGGGAGGGAGGGAGGGAAGGAAGGCGGGAGGGGGAGAGGGAGGGAGGGAAGGCGGGAGGGGGAGAGGGAGGGAGGGAAGGAAGGCGGGAGGGGGAGAAGGAGGGAGGGAGGGAGGGAGGAAAGGAAGGCAGGGGGGAGAGGGAGGGAGGGGGAGAAGGACGGAGGGAGGGAGGGGGGATAGGGAGGGAGGGGGAGAGGGAGGGAGGGAGGGAGGCAAGAGATGACTCAGCAGTTAAGAGAGTTTACTGTTCTACAGAGGACCTGAGTTCAGATTCCAGCACCAAGAACAGGTGCCTCGAAACCACCAGACACTACAATTCCCGGGGATCTGATGCCCTCTTCTGATCTGAGGGATCCTTCATGAAGATGGTATGTATACATAAACTCATGCAAGTACATATACAAACATATACAAATAGTAAAATAAATCTTTAAAATACCAGGCAGAGGCAGATTATCTGTGAGTTTGAGGCCCACCTGGTCTACGTAGCAAATTCCAAATCAGCCACTACATAGTGAGACCTAGTTTCAAAAAGCAAGAGAGTTCGGGGGAATAAGGAAAGGGGGAGGTTAGAGAAAGAAGAAGGAGCAGCTGAAGGCAGTAGACATCTAAGAACTGGAATACAGTGGGCAAAATTTAGGTCCCAGGGGGTATACCCTTGAAGTGGACACTACAGCCACGGCTCCTCCTGCTCCTCCCTTTGCTTCTCAGCCACCGGAAAGTTGAGCATCACTCCTCCATCATATGAGATGTCCTAGGCCCAAAACAAGAGTCAAGGGACCATAAACTAAAGCCTCTGAAACAGCCAAAATAAACCTTTGCTTTTTGTAAGATGATGATCTCGGACATTTTTGTTATAGCTATGGGAAGTAAACACACATAACGTTAATGCTGTCCAGCCGTCTTACTTGTAATGCACTGTTTTATGTAGCATCATTTTAGGTATTTAAGGAGAGATTTATTTATTCAGTGAATATTTAAAATAGGGCTGAACCCTGCTCTTTGATTATTTAACTGCATACTGAGGGAAGGTGGAGGAACACTGGGAATTAAAGCACACATAGAAAGTACTACTGCCCCAATACTGACTTGATTACTTCAGGAAGGTTGGAGGAGGGCAGCCATTCCTCCCAACTTAGGGAAGTCAGGATTCTGGGCAAAGTAGTGTCTATGGGGAAGCATCTGCAGGACTTCCTGCCTTTGGATGTGTCAACTTTTCCCCAGAAATGAAGAAAATGCAAAAAAGGCATAAAAGCAGACCACTTTCACCCACACAGGGGCAACCGATCTGTAGTTTACCTAAAGCTCGTAACTTAGGAGAAAGGACTATGATCTGTGAGAAATGATAGAAGAGAGGTGAGTAGACATCAGATTAAGAAGCAAGGACAGTTACTGGAACAACTGGCTAAACTTGACAACTGTATATTCGACAGTTGTCAAGTTCACACCTCAAGATCAGAACATGGGCAAGAACTTCAGCATACAATTAAAACTCATCCCCAAACCAATCTTATTTCCTACTTCAAGGATTTTTAATGTTTTTTGGGGTTTTTTTTTGGTGGTGATGGTGGTGGTTTTGTTTTGTTTTGCCTTCGAACATTCCTTTCTCCTTACTGTGTAGTTTTCATCCCAATCAAGGAAGAGATGGCTGGGACCCTCCTTTCCTCACATCTTGCAGGAAAACCCTCAGCTTTGCAAGGTTTAGTAAAACAGCCCCATCAACTGACCTTATGGGTTTAATGGCCGCCCTTGTGCTACAAGAGCTCACTACAGTCAGAACCATGACCAAGTCTCAGTAAAGAAACTTGCAAATAAAAACTCCCTGCCAAAACCCACAACAGATGGAGAACCTATGTGGTCCCTGGAGTATGAAATCTTGTTCCACCCTGAAACAGCCCTGGGAGACAGGGACAACCATTTGCAAAAGGAAAATCCAAGCTTGCAAAAGGGCTCAGAGAAGCCAAGTGTCTGCCAGAGTGTGACACAGTGTCACAGAGCTGCTGTGGAAGAGAATAACCAACATCTCCTCATGCTTCCCAGCCCAGAGTGCACAGTCCCTGCCTCTGACTTTGAACCTAGCACTTCCTTGTCTAGTAACGTGCTGTTGTGCATTTGGAAATAAAGGTCTCATTTCTTTGCAAAAATGGAGCTTATCTATGTTTATCTCCTAATGTAGCAATTCTACCTTCATTTCTGTTGCTGTGGTAAAATGCCAAGACTAAAAGCAATGTAGGGGAGGAAGGCACTTATGCAGCTTACGGTTCCAGATAAAAGTCCATCATCAAGGGGAAATCATAGAGACCAAAGCGTTAGACAGCTGGACACACCACATGCATAGTCACTAGCAGAGAGCTGAATGCACCCTGTTGCCTGCTCCTTTCTGCCGAGCTAGTTTCCTTTACCCATCCACAACTCAGGTCTCAGCCTCTGAAATGGTACTGCCCAAATCCAAGGCAAGCTCTCCTATCTTAAAGAATAGTCAAAACAATCCCTATAGACATCCACACAGGACAAACTGACCTAGACAGTTTCTAGGTTGAGGACCTCTTCTTAGGTGACTCTAGGTTGTGGCAAGTTAAAGTTAAATCTTAACCATCATGTCTGGGTATGTGCCAAGTCACCCCACATATGCATATAGTAGCTTCTTTTAGCGGCTATCAATTACCAAAAAAAAAAAAAAGAGCTTGGACCAGAGGGCAAAGTGCTTGCCTTGCAAGTTTAAGAGTCTCAGTTCGACAGGTCATAGGAAGGTTGCCTGCAGATATCTTCTCTCTGTTTCCCCAGACCCAATCTCCCCAGTCTTGACCCTAATGCTGTAGCACACCAGCTGCAGCCTTCCTTGACCCCTGTCCACATATCCTGTGGATCCCACAAACCACCACCTCCTAATTACCTTCCCCCAACTTGTGGCTTCCTCCCAGATCCCCACTCTACCAGATCCCAACTCTAGCAAACACTCCCTGAGTCTCCTCCAAGAGCAACGAGTATGTGCCAAAGGCACTCACATCTCTCCTATCCCTCCTGAGATCTAATCCCCCGGCCCCAGTGGATCACAATGACCTTCTCCTCCTCCTTCCTTTCCCCAATGCATTTCCTGTGAACACACCAGTTGAACAGGCCAAGAAAATATGCAAAACTTTGTCCCATCACACTCTCCAAATATCCAGAGAGAAGACACAAACCAAGGAACAAAATACCCACACAACAAAGACCAGAAATCAACACCTAGATTTTAATCATCCCAAACCTAGATGCTGAGACACCAGCATAAAAACATAATCAATACAACCAGGGCAATTTGTCTCCACTATTTGCCCCAGTTATCCTGCCACAGCAAACCCTGAATATTTCAACATAGCTGAAGCACAGGAAAAAGAACTTAAACCACCTGTCTACATGTGATCCTTAAAGGATCTAGAAGTCCTTAAAGAGGAAATGAATGAATCCCTTAAAGAAATCCAGGACAACACAAACAATGGAAGGAAATAAATGAAAATGTTCAAGACCTGAAATTGTAAATAAGATCATTTTTTAAAAAAATACCAAACTGAGGTAATTCTGGAAATGAAAAGTTTAGATATTCAAACAGGAACTACAGTGACAAGCTTCATCAACAGAATACAAGACATCAAAGAGAGACCCTCAGGTGTTGAAGATACAATAGAAAAGATGGACGCATCAGTCAAAGAAAATGTTAAATCTAAAAACTGCTGACATAAGACATCCAGGAAATCTAGGATACTCTGAAAAAGCCAAACCCACAAATAATAACTACAGAGGAAGGAGAAGATTCCCAACTCAGAGATCTAGAAAAGATTTTCAACAAAATCATAGAAGAAAATTTCCTCAACATAAAGAAGGAGATGCCTATAAAGATATAAGAATCATAGAGATCACCAGATTGGATCAGAAAAGAAAGCTTCTATAATAATCAAAACACTAAACATACAGAACAAAGAAAGAATATTAAAAGCTTCAAGGAAAAAGACCAGGTAATATATAAAGACTTCTCATTGGAGACTCTAAAAGCCACAAGGATCTGAAGAGATTCCCTGCATATATGTCATAGCTATTAACTTAGTATTTTTATGGAACTCCTGACTGTGAAAACAAGTATGTCTCCGACTCTGTGCCTGCTCTTGGGACTATTTCTCTCCTGTTGGGTTGCCTTGTTCAACTTTGATATGATAGTTTTTCCTTCATCTTATAATTTATTTTGTCATGTTTGGTTGTTATCTCTTAGAAGTCTGTTTGCTATCAATGAAAGACAAAAGGGGAGTGGATCTGGAGCAGAAGAGAGGTGGGAAGGAGTTGAGAGGAGAGGAGGGAGGGTAAACTATGATCAGGACATGTTATATGAGAAAAGAATCTATTATTGATTTTTAAAAAAGGAGTGGGGTCTCAGTTCCATTTCCAGAACTCAGGTGAAAAGGCAGGACATTGATCCTGTGTCCTTCTGATCTCCATGCTGGGGAGGTAGAGACAGGAGGGTACCTAGGGAACGCCTAGGGTTACCCATTCCACCCTACTGGTAATCTCCAAGGCAATGGCAGGCCTTGTCTTAAAGAAAGTAGATGACATTCCTGAGAATGACAATTGAGGTTGTCCTCTAATTTGCACATGTATGTTCATACAGGCACATGTACCCACAAGACAGCATGCATGTGAACACATACACAAATGTGCACATGAATGTGCACACACATACAAGCAAAAACAAATAGAGACCTAACTTTATCTTTCCCTCCACCAACAGAATTCTGATATGTTATCAGAACTTTCCCTCTTACCGTGAAAGGGGTTTAGTGGAAGTGGTGGTGGTGGAAGTGACGATGATGATGCTGGAGGTGGTGATGGTGTTGATAGAGGTAGAGGTGGTAGAGGTGGGGGTGAAGGAGGTGGTAGGGGTGATGGTGGTGGAGGTGACGGTGGTGGAGGTGACGGTGGTGGAGGTGACGGTGGTGGAGGTGACGGTGGTGGAGGTGACGGTGGTGGAGGTGCAGGTGGTGGAGGTGCAGGTGGTGGAGGTGCAGGTGGTGGAGGTGACGGTGGTGGAGGTGACGGTGGTGGAGGTGACGGTGGTGGAGGTGCAGGTGGTGGAGGTGACGGTGGTGGAGGTGACGGTGGTGGAGGTGACGGTGGTGGAGGTGACGGTGGTGGAGGTGCAGGTGGTGGAGGTGACGGTGGTGGAGGTGACGGTGGTGGAGGTGCAGGTGGTGGAGGTGACGGTGGTGGAGGTGACGGTGGTGGAGGTGCAGGTGGTGGAGGTGCAGGTGGTGGAGGTGACGGTGGTGGAGGTGCAGGTGGTGTCATCGTTGTCGCTGTTGCTGTTGTTGCTTCTGCACTGCTGGTGGTAGTGGTGGTGATGGTAGTGGTAGTGATGTTGTTTTTGTTATTGTTGTTGTTTCCAGTGAAGTTCATCATTTTCAGATGTCGGATTGACTTGTCACCGTGTAAGCACACTTGGAGACCTCGAAATCATAGTTCTTCATAGGCATGCTGGAGCCCCCGCATCCCTCCTGAGTACTGAGATGCAGTTGCCAGGATGGGAAAGAAAGACAAATGTTCTTAGCTGCCTGCACATCTGCCCACCACCTTAGCCGTGGGCTTTGAAAGGCTGCTCCCTCACAGTTTGCACCACCCTGCTGCTCCTGTGGCCCAGTTCAGACATCACTGGAAATGCAAGACCCCTGGTCTGCACTGCCAGGCTAATGCAACCAACCCTTGCACAGGCTCATATGGCTGTCACGGTTTTACAGAACCATGCGTATTTGCCTTTCACATAAATGAGTTATAAGCATTTTACTTATGTTATTTGTGGACACAAGTTTGATCTATGGTCTCCACTTTTGCACTCAGCCATTTTTATAGAGAAAAGAAACCAAAGAACATCAAGCACTATTTATATTTCTCTAAACTTTCTTCTAAACTCTGGCACTGACCTTCTGTAAGTGCATTTCTATGCCATGGCATCATGCAAACGTTCTGTTCTGTAATACGCTCTCTTTTCATTCTGTTCAACATCCCTTTGTACCTAACCAGGCCCCCTGCTTGCCTGCCTCCCACAGAACAGTGATGTGCTACTCTTCTGTGACTTTGTTGTTATTCACCCTGTTTTCTTCTTTAGCACTTGAGGTATATCCTATTTCCCAGTCCTTAAACTGAGATTTTTAGTATTAAAATATAGTTTACACTTTCCTCTATAGAAAGACATTAGCACAGTAGCTTTGACCACATTTTTGTTTCTTTTACGCTCTTAGCTTAACTATGCATTAACTGAAAGTCCAGTTAAGATATACACAGGCATACGCACTCACACAGCAACACATGGAGAGCCTAGACTTGCCTGCCCTTTCCCCATGGCTCCCAGAGGCTCCTCAGGACCTTAGGAGTTCAAGGAAACACAGAAGAGCTTACATTTTGTGATTTTTTTTTTCCTGAGTCTCATCAGAAACTGCGTCCTCCGTGCAGTCCGCTGCTGCCATGTTTTACAACTCCACTGTAGTGATTGATTCATGATGTTTAAACGGGGGGAAAAAATGCTATACAAAGGCTGCTCTAGAATTCAAACGCTTAGGCCAGATCTGGTGGCCTGGGCCTGTAATCCCAGCCTTTTAGGAGGCTTAGGCAGCAAGATCACAGGTTCAAGTTCTGCCTGGACGACAGACAGAAGTTAGGGCATTCTGCTCAGCTTAGCGAGATCTGAACCAAAATTAAGCCATTAAAAAATTCTGGGGATACAGCTTGTTGCAAGATATTTCCTATCCATTCACTTGAGGCAGTGAGAGACCAGTGATTGGAGGGGAGAGAGGAGGGGAGGCTAGGAGGAGAGAGATGCGTGCCAAGATGGAATCAGATGTAAATTTAGTGGAGAGTTCTTGACTAGCATGAGGTAGAGACCTTGGGTTTAATCCTTAGTGCTACCAGAAAAAAAATGGAATTCAAACACTCAATTTTGAGCCAAACTGTGTTTTGTTACATGCTCGTTTCTTCTGCTATCCTGTTGAGTGTTCTCATCCTGTCATTGCATAGGCTCTTCATATTTGTCTAATGTCGTGACCTCAACATATAATATTTATCACTTCTGTAGCATTTTATGAAATTACATTTTTCTTTTGCACTTATATTTCCCAATAATCTGCACCTATTATGTAGGCCCTTCGCTGTTTTCTCTGAAATGTCTAATTGCTATTTGTTCTACAGGATCTTTTAGAAGTCTGTATTTAAAGTCCCTTCTATGAAACTGAGAACCGGGAGTGAAGGTGAACTCATAGACACCCCACAGCCACCTTGAGGACAGATTGCCTAGATAAGGCCACAGACACCATGCAGGCAGCCCCACTCACAGCCCACCATGGAGTCAGAAAATCATCTAGTTCGGATAAGAGACTGAAAGAACCAGGGTAGACCAGAAGCCTGAAAGATATTGAGAACGCAGAGGTTATAAAGTACAGTATTTATCCACTTAGCATGAATCACTGACACCAGTCCTCGATCCATGCAGTCCATCAAGATGTTTACTGGGGAGAAAAACATCTTGCAATAGGCCAGGAGACAGGCAAACCCACACCAAACCTTCCACCTTATCTTCTGTGACATCTCCAGTTTCTGCAAACCTGGGAATTTGTTTTCTAGCTATAAAATTTTTACTTTGCTCCAAAGAGTTTTTAAAAAGCTTACATAGGATTCAGTTTAAATGAAAGTGTGGCATGAGGTTTGCAGAGTTTTCAGAGGCAAAACTGAAGGCTAATGGAGCCATGTAGGCTCAGGTACATCACTGTGACTATGTCCTTCCTCATAGCGGCTTAGTCCCAAGATCAATACCATATGCTAAAGATATTCATCTTTATATGGGGAAGCAAGTAGTCACACACACACCCCCCCCAATAACTCATATGCAGTATCTGGACACCTGAGATTTTTTTCCTGCAACATTGATTTGTTAGTTCTATCGTTGCTTTCTTGATAAAATTTCTTCGATATTTCTAGTTTATATACCTGTACTTTAATAAGAACCTCATTGTTCATGTTTTTATCCCCGATTCTGTTTTCATCACCGATAGCTATCGCTAACATTGCAAGTGTCCCGTTAAATCACAATGGCAATGGTCGTCTCAGCTCACTCTTGGCTTAAGGAAGAGATTTTAATATTTCTGAAGTGAGCATGTTTCTCCACTTAACATACATAATATTAAATTATTTTCTTAATTAATTTAATCCTGAAAAGATGGGATTTTTTTTATATTATTGAGTATCTGACATGGTACAACTGAGCTAACTTATGAGTTCTTGTTCTTTCTCTTGGTAATCTAGCCAGGTGCACTGTGGGGCATGCTGGGACAAACACCGCTCTGCTGCACCTCATTTGATTAGGGGAAATCATTCCATCTCTATGTACCTTCTGTTTTATTTTAATTCTTACCTTATATCTTTTTTTCTGGTTTGTTTTTTACTTTTTATCTGTTCGGTTGTTTGGTTTGGTTTGGTTTTTGAGACAGGGTCTCTCTGTAGCCCTGGCTATCCTAGAACTCATTCTAGGCTAGCCTTTAACTCAGAGATCTGCCTACCTCTGCCTCCCAGTGCTGGGATTAAAGACATAGTAGTATTCCCATATTTGAACTCAAAAATAAATAAATACTAATAAATAAATCAGGTAACATTTTATAAAATTATGTCTTCCAAAAACCAAATTCTTAGAAATTTTAGAAATTTGGGATTGCAGTCATATATTAAGAACAACTTAGACTTTGTATAGAATGATGCCATTTTCTCTTTCATCCACTCTGAGAAGTTAGTCTATAGTCCTTATTTGTTTGATTTATTTGTGTCAATTTTATGTTTAATTCCAATTTGATCATCAAATTTAGTTAATCACAAAAACTTCAAGTAGAAATAATGGAAATTGTTTTAAATATGCTTTTATTATTAATTTTTTTGCATATCAGTCTTAATTCAAATTCTTAATTTCTTAATAAATCATGTCAAGGGTTTGGAGTAACAATGAGGTGTATAGCACTTGCCTAGCAAGGCCCAAGGTTTGACCTCCAATAACAACTCCCAGAGTAAGATACAAGAAAATACATACAAAATAATTACTTGAAGTGGAAATCTCCAGTTGTGTCATGTGATGGAGACTCACGTGATGTTTGCTGAGACAAGACACATGAGAGGACATGTGATGTTTGGAGAAAGTATAAATAGGACTCAGTGGCCAGTGACAGGGTGCTTGCATGGCTAACTATGTAAAGCTGTGTTGGTCTCACATCTTCACTGATATTCAATTCATTGAGATAGCTATGCAGAGAACTGGCATTCCGGCTTGTCTTGGTCCCTCCCTCTGGCTTCTGCCGATTCCACAGAGACCTGGTTGTTTCTGCTGGATTGTGCTGCCACTGAGACATTTGAACTAAACTGTGGGTATCCTGACACTATAGAACTGGACGGTTGGTATCCTGAGACTATTGAACTTGATTGCTGGTATCCTGACACTAAACAGAGATGGGACTCACCCCAAAGAGCTGCTTCTAACCAGGTCCACATCCCCTTGTCCTATTTACCATCTTTTCTTCCCTACCTTTGGATGGTGGGCTAGAAGGGGAGTCACAGCATTGGAAAACCCTTATTAAAGTAGGTTTTGAAAACTCAAAGCCCACAATTACTTGCATTTTTGAAGTAAAAACTTTAGTCTAAACTGCTGTTTTATTCTCTTTACATTTTGTTGATGGGGTTAGGTCTATTTTAGCACTTTGTCAATGGCATGGAAGTGTTTAGGTGATATCACTTTAAGGACTTATGACTCCTATAGGAAACCCACCAACAAAGCTTATTAAAACAGGGTCTTCATTTCTGTAGGATCAAGAAGTCTATCACTTATTAAAAAATAATGTAGGCAGGGTAAAGCCAAGACAAGCTACAAGCCAATTAACATGAGGAGAGATGGGTGGTCTATCACTGATCCCTGTGTCTTTCTGACTCTGAAACACATGCCTTTCAAACACACAGAGACATGCTAAGGGCATGAGAAAGATTTTTAAAGGCTAGCTGTGTGTTTTATAAAAAAGAAAGAGCCAAGAACATGTTTGATAGAGTTAGTTATGGTGAGGTGGGAGGAGTGCCTCAGCAGGCCCATGCTGAGGCATCCCTTGTCCCTGTGGTACCAGCCATATTACAGATATAATATGGAATAGAGTTCATTTAGGGCATGGGAAGAGGAGGTGGGAAGGGCATATAGACAGACAGATAAAGAGACAGAAGAAGAAGAAGAAGAAGAAGAAGAAGAAGAAGAAGAAGAAGAAGAAGAAGAAGAAGAAGAAGAAGAAGAAGAAGAAGAAGAAAAGAGAGAAGAGGACGAGAAAGAGAAGAGAGGAGAAGAGAAGAGAGGAGGGGAGAGGAGGGGAGGGGAGGGGAGGGGAGGGGAGAGGAGAGGAGAGGAGAGGAGAGGAGAGGAGAGGAGAGGAGAGGAGAGAAGAGAAGAGAAGAAGAGGAGAGCAGGCCAGGAACACGTGGAGAGGGGAGAGGGAAAGGAGAGTCAATGAGAGAAGGGGTAGAGAGTAAAAGAGTGAGAGAGCAAGGAGGGGCCAAACATCTCCTTTTATAGTAAGCCAGACATACTTAGCTATTGCCAGGTAACTGTGGGGCAGAGCCTAGAAGGAATGCTAACTCTAGCTACATTGCCTTCCCCATATCCACACTTTCAAAGGCTTCTAATGAGAGTAAGGCCAGGGCTCTTGACTGACTCCTGTTGTGATCATAAAAAGAGAAAGCGGTGTAAGAATATGTTCTATGGGCGTATAGGGGAAGGGGATTCCTCAGCGGGCCCATGCTGAGGCATCCCTTCCCCCTGAGGGACCAGACACCTGATGGTATAGCATAGAATAGAGTTTATTCAGGGCATGGGGAGGGGAGCTAAGGAGGATAGAAGAGGCAGAGAAAGGCAGAGAGAAGAGAAGTAGAGGCCAACCATGACCACATGGAGAGAGTGGGAGGGGAGGAGGAGAGAGAAGAGCCCAAGAGGGCAAGAAGGAAGCTAAGAAAGTAAGAGAGGCAAGAGAGAGAGGAGGGGCAAGCAGTCCCTTTTATAGTGGGCCAGGCCTACCTAGCTGTTGCCAGGTAACTGTGGGGAGGGGCATACCTAGCTGTTGCCAGGTAACTGTGGGTGGAGCTTAGAATCCTAACACCCTCAGTGGGCACAGTGTTCGCCCCCTTCTCTCTCAGATCTCTCCTCAGCTCACCCAGCTCACCCAGACCTTCTCACTTTAAAATTCTAATGAGATCTCTAAATGTCTGTTGCAGATGCCTGTGTTCCTCACACACTGGCTTGACTGGCTCCTGAGTAACACTTCTTTTAGCTTCAAAGAACTTCAGTGCATTTGAAAGTTTGTTTCTTGAAAAGTTTCGTTTGAGTATAAGTCAAGTGATTTGAATTTTCACCTGAAAGCTTTGGCTTTGAGAAATTTATTTTTAAATCTGAAGACATATTCAGGTTATGTGTTTTTGCTGACTAGAGAGCAGACAGGTGATGTGGAAAACAAGTTAAGTTGTCAGCCTGATGGACTAGTGTTTATCATTCAGCTCTGAGACTAACAATAGCCACTGTGAAAAGCTACTTGGCTCTACCTGCTTTTGAAGTTGAAGATATGGACTGCTTGGAGGGGCAGGGGGCATAAGATCTCTCTCTCTCTCTCTCTCTCTCTCTCTCTCTCTCTCTCTCTCTCTCACACACACACACACACACACACACACACCACAGACTAAATGAAGGATGGACTTGGACATGGACATCTCAACACAGCATTCTCTACATAACTGTGCTGGGAAGTTTCCTCTTGTTTATTTACTAAGAGGTAGGGAGGTTTTACATTGCTGTTTGTTTTAAAGCAAAAATATCAGGCTTTAAGCTACTAGTCATGTATCTTGGAAAGAAGGGGGAAAGAGGAAATACTATATTATAATAAATGTTAGCCTGCAAAGCAAAGAACTCCACACAAGGCCAGAAGCTCTGAGAAGCTGGAACCAAGTCTTCTTGGAGACAACGAGTTCCTCTTTGGACATGTTTGGTGAGCACACTGCATCCATCAGTAAAAACAAGTTTCACTGTTCTATGTAGGACCTCCACGATCAGCAAAGAACATCTCTTCCTCATCTGAACATTTCTAAGACGATGTAGTATTTATTTCTATAAATTCACTATAGCGACTGTAAAACAGGTTACCATTGTAAAATTCACAAATCAAATTATCGACTGTCAAATAATTCAAAATTACAGTCACTACATTAAGGGTATCATCTAATTTGTTATAAAATAACTTGCGGAGAAAGAATAAGCTAGCATGTTTCTTGGTAAATAAATTCATTTTGGCAATCTCAATATTTAAAGATGCTCCTCCTCTTATAGCGGAGTAGTCCAATCAAAGGTTGCAAATATTTGAGTTGGAAAGTACATTTCCTGTGCCTGACCTACTGAACATTCTCCCTTAGCACACAGAACACTGTGTGATAGCAGATGCTTTTCCTCACAGCCATTGGCTGACTTGAAGCTACAGCTCCTCACTACTTCCCAATGTCACAGAGAGTCGTGTTGCATGCACTATTATCCTGAAAAGAGGTCAAATTTTGAAGTGTTGTTCTACTGTGTGAATATGGCTTCCACACCATCTTAAAACCAAAATTTACAATGAAACCTTAGTGAGCCAGGGACCATCTGTTTGTACTGAGTCTCCTTGTATAGGAATGACCACAAGGTTGCACGGTATTTCCTGTGAAATTGCACCTGGCATCTTTTATCCTCATTCCTTAAGTTGAAATATTCTCTACTGGCAACTGATACTGAGTCAAAGCCATATAAGTGTCCTAATATATGTAACAAACTAAGACCGCACGATGCTGCCCTGTGTTATCCCTACTCTGGGCATCTTTCAAGTTCAATAATAAACTTCATGGAATTGCAATAATTTTTCTCTCACAATTTTTGAAATGTATAAGCCATCTGCATCTGAGATCTGCTTGCCGTGACTCCCCAGCTGAGTCCTACTCTCTGGTTTTGTACAATCAACGAGCTATAAATCCCTTTAACATATAAATGGTTAGAGAAAAGCTTTGAAAGAATACATTTGCAAGATACATGAAAATCAGACGCCATGCAAATATCTAGGCACAGCTGTACCTGTTTGCTTTTACAGGGTTACTTCTGTGCTGCAGCAGGAGAATTCCATATTTGCAACTGACATGACAGCCCTCAAGATTTAAGAAGTTGCTCTCTGACATCTAACAGGACAAACTGACAACCATTGAACAAAACTCCTGTCTGTGATAACCTATCTACACTGAAATATTTTAAATAAATAATATTGCATCATTATTTATTAATTAGGACAGTTACATGTTATCACTATATTTCATAATGAATCTGCATTAGAAGTGAGTGCTATGATGCTGTGTACAGCCATCTCACAAACACATCCACAGATTCAGGTAACTAACAGAGAGACTTAGTAGTATCTCAAACAGCACACAACACTCCAGTTCCAATTCACTTTTTGTTTATTTGGTTTGGTTTTGGTTTTGGGTTTTGGTTTCTGAGAAGGGTGTTTCTACCTAGCCCATACTAGCTTTTAACTCATGGTTTGCACTCTTCTGCCTGAGTAGGATGATCCTGAACTCCTGCTTTCCACTCCTCTGCTAGCCCAGGCTAGACTCATGGTTTCTGGTCCTCAGTTGACTCTGTGCTAGAATGTCAGGCAAGTGCCAACAATCTCAGGCTCTAATTTAGTTTTTAATAACATTCTCAATCACACACTTAATGATATATTTTATTTTGTTTTGTTTAGTGTGTTCTAAACCTAATCTAGTGTTTAGTGAAGGTCAAAAGGCATTTGGTTGGTTCTTAAAACATAATTAAAGTTTGCTAGTATCAAAAGTATCTCTATAGGAAATGGTGAGATCACCACCGTGCTTAAGAGAACATACTGTTCTTCCAGAGAACCTGAGCTTAGTTCCCTTCACCCACATGGCCTGGCTCACAGCTGCCTATAAGTCCAGCTCCAGGAGACTTGATGCACTCATCAGGCCTCCATGTGCTCTAGACTTATGTGCATAAACCCCCTCACACAGATGCATACATTTACACATAATTTTAAAACATTAAAAATAAATCTTTAAAATTATTTGCCTATGAAACTTATTTCATTATATATTCGGATTACATGACATAACAATTTTAACTTGTTTTTCTGGTTGATAAATCATTATACATTATCATGTATAACATGGCATTTTGAAACATGACTTCATTCTAGAATGACCACATAATAATGTAATAATGTGTGGTTTATCTTAGAGCCTTACCATTTTTATTATGGAAATATTTAAAATTTCTTCTTCTTCTTCTTCTTCTTCTTCTTCTTCTTCTTCTTCTTCTTCTTCTTCTTCTTCTTCTTCTTCTTCTTTTCTTCTTCTTCTTCCTCCTCCTCCTCCTCCTCCTCCTTTTCCTCTTCTTTTTCATCTTCCTATTTTTATTCTTAGTCTACTATCATGATTACTACTATTACTATTATTATTTTCAAAAACATAACAAATAATATAATACATGGTTTTTAATTATTATTCCCACACAGCACCACAGCCCTCTTGTTTTATATTGTCAATGTTTAAACAACACAGCCAACTAGGAATAAGGGATCTGTTATGCCATCTTATAATTTCTATGGCATCTGTCATACATTTGGCCCCTCTATTTTTACCTTCATTCCTTTTTAATTTAACCCATACATACTAAATTCTCTTTTAGTTATAAATGTACATGGCAAACATCTACCCGAGTGTTTGCTTATGAAAACATGTGTTTTATAATCCATAAAACTGACAATAGCTGTTCCCTACATTACTTGACATACGTTATATCTAAAATAGATAAGTTATGTTTTACAATTGTTACCTAAATGATTCTTTTGTGATTTTGCAAACCTCCCCTAAGAAGTTATGATACAATGTTGCAATGTTTATATTGTGCACAAATAACTTGTGTGATAATACTAAATTCTGCTTTCATTTCTACAAAAGACAGTAAACGGCCATTATCCTACCCTACAGCTTCTTGAATAATCTTCTTGATGATGAAGTCTTACCAACAACTGGATCTTGCGTACTTGGGGGCCGATCAAGCACATCAATACTTTTGCCTTCTTGGTACAGTCTCTGGTCACATGAGTACTTATAGAATTTTCTGTAAGATCCCAATGTGGAGTTTTTACATAATTTTTAATGCACCACTATTATTTCATGCTCACTAAGAAATATTTGATTTTTTTCTGATCCAAAGTAATCTTTTTGAGGTAGAGTAACTATAATGTCGCCATTTTTCCTCATCTGGAAAAATTCATGTGTCACTGTGCTATGGGTCAGACCTTGAGTGCTCTAAGGTCATGTGCTGAAGAACTGTACAGTCCATGGTGCTATTGTCCAGTGATGGAGCTTTTAAGAAGTGGGACTGGGTTGAAGTAGTTTGATTGGTGGAGGGGATGTTGAAACCCAAGCCTCTTCTTGTCTCTGGCTTTTCAAAGAAGTTTTTATTGGTTCTTTGTGATTTTCCATCATGTATCCCAATCCAACTCATCTCCCCCTCCCCTTGTACCTGCCCTTGCAAACCCCTCACAACAGCAGAGGCTATAGTGTGTCACCCTGCATGCCACAGTATTCCCCTTTGCCTATACTTCTTTGCTTGCAAATGGTCATTGCAAAGACTCTATGATCTGGTACAAAGCCTCTGGCTTCTGCTACTCTATCAGTACTGAAACCTCACTGGGACTCCTCTCGGCTATCCCATTGTTAATCCATGTCATGAAGATCGTGTAGTTTTGGATCTGTAGGACCAGCCCCTTTATGTACTCCAGCAGCTCATTGATGGGGTAGGTGATGGGGTGGACCAATTCAAAGTCCTGGATCTGGGCCTTATAGGTATTTGAGCTGGTGAGTCTACTGGTAAGGCTCACCAGCAACCTCTGCAATCAGGGCCTACTCTACCCTGCTGCCCAGGTGAGTTACAGAGCCCACTCTCCCAAGTGCTGCAGGTAGTGAGGGGCATGGCCACTCTTACGACACCAGAGCTAGTTCTCTCATCTACCATAGGTATCAAAGGGTGAGAATGGGGGAGGACATCTATCTCTCCCTTGCCCACATACAGACAAGTTGTGAGGTTCCCATGGTCACACCCTCAGGACTGGCTCATCCATGCACCCATCATCAGGGTCAGCTCTACTGGGCTGCTCAGGTGAGGTACAGGGCCCACTCTCCCAAGTGCAGCAGCAAGCGAGGGACAGGGACATCTTTCCTTCTCTCATGACCCTGTGACTCTATTCCAGCCAGCTTTTCTGCCCACCCTAGGTGGCAAGGGGAAGAGGGAGTCCAGGGAAGGGGGGAATCTCCCTTCCTGATGCTACCACATAGCAGACAAGAGGCAGGGTCAGATCTCCTATGCTCATGCCCTCAAGGTCAGCTCACCTGCAGCTTCCACATCCCCGGGCCAACTCTACTCTGCTGCCCAGGCAAGGTGCAGGGCCCACTCTCTCATCTTGCACAGATAACCTTGGGGCCAACTCTCCAGCCTGCCATAGGTGGCAAACGGTGAGACAGGGGGGCGTCTCTCCATTGCCTATGTCACTGCACTACAGAGAAGTGATGGGACCAGCTCTCCCATGCTCACTCACTCAGGGCTGGCTTGCCTATGCCCCACCACCACCACCACCACCACCACTAGTGTCAGCTCTAGTGTGCTGCCCAGGCGAGGTGTGAGGCCAGCTCTCCTGAGTGCTGCAGCAGGTGAGGAGCAGGGACAGCTCTCCTGCTCTCATGACCTTAGGGCCAGCTCTCCCACCTGCTACTGCAGGTGGCCATGGGTGAAAGAGGAGGAGAGAAGCTCTCCCTTATCCGTATCACCGATGGGAGACAAGTGGCAGGGCCAGCTCATACCCTCAGGGTTGCACCTACAACTCCCACAATGTGAGGATAGGGCCTACTCTCCACAGTACTGCAGCTGGCTAGGGGAGGGGTCAGTTCTCCTGTTCTCATGCCCTCAGGGCCAGCTCTCCCACAATGCCCAGGTAAGGGGTGGGGCCAGTTCTGCACAGTCCTCAAACACTGTTACATCTAGGCTGCAGCCAAAACCAAGCATGTCCACTTAGCCTCTGGTTGTAACAGACCCTTGTTGCTGCAGGACCATAGACCCAGATGTGTCCCCCAGCGGCAGCACAGGCCAGGACCCCACCATGGTCCAGGTGGCACCACCAGCTACTCACATCAGGCTGTTCCTCACTATCCTCAGGTCTCCAGTTCTGTCTCTCTTCATTGTGTCCTTATCCTTCTGTTTCTCTTTCTCTTCCATTTCTCCATTGCTTATTTGCTCTTCTTAGGGGCACCAGGGGTTGGGGGATCTTTGAGTGTCTGGGGTCATCTCAGGAGTGCTATGTCCCACCAGTGCATTATGGCGCTGGGCAGGGGTCATCTCAGGTATGGTCTGCCCTCCCCTATTGCCCGTTAACACAGCACCGGATTGATGGTTATCTCAGGTTAGATCCTCACCCAGGTCCACCCAAGTAGCCCCATAAGAGGGTTGTCTGTCTTAGGTTCACTCCCACCTGGGACCTCAGGTCTATGACTCAATCCTCACCCTGAGAGCCCATGTGGGCCTTCAAACTGACTGACAGGGGGTTGTCTCAGTCTAGATCCCTGCCTGGGATCCCCTTATATTGGACTAGTGGTCATCTCAGGCTCACTTTTTTTCAGGGAGTGTTAGGTAACAATTAGTAAATTGTTCAAATGTTCACAGGTCAGAACACTGAGCACAGACAGGCTCTCTTCTGTCTGCCACCTACATACACACATGTGACATAGCAGTCATACCTGCAGTGCCTCTAGGGACAGGTGTCTCTGACATTTTGCTTCCTGACCAGCATGAAGTGAACTAACCATATCCACACCACATATTCTCACCATGATACTCTTTGTCTATCACAAGCTCAAAAACAATGGATAACTGACCATGGACTGTAATCTCAGAACCCAGCAGTCAGAATAAACCTTTCTTACCTTCAAGTTGATTTCCCAGGTGTTTGCCACAGTAGCAGAAGACAGTGAATACCGATCACTTCTGAAATATTCCTCCATAGGTTTCTTTTGGAATACTGTTTTCTTATTAGAATTGTATGATTTTTCAACAGAAGAGTCAGATCTTTTTGTTTTGTATTCAAATGAAATGCCTATGAACTTGGATCGACAAACTGGCCAGGGATTTCCCACTTTGATCTGTTCTTTTGTTTGATGGTGGAGTGGAGATACACGCATGCTACAGTACATGTGGAGGTCAGAGGACAACTCTCAGGAGTCAGTTCTCTTGTCCCCCAGTACAAGTTCCAGGGATTAAAGTCTGACCCTCAGGCTTGACAGCGGGTCCCTTTCCTGCCAAGCCATCTCACTGGTTCAAGTTGCTCTTGAAATACTTCTTATACATTGACTTTGAGGTGGGAGGCAAATTCCCACCCTGCTTCGTTAATGTCAAATCTTCAGCTAAGCAGTGTTGCTATAAAGTTCTTTCCACATGTCATTCCACATAGTTCCCCAGAAAATTTATTTAACCAGACAGTTTTTCTTTTCATTCCTGAAGATCTCCCAATGTTTCTTTTCTGTTACCGATGACTAGCTCAAATTTTCTCTTCAGCATATGGAAGGATGTAGATCTTTTTCAAAATTTTATAAATTTTAAAATAATGCCACATCTCCAAATTAGAAGTCTATTTTGTAACAGCATCCCCATAGTAACGACAACAAAGCCAAGTGCTGTAATAAAATTAACAAATTGTTACATGGAAATCTCTGGTTAATATCTATGCCAACCATACTTTCTGAATTTTTAATGGAAATTAAATCATTGCATAGTAACTTGCGTCACAATGTAAGACTCTTACATGAAATGGTAACTTGGCATTGCAACTGTAGCCCAGAAAACAGGATCCAGATGGCACGAACTGTGACATGGAATAGATGGTTAAACCCATGTGCAAAGCCAGTGGAAGAATTTTTTGAAAGATATATACCAAGACAAGTACAAATTTCCATGTTTGGAGACCCAAGTTTCTGGATCTACACATTCCATACTGCTTCTGGTATGAAGCACATTCCCCTTGATGAAGTTTTCCGTTATAGTGAGACACTTCCATCTGCTGGGAATTGGTCACACTGTGTTGGGGTCGGTAGAGCAAAACTCTTTACTGTAACAAGCCAGAAAATTGACATAACAAAGATGCAGATTATCTATTTTTGGAGTTAGCAAAAATAAAATAATTTTAGAGATCCAATATGTCAACAAAGATGACTATATTTGACGGTTTTTGTTTTGGTTTGGTTTGGTTGGTTGGTTTTTTTGGGTTTTTTTTTGTAGGAGTTTCTGTGTGTGTGTGTGTTTGTGTGTGTGTGTGTGTGTGTGTGTGTGTGTGTGTGTTTGTTTGTTTTTGGTTTTTTTGCCTTCCTGATCTGCCAATGCTGCCCATGTATGGAATAATGTTCAAAACTGAGTCATCTTTCTTAGGGTCTAAACTCTTGGCCTTTTAAGTATTTCTAAATGTTAACATCTTTTAGTTTCCCTTGACTCACAGTTGTATGTACGACATATACACCTGTAGGGTAGTGTACAGTAACTTGGTCCATGAACACAATGTACAAGAACTAAATGCCAGTCGTGAGCTCTTCCATCCATTCAAATGTTTGCCATTTCTTTGTGTTTAAAACCTTGAATTCTTCTAGTTACTTACAAAAAGATATGATCAGTTGTAAACTACAGTAACCCTAGCTACTTCTTCTGTTGTCTTATTTAACCTCAAGTCTGTTATCCCCTTTCTCTGACTTTTTCCTCACCTTCTTTCCTTACCATTTCCCCTTTTATCTTAAATAATTTTTAATATTCAGAACATCCTATGTTACTGTTACCACCTCCTGGTCTGGAACTTTAGAGGTGAATTAACAGGATTCAGTTAATTTTAAGTGTGTTTCTCTATCTTGTAGTTTGCCATTATGGTTATAACAATTTGTTTTCTCCTCTCTGAGTGGTAATTCCCAAAAATAAACTATTCAGAGCAGGAAACGTGGTTTCATGGTAGCCCGTTCTCCTAGTGCATGTAAGGCCCCTGGTTCAGCACTGGATACTGAACACAACCTCCATCACTGGGAAAATGAAGGCAGGCAGTGAGCATTGAGAACCTAACCAACTGCGATGACTATGTCTATGTCTAGATGGCTGGTGAGCAACTCTTCTGTGTCCATTTGTGGAGGAGTTTCCATAGAAATCAGTGTTTGTCCTGGTTTCATTTTGGCTACTGTTATCAGATACCTGTAAAAAAAAAAGTAACTTAGGAAAGAAGGAGTATATCAGGCTTAGAATCCCAGGTGATAGTTTATCATAGCAGCTATAACTAAAGAACCAACTCTGTCCATAGCTAAACAGAGAAATAAATGGACTCCTACATACGCACAGATGCCTGCTACTGGCCTGGTTACCTCTACTCATACAGTCTCAGGCCTAACCTACAAAATGATGTTGCTCACATTCAGCTTGGGTCTCCCTGTGTCAGGAACCACTGAGGATGATCCCCTACAGGCATGCTTACAAACCAAACAATTTTAGATAAATCCTCATTAAGACTCTATTCCCATATTTCCAGATGGTGCCAAGTTGACAGTTAAAACTATCTAGCATAGTGCTTAGCATTAGGGCCAGAGAAGATGATCCAGTCACTGGTGTGGGCAAGCTTCCCTCCTCCTATTAGGGCCCTCCTTACCAGCTCAAAGGAAATGGAGCTTCCTTGGGCCTGTGGTACCTTCACCCACTCCTGACACTGGAACCCCTTTAGGTCTCACATGTTCCTGCTTCTCCATTGCCAAGGTCTTGGGACATCATCAGTTCCTTGATCTTCCTATAGTCAATTCCAACTGGATTAGCCCCAAAGCTCTCCCAGTTCCCCAGCTGACTGTAAAACTTCCTGATTTCCATATAAACCTCCTCATATGTCTAAGGAGGGATATAGGCATGTATGTTCTCCAATGACATAGAGTCAATAGAGTTTGGCTGGTAGGAAGATCTGACGAAGTTACCAATGGAGCTAGTGTAAGTAACTTTTCTGAGGCCACAGAGGTAACAAGACCCATACCTTTGCCACTATCCCACGCTATCTTCCCACAAGGAGGCCACCAAATGTTTCCCACGAGGCACGCCTATCACAGTGCGCTATTACACCTCATAAACCCAAGCTCACAGAAGGAGCAATATTGGAGGAGGAACAGCTGTGTTTTGTCTTGCTTTGTTTTTGTTTTTTTGTTTTCAACCATGCCCTTTCTACCAGAGTTGTCCAAGAAACCAAGAAACCTTAAATTTTAAAATTCAGACCAAATGGAGAAAAACTGCTTGAGACAAATCATTGTCCCGTAAAAGACATATTTCCTGATGAGGTAAAGAATTACATGGACAAGCAATACAGCATTGGAAAACTGTTTGGTGCTAAAGATGTAGGTTAACCACTTACCTAGAAGGCATGAAGCCCAGGGTTTGGTCCCCAGCATCACATAAACCAAGAATGTCACAGTCACCTATGATCCCAGCACTAGGGAGGTGGATGCAGGAGAATAAAAACCTCAAGGTTGGGGAGCTGGGGAGCTGGGGAGCTAGCTTGGTAGCTAACGTGCTTGCTGCAGGAGTGTGAGATCCAGAGTTTGAATCCCAGGAACCCACCTAAAGCCAGGTACCAGGGATCTCTGCAATTCCAGCATTCCAACAACAATGGGGCGCAGAGACAGGATGAACCTTGAAGATCTGAAAGCCAGCTAGCACATCATAGACAGCAGCTCACAAAGAAAAGACTGTCCCAATGTGGAAGGCATTGATGGACCGTCAAGATTGACCTCTGACCTCCACATCATGACAGTGCATGTCCATTCTCTCACACACATATATAGAAAGCTAGCTTCAGCTATACAGTAAGTTTGAGGCCAGCCTGAGCTACATGATACCCTGCTTCAAAAAATATCAAAATGTGGTTTTGGTGCTTCAAAGTAAGAAATATATCCTTTCAGTAAACTACAGAGACTCCTGGAATAGTCTTTAAAGAAGGGGTGATTATACAATTTTGAGGGAAGCAGAGGGACTTTACATCACATTTGAGTCATAGGATGTTCCCAAAGATTTAATCTTTTAGATTCTATATGAAAATGAAGTACATGTTGTGTGTCCTCATCGTCCACAGGTGCACAATACTATCTGACTACTGGGCTCACAGTAGACAAGGCCTTGGCTCCTCTTCCACTCATCTCCTGTGAGAAGCCGCTCTCTGGGCATGCCCACACAGGAAATGCTTGGGCTGTGGTCCATTTTTCACTGCCTCAAAGGTTTAATGGCAACTCCATCATAAGAATATGAATCACACACAATGAAGCTACAGATTCCCCAACATTCTTGAGCAAGATATGCTAAGCCTCGTGTTAGGTTTGGCCCATGTAGACTTTGTGAAAGGGAGCACTCAGAGTTCAGGGGAGTTGGAGAACAGCCATCTCTCAGCCCCGTCATTTGTTTGTGGTGATAGGATAAGGCTCAAATTAATTCTATCCTTGTTTCTGTTACTGTACCCAGATATTGTCTACCTGAAGCCTAAATAATGTTTGGATCAACTCAGTGACAGAAGAATCAAACTAACTTTAATCAAACGGATAAAAACCTCAGAAATGCAGACTTTTTAACTCCATAGCTACATATGTTTATGTTACATTAAAGCAACACCAAGCTCAGTGTGTGTCCTAAATAAAAGCAGTGTCATCTCAAAGCCCCAGTGTGACTCAGTCACACCCTCCCTCCAACCTACGCTCCTCAGGCTGGTTAGTCCCTCCCTGAGGTCACGCCAACTTTCTCTCCTCTCTTCAAATGAACAAAGCTTGTTCCTGTTGGGCTTCTGTACTTCAGGACTCCAAGGACATCCTGTGTGCTATGTAAATGCAGAGTGGGTCTCAATTTTCCAGTTACACACCAATCCATGTATGTGTTCCCTTCTTTGAGACCCATTCCCACAATCCTAGGTGATTCTCTCCATCCACGAGTACTCTGTGTCTTTATTATTTTTTCATATAATTTTTATTCTCTAAAAGTGTTTGTTCACTCATCTACTTGGCTGTTTTGTTTTCCTGTTTATGCACCATATGAGAAGGTACCTTGCTGTAACTCTCATCCCAGCACTCAGGGGGCAAGCAGGCCTCTGTAAGTTCGAGGTTACTCTAGACTACATAATGAGTTCCAGACTAGCCAAGGCCATGTAGAGAGACAAAAATAATATAAGGAACAAAAAAAATAATATAAGCAGCCCCATATATTTAATATCTGTTATTCTGAGTTATTCACATAGTGATGGATAAGCTGTTTGTGGACCTTATGATTTCAGGACATATAAAAATAATTATAAAAAACTACATTTTTTTCCCCAAACACATTTCATCACTGTTTCAAGATGGCTTTCGTTGGAAACACAGGATTCAAATACAGAATTCTTATTTTAAAAAAATGGGAACACCCAGGACTGTCCAAAGAGCAGACGGACTGTGGTCAGAGGTGCTGGTTCATCTGGACGCAGCTGTCAGTGAATGATTCCACTCCATCCACTGTGAGGAGTTGTAAGTAGTTTTCTGAACACAGTGTAGGCGAAACTGAAGTGGACAATGCAGAATTCTAATTACTCCAATTGAAAGAAACAAACCATTAGCAACTCACCACACAATGTTTTCTCCTCTTTCTAGACTCTTACACTGGAAACTTTTCCACTCACTAATTCGTTTATCCAGACAGCAAAAATTTTAGCACTGTGCTAAACCGCAAAGAATTCTTCAAATTAGTGTTGTGTCTGAGGAAAGGCCCAGTTCCTGGATTTCAAATTATCTTCTTAAAACAAACTGGACGAAGTCAAAAGTTGTGTTTTTGACAACACAGGGGGTTAGTTCAATTGGGGGAAGGTTAAATTTCATTCTCCAGAGAACAATCTTGGTAAATGTTTTTTTCTCTTTTGTTCTGTTTTACTTTGATATTATTAAATACAACACACAAAAAGTAGATTCAACAAAAAAAATATTGAATGCTTGACCTACTATTAGCAAGTAATATTATGAATTCAAGATACAGTTTTTAAAATTTCAAATGGTAATGATGATATTTGGGATATGAGGGGATATGAGCAGTATGAGAGTCCATCAGTCTGCTGAGGAAAGTGTACAACTTGCACCTTATTGGTCAAGATCCAGATAATCTCATATAAAGCCACTATTTACTTTCCTATTGATTCAGTGCTTCTATTCATAAATTTTCATCCAAACAAAAGAATAGAGTATATTTCTACAAAAGGTATTACACAAAATGCAAGGAATGTGTTTGTTTATTACTGCAAAATTTGCAGATAATCCAAATATCTATCAACAGGTGACTGAACAAGCAGATTATGGTGTAGTGAAATAATGGGATGTTGCCTAGCAACACAAGCAATAAAATACTGAAACACAAAACTATATAAACGAATCCCAAAAGCATCATGCTGAAAGAAGCCATATACAGTCAAGTGTGTGTTGATCGCGGTTATAGGTGCCATTTCTAAAACAAGCAATGATGTTCTCTGATAATAAAAATCAAGTCAATTGTTTGCATGGGACATGGGGAAACCTCTATTGATGGAATTACATAGTGGTTCAGGTGGTCTTCAATGATCTGTACCTCTGAAATGCTGTGCATCCAAGCAGGATAGAGTGGTCCACTCTTTTAATCCCAGCACAAAGGAGGCAGAGGCAGGTGGATCTCTTAGTTTAAGGGCAGCCAGGTCTATAGAATTAGTTCCAGGATAGCCAGGAAAGATCCTGTTTCACAATAAATAAGTAGATAAAACTCTGTGCATCCTTCATGTGCAAGTTCTTCATCTCCTTCCTAAGAATGTTTTCAGCACAAAACAAAACCATGAACCAATGCAGTTGCACCACACACCTCCTCCCAGCACCCAACAGCCAGCACTCAGCTCTCTGTCTGCTCTCTGTCTCTGCAAACTGGCCTGCTTTGGGTATTACATATAAATGGAGTTATACAATGTGTGATATTCTGCATCTAGCTTCTTTCATTCGCAGCAATGAGGTAAAACTTCAACAGTCTTGAAGTACCCTTCACTACTGAGTTCTCTTATGTGGCTGAAAAAAATTGCATTGCATGTACACATCATTACAGTACAACTTAGTACAGTGCAATATAATACATTGCAATATAATATATTACATTACATTACAGTGGTACTGCATCCCCTGACAGACATTCATGTTTTCACTTTTTTGGTTATTGTGAAATGCACTTCTGCGAATATTGATGCACTTGTACTCCTTGGAGTTCAGGTGGTATAGCCATTGCCTCTAAGTTGAAATAATCCGTTCTAGAAGACTTGTGAGACTCAGACGTTAACAAGCTTCTCTTGTTCTAGACAGTTGAAACCTACAAGAGCCAAAGTCCACTCTCGAGATTAGAGGCACAGTAACATCCTGCAGACTGAGGAGGCTCTGGTCAGCACAGTGACTGGAGGAGGGTCTCTGACCAGTGAAGCTCTCTGAAAGTCATACAGAGAACTTCAAGGTTGCAGCTGTGTGAGTGGTTACGGTGGGCTTCTTTGTGATGCAGTTACCTGTGAATCACCCCTGTCCCTCTAAGTAGCCTCTCAGCCATACTCCTGTAAGCAACCCCAATTAAACACATGGGTTTGCCAAGCTGTTCTTCAATGTAACCATTATTTTGGTCAGTATCAGTTTGGATCTGGAATAAAATAGATGTTTATGACATGTCTGGCCAAGAAGAGTCTCACACGATAATCCTTGAAAGTGGAACTGCTAGGTCAGATGGTAATTCTAAGTCCAACTTTGCAAGATGCCGTCAGATTTTCCTATCATAATTAAGCCGATTTATATCCCCGCCAGCTCTGTCTGTGGGCTCTGACTCCCCGCCCCTGTCGTCATTCACTCCTTCTCCTTTTCGTCTGTCTTAGTGAGTGTGAAGTGAATTTCACTGTGGATTTGTTGTTGATTTTACAGAAAGCTTACTCGCAAAAACCTATCAACTAATATCCTTAACAGCCTTTGCTGGTCTCTTAGTAAGGAGTCCTCAGCCCTCACACCACCCCCATCCCCCATACATCTCCCCATCACACCACCCACCCCCACTCCCACCACACCACACCATATCACACCCACTCCCGCCCACCCTCCCCACTCCTCCAGCACATGTTAATTTGTAGCCACAATGAAAATAATAGTAACACTGCTTACCTTACATGTATTAATACTATTAATTCTTAAGAATTATGGAGTTCTCACAACCCGATGTGGAAGGTATTATAATTAACTCCCCTTTTCAAATGAAGAGACTGAAACTTTAAACCCTAAACAGGGGATGGGGCTGGAGAAATGGTTAAGAGCAACAGTGATTGTTCTTTCAGAGGACCCAGGTTCAATATCTAGCACCAATGTGATGGCTCACAACCCTCTGTAACTCCAGTTCCAGGGGATGCCCTTCTCTGTCCTCAGTGGACACTGCATGCACAAGGTACACAGGCAGTACATGAAGGCAAAAACACCCATGCTCATAAAAATAGGTGTTTTAAGTAAGATCTGAAGTGAGAGTCTGATTCACTGAGTCAAGTACTTGCCAAGCAAGTGTGAGAAGTAAGTTCAGATACCCGTGGCCCACATAAGCCAGATGCAGGATCAGACAGATGTCAAGAACCCTAGTCCTCAAATGGTGATATGGGAGGTAGAGGCCAGAGACTCCCTGAAGCTCCTGCACCAGCCGTGAATAGGAGACCCTGCCTCACATCCAATGTTGTCCTCTGACCTCTGTACATGCTCATAACATATGTGCACCTACACTCACATGATCATACACACACAGCATATATACAATGCACGAAAGACTTTTTTTTAATGACCTGAGTCTACAGCAAATACTGAAACCTGGATTAAAATCTGCACCAGTGACTTTGAGTTAAATTTTTGCTTTGGTTATTAGATTGCACTCCCAAAGTGGTTGAAACCTGATGACCTAATAAATATAAGTTGACTAATGTAGCTTCATTATAATGCACAAGTTTGAATGTAGACACCAGCACTGCTTTTGAAATATAAGTGTGTGACTTTGAAATATAAGTATGCTACCTAAAACTGATGTATCCTCAGGTCACCTGTAGGGGTGCCATTCTGCCGCCACTGTCCTGTAAAGCGCAGTCTGATTCCTCTACGAATCCTTCCACCTCAGCTGAGACAAAATCTGACCATAATGGTAAGAAATCTTTAGATTTCTTCTTAGGACACTGTTCATTTCCCAGATGGATGCAGCCATACATTTGGGGGTCTGAATAAATACTGGCTTCAAAGAGAGAAAAAGCACAAAACTACCCTGATAAGCCTGCTCAGCTCTCTGCTAGTAAGAACCACCCCGCCCCCCACCAACCTTGCAGTATACCTACCTCAAGGTTTTAGATAAAAAAAAAAAAAGCATTCCTCTCTGTGCTTTGCAAACCCCCAATCCACAGCAATCAGTCTACAGCCCATAAAGAAAGACCAGGAGCCTTTTTAAAAAGTCTTTCAAAGAAAATTAGTTACTAACAAAAATCATGAACCACTACAAAAGATATGTGTATGTGCAAGAAATACCACAGAAAGACCAGAGAATGATTCAGAAAGTTACATAATATCCTCAAATCTCCCAGAGTCTTCAGAGAGTTCTGCCTGCTTTATGCTTGTCCCTCCTGGTCATCTGAGCAGGCTCCAAACAGCTCCTGGTGCGTGACCATCCTACCCAACAACAGGTATCAGGCCGGCCTCCACCTAAACGTACGTGTGGGACTTTTCACAAGCTTTGCAGAACCAAGGGGAAGCCGGGGAAGAGACAGAACTCTGAAGGCCAAGAGACCAAGGGTTAGCTTTCAACTTCACCTCTTATGGGTGGCTTCAAGAAAATTACTGCGCTGCATCTCCCTTTGCATGTCTCCTAAAGCTTTCAGTGAATACTGCTATACACACAGGCTGTCAGGTGCTTGGTGCAGAGCCTGGAAGACATAGTTGCACTGTGACCATTCACTATCAAAGGGTGTTGCCTTCATAATTACCATTCCATTATCTCACAAGGCTTTCTTAGGCAAGGTCAGAAAAAATCTAGAATGGAAAGGACAGCCCAAGTCCTCTCATATCTAAACTGTTTCTTTGTCCCACGTTAGCCCCAGGAGATATATTGTAGACAGGCCACGCCTTTCACCTAAAAGTGTCTCAGACCCCAGAAGGCATGCAAGCATTGCTCTTAAGAGTTAACACAAGCTCCCTGTCTTCCAACGAAAGCAGTAGCCAGTTGCAAATGGACACTTGTCCCAAAGTTGCTTCTACAGTAAAGGGTGCCATTGCTATTAAACCATAGGTCCAGGGATGGGTGGTACTAAAACGAACCCCACTGTTTGCTGACAGAGCCGGCTTTGAGGGGGTGGACATGGATCTTCCACATGTTCCATCAACGACAGGTCGGTTGAAAATGTTGGCCTATTTTGAGAACAAAATTGAAATTGGCCTTTTATGGCCGTTCAAAAGCAGACAGATGGTATCTGCAATTATTTATTTCTTTGCCTTTACGGAGGAAGCAGGTGGCCTGAAGCAAGCTGCGTCCGCTGTTTCCAGAACCATCCATGTTTGTATATCCAGTCTCTGTGCACACTCAAAAAAAAAAAAATCCAACAGGCACTAAACAGAAACAGCCTCGCTCAGGAAAAAAAAAAACAGGTCTGTGACGCATACAGCTCAGCCCACGGTAATCCCAACTGTTCTCCCTTCTTGCTTGCTCAATTAAATGGATTTTTAGTTCTTTGCTTATTTGACCTTCTGAGTGCTTTCTGAAGCAATATGTGGTGGTTCTCACAGCTCGCTTGGGACAGCCCTTCCTGAACTCTGTCAACACTGGAGCTTCTTTGCTTCCCTTAGGCGGTCTTCTCCACCCACCCTCCTCACTTGTATCAGCCTCCCCACCCCCCACACCCAGGATTTCCAGCACGTTTCCAAAGGTGACGGATTGTCACCTTTAAGGCACAGACAATCCCAGGGCACATGACACATGACACCTACTACTGGAAGAAACTGAAAGTGAATAATACATCTCAGTTAGAGGAGATTCTACATTTAAAAATATGTGTGTGTGTGCCTTAAGTAACGCAACATAAGGCCAAGCTTTCAGTATACATCCTATTTCTGGTAGGAAGTGGCCTCCTGCAATCAGGCAGGACCCCAGTGGAGGGATAAGGACACCAACCCACCCACAAAACACTTTCAACCCAAAATTTGCCCTGTCTAAAAGAAATGTGGGGACAAAGATGGAGCAGAGACTGACGGAATGGCCAACCAATAACCCACCCAACTTGAGAACAAGTCCATGGTCAAGCACCAGTTCCTGACACTATTAATGATACTCTGTGATGCCTGCAGACAGGAGCCTAGCATAAATGTCCTCTGAGAGGGTCTCCTCAACAGCTTACTGAAACAGATGCAGACACCCACAGTCAAACATTGGGTTGAGGTCGGAGACTCTTATGGAAGAGTCAGGGGAAGGACTGAAGACCCTGAAGGGGATAGGAACTCCACAGGAAGACCAACAGACTCAACTAAGCTGAACTCTTGGGAGCTCTCAGAGACTGAGCCATCAATCAAAAAAAAAACATACATAGACTGGACGGAGGCCTCCTTGCATGTATGCTTCCCTCCAGCATGATAATGAACAAAATCTCTGAAACTGTAAGCTAGCCCCAATTTAATAGTGGCCTTTATAAGAGTTGTCTTGGTCATGGTGTCTCTTCACAGCAGTAAAACACTAATTAAGACAAGAAATGTGGGGGCTCACCGAGAGTGGTGGTACACACCTTTAATCCCAGCACTCAGAGGCAGAGGCAAGGCAGATCCTCTGAGTCTGAGGCCATTCTGGTCTACAGAGCTAGTTTTAGGACATCCAGGGCTACATAGAGAAACTTTGTCTCAAAAAGCAAATGAACAAATAACAAGAAATGTAGGGGTCAGAGGGTTGGTGGGGATGTAGATAGAATGATCCCAGGAGCCAGGCTGCCTTACCAAGCTGATGAGCTCTAAGGTAAGTGAGGCATGCTGTCTCAAAACATAATATATAGGAAGACTCCTAATGTTAACCTTTGGCCCACACAGATACACATAAGCATGTGCACCTATATACACATATGCACATACCCACACAAAAACACTCATGCATACAGACACACAAAATAACAGCAAAAGAAAAGCAAACACGGGTGTTTTATTTATTCTGTGGATTCTGTGTGCATGTTTTCAAATTTTATTGAAGTGGCACAGAGAAGAAATAAACTATTCAGGAAGAAGACTCGGAGAAGGGAGAGTCTCATCAATAAAGGCAACACCGGTGTGCAGTCTCTCGGGATACCAAGGACTTTATAACTAGTGCATGTGCTTCATGGGGAGACAGATCTGACTGAACAGATTTAAGTCCTGTCTGAGGCCAGGCTGGGGACAGCAGCAGTGGTTCCCGTCTCAGAACTTTACACATATTAGAGAAAATACTTGGTTGGTTTCGCTCTCTTGACTGCAGTGGGACATAGAGTATACTGGTGGGAGTTGCCTTGGCAACTAGAACAGCAGGGTCACCTTGACCTACCCACTAACTGGCTGGCAGTCCTGTGACTGGGATCTAGATTCTTCTCATTTATTAAACAAAGACACTCTTCCTTCACCCAATTCAGAGATGGTGATGGCAGATTTTTTTATGTTTCAAGGATTCCATATTTGTGAGTTTGCCCATCTGCCAAAAGGTATCTGTAGCCCGCAAATCGATCCTCCCTGTGTCCACAGAACCAGGAAATGTTTGAGGTCCCACCCATACATCCTCAAATTTGATGAACCAAGCAAACTTCTGGCCTCACATTCCAGCTTCCACACCACGAACAAGTGTCTCTTTCACACTCTACCAAGTGCCATAGTTTTTGTTTTGTTTTGTTTTGCACTTTCGTGTGGGGATTCTGGCATCTGAAATGACCCTGAGTTGTTGCCAAAGTACCATTTCATATTTCTAAGTACAAGAAAGCTGTGATGTGCCAGTGAAGGGTGTATGTGTGTCAAGCAGCCTTCACCAAGGCATGAACCACAATGCTGTTGACCATGACTCCCTTGTCAATGAATCAACAACACATACTAAGTAATACCGTTGAACATAAAGGCATAAAAATCAAGTTTATAAATTAGTCTGTTGGTGAACATGTGATCAGAGACTCATAGGAACATAACCCTGTATTTCCTGCAAGTACAATATCCAGTATTTGATAACTTATTATTTGGGAAAATTTATAGACAACAACAGGATTAATGAGAATAAATGCTAACATAGTTTCATTTCTGTTGCTGTGATAAGCATATCCTGACAAAAATCAAATTAGGGGAAAAAGGATTTCCCTGGCTTATGATCCCAGGTTATAGTCTATCACATCGCAGCCATGGTCAGGAGGGGAGATGAATGCATGCATGCTTGCATGCTTGCCTGCGCTTGGCTCCATATGCATAACCTCTTGTCTAGGGAGCAGTGCTATTCATGCTGACCTAGGTCTTCACATAAACTAAGGCGAGCAAGACGATCCCACTTAGATGTGCCCACAGGCTAATCTGATGTAAACCATCTCTCACTGAGGTTCTTTTCCCATGTGATTCTGGGTTATGTCAAGTTGATAATTGAAACTAACTATCATAAACTATATATACAATTCATTTGTACTTTGCATGAATATTATATTGAACTCCAACATAAACTAGAATTAATATGGTCTCGAAAATAAGGAAAACAAACATCTATTAAATTAACTTAAGGTCACTTCACATAAACCAGTAGGTGACTTAAACTTAAAAACTGCTTTTATTGGATCATAGAGTTGCAGTTTCTGAAAAGGACAAAAGCTTTGCATGTTCTGTGTCTGGGCTACATTTGTAGAAACAGCTCACCTTACATTCCCCAGGTCACATAGCTCATCCACAGTCAAAGATCTTAGAAAACAACTTCACTAGAATGCTTTGGGCCAAGGCTCTTCTTTTCAAAGCTTTTCAGAGCTTCCTATCATTAAAGAGAATAGGCATTCAACTTCTTTCCAGCCAATGCTTTCCTCCTGCAAGGACATAACTCCAACTTTGTTACCAGTGGAGAGTTACTGATTCCACTGCCTTAACACCAGTGTTTCTGAAAGAGACACCAAGGAAGAAATGATTTCTAAAAAACAAGGAAATAGTCATAAGCTTGTATTAACCCCTCACAAAACACCAAATTCCAATGTAAGCAGGTTTGTAGAACCCCAGGACTCTTGGAAAGCTTCACCATGGCCATACAAGATGAAGGAAAACAGGGACATAGTCACAGACTTGAAGACACTAAGAAGCAACAGCGCGTAAGTGCAACATTCAAGTCTGAGGTGAATTTTAAAGCAGAAAAAAAGATGTTAGTGGGAAATAAAGAAATGGAACAAACTCAGTAGTTTCAATCATTGTCCCCTGCTGGTTTTCATTTGGCTGGCTGGATCTCGACTACATTTAGTGTTTACATTATGAGAAACTGGATGAAACTCCAGAATTCTATACTATGTTTAAAACTCTTCTCTACAGTTGTAGGCTAGCTCAAGGATATTTGAGACATGAGAATAAAGGGAGGGAGAAAAGAACAGAGGAGGAGATTGGATCCATCCTACATCTAAGAGTAACTCCTGAAATGGAGCCAGGCTGTGGGAAGGATGGGCAGACAGCTGCTGTGGTGCTGGGAAGAATTCCCACCCCCACTAATCACTATCTCTATGAACAGACAGGAAGTGGCTCTTTTCCTGGGGCTGTGTAGGATGACTACACTTCCCAGGGCCTTTAAACTCCTGCCACAAGAGCAGATGTCTCAAAACAGACTGTTGAGTACTCTTCCCTTTTCCCAATCAGGATAAAATTGTCCAGATGAGAGAATGATCCAGATGCCACATTTGGGAGAATGTTAACTCACCTGTAAAGGGTTCTATTAGTCTATAGATAGTATTTTCTCTCAACAGGAACTCCGTGTTGAGAAATAAGTACCTTCAAATGTCTTTCCGGGATAACATGCTCCCTAGCTCCCAATGCACAATCATAATATGAACATAATGGCCTGTTGCCATTTCAAGTTACAACCTCTCCCAAGTTCTTTTGAAAGATCTTTGCTGCTTAAAATCTTCTATTTAAATAGCTACTGGCAATTATTATACAGGTATGACCCAAACAGACAGCAGGAAGCTATCTATTTACCTCCTAACAAGCTAGAACAACCAGCCCAAAATACTCGAAACTTTTCTTTCCCACAACCCAACATAGGTCCACCCCTGTTGATAGTCAGTCAGTCAGTGGTTGACGAGGCTACCTGAGCCCTTAACAATCTACCCACTGTTTTCTTTCTTGACTTTGGCACAATAGCTGTGACTATACTGAGTATGCAGGACACAAGAGAGCCCACAAGGCATACCAGAGTTAGCCTACTACATTAATAGCTAACCTGCAGTACTGGGCTCGATCCAATAACCCAAGAGAGATAACAAAAATGGTGGTGATGAGCAGGATCAGGAGCAGTACCATTAGTGAAGGGAAGAAACATTAGCATCGGTCGATCTATGGCTGTGTTGCAGCCACCGTATTAAGGGACACCACCTGAAGGACATGAACTCCTGAAACTCTCCCCTTCCCTACTAGTGAAGTCAAATAACTTTCCAGTCATCTCAGAGCTACAAAATGTAACAAATGAGCAACACCGCCCTGACCCCAGCATCTCCAACCTTAACCATGACATGGTACTAGGCAAGGCTTTTGTTGATTAAAATCGAAATGCTCCAAGTGTACCTGTCATCCCGGTTGCCGTAATGATCTGACCTCTGGAAGATGCTTTCTGGCAGACTCAAGTGCTTAGGAAGCTTTCTGGACTCCATCACTTGCTTCATGTGACCTTGGTAGACAGCGGGCTTGAACCCAGACCCTCTTCAGACCCTGGAGACTTAATCCTGCCCAAACTGCTGCTTTTGAAGACCTGTATTCGCACAGCTGTCTTCAGAACCTGTAGTCATTATACTAACCTCTCCAGGGTGTCAAAGGTAAGTTCTGACAACACACGAGAATGACTTGCAGGGACAATGTTTCTTTTTGCAAAACTGTCCCATGAGTGCCCTTTTGAGTCCTTTCTGACTAACATGGATGTAGAGAAAGAGGGACTTTGTTCTCTGGAGCCTCAAGTGGCAAGGGTTCTTAGTCTGCTCCATTCACTTTCTTCTTTTGCTTCACATCTATTCAATCAACAAACTTTGTTGGTCTTGCTTCCAAAATGTTTCCTTAGTCTAGCGTTCACTGACAACTTTATTCATGGGATGATTTATTCATAACTTAAGGCTGAATGGTGGCTTTTCACTAACTGAGAACTACTTAAAACTAAGCATTATAATCTTGTGGTGGTTTGAGTGAAAATAGCCCCCATAGGCTCATAGAGAGTAACACTAGTGGAAGGTGTGACATGTGACATGTGGCTCTGTAGGGGGAAGTGTGTCACTGGAGGTGGAGATTTGAGGTCTCAGAAGATCAAGCCAGGGCCAGGGTCTCACTCTCATGTTGTCCACCCACCTGATGTAGAATTCTCAGCTCCTTCTCCAGCACCATGTCCTCCTGCATGTCACCATGCTTCCTGCCATGACAATAATGGACTAAACCTCTGAACTGTAAGTCAACCCCAATTAAATGTTTTCTTTATAAAAGTTGGCACGATCACGGTGTCTCTTCACAGTAATAGAAGCTAAGACATATCATAAATACAAAAGTTTTCCAAAGTAAATCTGTTACTTTTGAACTCTTAGCATCATGTGAGGAAAGTAGCTAGTTTATTGAAGACCTACTGTCGGTCAATAAGCAGCACCAAGCACTGGACATGCGCGGGAGGTCAACTTAGAGCACATCCCGCTGTTGCTGTGCTCACAGATGCTGGGAGCCACCTGACGATTTGCAGCAAGGACAGAGAACTGCAAGGTTGAGCTTAGCCTAATGCTGGCCCACAGAATCATGGGTCAGCAAAGCAATCTCTCTTAACTCTGTTTGTTTTGCAGCAATAGAAACTAATAGATGGCTTGAGGATAATTTCATTATGTGTAATTTATACAGGAAATATGTAAGACTTAATCAAGTCCAACAAAGTGGCAGGACCACAGTTCAGAGGGAAACAGTTAGCAGTTCTAGCAACCAGCTGTTCCACTACCCGTCTTTGTAAAGTGTTAAGAGGGGAAATTACAAACAAAGAGTACCTCAAAGAGAGACGGTTTCAATAAGATTCGATACACACTGTAATGAGTCACAGAGTGCAACAGCACAGAATACTGTCACCCTCCTAGAAACAGAAGTCTACCATTTATATAAGAAGATAAGGTTCACCTTTGCGGAGTGTTACCAGGCACACGCACATTCTTAGTCACTTGCTGTTCAAACACTAGGAAGAGACTATACGTGATTCCTATTTAATGTCATCCCTAATTATTCTAGTTCCTTGCTTGTTACACATTAGAAGAGAGGGTGCAGAGGGCTTGAATAAGTTGCTCAAGATCAGAGCTAATAAGCGACAAGGCTGAGATCCCAGGCAAGGGAGTCTGATGTCCAAGGTCATGTTCCTAAAAACATTACACAGTTTGTTTGTCCTACAATGTGGATTTGGTTGACCAAGATTAGTTATAAAAATAATGTCAGGTTCCATTCTGGGCCCAGGAAAGAACACATAGTGGCTGATGTGGTATGTAGGCCTAGAAAATAACACAGTGTCAACAGTAAATCCTCCTGACCAATGGGATTAGGGTGGCTTTTATTTTCTGTGTACATTTCTGCATTTTCTGAAAAATTTTGGCAATGAAAGTTTTCAACTTTAACTGTGGGAAGTGTATTACTATTTTGAAAAACCTCAACATGTTTGTTAACTGTTAAGATAAGTGGAAAGGACCTAGGTACATAACTCAATGGTAAGTACGGTCTGGGCTTGTGCAAGGCCCTGGGTCCAAACAGCTGAGCTAAAGTTAATTAATTAGCAATACTTTTTAACTGGATAAAGTTTCACATGACCATGTAAAGAAATGCAAATTAAAACAACCAATTAAAGTAACTAGTCCACTAAAACAATTGTTTATCTTCAAAACAAATGGACAGTTTTTAAATGTTAGTTTTCAATGCTTGCTGGAGCCCTGGGAGATGCTTGCCTGGGGCTGAAGTGACACAGCCTCTCTGGAATTGCATTTAGCAATTTGTGTGAAGAAAGGGTCCATACCATATGAAGCAACAACCAGGAAGTAGTGCTTAAATCAACAAATCAGGAAAAAATACAAATCCAAGAATAAGAAAATGGGGAGATGCTGCAATACACACACAACACAAGACAATGAATGCATCCATTAAGTCATGCTCCTGAGAAGTAGTTAACACCATGCGCTTCCCAAGTTACTTCACCGTATTCCTTAAAGAACAGAATATGACAAAATCAATGATTCATATGTGATTGTGTGCACATGTGCGTGTGTGTACGCATGCGTGTGTGCATGTGTTTGTGTGTGTGTGTGTGTGTGTGTGTGTGTGTGTAAATGGACCAAAACTTTTATCTGTTACACATATATATTGCTTGGGACCTCTTCATGTGTGCTCAGCAGTCCCAAGCAATCTCCTTCTGACTCAAGGACACACTGAAACCAGGAAATCCTAAGAGGCAAGGAGAGTTAGGAGGAAGGAGTTTGGCACTGGATCTTGCTCTGTCAGACACCGCCCACTTTGGTTGTGACCACCATGAGTGGAGCCGCTGAGGGAGCTGGGTCAGCATTCTCACAGCCAGGTTAAAGCTGAGGGTGGCTTTGTTCTGTGCCGTGTTACATCACACAACACAGTGTCATAAAGTTAAGCCACTCAGATCCAAGTTTATCGGTGAGTATCAAGTTCATAAATCCCCAAGAAGAGGACATGAGGGAATTATAGGTACTTCAGGACATCACATGCATACTGGGTCTCCCAAGAAGGCAGAGGAAGTTGTAGCTAGTCTGTGTGAGGTTTATTTGTACCTATTTTAAGAAACCATACTGGTTACATACTGCTTACTGCATATTGCTTGTGAGTTAAAACATCTGGAGCAAGATTTCCAAAGCTTAATATCATACATTGAATGTAACTTCAATAAACAAGTATCAACTAACAAGCACTTCTTACTTACCAAGGCTACCTTCCAGGAAGAGTCCAGGAGGTTTCCACACTTTCTGGGCTACTGCTAACTCTGACATCACTGTTGTAAGTATATTTTTAGTTAGTGTGTTAAAATTTTCATCTTACCCAGCTAGCTCCCAAAGAATTAAGAGTGGACCGTTATATTTATTTAACAAGCTTTAAGGGCATAACAACTGAGCAGTATTACTCTATTTTAATCCTTTAAAGTAATCTGGCTACCTCCCAGCCAAAATCCCTTTGTGGCTTTCTCTGCTGCAGCTGTTTTCTCATATGTGCTCCCGAACTCTTTCCTGAACTCTCATGGCTAATCCCCACTTCCTCCCTCTACTGTTCCCTCCCCTAGCTGGGAAGAAATCCTGCCTTATTCTCTCCCTTGCTCAGTCATTGGCTAATTAGGTTTAATTGACAAATCAGAGAATAAATGGGGAACAATGGTTATACAACATTGAGGCAGGAGATACTTAGAATAAGGACTGCAAGCAGATATGGGGGCACAAAAATCAGCATTTGAATTACACAGTGCACAGTAACATTCTCCCCACACGCTGCTGCTATCTTCCCTGTGAAAGGACGCAAACAAGCCAGGATTGAAACTAACCCAGACTTCAAATCCCAAACCAAATTTCAGCTTGTGACCTATGGATGTGAAGATTCTTCCCATCTTCTCGCCATCTATTCGAGTTGAGATCATGCCGGGGAGTTATGTTAACGCTGGTAAATAATTCACACGGATTAAATTAGTTAAATGATTTAGTAGGCAAACCCATGGACACAGGGGCACTTTCTGATTTGGATCATAGTTAAATAAACCTTAGGTGTGATGTAAACCATCATTTCTTAGTTCCCTTTTGCTCACAGAGATACATAAAGTATGGCAGAGTATATGAGTAGACGTAGATCAGAAAGAAACGCCAGGCAGGATGGCTCAACCTTTAACTCAGCCCCTGTGAAACAGGGGTAGGTGGATTCCTGGGAGGTCAAGTCCAACCTGGTCTACGTACCAAGTACCAGGCCAACCAGGGCTACATTGTGAGACCCCCATCTTTAAAAAGAGTAAAGAAAAAAGGAAAAAAGTGGCATAGACCCAAAAGTGTCCTGCCATTAACAATGACACAAAACACAAGCTACAGTGTCTGCCCATGCACTTGTCATGATGAATCTACAGAGCATTTTAGAGTCGTTCCATTTACTGCCAATTCAACAGGATCATTATGTTATCTGGCCATGTCCACAAAAGCCAGGATGGTTTTTCAATACCCCAATTTGCTCGATGATCCCCATGATGTCAGAAAAGTCAAGGAGTTCAGAGTCATTTTTAGGAGCTAATGAATGAATGAATGAACGAATGAATGAATGAAGCTCATGGGCCAGAGGACGAGCTGCAATCTCTACTATACAATCTGCAAATCTCACCCTGAAAAATAGTAAATAAAAATATCAAGTACTTAATTCTAATCTATATAAACGGGAGACACGGATTACAGTTAATAAAGTCAATTCTAATCTGTATAAATGAGAGGCATGGATTACAGTTAATACAGTCAATAAATTATCATGGATCTGTCAAATAATAAGCAAAAAGCCAAGATGTGTATGTTGGGGAATAATTTGATCAGTGGACCCAGCCCCTGTGAGACAGAGGTAGGTGGATTCCTGTGAGGTCAAGTCTAACCTGGACTCACATAAAGTGCAATCTGACACTTTTGACGTGAGTAATGATGTGGAGGTGGGGATTGTTTAGTGTGTGTACACATGTTGAGGCGGGCTACATGTTACTCCATACGTGAAGCCCACTGGAAGGCACTGGTGTCCTCCCCTATCACCCTCCACCGTGTTTCTCTGAGACAGGATCTCCCGCTGCCCCTAGGACTCATCTTGTCCTTATTGTTTTCTCAGGCGGCTGCGCTGGCAGAAGGTAAACACAGCGGTCCTCCCACCTTGCCATCTCAGTGTTGAGTAAACGGGTTTACACAGGGCTACCTCCATCTTGGTATGTGGATGCTGGGATCCAATCTCTCTTCCTCAGACTTACACACCAAACACACTTACTCACCAAGACATTTCTCCAGCCTCAGTGATTTTTAATTTTAAGAAACCTCTCAGATTCAAACGTGTAACCCCTTCTTCCCATGACAGCAAGAAAAAAAAATGAAGTTTGTGAGCAGATACAACTAGTTTGCGCTGAGCAGACGATGTACCTGGAGGCAGACATCCTGGAACGGACTGTGAGGATGCAGAAGCCAGTGGAGACGCCTCAGTGCTTTTCTGCTCTCGGCTGTGAAGTGCAGTCGTCTGAACAGTTGCTTCGTTTCAGTAACTCATTCTCAGGCACTAATGATAATAGCCATGCAGCAAGTATGGAGTGACCCTTAAGTGCACACGAAGCTGAAAGATGATGCTGATGGTGACAACCCTAGCCTCTCATGATATATACATATATATATTAAAATTCCTATATATAATATATATTATATTACATATATATATATATATATATATATATATGAGAGGGATTTTTTTAATCATCACTTGGATGAAAATAAACCAGAGATTGGCTTAAACATTCAGATGGCTTTGTGTTGTTCTGTATGGTAACTCCTAGCCTTCCGAGCTACCAAGTCTAGCGTCTTTGTAAAATCCAGGCCCTTGGTTATGTTAGCTACATTTTAAGTGCTGACAGATTATATGCTGTCATGGACAGCAGAAGAGTCTACAGTTCTGTGTAAGCCACAGGGCCAGAGCAGGCTTAATTATCAAAGAATTTTAAAAACTGTAAGGTTTATTTCACTTTGGAACAAATCCAACAATAAGATCTTGATCTATCATCTGTAAAATTCTGGCCACCTTTCCCCAGAAGTAAAAAAAAAAAAAAAAAAAAATCACAGTCAGGACAATATGATCTCTGTTAATAAAAGAAGTTTACACTCTGTCTCTCCAGCAAAGAGAACAACTCAACCTCAGATGGAATGTGGTATTAACAGTCTGAAAGAATGATGGAGAAAGAGAATGTGAAGCTAAACAGAGCAGACACCCTGCTTGGGACACTACAGCCAAAACCATTGTGTGCCTCCCACCTATTATTCTCTTAACCTCTTGCAGAAAGCAATGCCCCAGAGAGAAAGTCTAGACATTAGGGAGTACACTTCATGTTCTGCCCTATCAGGAATACTCCAGTTTGAGTAGAAATGGAAGCAACAGACAAACCCACAAAGGGATGCATAAATGCAGCTTCTCCGTAGAAACAGAACCGGCAGAAAAATATTTACAGTCAGTTACAAAGAGGCTGGCAAGCCTGGATCTACAGCACAGAAGGTATCATGGTCTTGAGGTAAAATTCTTTGCAGAAGGGATTTTAGTCTTTTCAACTGATTGTGCAAAAGTCCACCCACGTTACATGGAGTGATC
The DNA here is from genome assembly GCA_036184795.1 of Tokudaia tokunoshimensis. Classification (NCBI taxonomy): domain Eukaryota; kingdom Metazoa; phylum Chordata; class Mammalia; order Rodentia; family Muridae; genus Tokudaia; species Tokudaia tokunoshimensis. Next base: position 5,027,999 of record BTHU01000020.1, on the reverse strand, counting down.
TGTTCTACTTGGGGTCCACTGTTTTAATGCTAGCCACATATAGCCTTCACAACAATACTTAGACTGATGTTGAGCAAAAAGCTGAGCCGTCTGACCTCACTGATGAGACACAGACATCACGAGGGATGGGTGTTAGGAAATCCTTAATCTGGGGTCCTCCCAGCAAGCTCCCTTGAATTTGCCCATAACTGAAGTGCAATGCAAGAAGAGGCTTTTATGATCATGATCGCTGCTGTAATGGCAGACAGCTGTTGTAGCGGCTGGAGTCTGTCCCTTAAGTCTGTGGACACCAGAGAGACCACTATGGACTTTCAGAATAGGTCATCTGATGTCACCACTAGGACGACTTTAAAGATAGTAAGTAGTGAGCATGGTCTCCCCTTTATAGCCTTCCTAAGACATTACTAACTGGAATCCCATCTTTTTTTTCATGATTTATTTTTTGTTGTTGTTCACATTACATCCCAATCACAGCCCCTGCACCCAGGCCTGCCCATACAAATCTCTTCTCCCGTAGACTCCTCCCCTTCTCCTCAGAGAGGGGAAGCCCTCTGTTACACCACCCACCCCACCCTGGGACATCCAGTTACAGTAGGGCCAAGCTCATGCTCTCCCACTGAGGCTCAACCAGGCAGTCCAGTTAGGGAAGGGGATCCAGTGGCAGGCAAGAGAGTCAGACGCAGCCTTCTGGTTAGGGAACCCACAAGAAGACCAATCTGCACATCTGCTACAAATGTGGGGAGGCCGTGTTCAGCCCCAACAATGCTCTTTGGTTGGTCGTTCAGTCTCTGTGAGGCCCCATGGTCTCAGGTTAGTTGACACTGTAGGTCTCCTTGTGGTGTCCTGACCCCTCTGACTTGCTCAGTTTTATCCCCTGCTCTTCCACAAGACTCCCCGAGCTCCACCTGATGTTTGTCTGTAGGTCTCTGCATATGTTTCCATTTGCTGCTGGATGAAGCCTCTCAGGAGACAGTTTTGCTAGGCTTCTGTCTGCAAGCATAACAGAGCATCATTAATAGTGTCAGGGGCTTGTAGCAATATTTTATATATATAAGTCCCGGCAGCAGGTTCACTACCTGCCTCAATGTTTAACATTCCCAAATGAAAGACACAGAGACAGCCTTTAACTTTTGATATGCTTTAAACAGAGCAACCGCTGGGTCACTTCTTAACCTCCACATGGTTAATCCACCTTCCACCGATAAAATCTATATTTTACTTCAGCTGCCCTGGACCCAGAGGGCTGCCCAACTGGGCCGCGCTCTCCCAGCTCCTTCACATGCTGCTTATGCCACCCTGGCCCCCACTCTTCTCAGGCATGGTGTCTCTTCTCTCCTTCTCCTTACCCCAGCATGGTGGACTTCTTCCTCCTTCCTCTCTGTCTCAAGCCTGGGAACCCTAAAAGTCCCTCCTCTGTCTGCCCTGCCCAACCACTGGTTGCTGACATCTTTATTTACTAATCAGAACCAACTGGGGGGCAGGGTCCCTCAGTGTCTTACATGCAGACACTCCTGTAAGCAGTTTTGGAGGCCAAAATTAACATTATAATACAAGCAGCACTGGGCCACACCCACTTCAGGGTTTGGCTCTCTGTCTTGGGATGGGTCTCAAATTGGGCCAGTCATTGGTTTTCTCTTCCCTCAGTCTCTGCTTCATCTTCATTTCTGCACATCGTGTAAACAAGTCAAATTTTAGGTTGGAGGTTTTAAGGTTGCTCCCATGTCCCCCTCCTTCCACTAGAAGTCCTGCCTGTCCATCTTCTTTATAATATGACCACCTGAGACATTTGAGAAGTAAGAAAACGTTCATTGACTACTTTAAGCACTTCCTGTATAGGAATAGAAGAGAAAGAGAACATTAAAATAGCCCTTCTAGGCTCCTAATTTCCCATGGAGTTGGTATATAAAAAAAGGAATGAATTCACTGACGTAGAGAAATAATTTTTTTCATGATCTTCATGGTTTCATAAGAAGTATGTTTTTCTTCTTTTTCTGAGATATATGATTGACAACTCATGTGTGTTTAAAGTGTACAGTGCAATGTTCTGACATATAACCTGAAATAATTTTCCCAGTTGAGTGGATTATTATATCACCTCACATAGTAGAAAGAGAGTTTATGTGCTTAAAATCTGTTTTAAGGATAGACATTTTAAACCATAGACAAATACAATCAGGGCTTTCATACATGGCATATTAACTGTATTTATCATGCAGTTGGAATTTTCTGGGAGACAGGTTTATACTTTCTCCTTAGATCTCCTTCTGCCTTTACTCCCAGCTGTGAAGTCTCCATTGATATCCTTTTGAGCAGGGAGCATCGCTTTCGCGATCCTTCTTCCCCACAGACTTAGGGGTTAATCTCCTTTTTTGCTATTTGTTTGGAAATCTAACCATAAACCTTATGGTTCACAAGGCAACTGCAGCTTTCTGCATTCACCACAGCATGATACTTGAGGAACTCTTTTAGAAGCATTTGGCCTGATTCCATCCCACTCCCAATATTTATGAACCACATTCTCTGTGTCTGTTCCTTCCACAGGACAACACAAACCCTGATCTCCAGTTACACTGCACTCCTGACTGGCGAGGAAAGGTCGTTAGAATTAGTTATTTAAGTCCATAAGCATACAGGCTCGTTTCCTCTCTCGGAACAAGCTTCCGAAGCTTCCAAACTCCACCCTGATGAGATATCACAAGAAGCACAAGAACTGGTATCTGGGCCTGATATCAAAGCACTACCACTCCAGCACACAGGAGGGTGAGGCAGCATCTAGCGCCACTGGCAGATGCTCTTTCAAAACCAAAACAAAGGGTTGCATCTAATTAAAGAGACTTTGCATTCAATGAATCCAAATGAGTTCAAGAAATGAAACTCATTAATTCATTCACATGGTGCAAAATAAAACAAAGGAATAAATAAATGACAAATAAATAAGTAAGTAGCTCCTTCGTAACTCAGCCCCTGCCCACTTTCCCACACTACAAACCGATCCCTGCTACCTTCAACTACTGTCCTACACTCCACTTTCTCAAGTTCAAGCCTCCCCCTTGACTACTCTACATACAGGTTCATCCAAAGGCCCCTCTGACCTGCGCTCACCACTCAAGCCTTACACATCCACTAACCCTGGAAGCTAGTTACTGGACAGCACCTTGATCCTTTGTTTCCAGAACAAAGAACAAAGATGAATTCAGTCATCTGATTACATTTCAGGGTGGGGCTCCTTGTGTGTGTCTCTTTATCTGTGAGCTCATTTCCTGTCTCACCACCTCCCCCCCCCCAACACCTAACACAGCACCTGCCAAGATAAATTCTTTAAAAGCAATGCACGAAGGGCAATGGACACCCTCCAGCAGAAGCAACTCCTCCGGCACACGCTAGGCTGCCCAGCTCTTCTCACTGCAGGCTCTAGGTTCACTGTCATGCGGGCTCTCAGCTCTTGAGAACCCAAAATGGAAAAAGTATAGACACCTGGTCTTCTCCAGGGACACTCTAATAAGAACCCCAGGATGAACTCACACTTGGAAACCGATTCCTGCTATCTTCAGCTACTGTCCTGCATGCACTACAGTGGCTCCAACACCCTGTTCTTACAGGAAGGCTCTACCTGGGTTGACCGTGACAGGACAAAGCATGACTGACCTCCTCTGCATATGACCAGAAAAGCTCCCCCACAGACCTGCCACACTCCATTCTTTGACACACTGTTACACGGTGGAACTTCTTTTGTTCTGTTGGGTGTGTACATGTAGAGTATTCAGAGGTTATATGAGTCTCCTCCTCAGTCCAATGCTAAAGACTTTCACAGTATCATAAATGGGTTTTGTTTCTTAATTTTTCACAATTAGATTATTTATTTTTTAGAACGATTATCAATTTTTGTGTTTTGACTTTAATATCCTACAACTTCAATGCATTTATTTATGAGTTCTAATGACTTTTTATAGAGTTGGGGTTTCCTATGTACAAGATCATCTGCAGCCTCTGATTTCTTTTCCTTGTCTAACAGCCGTTTTGAATACTCCTGGTCTTACAACTGAGCAAAACGGGGAGAGCAGGCATGCTTAAGAGAGTGAGTGTGGTGATTTGAATGAGATTATCTCCAACTGGCTCCTGTATTTCAACATTTGGTCCTCAACTGGTGGCTATAGTCAGAGAGATTTTACAACTGTAGCCTTGTAGTGAAAGTATGTCACCAGGGTCGGGCTTTGGGAGTTGAAAGACTCACATCATTTCTAATCATATCTCTCTGGTTTTGCTTGTGGTCCAAGATCTGAGCTCTCAGCCTCTGCTCCAGCCACTGTGGCTACCATTTGCTGTCATGTCTCCCTGCCATGAAGATTCTATCACTCTGGAATGAAAAGCCCCAAATAAATTCTTCCTTCTATAAATTATCACAGCAATAGAAAAGCACTTTACAATGGTTTAGAGTAAGTACTAGATCTTAAAGGGAAAGTTTCCAACCTCTCCCCATTTGGCTGTGATAGTAACTGTGGGCTTTTCATGTTTCATATACATATTATATGTATACATCTACATACATACATATGCATAATATGTATGTTTTTTTAAAGAACACTAGAATAGTCTTAGAGAGCTAAAGGAAGTTATAAACACAGGACTCAGTGGGCTAAGTGGTATAATTGCATTAAGGCAATAAACTTGAGATTACTTTGAGAATTGTCTTGACAAACCTAAAAGGACAAAGCAGAGAATTATGAAAAGTGGCATCTTGTTCTTACCCACCCTGATGTCCATTAGAAAGAGAAGCAAGAAAGAATGAAGATTCTGGAAAACAGTGTCCCAGAAGTCATCGGCTGAGACTACTTAAAGACCCAAAAGAAAACCCATTGCCTCCTTTCTAGTAAAGGTGTAAAACTAAGAACTTAAGAACTTAGTTACAGAGCCAGTGTGTAGGGCTAGATACAAACGTGTTTCTGTGTAAAATTTGCTCAAGTTCTAACTGACTGCCAGAGAAGTAGATCCCAGAAGCAGTTTTTTTTTTTACTTTAAAAATGGAAATTCTGTTTCATCCAGAGAAATAAACCCTTTTCACTCTTTCCTATTAAACTCAGAAGAGAAAGCAGCTTTCTTTTAAAAATAATTATTAAAACAATATTGTCATCATAGAAATCAAAACCAGAAAAGAAAGAAACAAGTATCTCCAGCACAAAGGTCAAGGAATGCTCACTCTGTCCGAGCCCCAAGCTTTCTGGCAGCCTAGTGAGTGAAGGGCAAACTTTGTGAGTTAGTTAGACAAAGGCTTGAGGGGAAACTTGAAACACTTCAAGGGAGAAAAACCTTTGTTTCTGGTAATAAATTTTTCTGAAAGGATCTGCCCTCAAATTGAACAGTAATGAACAACAGGAGGGTCACAGAAGGTGTGACTTGTGTTTGTGTTTCTTAAAGACTGCTGTATTTTGTCTTGACAAAATTTTGTTTGAGCTCAGTACTGTAGGTGCCAGTGATGCTACAATTGTATAGATTTAGAAAGGTGTCTAAGAATGAAAGCAACAAGGTACAGTCTGGCTTTAAGTTACGCATAAACAAGCAAACATCACTGTAACCCAAAAGAGAGGCCAGTCCTGTGTAGCATCCAATAGAACTAGCTGTTGTCTTCAGATCTACCAAAGGCTACAAGGAACTGCCAGTGTCTTAGTAAATAAATGATCATGCCAAAAGAATAATAGTGCCAATGGGACTTTAAGGAAGCTTTGATGTTTTATTATAGTCCAAAGCCTTTAGGAGTGTTGTTTGTTTCCATTTTCATGTCAGAAGCAGGAGGGTGGCTGCTTTCATTCTGTGCAATAATAGCTAAGTGTGTCTGCAAAAGGTCAGGGTCTGCTCTCAAGCCAGGGCTGCAGAGAACAAGAAATGGGAGGGAAAGTCTCCTACCAAGAGACCAAACAACTGATCTCAGACATCAGGGAGAGAGGCCCACCAAATGCTAATGAAGATGGAGAGGGAGAAAGAGAGAGAGAGAGAGAGACAGAGACAGAGACAGACAGAGACAGACAGACAGAGAGACAGACAGACAGAACAAAGACAGACAGAGAAAACAAAGACAGAGCACAGAAACGCCCCCCCCCGGGGTGGGGCAAGCTGCAAAGGTGAATTTCAGAAGGAAATGATTAGAAACTGTTAAAAAGCCTTCTTTTATTGCTGAAACCAAGAAGAAAAACAACAAAGACTTTAGGGATTCTGGTGTCTGAGGAGGCTGTTTGCTGTTAGAAAAAACCACACAAGCCTGGGAATAATGACATAATCTTTGATCCCAGCACTTGGGAAGCAGAGGCAGGCAGATCTCTGTGAGTTCAAGGCCAGATTGGTCTACAGAGTGAATTCCAGTATAACCAAGGCTACATAGAAAGATGTTGTCTTTAAAAACAAGAAAAAAAAGAAAACAAGAGGAGGAAGAAAAGAAAGAAAAAGTCACATATTATACAAATATTATATGTGGATATAAACAAAAGATATGTGTTACATTTATGGGTCGTATTTGTGGTAGGTGACAGCATTTGTAACTGCATCCAGGTAAGGACTTAAAGTCCTAAGACCATTCCTACCACAGGTAAATGAAGAGGATAGATGAAGGATCCTATGGTCACCAGTGCAAGACAGGAGGGACTGAGGAGGGCAGCAGGTCACTTGCTTGGATGGGAGTCTGTGCTCACTGCATCCTGGACACGTCACAATGAACAAGAGACAAGGCTTGTGGCCTCAGTCCCCTTGCTCATGGGAAAGAGGCATCACCAGAAGTGTGTGTGTGTGGGGGGGGGGAGTTAAATGGAAAAAGTTCAAAGTGCTTAGTACAGCTCCATTCACAAAGAAGGTAATAATACATTTAGAGATTTCTGGAATGGGGTGAAAAACAAAAAATGCCAAGAAAGGAAAGGGGGAGAAAGGTGAAAGGGGAGGAAAGAGGGAAAGAGGAAAGAAAAAAAAAGGTTCTTGCTATGTCCACAGGGAATCTTCGAGCCTTGGAGATTATTTAATTCAACACCAATTTTGCAGATAAGAAAGAACAAAGCAACTCTGGAACACACTGCAAGTTTTCAGTAAGTAGACTTTTCTCTGTAAGAGGGAAAGGAAGGAAGGAAGGAAGGAAGGAAGGAAGGAAGGAAGGAAGGAAGGAAGGAAGCCAGCCTACAGTGCTATTTTAGAGAAGTAATTCTGACAAAGTCTGGTACTTTATGGTCTTAGGTAGGGGTGAGCATTCGCCCTGGCTGTGTGCATTTATCACCTCAAGTTTTTGTTGGGTTTTTTTTTAACCTTCTTTGAACTTAGTCATCTGAAGGCCTTCTCCTAAATTTAATGAATAGTATTCCATATTCTATTTAAGTTTAAAGCTATTGAACATTTTGTTCATTACAAGCCTGCCAAGACTGGGCATGTAGTTTTTTAGGAGTAAATAATTATTACCTCTTTGTTACTTTAACAACTGTCTCTAAAGACAATTTAGCCCAGACATGCCAATTAAAGGCAGAATCATTAGTTCTTGGCAGTAACAGCTTTTTGATAACTCCCACCGTGTCCTAGCCAAACTCTTAACAGCTACAATCACAGAAATCCTTTCTACTGCCCTATCGACTGGTTGATTTTAAATTGTAAGCAGAAAGAATAGATGCAAAGGGAAAAAGTCGTTCCTTTTATTCCTCAAGGGAAAAGTGATATGCTTCTGCCTGCTCCTGTTGTCAACCATGTTTATTTGCAGAGTGTAGGGCATGTTTAGATTCTTTCACTCACCCTGGGAAAGTCCAAATCACCGAAACAGACACTTGACACGGGATCTTGATTAATGTTTGTTTTTTTCTTTTAATTATTTGTTTTTTGAGATTATAATTACTTCATTTCCCCCTTCCCTTTCATCCCTCCAAACCCTCCTCTATACCTCTCCTTGTTCTTTTTCAAATTTATGGCCTCTTTTTTTGATTAATTGTTTTTACACATACACGCACGCACATACACACACACACACACACACACACACATTCTTAGAAATGCAAATACAGCCTGCTCAGTCTATATAATCTTACCTGCATGCCTGCTTTCAGGGCTGACCATTTGGTGCTACACAACCAACTGGTGTGCTCTTCCCTGCACACTGCATTCCTTAGTGGCCTGTCCTTCTCTGTGTAGGGTTGGGGCCCCCTACCCACATCAGCTTGCCTACTGCTGTTGTCCCTGTTTAGGTCACATTTAGTGGCTCGTGTTAGTGAGACTTTATGAGTGTGGTTTATGACATCCCTAAGAGACACAATCTCCCAGCAAAATCCCTATTCCTGTGACTCTGAGCATCTTTTTTCTTCCTCTTCTTCAATGGTCCCTGGGTCTTTGGTGCTGGAGTTTTGTGCTCTGAATTTTGCTTGGCTATGGTTCTCTGTAATGGTCTCTGTCTCCTTGGTGAGGGTGAGGACCACACTTATCTGTGGGTTTAAGGACAAGTGTTCAGACTGTGGCTAAGGACTATGCTGATGCTGCTTATTTTCAGTCAATGTCCATCCATCTGTCAAGTCAGTTGCACCTTAGGATTTGATTTGGTTTAACTACTTAATTGGATTTCTCAACTTTTGGGTTGATGACTGCTGTCAACCACACTTCAATCAGCAAACACTAACAAGATGTGTTAAGGTCCCTTAAATCTTTAACTATTTGTTATGTTTCCCTATCCTTATGAAGAAGTTTAATAGTTAAAGAAGAATTGTCTTATTTAGGGTTTTATTGCTGTGAAGAGACCCCATGACCAAGGCAACTCTTACAAAGGAAAACATTTCATTGTGGCTGGCTTACAGTTTCAGAGGTTATTCTCTTCATGACAGGAAGCATGGTGGCTTGCAGGCAGACATGGTGCTAGAGAGGAAACTGAGAGTTCTACATCTGAATTCTCAGGCGGGGTGGGGTTGGGGGCAGGAGGGAAGGGCTGGCTTGAGCTTCTGAAACATCACAGCCCACGCCCTAGTGACACAGCTACTACAACAAGGCCACACTCCCTAATAGTGTCACTCCTTATGGGCCGATAGGGGACATTTTCATTCAAACCACCACAAGAGTGTGTTTAGTTTCAAACAATTCCCAGTTAGTCAAAAGCCACCATTCAACTTTATGTCTTGAGTAAATTACTGCATGAGTAAAGCTGTCAATAAACACCAAACTAGGGAGAGATGAATAAGGATTTGGGAAGACCTATGCTATTCCTCATCGTCGTCTTCATCATCGTAACTCCTATAAATGTTTACTGTGTACTGCTAGCCATAAATCACTCAACTTGTTTGTCTGTTTGTTTTTTGAGGCAGGGTTTCTCTGTGTAGCCCTGGCTATCATGAAACTCACTCTGTATAACATGTTGGCCTTGAAGTCACAAGAGTCACCTGCCTCTGCCTCTTGAGGTCTGGGATTTAAAAGCATATGCCACTACTGCCTGGCAATCACTCAATTTTCATAACAACATTTAAGGATGGGTGATAGTACCCCTGTTTACAGATTAGAAACTCAGATAAGTTATAGACCTCTTGGAGGTCCTCAAGAAGTAACATTTCATTATTGTCCTACAGGATGAAAAAGGTCTCCCCAGCTATGGGGAGATTGGTAGGGAAAGGCATAAACAAGAGAATACTGGTAAGAATGTCACAGTTCACTGAAGTAGAAATAAGATGGAAAGGCTGGATGATGTATCACACTGGCAACCAATCAACACACACACACATACACACACCATTTATATACTCAAGTCACATTTTAGAAAGATCAGTCTAGGGGGCTGGAGAGATGGTTCAGCAGTTAAGAGTTCTTCCAAAGGTCCTGAATTCAAATCCCAGCAACCACATGGTGGCTCTCAACCATCTGTAATGGGATCTGAAGATAGCTACATTGTACTTACATATAATAAATAAATAAATCTTAAAAAAAAAAGATCGGCCTAATAATAAGATACATTCAAATAGTGAAGAAAACTAGTAAGCAGACCATCATGATAAGAAAAAGATATGAACAAAGACCATTGGAAAAGAAGAGATATTTTAGAATTAGATCAAAGGAAGTGTCATATTCTGAATCTGAGCAATCAGAAAAAATATAAAAATAAAAAATCAACCCTGGCTCTGAACTGAACCTGAGTATGCACACCAAACATGACCCTATCCTTGACAAACATGGCAGAAATGTTTTTGCAAAGACAATCACTTGAGAGGATGATTTTCTGAAGTCAATTCTACAACACACATCGATCTTCCTTGGATTTCTCGCCTCCAACAGTCCAAGTTTACATCTCCTAAAGCTTATCCCCTAGTCTCTTTTCTTCTTCCAACCCTGTCCATTCACGTGAAGACAAGTCAACATCTCAAATGGACACATCCTCCAATAATTGACACAATAGCACAGACAAAAAGGGAATTTTTTTCTTACTGCAAGTCTCTACTCTATGTGTTAAAATAAGCCGTAAAGCATTGAAAGTTCACACAGAGACTAGCATACTCCTGCATAACTAGTGGAATGCCATGAACATGTGTCACTGAGCACATGAGTCTTTGACTGTGAAAAGAGGGTTGAAAAAATCCTTAAATACTGATGAGAAAATCAGTAGAACTAGAGAGTTCAAGGCCTGGAGAAAAAATACAGCAAATTAGAAGTTTGACCAACATTGCAGAATAGAGTTCGTTTCTTATATAAAAAATGAACTATGATGTTAGAGATACAAAGAGTTTGAAATGCAAAATAACCAACCAACCAACCAAACAAACAAACAAACAAAAACAACCCATAAACTATTGGACAAAAATAGTCATGAGGAGCGGCCTTAGAGTTTAGACAGTACCATTGCAAGTATGCTCCCTAGACCAGCAGTTTCAACATCATCATCAAACTTAGAAAAATCCTGGAACACGTTACACATTGAGTCCAAAACTCTGACATGGCCAACCATGTGAGGGCTAAGAAGTCTTCTGGAAAGGGGTCATGTTATCTCGAGTGTAAGAATCAATAGCCTTGGACTAGAGCAATGGCTCGGTAGTTAAGAGCACTCATTGCACTAGCAGAGTATCTGAGTTCAGTTCCCTGAACCATTGTCTCCCAACTGCCTGTAACTTTAGTTTTAAATCCCTTTGGATGCCCCCTGACCTCCAAGGGCACCTGCATGCATATGATAAACATAAACTCATACTTGTACACACACACATACATACACACACATACACACACACATAAACATACACACATACATACACACACATACACATACAGAAACATACACACATGCATACTAGTAAATTAATATTTTAATAAGCTAATAAAATTTTTAAAAGAAAAAACTCACTAGATTAGAATCTCTGAGCAGGAGCAGAAGACCTAAAGAGAGAGGAGGCATCTACAAACCTTGACCTCTTACAGAGTCAACTGGAAATCTTACCATGTCCTTATACCAGGAAGGAACTTTGACCTAACGCTAGGACTGATACCCTATGGATAGCCGTGCAACAAAACTAGAAATAGGTCTCAAGAAGTCTGAAAAAAATAAAATAACATTGGAAACTAAAACTATATTTCTAAATAATTCATCAAGGAGATAAAATCCATTTGTAAATTATAAAAGGCTTAGTACTGAATCTCAACAGCAGTAATAACAAAAATCTCCATATCAAATTCACACAATGCAGATAAAAATGGTATCTGAATGGACAATGTCTTTAACTTTTTATTGATTCTTGTTAGTATTGAATCATGTACCTCAGTCTCGCTCATCTTCTCGTCCCCTCTGCCCTTGCAACCCCCAACCTCCCTCAAAATAAATAAACACATAAACAGATCAAAAAACAGAAACAAACAAAGAGCATAGAAAACATCATGGAAGCTGTCACAGTCTGTCCACACACCTTCATTCTGGTAAGAATGTCATCTTTACCTTTACTTGCAAATGTTCCTTGCCATGAATCACTGATCTGGTTGGAGATCTCTGGCTTCTGTGACACCATCAATACTGGATCCTCATCAGGGTTTCTCCTGGTTATCCTTTCATTGCCCTGCAATGAAAGATCATGGAGATCTTGCAGATTTGTATCAGCAGGATAGGACTTTTCACACGCCTCAACAGTTTACAGATGATGTAGATTTTGGGATGGGCCAACTCAGAGCTCTGGATCTGGGCCTGGGTGGCAGCTGAACTGGTCAACCCACCAGTTCTCCCTTATCTGCACCACCAGAGTGAACTCTCCAGCACTGCTCCAGCTAGTTCACCCAGTGCTGCCAATGGCAGCTCTTCCACTCTCGTGCCCTTGTGGCCAGCTCACCTGCACCCATTACCTCCAGAGCCAGATTCATTGTGCTGCCCAGTCAAGGGGTGAGGCCCGCTCTCCCGAGTGCTGTAGCAAATGAGGGGCTGGGCCAGCTCTCCAGCTCTCACACTCTCAGGGCTGGTTCACCCACAACTTTGCCATCAGGGCCAACTCCACTGTGTTGCCCAGACAAAGCGTAGGGCCTGCTATACCCTATGAGAGAAGGGGCCGCTCTTCAGCTTTCATGACTTCTGGGCTGGCTCTCTTATCTACCACAGGTGGTGAGGGGTGAGGTGTGGGGAGGGCTTTCTTAGAATCACTGTGTATGGTTGAGTAGGTTTCCACGGTGAAGCTAACAGTAGTTATGCCAATGTGTATTATGCATATCACTTTAAGTGTTTCCTCCCACCCCACTTCATGAAAAGATGGTAATTTTTTTTAAAAAATGGTACATGCTAAGGATCTCTGATTTTTTTCCAATGTCTGTATATGTTTTAGAGTTTTCTCTGTGATGACTTCTCACTCTAATTTAGTAGTGTTGATGAGGAAATGGCCAACATCACTGCCTCTAAATGCACCAGAAAGAATCTAATTATCATATGGAGTCAAGTTGGTCTGAACCAGTTCAAAGTAAATGAATCCAAGAGACAATGTGAAAAGAAACTAGACACCAAGAGATTAGACTGTTTTTAAAGAAAATGTTGTAAAGGTGGCCAAAACCAGGGCTGCAGCTAAGAAAGAAAGTGGAGAAAGCCGGGCGGTGGTGGCGCACGCCTTTAATCCCAGCACTTGGGAGGAAGAGGCAGGAGGATTTCTGAGTTCGAGGCCAGCCTGGTCTACAAAGTGAGTTCCAGGACAGCCAGGGCTACACAGAGAAACCCTGTCTCGAAAAACCAAAAAAAAAAAAAAAAAAAAAAAGAAAGTGGAGAAAAATAGTGAATGCTTTCTAAGTAATATAGCAAACCTTTCTTCTCTATATTCTTTTTAAAAAATAGTCTCCAAATGCATTGAAAGTATCACTTTTTAAAAGAAGGCTTTTGACACTCAATGTTGTATTAAATTAATCCACATTCTTCATTTCCCTATGTAGTGCATCTGAAATGTCTATCAGACCAAAGATTTTGATAAGTTAATCATTGTACTTATATCTAAAAACTAGTTTTTCTCCTCTGCAGTTTTAGCCATGGGGACAGGACAGAGCCTTTGACCTCTCATTCAGCGTCCATTATTCTGTTGTACATCTTTGGGATGTCACTTCCCTCCAGCCACCATATTCTTTGTCCTTTGATGGTCCCATTTTCACAACTTCAGGTCACAGGAGGGTTGGATGGGGTTGAGCATACCTGGTCCATTAGAATGTTTGATTTTCCCCTGCAATAAATATCCCCCAAGGTTATTTTTCCTGGCGGACTAGCTGGGTCTAGATGAATCCTGAGCTTTCATGGCCTGACTTCAACATTGTTACAATGTTTCTTTTACAATTCCTGGCCTGGCCGAATTCTCAAACTGAAGACTGATGTACACAGACTACTGCCTAGTTAGGCACTCTAATTAAAAGAATAAGCCTGTTCACGTGACACCAAACACGTGAGTCCTAAACATTACCTCTAGAAAAAAAGACACACCCACACAAAAAGAACAGAGCGTATTTGGACCCGACGCATGCTAAGCATAGTTAACTCACTCTTTGAACCTTTCTATGAAAACACCTCCAACACGGCTCCTTTGCCGAGGCATAGCTTAGAAACTCTAGTGAAAACAAATCTATACTTTCCATCAGATCTAATGGATTTTTCTATTTCATTAAGCAAAAGCACTTACTATCTTGCATCTATCTTTTCTCATATAGTAATGGCTTGTTGTTAACAATAAAGAATTGTGTCCAAGGAACCATCTCTAAGGAAGTCAGGAATTCTGTTGATTTTTAAAATCTAATCTCTGGCCAGGTGGTGTGGGTGGTAAGGAATAAGGAGACTTTTCATTTGTCTTGATTCCCTTCTGATTAGCACAAGACCCTAGGAAGAGAGGAAAGTGGGGAGGGGGGGCAAATTGCTTGGAGATTTTGGAGGGATTTGTTCAAGACCTCATAGCTGGAAAGCCCAAAAGGGAAAACTCACAAGTGTGTTAGTCACTTTCTCTTGCTGAGACAAAATCCCCAACAAAAGCAACTTAAGGGAATTTACAGTTCCAAAGACAGGCAGCCCAGGGAAGAGAAGGGGAGGGAAGGGGAGGGAGAGGGGAGGGGAGGGGAGGGAGAGGGGAGGGGAGAGAGAAAGGATGGGAGGGAAGGGAGGGGAAAGGGAAGGGGAGGGGAGGGGGAAGGGAGGGGAGAGGGGAGGGGAAGGGAAGGGAGAGGGGAAGGGAAGGGAGAGGGGAAGGGAAGGGGAGGGGAGGGGAGGGGAGGGAGAGGGAGAGGGGAGGGAGAGGGAGAGGGGAGGGGAGGGAGAGGGGAGGGGAGGGGGAGGGGAGGGGAGGGGAGAGAGAAGGGAGGGGAGGGGACAGGAGGGGAAAAGGAAGGGGAGGGAGAGAGGAAGGGAAAGGAAGGGAAGGGGAGGGGAAAGGAGGGAAGGGGAAGGGAGGGAAGGTGAAGGGAGGGGAGGGAAGACTTGGCAGCAGGTGGGAAGGCAGCAGCAAAAGCAAAAGTCTGGTTGAGTCCAGGAAGCAAAGAGTGAACAGGAAGTGGAGTCAGGCTATAAGGCTGTAAGGTCCACCCCCAGGGATATACTCCCTCCACCCAGCCTCCACCTTTGAAGGCTCTACAACTTCACCAAACAGCTAGGGACAGAGTCCAAGCACAGGAGGCTGAGGGAAGCTTTTTATTCAACCCCCAGCACAGATTATAGGATGCTAGTGATTATTTTCTGACACCAAGAATTGCCCACTTAAGCGGCTAAGCACACTATATGAACTATCCCTTCTCCAGTACTGTCCCCATCCCAGAGGATTTATAAATCAGACCTTTTTCAGCTTACCTAGGCATTAAATTCTAGAAGTGAGGTCTTGGTTAACAACAACAAGAAAACTTGGCCTTGTGAACCATACGTGATTCCAGCTATACTAGAGCCTGAGTCTGAGGCAGGAGGATAACAAGTTGAAGGCCTTTCTGGGCTAAGGAGTTGAGTTCAAGGTCAGACTGAAGACAGCAGTGAGACCTGGTCTCCAAGAGTGAAAAGAGGCTCAGGAGCCCTCCTTCTGTTTAATTACTTTTAATGACAAGGTTGGGCTGCTTTTTTATTTTGGCACACATAAATTTTGACTTAGTTTTAACACTTGACTGACTCCTGGTAGAACAGGAGTGATTTCCTCTCAGCTGCGGAGAATGTGCCTTCCAGGCTACTTCCTGACCTCATTTTTTTCAAGTAGATCGGACCTCTCTCTTCTTCTTCTTCTTTTTTTTTTTTTCGTCATCTCCCAATGACTTCCTCTCTGGCAGTAAACACACAAACCCACTACTGTGTTGTGACTGCTAAAGAAAGGTGCTCTGTAGATCTCTAATCCACAATGCCACACTCCTTATTCACAGTTACCTGACAACCAAAGATGTCCTCAGACATTCTCAGATAAACTGTTGGTGCACAACAGAAAGAGAGCTACCAACTGCTTAGATGGTCTATGTTCAGCACTGCTCCCAGTCTCAGATGAGTCCTGTTGTCTGCCTAGCAGCTAACTTATACCCTCCAAGGCCGGTCATTCTCCCACTCCCTTGAGGTCTAGGACTAGAGACAATTATTTCAACACTTCTCTCTTTTTTTTTTCTTCTCAATCTTCTATCAACCCATCTTTAAACCCCCCTTCCCCTCCTTTTCTCCTCTTTCTTTTTTAATCTCTTTGTTTTTCAGACAGAGGCTTTCTGTGTAGCTCAGGCTGGCCTTAAACTCTGTGTTCCTTCTGCCTCAGGCTCCTAAACCCATACATCTCCACAAGCTGCGTCTTACTTTTCGCTATGATTTTTCATCCTATCTCACTGTGAGAACAGAAACAACTAGACGGCATCTTCCTCTTTCTGTACTATAAAATCTACAAGCACAGCTGGGTCTGCACCTCTAAAGCCAGCCTGTCCTCAAGACTTCCTGTCCACCTGCTCCTATGTAGGAACAACTTGTATTGTGAAGCTCTTCCCAGAAAGCCCTAAAAGAGTTGCCACCTACTCTGAATATTTAGCTTGGATCTCCACTCTGGAACATTCCTGTGCAGACAGACACACACTATGGCCTTACCCCATTTTCTGCTCCAAAGAATATTGTCCACCTCCATTCTTCACCACCCATCCGCCATCTGTCTGCCTGTTTCACTGATAGTCTAATTCTTGGCCCCTTCTTGTCAAAGCCGCCAAGACCTTCCTCTTGCTTTTACTGAGGTCAATTTAGAATTCCTACCAGTTTCTTGGCAGCACCGGACATAGCAGATTACTTCTTTCTTGAAGTGTATTCTCGCTGTGTTTTCTAAGACACAGCTACCTATTGTTTTCTTCTATTTCAGAGGCTGTTCCTCTGAAACTTTCCTCCATGTCCCTTTACTCTGTACCTCCATGGTGTGGAGCCCAGGCTGGCTTAGGCTTTCTCCCTACTTTACATTGTTACACTCTCCGTAGAAGACTCATTTTTATAGCTTTAAACTACACACATGAAACCTAGCACTCCAAAATATCCTTTCTCTATACTGGGTAATTCCTCTACAATTTACATGGACATCTGGCAGCCAGCTAGATACCACTCACATATCTTATTGGTATTTTAAACTTATATACATACATACAACTGGGTCTTGAGTGAACTTGCCTTCCCAAATGCATTCCATCTCCATCGATGAGGACAAATATCCTTACCTCCTCTTATATCTTAGCTCCAGCTCCAGGTTCTCCCAGAATCTTGTCCTGTCTCCTGATTTCTGCTTCTAATGTAGAGCAGTCTTTGTGTTTGCACCCTGGAGTGTCTTTCTAAGTCCTCTGTGTTTCACAGAGAAAAGTGACATTTTAATAACCTAGTCAAACCATCTTTGTCTCTTCAAACCCTTGAAAGCAATTTGCAACACTTTTCACCATGCTATAGGATACACCACAGAGATTTTCAACCATAGGAGCATTATGGCCCAAAGGTCCTTGAAATACACTTGAAGTTCACCTCTATTTGCACTAAACCCACTGTCCCTGCTAGATGATTCCAGCCAATGACCAATACTAAGTCAGATCTTGGGACATATATAACTCCTTTGCTGGTCATGGGCTCAAGGGCTCACTGATGACCTTACAGTACCTTCCTACACAACAGGAATGCACGTACTCGGTTGTCTTAAACTGATCTCCTTTTATCAAAATCTTTACCTTCAGTGCAGATCTATAACTAAAACTATGCTATGAATGTATTTTGGTCAGTTACCAGTAGTCTTGTCCCTGTACTAGAATATTAGCTCCCTGGGAATTAATCTATAGTTAGTGTGCATTGTCCCACTGCCTAAGACACAGTAGAAGCTCAATTACACAAAATTGGTTCTATAAAATATGGGATATTTATAATTCAGTCACGGAATGATTATTATGTACATTAACTTTATAGTCTTTAGCTCTATTTGTCCTCAGCCAAAGTACATGCACTTTAATTAAGATGCAATTTGATACACTACTACTGCTACTGTTGTTACTACTGCTGGGGCTGTTGCTGCTATTACTACTACTGTGATAGTACTCCATTGAAAAATTCTGACCCTACAGCCTAGTAATAATATGTACAGGTTATCAATGAGGTGAGAGGAACTCTGGCAACTGCTATCTGTCGACAAAGCATCTGGAAAGCCAATGTTGGTGGAGAAAGTTAAGTTTCTTCTGACTAGTGTCAGTTATAAACTGCATTTGTAACTGAATGAGTTGAAGATGTAAGAGTGAACTTAAAAATCTTTAAGGGGTGTGTGTGTGTGTGTGTGTGTGTGTGTGTGTGTGTATACAGGCAGGATCTCTTGATGAACCTAGAGCTCACCAGTTTGCCTATTCAAATGGATCCAAGGATCCTCCCATCTCTGCCTCCCAGTACTAGAGTTAGGGGTGCTTCCCAGCATGCCTGGCTTTATGTGAGTGCTGGGGATATTAGGTCTTCACACTTGCCCAGCAAGCACTTTCCCACTGATCCATCTCCCCAACCTATAGTCTCTTTCTCCCAAAAAACACTGCTATGAGAAACCAGTTTGAAACATTAGTCATATCTGTGACTAAGCACCTACTACACTGCTCTGAGAGAGAGAGAGAGAGAGAGAGAGAGAGAGAGAGAGAGAGAGAGAACAAACTTTTTGAAATATTAGCTGTAAACACATTGTTAAAGCTGTTTCTTTTCTTTAAGAGACCTTAGTGTGGTAAATGAACTAAAGACTACTCTCCAGAAAAATCAACTAGCGCAGCAAACTAATCAACTCTGAAAACATTTCACCTACAGACTGCAGCCTGATTGCCCAGCCATTTAGCTTTTCATTTTCTTGGGTCCAGGGACTATTCCTACTGGGGTTTTTTGTTTGTCTTGTTTTGGGAGGGGGAGCGGGGGGGTGGTTTTCTTATTAAAAATCCCAATGAGGAAAGGGTGTTATAGTTAAATGAGCAGTTTAAAAATCTAGAAAAAAATGAACACCCAGGGGCCAGACATCAGTGGAATTCCAGGGTGTGTCTAGAAATATTCCATGAGAGCATGTGTCAGCTGTGAGTGGATGGTAAGAAGGCACTGCTGAGAAGGACATGGGCAGGTGCCACTGCTCCAGCTGCTGACAAGTGAAAGCTTGGCTCCAAGGCAATAGGTAAAAGGATAGCATTTGTGCAAAAGTGGTCAAGTACATTTGCCCACCTAAGCTCAGAGAACAATGCAGACTCAACACACAATGTTACCTATGCCCAATGATTAATACAAATAGTGGGGTTTTATTTTGCATGGATGAGAGAGAGAGAGAAAGAGAGAGAGAGAGAGAGAGAGAGAGAGAGAGAGAGAGAGAGAGAGAGAGAATAGAAAGTAAAGCCTTTGTTTGGTGGTGTTCAAGGGAGAAGAAAATGGAATGGGGATGTTCGTCTCGATGTTTGTGTACCCCCACTATCTCCCACCACTTCCTGGGTTGAACTCCTAATTCTCATGATAATAAATTGTACTAGGAAGTGGGACACTAGGAAGGTGATTAAACCGAGGGGGCAAACCACTCGTTGATAGGATAGATGGTCTTTTAAGGGGGGCCCAAGGGAGATTTTGTCTTCTACAATTTGGCACCTCAGGGAGATGACTCAGTCTATGAACCAAGAACCAAGCCCTTGCCAGACATCAAATCCAACAGAGGTTGGTCCTGGACTTCCAACCTCTGTCTTTACAAGAAATCTCTGTGGTCTACAAGCTGCCCACTTTACACTATGTTTTTGCGAAGTTTAAATGGACTAAGCTGGCAACACAGTGGTTCTGTAATGAAGACCTAACTCAGAGTAAAGACAAGAATAAGGGATGGAAATAGTCTTTGATAACAAACTCTTTCTAACTTACCTCCAATAAGATATTAAGAATAAGGACAATAAATGTTCTAGAAAATCATTAAAACATCCAGAACATCTCCAAGAAGCAGAGTAGATAAGGGTAAAAAATAAAACTATGCCTAAAAGTTAACAACCTCAAGATATGATTGATTTTCAATCTCAGAGAGACAGAAACCACAGTACCATCTTAGTAAACTTCCCTGAGGGAACACAGGAGCTCTGTCACTAAAGCAACGAGTACAAACACATAACTACTTCCTCCAGACGCACATACATCAGCATGTCTCAATATTCTCTAAGCATCATTTAGGAATGGTGACATGCTGGTGAATCACGAACCTAGAATCATGATGCAGAAGGAAGCTCAGAGCTGGGTGACATCACTGCTAGCAAAACACCCAAACTGAATACTTGTATTTGAGAGGACACAGGCAATGAACACAAACAAATAAAGTAGGAAATCCTCTTGTAATTTACAGATACAGGAAACCAAGTACTTACTGGTGGGATGTCTTTACATTTACTTTAAAAATATTTCAGTGGAAATATTTTTATGTTTATGAAAAGAAATATATACACTTATAAAATAGATAAAGTAATCCGCGAACATTTTTTCTGTTGTTTTGGTATTTGGTTTTTGCTTTGTTTTATTTTGGTTTTTTTTTTTAAAGGGATTTTTGTATATAGCTGTGGCTATCTGGAACTCACTTTGTAGACAAGACTGGCCTAGAACTCAGAGTTCTCCAGGCCTCTGCCTCCTAAGCAGGGTGATGACACCCAGCCATGAACATTTTGAGGTCATTAAAACCCAGAGGTCAGTAGAAGAGACTGCAAACTGTAGCAGAGTTATGGGGCCTAGAGTGTGACTGATGCGTTAAGTATTATCTCCAAAATACCACTCAGGGCCAAGTGCAAGTATAGACATTGCTTAGGATTGAGTTGTGTCCCTGCACATTTCTCTGTTGAATTCCTAAATGCCAGTTTCTTGGAGCACAGCCATACTCACAGAGAAGACTGTGCAGCCCTTTAAGTAAATGAGATCATGAATGGTGTGACTTGCCAACATGACAGTTGTCCTTAGGATGAGAGCAGAGCATGGAGACACAGACACCTGCAGGACAGACACTTTGTATCCAGAGAGAAGACCAAGTGAAGATGCCAGAACCAAGACCCATCTGTAACCCACAGAGGAGGAGACACAGACACCTGCAGGACAGACACTTTGTATCCACAGAGGGAAGACCACGTGAGCATCCCAGAACCAAGATCCATCTGCAACCCACAGAGGAGGCCTCGGAAGAAAGCAAAGCAGCTGATGGTTTGGAATTCCAATCCACAGAACGGTGAGAAAGACGCTTCTACCTGGTGACCCACACAGCCTGTGGAGTTACGTTACAGCATCCCTAACAAACTCTTAGGTACATCTTTTCAAGGACAGTCAAACCAGAGCACTGTAAACAGAGGCCCTTGAGATGCTGTTGAATCTCTCTAACATATTTTGACAAGGATGCCTGAGGTTGGAGAGCAATAGGGTAAGAAGAATGTGTGGGAGGAAGAGCTAATACCCTTGAAAGCTGCAGAAGTGATGGGAATAGTACAATGGGAAGAGGATTCCGAAATCGGAAGTCCTGACTCTAAATTTGTTTTGTCTTCTGAGACAGAATCTCGTGTGCCCCAGACAATGTGTCAAACTCACTATATATCCAGTGATCACAGTAGTTTGAATGAAAGTGGCCCTAAAGACTCATGTTTGATTACTTGGTTCCCAGTTGTTGGAACTGTTTGAGAAGGATTAAGATATGTGACCTTTTTGAAGGAGGTGTGTTACTGGGGATGGGCTTTGATGTTGCAAAAACCCACACCAATCCCAATTAGCTCGCTCTCTCTCTCTCTCTCTCTCTCTCTCTCTCTCTCTCTCTCTCTCTCTCTCTCTCTCTCTCCCTCCCTCCCTCCCTCTCTCCTCCTTGTATATCCAAATGTGAGCTACGGCTCCAACACCACACCTAAGCTCCTCAACCTGAGGTAATTGACTCATTATCTGAAATTCTTCTATAAGTAGTCTTGGACATGGTATTCTGTCACAGCAATTGAAAAGTACTAGAACAATGACCTAGAATTCTTTTTTTTTTTAAGAACCATACAGTGTTTATTGAACTAGTGATAGCAATTGAGACTTCATCCTTTCCAAAGAACACCATTTGAAACAAATGATACAAATTTCACAAATTCTTCACTGTACACAATTAAAGTATATTTTGTCTATTGTTTATTTGTTTGTTTTGTTTTGTTTTTCAAGATAGGATTTCTCTGTGGAACCCTGGCTGTACTGGAACTCACTTTGTAAAGCAGGCTTGCTCACTGAGATCTTCCCGAGTTCTGGAATTAAAGGCATGGTTCGCCGTGCCTGACCTACTAAAATATTTTTTATACATGATTTCCAAATTTGCTTCTAGTGCACCCTACTCACAATAAAAAATGAATTTCATACACACTAAAAAGATCTTATTTTAAACAACTCCCAACAAAGCATCTCTTCAAGTGAGAAAAAAATATTATTTCTCATTTGCCTTTTTTATTAAACTTAATATGAGACTATTCCAAAATTCATAGTTGGTACTTACATCATCTAAGTAAATTTAGATGGTATAAGTCTAATGCCAAGTATTATTTATACTAAAGAATAAACGACAATTACAACCACACAGTGGAAAAGAACTTGGAATTTTCCTTTACAAAATCAATGCTTATAATTTGAAATGAGAATCAAAATATAAAAACACAAGTAGCTAGAATCTACTCTAACTTTATGAGTGATTAGCTATCGTAAGATAGAATCATCAGTTGGGTTATGTAAATCTAAAATTTTCATGCATTTATCATAAGCCTACATGGCTTGACAACTACTTAAAGGAGAGCAACTTTGAAAACAAGTTTTGTGAAAGATGGATCATTTAAGTAGCAGCATAACTTCAATCCTTTTAGGGTGAATGTTTTCTAAAACATAGATTTTTTTTCTTAGTGGATAAATATGAGAGAATTCAATTAGTAAAACCTTTATATTTTAAAATAATAATCGTCAATTCCTTTTTGCTGTAATATACTTCCGGAAAAGGTATGTAGCCATATTGTACACTGGTAATATATAATATGGCTTACCTAAGTAATTTCCAAGAGATAATATCTTAGTAGAAAATTGAAAGAGCAACGCTTTCTTAAAGCTATATCCAAGCATTATTCTAGGTGATGTCAAGCTATCAGATTCACACAATGATTTCAAATCAGCTAATAGTTATAAAGTAGCTGTTGTTAATTATCTTTTTGATGTTTTTATTGCATATTTTCTTTATTACATTTCAAATGTTATCCCCTTTCCTGGTTCCCCCCCTTCCCGGAAACGCCCTATCCCATCCACCCCACCCTCTATGAGGGTGTTCCTCCACCCACCCCACTCCCACCTCCCCACCCTCAATTCCCCTATTCTGGGGCATCTATCAAGCCTTCATAGGACCAAGGACCTCTCCTCCCATTGAGGCCAGACAAGGCCATCCTCTGCTACATATGCAGCAGGAGCCATGTGTCCTCATTGGTTTAGTCCCTGGGAACTCAGAGGGGTCTGGTTGGTTGATATTGTTCTTACTAAGGTTGCAAATATGTTCAGCTCCTTCATTCCTTCCTCTAACTCCTCTACTGGGGACCCTGCTCAGTCCAATGGTTGGCTGCAAGCATCCTCCTCTGGATTTGTAAGGCTCTGGCAGGGCCTCTCAGTAGACATCCATATCAGACTCCTTTCAGCAAGAATCTCTTGGCATCCAAAATAGTGTCAGGGTTTGGTGACTGTAAATGGGATGAATCCTCAGGTGGGACAGTCTCTGGATGACCTTTCCTTCCGTCTCTGCTCTACACTTTATCTCCATATTTGCTCCTGGGAGTATTTTGTTCCCCTTCTCAGAAGAAGCAAAACACAAACACTTTGGTCTTCCTTCTTGAGCTTCATGTGGTCTATGAATTGTATCTCGGGTGTTCCGAGCTTCTGGGCTGATATCCACTTATCAGTGAGTGCATACCATATGTGTTCTTTTGTGATTGGGTTACCTCACTCAGGATGATATTTTCTAGTTCCATCCATTTGTCTAACAATTTCCACTAAGTCCATCTGGTCCTGGGCTTTTTTTGTTTGGGAGACTATCAATGACTGCTTCTATTTTTTTAGGGGTTATGGGACTGTTTAGATGGTTTATCTGATCCTGTTTTAACTTTGGCACTTGGTATGTGTCTAGAAAATTGTCCATTTCATCCAGATTTTCCAGTTTTGTTGAGTATAACCTTTTGTAATAGGATATGATGATTTTTTGAATTTCCACAGTTTCCATTGTTATGTCTCCCTTTTCATTTCTGATTTTATTAATTTGGATACTGTCTCTGTGTCCTCTAGTTAGTCTGGCTAAGGGTTTATCTATCTTGTTGATTTTCTCAAAGAACCTGATCCTGGTTTTGTTGATTCTTTGTATAGTTGTTTTTGTTTCTATTTGGTTGATTTCAGCCCTGAGTTTGATTATTTCCTGCCATCTACTCTTTTTGGGTGTATTTGCTTATTTTTGTTCTAGAGCTTTCAGGAGTGCTGTCAAGCTGCTAGTGTATGCTCTCTCCAGTTTCTTTTTGGAGGCACTTAGAGCTATGAGTTTTCCTCTTAGCACTACTTTCATTGTGTCCCATAAGTTTTGGTATGATGTGTCTTCATTTTCATTAAATTCTAAAAAGTCTTTAATTTCTTTATTTCTTCCTTTACTATTTCAAGTTACGATTGAGTAAGGAGTTGTTCACCTTCTTTGTGTATGTGTGTTTTCTGTTGTTTTTGTTTGAATTTAAGGCCAGCCTTAGTCCGTGGTGATCTGACAGGGTGCATGGAATTATTTTAATCCTCTTGTATCTGTTGAGGCCTGATTTGTGACCAATTATATGGTCAATTTTGGAGCAGTTACCATGAGGTGCTGAGAAGAGGGTATATTCTTTTGCTTTAGGATGAAATGTTCTATTCATATCTGTTAAATTCATTTGGCTCATAACTTCTGTTAGTTTTAGTTTGTCTCTGTTTAGTTTCTGTTTCCATGATGTGTCCTTTGGTGAAAGTGGGGTGTTAAAGTCTCCCGCTATTATTGTGTAGAGTGTGATGTGTGCTTTGAGCTTTAGTAAAGTTTCTTTTATGAATGTGGGTGCCCTTGCATTTGGAGCAGAGATGTTCAGAATTGAGAGTTTATCTTGGTCGATTTTTCCTTTGCCAAGTATGAAGTGTCTTCCTTATCTTTTTTTGATAACTTTTGGTTGAATGTCAATTTTATTCGATATGAGAATGGCTACTCTGGCTTGTTTCTTGGGACCATTTGCTTGGAAAATTATTTTCCAACCTTTTACTCTGAGGTAGTGTCTGTCTTTGTCACTGAGGTGCATTTCCTGTATGCAGCAAAATGCTGGGTCCTGTTTATGTATCCAGTCTGTTCGCCTATGTCTTTTTATTGGGGAATTGAGTTCATTGATGTTGAGATATTAAGGAAAAGTGATTGTTACCTCCTGTTATTTTTGTTGTTAGAGGTGGAAATATGTTTGTGTGGCCTTCTTCTTTTGGATTTGTTGAAAGATTACCTTCCTGCTTTTTCTAGGGTGTAGTTTCACTTCTTGTGTTTTCCATCTAATATCCTTTGTAGAGTTGGGCTTGTGGAAAGACTTTGTGTAAATTTGGTTTTGTCAGGAATATCTTGTTTCCTCTGTCTATGGTAACTGAGAGTTTTGCTGGATATAGTAGCCTAGGCTACTCTCAGGGTCTGAGAACTAGAAGATCTGCCCAGGATCTTCTAACTTTCATAGTTTCTGGTGAGATGTCTGTTTAATTCTGATAGTCTTTATATGTTACTTGACCTTTTCCCTTACTGCTTTTAATATTCTTTCCTTGTTTAGTGCATTTGGTGTTTTAATTATTATGTGACAGGAGGAATTTCTGTTCTGGTCCAGTCTATTTGGAGTTCTGTAGGCTTCTTTTATGTTCATGGGCATCTCTTTCTTTAGGTTAGGGAAGTTTTCCTCTATAATTTTGTTTAAGTTATTTACTGGCCCTTAAAGTTGGGAATCTTCACTCTCTTCTATATTTCTATATTATCCCTAGGTTTGGTTTTCTCATTGTGTCCTGGATTTCCTGGATGTTTTGGGTTAGGAGCTTTTTGCCTTTTGCATTTTCTTTGACTGTTGTGTCAATGTTTTCTATGGTATCTTCTGCACCTGAGATTTTTCTCTTCTATCTCTTGTATTCTGTTGGTGATACTTGTATCTATGAGTCCTGATCTTTTTCCTAGGTTTTCTATCTCCAAGGTTGTCTCCCTTTGTGATTTCTTTATTAATTCTATTTCCATTTTTAGATCCTGAATGGTTTTGTTCAGGTCCTTCACCTGTTTGATTGTTTTTCTGTAATTCTTTAAGGGATTTTTGTCTTTCCTTTTTAAGGGCTTCTAGATTTTTACCTGTGTTCTCCTGTATTTCTTTAAGGGAGTTATTTATGTCCTTCTTAAAGTCCTCTATCATCATCATGAGAAGTGATTTTATATCCGAACCTTGCTTTTTATATGATGGTGTATCCAGGACTTGCTATGGTGAGAGAATTGGGTTCTGATGATTCCAAGTTACCATGGTTTCTGTTGCTTATGTTCTTATGCTTACCTCCTGCCATCTGATTATCTCTAGTGCTACCTGCCCTCACTATATCTGACTGATATATATATCCACACAAACACACAGAGTTTCATTTTTTGTTGGTTGTTTTGGGTTTATTTTGTTTGTTTGTTTGTTTTGTTTTTTGAGGCAGGGTTTCTCTTTGTAGAACAGGCTGGCCTAGAACTCACAGAGATTCATCTGCCTCTACTTCCTAAGTGCTAGGATTAAAGGTGTGCACCACAACCACTGGCTAAAATTTAAGGAAATAAAAATTAGAACTAGAAGCCTCCATTATTATGTTTTTAACACAGACCTTGGAGCTGACAACCTGAAGGTAGAAGAGTGATTGCTGTGTGTTGCAGAGACGGGTCTGAGGAACACATGCATGCTGCATGCAATGATAACAAAGAAGCTTGTGAAGAAGAACATGTGTCAATAAAAAAAGAATGCATGCAGGATAACAGAATATTTCTGGAGATTCTAAAAAGGTAAATTAGACAATAAAAAAGGGCTTTTGCACACACAAGATCTGCACAGGTTCAAACCAGACAAAATCCCAGCACTGAGAAGGGCAAGTGCACATTTGATTTTTCATTTGTTCACTTTGAGTTTCATTTTTGGGGTAGTGGTGTTTATTTTGAGAGAGAGTGGGAGAAGAAAGGGAGGCAGCAAAAAAGAAAGATTTTGGGGGGGAGTTGTTGGAGAGGAAATACTATGAACTTTTATTCATATGTTGAATAAAAACAATTTTAATTAAAAAAATAATGAAAAAAGAGAGAAGGGCTTTGCTTTACATCTTATTTTATTGTCTCTTTGCTCTCTACTCCAGAAAAAGTATAAGGAGAATGTTTCCCAATAAACCCTTTTCCCAAAAGTTACCAATAATTCTTTAAAAGCCTAATGCAGATGCAAATTATAAAGGGTGTTGACCTTCCTCTTCCAGATGATAAATATAAATCTAGTGAAAGGATTTATGCTCAAACAAAGCAATGAGGCTATGTGTCTTTTGGCACTGTTTCTAATTACTCGGTTATTTTGAGTGTGTGTAAAGCAGTAGAGTGTACCTAAAGGCTAAGCCTGGCTTGCTTAGAACAATATTCCCCACTGGCCACCTCCAAGGCCACTCACTCTTCCCTTCCCTGACTTCTCAGGACCACCCGTATTTTCTTCTTCCTCCACGTCTCAGATACTGCCCTGCCCCAACTCCTTCTCTGATGTCTCTATTTAGGGGTAAGTTTCTAGCTGTTGCTGCAGTAACTGAAAACTTGGTACAGGGCTCATTCCGGTCTCCTTGCCCTTTTCTTTTTCATATTCTGTCTCCAGATGAAATACATTTGACTCATGACTTCAGTTACTAATTACCCTGCTTTTCTATTTCAACCCCAAAGCCTTTACCTAGACCCAGGTCTAAATGGGTATCAGCCCTCTCCGTTTGAATGTCTGCAAATTCTTTCAGGATTGGATTATTCCCTTATAATCCCCTGAGACTTCCAAACCTGGCTTCCCTTTGCAGTGACTCTTATGTACTCATAATCTATCCTCCTTATCCACCACTCAGTATACAGTCCATAGCACTTTTATGCTATTACAGAAGTGAATACAGTAGTTTTAAGAGAGACCAGATAATCTTCAATGCCAAAAATGTCTTCCTCATCAATTAGAATATCCACATGTAGCTATCAATTCTAGAGGCAAAACCTACACATTCTCCCAGTAAAGAATGTGCAGAATCAGGGGTGGTTATGTAGTCTAGAGACAGAGCATTTACTTAGCCTGCACTAATCTCCAACACCACATATACCCTTCAAAAAAGGGACACCATTGTTCTTTATGGCCCTGTTTTAAAAGTAAAAACTGTGAAGAACTTCAACATCTGGAAAGACTAACTAAGCAGTTTTACAGCCATACTACAAAACACTTTTTCGTGACAGAGTCTAGCATGGCCATGTGAGGGACAGTGTTACATGGTTCCCATGCTTGTAACAGAGCCAGCAGGGCGTGGGCCTCCATGAGTGTTGACAGTTGCACTGGGCATAAGACTTGTTTGTATAATAATGTACATATTTTCATGTTCCTCCTTTAGAGACTGCTCTGCCTGTTTATGTTAATGACTTCAAGATAATGAGCCCATGATAATCAGAGACAACAGTGAGTCCAGAAGGCAAGGGTGTGGCTGATGTCTCAGCAAAATGGTAAAAGTTGAGACCTTCAGGACAGCACTTAAGGCTGTGGGAAAGAACTCTGAAAACATGAGTTTAAAAATACATAATTTCTCAACTATGCAAAATATAAGGATGCAATATGAATTGTATAGTGAGCTTCACAGAGCTAAAGAAACAGAGACAGTTGCTCCTTGAGTCAGCTTGTCAGAAAGATACTAAGGAAGGAGATAAAGAGATTTAGGGAGTGCTGATCTTAGGGCAAGATCCCACCGAGCAAAGTTTTTTTGTTTGTGCTTAGAAAGGCAGACAGATTCCTGAGTTCAAGGTCAGCCTGAAACAGAGAGAGTTTAGCTCCCGGCCCAGGGGCCCAGGCTTAGTAGGAATGGTGATTTCAGGACAGGGTCTCACCTAGCTAACTTATTGTCTGTGCTTAATAAAGGCAGGTAGGTCTCTGAATTCATTTGGAATGTTAAAAAAAAAGTGCTTGCTTTCTTGCTATTTCTAAGAATCAAGAGGCTGGGGTCATGAAATGCTGATTCATGGAATAATCAAAAGGGAACCTGGGGTAATGCCTGAATTGATATGTAAATAAGAAACTGAACTTTTGATCTGCAAGAGATAATCTATCCAGAGAATTTTTAGAATTGCAAGGAAAAGCTGTCTTGAGCAGAACATAGAGAGAACAGTCTGGAAAGCTGTCTCAAGTGGAACATGGGCTGTTATCCTCCCATGATTTGACTTTGAGTCATTTGTTTCACCACTCCCAGACCCCCCTTCTCTCAGGAACCCCTCTCCAAGCTAAAGTTGGTCCTTGGCAGTTCTGTACCTGTGACATGAAAACACAGTGCCAAGATATATAGTTAAGTGGAGATTAAAAGATAACTATACCAAATAAGGTAGTCTAACCTCATTTATATCAAATAAATACAAAACATAGTGTTTGTGTATGTATACTTTTCCGTGTGAATATGTATAAGTTTCTGGGAGAAGGATTGGAAGTAAAAACAGTAAGTGGTTAAAGCAGCACCTTCTAGAAAGGGTAGTAAAATAGAAGAAGTCATCCTCTCGTACTTTGTACACACCTGTGGTTTTTAGTGAGATGATATCTTCTACCACAACTATCCCAGAAAAAGTACAAAGAACACAGAAAATGGTTTTCCTTAGTGAGGGTTAGTGAGGGTTTGCAAGCCAGCCTACTAGCATGAGCTGTTTTCTGCTGGATGTTGGCATGGTTTCAGTGAGAAGTGTTCTCCATGTGTTTGAAGATTGGGACTCCCAATTGATGGTGTTGTTTTGAAATATTGTAGGGATTTTAGAACGTGAAAACTTGCTGGTCACTGGGAGCAGCTCTTGAAGTGTACAGCCTAGCCCCACTTTCTGCCCCATCTCTGTTTCCTGATCCATCTTACACGCCTGATGTCACAGCCACAAGCAGCTCCTGTCACCATGCTGTCCTCACCATGATGGACTGGACCCTCAAATCATGAGCCAAAATAAAACCTTCTACTCATAAGTCACTTCTTGTCAATATCTGACTGTATCGATGAGAGAAATAACTACTGTAGGTGTGACCCAACAGTAACACATAGGTCAAACCCAGAGAGGCACTTGTTTTTTGTTTTTATAAATAAAGTATTAAAACGGATCTACTTGCATATTTTCTCATCTATTACCATTCCTAAGCTACGGGAGCAATGCTGAGTAGCTGATACAAACACCGTTGGTTCTCAAAGTCAAAGACTTTACTATCTAATCTCTTACACAAAGGAGTTTGCAACCTCTACTCTAGAACAGTGTCGAGACACATTTATTTTAATCTGTGTGTGTCTGTGTGTGTATTTGTGTGTCTGTCTTTGCCTCTGTGTGTGTGTGTGTGTATGTGTATGTGTAGAGGTCAGAAATCAACCTCAGATATCATTCTTCAGAAATCATCCACCTAGATTTTTGAGTGAGTCTCTTACTCGTACCTGGGACTTACCCATCAGGTTAGCCTGCCAGTGAGTGTCAGAGATACCTCTGTCTCCATTTCCCCAGTCTGGGGATTCCAAGCATTGGCTATCACATCCATCTGTTTTACATGCATGCTGGGAATTCCAAGCCCAGGTCTTCAGGCTTGTACAACAAATGCTTTAGTGACCAAACTATAGGCCAAGGAGGTCAAATGAAGGCTTCGTGAGGCTCAGACTCCTGGTTGATCTCACTCTGGCTATGCTCTAATCAATTTAAACAACACAGACATTGCCTATAAAAGCAAGACAGATGTCAAATAAGTCTTTTTATTTTTTTTTTCACAAAGTTCTTGCCTTGTACTTTACTTTGTTTTAAGTGTAAACATAATTTTGGTTTTTTTGATTTGGGCAGTTTTGGTTGGATTCCATTTTCTCTATCTCTAAACCAAAACATCTTGTTTCTTCTATGAATTGAAAAGGTACAATTGATCTTATATGGTTATGGCTCTCAACCAGCCACAGATTATATCTTCTGTTTTGTGTACATAGAAGTAGCGACTGTAGATTTTTTAATTGTTTAAAGAATTACTGCCATTAGATTTTAAATATTCAAAGTGGTTTGAATTGCTATGTACTCTTATAAAATGAAGGTAAACAAAGCCCCTACTCTCTTGGCCAACAGAATAAACCAGTGGAATTAGTAGACAGTTTCCTGGAAGTGTGACAAAAAGCAAGCAGATGACAATATCTGACATGGAGTTCACTGTTGGGTGCAGAAGGCAAGAGCCTGGAAGCTCACCAGACAGCCAGTCTAGCAATTAATGGGCTCCAAATACTCAGTGTCAACCTCTTGCCTCTACACATGCACACAAAGGCATGTACACCCCTACACACATACACACACACACACACACACGCACGCACACATGCACACACAGAACCAACAACGGCAACTAAAATAATCAAATAAAATAAGGGAGTTGGTGTCAATGATACAATTCCACCCATCAGTTAATAGCTTGGTTCATTTATGTTGCAAAAACAAAAGGACACCTAAGCTTAGCCATTTGTAAGAAACAAATTACTTCCCACAGTTACAGAGGCCAGGAAGTTGAAGGTCAAGTGCGTGTATGAGGTCTGCTCTCTAGATCCAGGTAATGCCTTGTCCCTGCATGCTCCAGATGAACCGATAGACAGAAAGGCTTAAAGCCTCGGTGGCTAGTTTCTCTAGCCTCTTTCAGTAGAGCATCTATCTACTCATGAACACACTGATAACTTAATTACCCACCTCCAACAAAGACCTCATCACTTAACACTACCATGGAGATTAAGTTTCAACATGAATTTTGAAAGGGGTACACTCAAATGGCATAACCTTGGACAAACCACTCAGCCTCTCTAATTGTCGGTTTCACCAAAAGCGACATGGGACCATAACAAAACTTGCTATACAGAGATGTTGTGATTAGCTGCAGAAGACAACATGCACAGAGTATTAAACAGTGCATGCATGTACAGTGTTGTTAATAGCAATTCATAAAGACTCATTATATTAAGCAAGTACACAAACATAAAAAAAGGCAAATTCAAAACAAATTGGAAATCAACTGCAGAAGGAATAGGATCACAACAAATACAGTCAGAAAGACTTTAAAGGAAAGTTCAATAAACCCACCTACAATCAAGGGTGTCCAACTTTTTGATGTTTTAATCTGATGCTGTCATTACAAATTGGCCACATTTATATCTATCTTGGTACTCATGAGCCTATGGTCTCACACCAGCAAACAACCAGAGAGACTGAATAAAATCTACATATATATATATATATATATATATATATATATATATATATACAGAATTTACATATATATACCATATACCTATATATGGTGTTATCTATAATAACAAAATAATTTAGACTAGACTTGTAAAGTGTAAATAGAAATGTTTCTTCCCACAATTCTGGAAGCTGTGCAATCAAGATTTGCATGACAGCATGGTCAGATGCTGATGAGGGCTGTCTCCCTGGCATGCAGATGGTCACCTCCATGTGTCATTGATGGTAGAGAGACACCTAGCTCTCTGCTGTCTCTTAGAATGGGGCTAATCCTCCACGAGAACCTGGCCCTCAAGACTACACTGAGTTCTAATTATCTGCAAAAATCTTGTTTCCAAGTACATCAGATCAGATGGTAAAAGATGGACAGATGAATGACAGGGGACACAAAAACTCAAGCCACAACTTCCTGCCCTTTTGCCCCTAAAAACTCATGTCCCTCTCACATTAAAATTCCCTTATTCCTAATAGGCCCCAAAGTCTTAGCTCATTTAATAAAAAGTTGAAGATCATTTAAGTATCATCTAAGTCAGAGTTAAATGAGACCAAAAGAACAATTGGTCTTAAGGCAAATTCCTGTGCAGCTGGGTCCCTGTAAAGCCAGACTAGCTCCATGCTTCCAAAACACAGCCCTGCAGAGGCACAGAACAGAGTTCCCATCCAAAAGAGATGACAGCTTCCAAGTACAAAAGGTAGTGAGGAGAATTCCAAAGGATCTTAAGGCTAAGGCATCTAACTTTGGTTTCATTCTTTGTCTTCCAGGCCTTCGTTCATGTCAGCATGACCTCAACACCTCTGGAGGGGATGGGTCCCTGAGGCAGCAGAAGGCATCACAGAGGCCTGCTCAAATCCAGAGACAACACCAGTCACTGACAACGAGATGCTCACAGACTTCCTTGGGCCTGTGGTGACAGTGGCGGCTCTGTCTTGATTAATGGTCTCTGCATCACCTTAGGGTCCTTCCTCCCTTTCCTTGAACAATAATTCACAGTGGCTGCTGAATAGCTCTACTGTCCTTCAGTGCCAGCACACTTTGACCTGGGAATGGCCGCATGTGTGTCCACCTTGGTAGTTCTTTGTCCCCTCTCGCTGTTTACAACTCACATTGCTTTGACAATGAAAACAACCTATAAAATATGCAACTGTTTTCCTACATGCTAAGATAATATTTTAACATTTAATACATTTCAGAGTGGGGAGGCTGTATGCATCTGTGTATGTCACATGAGTAGGGGTCAGAGGTCAGAGGACAATTCCTCAGGCACCTTCTGTCTATCTGTTTGTTTGTTTGTTTGTTGAGATGGGATCTCTCACTGGCCTGTAACCACCAGTAGGCTAGGTTAGTTGGCAAAATACCCCAGAGATTTCCTTATCTCTAACTTCCCAGCTTTGTGACAAATACCTGTCAACCCATCTGGTATTTTTCTTTCTTTCTTTCTTTTCCTTTCCTTTCCTTTCCTTTCCTTTCCTTTCCTTTCCTTTCCTTTCCTTTCCTTAGTTCTTCTTTTTTTAAAAATGTGTTCTCTGGGGCTATAACTCAGATTCTTGTCCTTTCAACACATTGCTGACTGTGCCATCTCCCCAGCCCAAAACCAGTAAATTCTTAACACTATTTAATAATGATTTCAAGTGTCCAAAACAAACAAAAAGGATGACCTTTAGAGTTGGTTTTCTAAACCTGGACCTAATCCAAGACAATACAAATGTCCTGATCCTGTCCTGTTATCCTTCCTTAAATCTCTTTAATACGGGGTGGGGTGGAGAAAGGACTCCCCTGTCCTGACTGGCTTGCTGGAGGTCCTGGTTAAAGTCACACCTTCAAGCTGTTTATGTCCTCATGTTACTGGCTCCCCTTATTGCCTCTTCACTCTCTTTTCTGGAAACAGAGACAGTTAAAGCCTTGATCATATTCAAGTTACTGCCCTTAGAATGGTACCACATATAGAAGGATACCACATATAGAATGGTACCACCCACACTTAGGGCGGGGGCTTTCTTCTTCATTTGCTTTCTAGAAACACCCTCTAGACACACCCAGAGGTAGGTCTCCACCTGTGACCTAGTCCGGTTGACAATTCCCTGCCACCCTGCCCTTTCCACAGGGAAGCCGGAGCACCCTTCCTTCAAGAAGTTGCTTCGTGTCCAGCATTTGGTCACAACAATGAAAAAGATAATAACTAAACAGGGAAGTTCTGTCTTAACTCCCAAGTTGTTTGAGTGTCAATTGTATTTTGCCTTTGTAAACAAAGCACTTATGGACAAGTCTATTTATTTATTTATTTATTTACTTCTTTGTTTGGTTTTTCTTTTTTTTTCTAAGTTTTTTTATTTACATTCCAAATGCTTTCCTGTTTCCCATTTCCTCCCTCCCCGAAAGTCCCATAAGCCCCCTTCCCTCCCTCTGTTCCCCATTCAACCCTCTCTCACTTCTCTGTCCTGGTATTCCCCTACATCCAGTCTTTCTAGGACCAAGGGTCTCTCCTTCCATCTTCTTGGAAATCTATTGATATGTGAATTGTGTCTTGGGTATTCCGAGATTCTGGGTTAATATCCCAACAACTGCTGTCTCCTGTGTTTTTGATCTTAGCCATTCTGACTGGTGTGAGGTGGAATCTCAGGGTTGTTTTGATTTGCATTTCCCTAATGACTAAGGATGTTGAACATTTCTTTAGGTGCTTCTCAGCCATTAGATATTCTTCAGGTGAGAACTCTTTGTTTAGCTCTGTACCCCATTTTTAATAGGGTTATTTGACTCTCTGGAGTCTAACTTATTTATTTATTTATTTATTTACTTCTTTATTTGGTTTTTCAAGATAGGGTTTCTCTTTATAGCCCTGGCTGTGTAGACCAAGCTGACCTCGAACTCAGAAATCCACCTGCCTCTGCCTCCCAAGTGCTGGGATTAAAGACATGCGCCACCACTGCCCTGCCCAGACAATTCTAAACAACTCACCTGAGGCAAAGGTGCTGCCTGGCTGTCAAACCCTGCCCCTCACACGGCTCAAGAAGAACACCATGGTAATAGCTGTCAGCCTCTCGGTGCCTATACCTTCTCCTTTCTCTCCTTTATCTTTGTGGTTCTCTGAATCCTTCCCGTCCTCCTCCCTGCTGGAAAAAAAGAAAAAGAAAAAAGAAAACAACAATGCATATTTTATTCTCAGAAAATACTGAGACTCAGGTGTTTTACTGTGGGCTGAGTTTGAAGATCCTGGAAGTTTAATAACGGTGAGATGGATTTGCAGATCTGAACTATGAAGTAAACTTATGTGAAACTTAGGAAACAGGAGCAGGTGGTTCATTAGTGCTGTCTTGAGTATGTCTTAATCTAGGGTTGCTTATCGAATCAATACGATGCCCTGTCCAAAGTCACTCTAAGTGCCAAGACAAATACTCATTCGGCAGGTTGGTGGAGGCAGAAGGAAAGCAAGTTTCCCTGAAGTCTAGAAAACCATCAAGCCTGAATGTACCTTTCAGGGAAAACAAACAACTTTGGAAAGTCAAGCTTGGAAAACTTGGCAAAGATGTACTAACTGAACACCCTTAGGAAGTACTAAACAGGATGCATGGAGGAGTGGAGGAGTATGCGGCAAGAATATCGTCTCGCTGCAGGGAGGGGGAGGCTGG
This sequence comes from Tokudaia tokunoshimensis, assembly GCA_036184795.1. Taxonomy (NCBI): domain Eukaryota; kingdom Metazoa; phylum Chordata; class Mammalia; order Rodentia; family Muridae; genus Tokudaia; species Tokudaia tokunoshimensis. The sequence continues at coordinate 4,991,979 of BTHU01000020.1, read as the reverse complement.
AACCAATGTCAATTTGACCAAAAAAAGATTAATTAGAGTAGGGCCATTGCCCTCAAAGTAAAACACAGAAAAGAAGCTAAATTTCCAGCCACAAGGAGAGTCTTCGGGGTCTCACCCATAATGAGGCAGGGCTAAGCTTTCTAGCAGCAGGTCTGTTTGGAGGCTTCCATCAGCACGGTTATTAGATATGAAGGTCTTAATCAATTCGCTTTATAGAAAAGCAGAATATACAGAAATGTGGGTTTTTATCTCGACATGAAGAAGAATTTGTTTCCTCCTGGCAAACCAGGCATAGTATAAACGCATCGCTTTAACCCTTTCCAAGTGCACAGTTCATGAGCACTAAGTATGTCACCATTGCTGTGCCGCGGTCACCACTGAATCCCAGAGCCTTGGTCTCACCCAAACTAAACCTCTTAAACACAGAAAACAGTAAGCCCCCTTCTCCAAGCCCCGGGAGTCACTAGTTTACCTTCTCTGTGGTTTTGACTCTTTCTAGGTCCTTTCTATAAATGTGATCGTGGTGTTAACTAAAACAAGCAAGCAAACAGAACAGCAAAGAAATGCATTCGAAATGAAGTCACACAAGCTGACGTCCCTGTCACTAAGCTGTCATCTGAACTTTTGGGGAATCAGTTAAACATCATGGGTTCGTAAGATAGCTCAGTGCGTGAAAGCGCTTGCACTCATGCCCCACACCCAACTTCCTAAGGTCGCCTTTCACCTTCGCATACACACACACACACACACACACACACACACACACACTCACACACTCACACACTCACACACACACACACTCACACACTCACACATGCATACTCACACACACACACACACACTCACACTCACACACACATACTTACACACACACACTCACACACTCACACATTCACACACTCACACACATACACACTCACACACACATACACACACACACTCACACTCACACACACATACTTACACACGCACACACTCACACACACATACACACGCATACTCACACACACACACACACTCACACACATACTCACACACACTCAAACACAAATAAACACATTTCCCAAATAGGCCAGTTAGCTGGAATTCTTTCTTTCTGAATATTTAACACAAACACTAACCTAAAGTAACTTGATGCTAACCAAGTAGGCACCTTCCTGCTGATCTGTCTCTTGGGCCCAATCTTAGAAAGAACACAGATCAATATCCGTTCTGGTTCTACGTTCTTCAGCCTCACTCTGTCTACAACACCAGCCTTGCTGCCCGTTTTATATACATATGCAGGACTGGAACTGCTAGACCCTTGGTAATTTTAATTGTAACTTTTTGGGGAGCATCTCTGGCCTTCCACTGCTCTTGCCTCAGTAAACAGGAGTTTGCCTCTCAGTAGTTCTACCAATCCAGCTATTTTCTAGTTTCATTAGTGTTTAAATAGTGACTGTCCTAAAGGGTGGAAAGAGAAATTTTTAATGTTTAGTTCATACCACAATAGGATCAGCAAGACGTGCAGGACCCTGGGGATGCTGTTACAAAGGCTAGCCTGACAGACATGTCCAATTACACAGATGGTACACTGTCCAAGTGCCTGATCACGGGGTGAGCATGGCCTGAGATCCAGTACATTTCACATACCAAGTTATGAGCATTCTTCTGGAAGAAGGCAGTGACTTTTCTTCCCGGAAAATAATGTCAGCTTGCCAAGTTGTCGCCACAAAAACTTACCCCTTCAGAGCAGACTGAGACACAATTATTGTGGGTCCTTCCTGGAGAAACTCTAGATAAACACTAGATTAGTGGACAGGGTAATGCCTACTCCAAAAGTACCAGAAGAATACTAAAATCCTTTCCACCAAGGTGTTCTGCTGATCACTGTGACAGTTTTATAAAATGGCCCCTGACGTGTGGGTTCTCTGTGCCCTCCCCCTTTAAACTGGGATAACTGAGCAGAAGCTCCTCTGCGCCACTATCTGGACCTAGGCCTTAAGTAGGTGGCAGTTTCTATTTCCTCTCTCTTGGGACATTTGTTCTTGGAATCTAGCCACCACACTGTGAGGAAGCTGTTGCTAAAATTCTTTCCCGGGGGGGGGGGGAGATATAAGTCCTGTCTCCCCCTTCTCCTAGAGTTTCCAGAACAAACTGAGGGTCAGTTCCACTATAGATACTGTAGGGAACCAATGTGGTTCTAGGGCGTCCGTACACCCAAGCCTCCTTCCCCAGGAGCCCTGATGTTTGGCCCTTATCTCTCCTCCCATTCCCCATCTTATCATGACGTGACACAGTCTGTGATAAAGACACTGTCTTCCGAAGGGTTCCCCCATTGCCATTTCAACTTTCAGACATGATCATTTCTCTGACCCTAGACCTTTCCACAAACTCCCCCAGATCCCTTCTTTGCCTTGGGCTAATCTAAGGCTTTGTGGTCTTACAGGGCACACTTGAGCCAAAGACATGCTGTCCACCTGGGTTCCATAACTTCCTCTAACAAGCTAGGCAAAGTTGACAGGGGACAATGGAGACACAGCCCATGTTCCCTGGCTTCCCCTGCTGATCGAACTCTCCCGTATTCACTGCTCAAGGGCCTTGAGTTTCTTCCTAAAACTGGCACAACCTTGCGCCTGGTTTGTCGCTCTCTACTTTCAACCCTGCCCATTCTAGACCAACCCCCAACTTCTCGGGAAGGAAATAGTTAAAGATCCCTGCCCTTCAGGGCCTGGCGGGGGCAGCAGCATTGCAGCTTGGTGGCTGCTCCCCGGAGGGCAGGCGGGATAGCGCTCCTGCAGTTCGGTCCCAGAGTTGAGAGGAAGGTCTGGGAGCCTGTGGAGCCTAAGGAAGATCGCGGGAGGCGTGTTCCTCCGGAGTTTGCTTTTCCTTGGGAGCCTCGCGCTCACACCCATCCCCTCTGGTCTGGCAACTGTGTCTAGGAGGTGGGGAGCCTTTCTCTGATCCACCGGACCATCGCTGGAGTTTGCAGTCTGAGCGAGATCTGCCCTAGAGAAGACCGGCGGTCCGGGGAACTTTCCCCCAGCGAGACTGTGCTGCAGCCCTGGTCACCCGCCACCCTGCGCCACCCTGCGCGCCACCCTCGTTCTCCCCCTCAGGCTCCGTCTGGCCCCGGCGCAGACCTGGCGCTATTTGCGTTCAAGGAGCTCTAAGGTCGGTGTAAGTCTTTTCTATTGGGAACCAGGGCTGGGACTAGGGACAGGGTTGCCACCCGGGCAATCTGCTGGGAGGAGCAGGGGTGTTGAGCAGAGCCGGCGAAACACAGCAGCCCGGCCTGGCACCTACCTGCCAAGACGCCCAGTGTGGGGCGCTTTCCTGAGAGACTAGCGCTGGGGGGGGGGGAAGGGAGGGGGGAAAGACATGGGACAAAACGATTGAGCTTTGTCTCGGATTTTTAGGAAAAGGGAGCCCGGGGTTGGGGAGATGTCTTTTCTCCACAAGAGCTTTCAGGAGCATCGATGTCCAGGGCGCTTGCTCCAAAGTCTCCGAGTGAAGTTGGTCTCTTCTCATCCTGCACCCTGAGTGTGTGTAGCCAAGGACACTTACTGTGAAGAAGCAACCTCTGTGGAGCCCTCCTCACACCACGATGGTAGCTGAGGGTGGAAATCTTCCTGTTGTTGGAGGTCTGGGCAGTTTGCTCAGTGTTATCCTGTCCTTTAAAGGGTACTTGTTGCCTTTTATGTGCAGAACCCTGGAACTATTTGTAGATAAACCACCTCTGATTACACCACCCTAATGGCCTCACCTCTGCAGACCTGGGGCGAAGGCATATTAAAGTCAGAGGATGCCCCCCCCCTCCAAGGGAAATGGATAATTTGTCTTATCCAGAGAGCAAAACCACAGAGAACTTGAAAAAAAAAGTTCTTAATTTAAATTTTTTCTCTACTTGTAGTTGTTTCTGGTTCCCACACAGCCACCGATTCATCTGTTTTTAAAGACTGGCTAACTGTGAAACACCTTGGCAACCATATCACGTAAATTACCTGCCCTAAACATGTGCGGTTTGGGTGCCAAATTACTAATGGGAAGTGAATATTTGTCCTGAGACTCTGATGCACTAACTAGGGAAAGCAGTAAAGGGTCTGATTTGCGTGCCACCAAACTCTAGACCCACAAAAGGACAGATGCCGACTCCATAGACATGTCCTTCTGGTCTGAATGTGAGTTGCTTCTCTAGAGCTCTGGTTGATTACAACAGATGATGTCCGGCAAAGCTTGACTAGAATATACCAAAATGAGCTACAGACCCATCCTTGGGAAAGCATGTCTTTGAAAGAGGTTTCTTTTATTTGGTTTTGTGTTTTTTCACTCTGTGACAATATGTCATCCACATGTTTTTGACAGATGTCCCTTAGATGTGGTGAGCTGACAGAGGTGTCATGAGAAATGAGTTCTTGGTAGTGTCTTTGTTGGAGGGAAGCAAGGGAGGAAGGAAAGGAAGGAAGGAAGGAAAAAAGAAAGAAAGAAAGAAAGAAAGAAAGAAAGAAAGAAGGAAAAAAGGAAAGAAGGAAGAAAGTTTTAATGGGTGCTGGCTCACACCATGATAGGAAGCCATGACTGTAGCTTCCTCAGTGCCTGTAGCAATGAGAACTACTGAGCTCTTCTTGAGTTGTGCAGTGACAGTGACAACCAAGTAGTTCATGAAGTCCCCTCCTGGATGATTCTAATAGACCATGAAGCTACTCTGTTTATGGGAAAGAACTCTGTCTCTCATTTTTAATAAAACCATTACTAAATATCCCATTCCCATTGGGAAACTGGGAACCATTAATCACAAAGCAGTCAAGAAATTAAAAGAATTGTCCCTCCTCTCATTCTCCTAAGAGGGATGCAGACTGTAATAAGCTTTGTGCTTGGCATTCCGGTTTCCATCTGGGAAAGGAAATGATGATATTTTGTAGGCCTACTAATAATTCAGCCAGTTATTCTGGATTATAAGAGATGGGAGAGGAAATCTGTAACTACTTACAATTAAGAGTGAGTAGAAGTGACAGAGGTGACAGGTAAAGGGCAGGCCCATCACTTTAAAATTACATCGGCAAGTGTAAAACCTACAGACCAGCCGTGAGATAGGATGACTCTCCAGTCACCTCCTGGCTACGAAACCATAGTCACTGCACTTATTCAAGACTCCTTCTCATGTGTTGTAGACGTTGTTCTGTCTGTATAAATGGTGATGCTCAAGTCGAGAGCCAGCTGGTGTCTGTGAGACACGATGTGTAAAATGCTATTGCTGACTGAGAAGACAAAAGCATGCGGGACTTACAGCTGGTATTCACCTTGTACCTCTTGTCAGTTTCTCTGCTTTGGTCCACCTATTGACTGAGCCTAAATTTAATAATGTACCATGACAACTGTCAAGATCCCTGAATGTGGTCAGCCTTGAGCAGACTCAAAAAAATTGAGTCTTAAAATTTAGGATTAGGTGTATATGCCATAGATACACAGACCACTGCCCATAAATTAAGTTACGGTCCTCGTTTACAGATTAATAAAAGACCGGTACAAAATACCCAAAGGAAAGGAACAATTTACCTTTGATGACTGTTCTCTCAGAACCAGCCTTCCTTACGTCTTCTAAGTGTCTTTAAGTGTAAGAGGAGAAATCTAGATTTACTGAGCACTAGGGACCACATGCCCTTTGAAAGTGATAAAACATATAAATGCCAAGCAGTCTTTGATAAGACCTGAACACCCCACCCAGTCTGCTGCCTCAGCCAAATTCTGGAGACATCTTCAGTAGGTTGTTGGTGCAACTAAAGCATGAAAATAAGAGGGACAGGATTGCCTAGGGGCTAAAGCTCAGTTTGGAGTTAGATCAAACTGCCTCAGAGTTGTGGACTTGTCACCACGTTTGACCTTCGTGAGCTACTGAGCCTTCCCCTCGGCTCCCCTGTCCTCCTGAAGAATCTGTGGATGACTTGATTATATCACTACACCAGATAGCAGCAGCACATGATGTATTGCGCACAGTGTCTGATCTGTCCTAGATAGATAGATAGGATGCTTGCAAGATACTGAGAAGCCAGATAGCCCTTGGCAAACCAAACAGTGGGGCGGCCTGAGAAAACCTGTCACCCACAGGACACCATTGATAAGTATCATGGTGGTTTCTGATGGATAGAAGTGGGGACTTAAAAATACGTGGATTTTGCAGGGTTTCAAGGGTTTCAAACTCAATCTCTTCTCTTCACCAGTGATCTTTTCTTTCTCTCTGGGATGCTGGAGATGGAACAAGCATGAGTGAGCCTAGCTAGGCAAGCCCCTCTCCTGCAGGCTCTCAGTTACTTCACATTTAGTTAGAACTTGGGGTGTTAGACCTAGTTGCAGTGCTAAGCTGACCTTTGGCTTTAAATGAACACTTTAACCCTTTAGACAACGCTGCTGCCACGTGCAACCCAGCACTCATAGGGGAGCTGAATTTTTAGTCAGAGAATTACATTCCTGTATTTTGTGCCTCAGTCTGAAGCAATGTTTCCTCTTTTACCACAGAGTTTTCTGTCTCATGTCTGGAAGATCTGGGCTGTCATTGGACTGAATAAAGAGAAAAAAAAAGCTGCTATTTTTAAGGAAAACTGACATCTTTTTTTCCATATTATGGTCTATACAGATATAGCTGTGGATACAGCCAAGCCTGGGAGATTTTTTTTATTATTATTATTTTCTATATTTTTTTATTTACATTCCAAATGCTTTCCCCTTTCCTGTTTCCTCCCTCCCCGAAAGTCCCATAAGCCCCCTTCCCTCCCTCTGTTCCCCATTCAACCCCCTCTCGCTTCTCTGTCCTGGCATTCCCCTACATCCAGTCTTTCCAGAACCAGGGGTCTCTCCTTCCTTCTTCTTGGAAATCTATTGATATATGAATTGCATCTTGGGTATTCCGAGATTCTGGGTTAATATCCCCTTATCAGTGACTGCATACCATGTGTGTTCTTTTGTGATTGGGTTACCTCGCTAAGGATAATATTTTCCTGTTCTGACCATTTACCTAAGAATTTCGTAAATTCGTTGTTTTTAATTGCAGAGTAGTATTCCATTGTGTAAATATACCACAACTTCTGAAACCATTCCTCCGTTGAGGAACATCTGGGTTCTTTCCAGTTTCTGGCTATTATAAATAAGGCTGCTATGAACATAGTGGAGCATGTGTCCTTATTGCATGCAGGTAAAGCCTCTGGGTATGTGCCCAGGAGTGGTATAGCCGGATCCTCCGGGAGTGTCACGCCCAGTTTTCTGAGGAACCGCCAGACTGCTTTCCAGAGTGGTTGTACCAGCTTGCAATTCCACCAGCAGTGGAGGAGTGTTCCTCTTTCTCCACATCCTCGCCAACAACTGCTGTCTCCTGTGTTTTTGATCTTAGCCATTCTGACTGGTGTGAGGTTGCTATAATAGATTTTTGGTCTTTTCTATTTTGATCTGATTGGCCTATATTTTTCTTAAATCAGTAAACATTCATTAACTATGATCTTTTGGGGCAGTTAAATTTTGTGGCAGAAAGTAATAATAATTTCTCTTACCTTTTTTTTCCTCCAGGTGAAAAAAAGAAAGGCGTGAAATCAACGTAATAAGACAGGCGTTTCTTCAAACCCACGTTAAGATGGATGTCTTTTGCCTTACGGCATCCTTTTGGCTGGCCCTGGTGGGAGGCGTAATCGCTGACAACCCCGAGAGATACAGCACTAATCTGAGCAGTCACATGGAAGACTTCTCCCCTTTTCCGGGGTCAGAGTTCAACTTCCTGGGCACCACCCATCGCCCCCCTAATTTGGCCTGGCCTAGCAATGGCTCAATGCACGGCTATTGCCCACAGCAGACTAAAATCACAACAGCTTTCAAATATATCAACACTGTGATATCCTGTACCATTTTCATCGTGGGAATGGTGGGGAATGCAACTCTACTAAGAATCATTTATCAAAACAAGTGTATGAGGAATGGCCCCAATGCACTCATAGCCAGCCTGGCCCTCGGAGACCTTATCTACGTGGTCATTGATCTTCCCATCAATGTGTTTAAGGTAGGAAATTCCTGAGGGCTTCATTGCCGGCTGACTCTCCTCCGCTGTGCTCTGGCTGGGAGGTTTACTTCTGCTGTCTTCCAGCTCGCTGACGTTTTAAGAGTTTTACTGTTGTGTATTAGACTATTTTCCAATTTAGCTGTTAATGAAACAGCAACTCCAGGGTATCCCTGAAGATGCTCCTACTGCCCAAAGTAGGTTTCCATGCCAGCCATCTACTTGCTGGCTCCATGGGGAGTCTTGGGGCAATCCATGATTGGAAATTGTTTGAAATACAGTTTTTAAGGTGAGACGTACCAAGCTCCCAAAGAATGTAAGGCAAATACACATGCAATTTCAGTTATCTTTCCACGAGATGCTGTTCAAAGGAGAAAGCCACAGCAGAGCTGAAAGCTTCTATTTCAGTCTGAGCCTCTGGGTGCATGACTGATGCACTCGGACTTCTCTCAGTATCAGTGACTTTGAGATAATGAAATCCGTTGATAGCAGGCCAGGACCGAAATACTAACTAAAGCTGTTCAAAATAGGCCCTGATAACCCCTTCCCTCTTTGAGCTGTAATGGGTACCCAGCCCTGAGCTAAGCCATAGGGCTCCAAAGACAAATGAAGAAAAGTTGGTGTTTTCATGGGAAAAGACGAGTGTCCAAACGTGGCCAGGATTGCCTTGCCTTAGAGACTCTTTAAACCAAAATAAACTAAATCCAATGGGAACGAAATAGTCCATATTTGCTGTAGTCATTGTGAAGGGAAAATTTCCTGAGAAAAATTTAAGTACAGTGAAAGTTAAACAAAAATTGGGATATGTGTGCCACATTTTAAATAATGTCTTCACCCTAAACCAGAAATTGCTTTTCTCAGGCTTTCCTCTCCTCCTCTTTCTCCTCCCCTTGTTCTCTCTCCTTCCTCCTTGTCTCCCTCCCTCTTCTTCCTCCTTCTTCCTTCCTCTCTCTTTCCCTCCTCCTCCCCCATTCTCTCTCCTCCCTCTTTCTCCTCCCCGCATTCCCTCTCCCCCTCTTTCTCCTCCCCTTGTTCCCTTGCCCTCCTCTTTCTCCTCCCCCTCCGTTCCCTCTCTCTCTTCTTTCTCCTCCCCCCCCGTTCCCTCTCCCCCTCTTTCTCCTCCCCCATTCCCGCTCCCCCCTCTTTCTCCTCCCCCTGTTCCCTCTCTCCCCTCTTTCTCCTCCCCCTGTTCCCTCTCCCCCCTCTTTCTCCTCCCCCTGTTCCCTCTCCCCCCTCTTTCTCCTCCCCCTATTCCCTCCCCCCTCTTTCTCCTCCCCCTGTTCCCTCTTCCTCCTTTTTCTCCTCTTTCTCTCCTTTTCTTCCTCCACCTCCTCTAGTCTGAAGTCAGACTCCTCCCCATCCTCTTCTTTCTCTTCCTCTCCCTCTTTCTTTTCCTCCTCCCTTGCCACAGGAACAAATTATTCTAGGTCAGTAGTTCTCAATCTAGGTCTCTTGGGGGGTCTCATATCATATATCCCATATATCAGATATTTACATTACAATTCATAACAGTAGCAACACTACAGCTATGAAGTAGCAACAAAATAATTTTATGGTTGGGGGTCACCACAACGTAAGAATTAAAGGGTCACAGTATTAGGAAGGTTGAAAAACCTCTGTTGTAAGTAACACAATTCTGAAATACTACTTTAAGCTACTTTTGTCAGTTAAATTATGAGGTACAGAGTAGCTGGAGTAGCCTCCCCTGTTTCTAGCAGACATACTTTAATCATAGTAAAATCACATGAAACTACCACAGGCACCAGCGTCTAACACTAAAGATGAGTGCAATGGGTTTGTTGTTTGTTGTTGAGACTGGGTCTCTCTGTGTAGCTCTGGTTCTCCTGGAGCCCCCTGTGTAGACCAGGCTGGCCTTGAACTCACAGAGATCCACCTGCCTCTGCCTCCTGAGTGGTGGGATTAAAGGCGTGCACCACCACACATGGCTGGTAATTTTTTGAATGTTAAAAATCTTTCAAAATTGTACCAAGCACTTTTTGGAAAACTAGAGAAAGTAGACGAGGAATAATCAAAAGATGACACAGTGCGTCTTGCCTTGGAATAAGTATGAATGCACAGGATTTCAGTTTGAACATAAAAAGTAGAATTTCGGAACCAAACTGTGAAGCAGAGTTGAAAATGCACAATTAATTTAAAGTGTTGTTTAGCATACTCTTTAAAATTCGCCTTTTCTCTTAAAAAGTCCTTAATTTTCCATTTATGAGTTGTCAGGAGTGTTTAACACTTCATCTTCTAATGGTTTCCTTCTTTAACGAGAGATTTTGAAAGATTTTTTTTATCGCTTTTGATCAGAATTTGACTCTTTAGTTTCAGTTGATTATTATTATTAATTCTTGATTTTCCGTGCTTAGGCACTGGTTAACTAGCTCATCTTTGTTCAAGAGAATAATTGACGATCCCTAAACAAACTCCCTGCTTCTGTTCCAACTGAAGCACTTTCTGTACATTCAACCCTCTGCAAAGCAGTTTCTTGTCAAACCAACAGCTGCAGCTGAGAGAGGGGGTTGAGGGTGGGGGGTGGGGTGGAGGAGCTGGGGGCAGGGTGGGGATGGTCATTTTTGAGTCTCTCCTGCCAATCACCACTCTAAGTTTCTACCCCATGGCTGAGTCTTATTAGCTGAGGGACTTGTGAGTATTGTCGAAATCCTAACATAATTTACACTGCATTCACACAGCAGTAGATAGACTCCACACATGGCGATCCAGCTCCGTATTTCTTCACTGTGGGGACTCTCATCATTATCGATGTGACTTGTTATAGTTTGAAGCAATATGGACATTTGATCAGGATACTTTCGTACCACGTGACTATGGTTGTTCAATTCCTGTTTTTTAAATGTCATAAATCACTGGACCAATATGAGTTTTAGAAATTAAACCTCTCAAGCTATTTAAATTTAAGCAATTGTCTCAGTCCTCTTCAGAGGACAGTTCTGAGCTCAGAGGCCTCAGCAGAGAAGAGTTATCTCCCTGTTTGCCTGCCACAGTCTTCTTTAGGTCAGAATATGTGACCTCTGGCTGTTCCTCTGAAATTCTACCCAGGCTAGTCAGGAAAAATCCTGCCAGACAGCGTGAGGCCTGGCCACTGCTCTTCCCCTCCTGCCTCTCCTGCCTCTCCTGCCTCTCTTGCCTCTCCTGCCTCTCCTGCCCCTCCTGCCTCTCCTGCCTCTCCTGCCTCTCCTGCCCCATCTGCCCCTCCTGCCTCTCCTGCCTCCTGCCAGTGTGAGGTCAGGCCCTGCTGTTCTTCCCCTCCTGCTTCCTGCCAGAAGGATTTGGATTTTTCTCCCATATCGGACCTGGATGCCTCTCGCCACATCTAGTTCACTAGGTCAGCGCTGTGTGTCTCTCTTAATCACTGCATTTACGTAGCCAAGAAAATGGCTATGTAAAAGTTTCAATGAGATTGAATCCCTGAGCTCTTCCTCAGCCTCACTACCAGAAGAATGAGGTTGAGAGGAGAATCCCAGACGGTTCTGTCAGGCTCTTTAAATAGATGAGTTTTTCAGGGCTGAGGATGAAGTGCCAGGACCCGTGTTCAAATCTCTAGCACATGAGCAAAAAGCCAGGCATGGCAGCATATGTCTATAACCTCTGTGAGGTAGAGATGGGTGGATCCTGGACACTCGATGGTCAGTCAGTCAACTCCCCACACACACACATACACAAAACGTGAAGTTCAGTGAAGATCCTGTGTCCGAAAAGAGTTAGAGATTCAACTGAGGAAGACAACCTAATATCAACCTTTGATCTTTCTTTGTACCTGTTATGGGCAAGCTCACCTACACACACACTTACATACATGTATATATTACACACACACACATACACACACACACACACATTACATACACTTACACAAACTCACACACATATACACACACTCACACACATATATACACACACTTAAACACACACTTACACACATATACACACACACACACACACTATTCTGTTTAGCAGTCACACCAGATATATATTTTTAACCCACCACCTACATTTCATTAAATAAACATTTTAAATTATAGGATTCTTTAAATGCTTTCTGTTACTTAAAAGTGAGTCAAATGCTCTTAGAACTTCAGTTTCATTACATCTGTTTAAGGTAGAGAACACACATGTATGGGGTAATCAATGTATGTCTTCATCCAGGAATCACATGCTTCAAACCCATGTACCCCAAAGTCTGCTGCACCTGCCCCAATGTCCAATCAAGGCCCAGCTGCCTCAGACACTCCACACACACGTGTGGACTCAGTAACCGCCTTCCTGGGGAGGAAGCACTGTGTAAATGCTTCTTTCATCCATACGTTATACGTTTTGTTCTTACGACTTTCAATCCAGCATGCCCTATGTGATGCACCAAAATTTCTCTTCTGCAGAAAGTTGATGTAGCTAAGATCACGGCCTGCTTTGAGGCACCAACCCTTAATTGGAGGCTACTGTCTGAATTAAGACTGTAGTTCTTGGGCTAAAAGGATGGGTCAGTGGTCATAGCGCTTAAGAGGACCTGGGTTTGTTCCTCAGCACTCAGGAAGCAGTTGACAGCCTGTAACTCCACCCAGGGAGGCAGCAGCCGCTTCTGGTCTCTGCCGGTTCCTGCATGCACATGGTTACTGTCCTATTTGTCAGCATTGTGCCTCTCTGGTCTCACTTAGGAAGGGACTGTACAGGAGTGTCCCAGAAAGCAGCCGCTGGGGAACAAGTGCCACGGAGCTGAACTGTTCCCATCTGCACTGGCCAAGCACGTGGCCTTCGTGGCTCCCACGTGGACATGAAAGAGGCCACTGCATTCTGAAGTTTCAAAAGTTTCTTAACTGTTCTCACTCTCTTCAGAGTTCCTCCCACCACATCTCCTTAGCTTTGTTCTAGCATCGCTTCTTCCAGTAGGCCAGCGAATTCGCATTTGTGCTACTGAACCCTGTGTTCAGCTGTCAAGGACCCCCAGACTCTGACTGGCCATACATTCCCTGCTTATTAAACGCATGTATACACACACACACACACACACACACACACACAGAGAGAGAGAGAGAGAGAAATTATAAAGGATATCCAACCTCAGTGAGCTTGGACTTGTCATATATTATATATATCATATATCATAATATATGATATATATTATGTTATACACACAGAGATGTATCTATATCTATATCATCTATATCATCTATATAGATATAGATATAGATATAGATAGATATAGATCAGTGAGCCTGACCCCAAATAGTTTTTGTCAAGACATTTAAAGATCTTAAATAAAAAGTTGGGCTCAGTCTGGAGAGGTATGTGGCATTAGGAAGAAATAAGTCAAAGATGTGAAGAGAAATGGCTCCAGACCTTGCTTCCATGCACACACTCACCCATGAGTGACAGGAGAAAAAAAAATCACAAAATCTAACAAAACAGAATGAGAAGCAGATGGAACATGGAAAGCATACGAACACCAGGCGCCTTCTGGGTTTTCAGACACATGAGACAAGTGGCAGTGACAAGGGGCAGCTTCGACAAACTTCATCAAAGGACAGCTCTAATTTTTAGTTGCTCAAAAATCAGATATCATAATTGAAGAGCAGACTCATTAGAATTGGGAGGGAGGGAAGGAGGGAGGGAGTTCTCCTGCTCTTCCGTATGCCCAGGCTTACAGCCACGTGGGGTACACTAGAGATGGATTCAGTTTGGCAGAAGAATGCATTGTCTAGTATTCCAAATTCAGGAAATAAAATTTGTCCACGTACGTTAACAGCACTCACAAAGCATCTTAGGACGGCAACACAGCATAAGCATCGTCTCTGCGTCTGCGGAGCAAATCTGATCCCCAGTTAGCATATTGGTTAGAAACACGGAGTGTAATGATTTTGTTTTACTTTACTTATGAGATTATATTTACATCAGGTTGTGTAGCCTGTCAGAATATAAGTTATGATTTGAAATAAAATAGAAACCTCAAAAGTGAGGTTTGTGGGTGGGCTACAGCTTGGCAGAATGTAGTTTCTGAATAATAATTCACCCAGATGTTCCCATAAACCACTGCGCCTTGCTTTTTTTTTTTTTTTTTTGGTTTTTCGAGACAGGGTTTCTCTGTGTAGCCCTAGCTGTCCTGGAACTCACTTTGTAGACCAGGCTGGCCTCGAACTCAGAAATCCTCCTGCCTCTGCCTCCCAAGTGCTGGGATTAAAGGCGTGCGCCACCACCGCCCGCGCCTTGCCTTTTAAGCAGAAAACATATGTATGAGAAAACCTGAGTAAAATGGATGAGAGTGATGGTCGAGAAGAGTCAGCGTTGAACTTGGTGGCACAGGTCCTCTTATAGCAACAAGCTGAAACTGGGCTTGTTCTTCAGATGAAGAACCCCCCCACACACACACACACACACTTTTTGCACATAGCAAAAAGTAGATTTGTGAGGATCTCAGGGACAGAATACAGTAACTCTGGTGGGTACCGATTCTGTGGTATTCAGTGAACCATCCCTTACAGAGAGCAACAGCCAGGGTGAGCAAACATGGCTTCTGTATGAAATGCCAAGAGGGCTTGTGATGAGAAGCCCAGCACCCAGGGTGTCTCTGGCAGAGGGTGCGAGCAGGGTGAGAACAAGAGCCTCTTACCCAAAGCCAGCTACCCTCCAGATTCCCCAGTCCTGGCATCTTGTACTCTGGAATCCATGGTGCAGATGTCATTTCACAGCACAGTCAATCACTAGACAGTTTGGATCTCAGAAATAAGTTGTCATGAGTTATATATCAGCTGCCTCAAACATAGATGTTCAGTCATGCTTGTTCGGAATTGACGGGAGCCTTGGCTGTTGAAATCAGCTTCTAACAGATTTCTATGAGACCTTCAGGTGATGGTAATGATATTGAAAAGATGGTGGTGGTGGTGATGATGGTGATGTTGCTGTTGTTTTGTTGTTGTTGATGATGATGATGATGATGATGATTTCACAAAATGAATTCTTCATTTATAGACTAGGCACCTGAGGTCTACACATCCAATTTTCCAAGTTAAACTCCCTGTGTGGTGATCACGTTGTTTCCCTTTCACTGCATCTTCAAACAAATAGAAGCAGATATTTCCATTCATTCCAATTGTTGTGTTATAAACCACGAAATTAGTCTTATAGAGAAAACCATTTCCTTTGGTGAAGATTTTTGTCCCTTGCTGGTGTACAATATCCCAGCCATACCTATCTCCTCTCCAGCAACTCTCCCTCCAGGCTTCTATCTATTTCAACGACCTGATCTACCCAGGATCTCAAGGTGGTCCATCCATTTCAAACAATGTTCCCTCGCGCCTCTTCTGGGCTTCTCACACTTTGTATTTCGGAATTCAGCTTAAGCGTCTCCTTGTCTAGCTGCTGTCCATGACCCAGACTAGGTTTCCTGCCCTCCGTGTGCTCCCACAGCATCCTCCATTATCCCTACGAAAACTCCAACACGTGCCCCCATTATGCTTGCCAAGGTGTTTGCTTGCTGTGAGTTCCTCCAGGCAACCTGCCCTCGTTCAAAGCATCATTGCCCCTCCTATGTCTTGCCTAAAATATCTGATGAATGAGTGTATATATATATATATATATATATATATATATATATATATATATATATATTTATAATGAGTTAAAATGGTTTATAATGAGTGTATATATACATATGTATATATATATATATATATATACTATTTTTCTCCCAGACCTAAAAGCAGACTTGCTTACTATATTTCTTGACTTTCTAACTCTTCTCCCCACCCCCGCAAATCAGCATGACTTAGGGCTCAAGAATCCAAGAAAACCTTGTACCTTGTGAGAAGGAGGTCAGCACTCTGTGTCAAGACAGACCCCATCCAGTCCTTTGTTTCTGGAGGCCAAGAACTCCTTCCCCATGGCTCAGGAACTATGCTATATGATTTCCTCTCTCTTTTGGGATATATATATATATATATATATATATATATATATATATATATATATATATTTGAAATGACATCTGAACCATGGATTCCAGAGTACAAGATGCCAGGACTGGGGAATCTGGAGAGTAGCTGGCTTTGGGTAAGAGCCTTTTGTTCTCACCCTGCTCGCACCCTCTGCCAGAGACACCCTGGGTGCTGGCCTTCATATATATATATATATATATATATATATATATATATATAGAGAGAGAGAGAGAGAGAGAGAGAGAGAGAGTCAGTCCAAGGGTCTTTCCACAATCACCATGCAATAAACATATTTAAACTTACATTTAATTGAACATATTTGTGATGCAATTTAGATAAATATATTAAACCTACAAGCGATTTAGAATGCTAAAATCAACATTCATATGACAAAACATTTCATTTGCTCTTTGGAGAATAGAGAGTGAGCTAAATTTCTGGCACTGTGAAGATATGCACATTGCAAAACTCCATCTAAGTGGCTTCTATAAGAATAAATGCACATATGAGACGACAGAGTGATAATTTATTAGCCAATTTCTGCTCGTTGTGAGGAAGTTGCTGTCTGGACAGACTTCAGAACCCTGCCTGGTTCTACCTCCCCTCTCACTGTTCATTTCCTGTGTCTGGGAACCTCATTGCTCTCTCTCATGGTCATGTTACGTAATTATTCTCATGTGGGTCTGCTCTGCTAACCCTTGGCATTTGTCTCACAGCACAGCTTTCCCGTTCAACTATGGGGGATGGAAGCCATCTGTAACTGCAGAGCTGTTCCCCTGGCCAAGGAGGGGAAGATGGTTCCCATTACTCTTGGGAAATACTGAGAGGTAAATGGAGTCCTGGCTTATGGGATTCCTCCATCAAACAGTTCACCTCATTACCAGAGTTTGCTTTATTCCATACTAAACATAAAATACACATGTGGAACCAGTCTAGAAAATAATTTTCACATAACATACCATTTGTGGCATGCATGTGTGTGGGGTGTGTGTGTGTGTGTAGGGAGTGGTGTGTGAGGGGAGGTATCTATGTGTGGTATGTGTATGTGGCAGGAGGGGTGTGTGTGGTGTGTGTGGGAGGTTTCTGTGTGTGGTGTGTGTATGTGGGGGGAGGGGTGTGTGTGTGTGTGTGTGTGTGTGTTCTGCTCTGCCTTGATTCCAGTGTTCTCAGTAAAGCCTACGGCCTGGCTTTCTCACTCTGATGCAGTTTTGCAGTGTACGCCTGCATGCTGCTTAGAATGAGCTGTGCACAGCGAGATGATTGGGAAACTGAGTATGTGGGCTCTGAAGCTGATGTTAAGACTAGAGCGGTTAAATACGCACTGTTTCCAGAAATCGCATCAAAAAAAGACCTGACATCCTGCCAGGAATTCTAGGGCTGCCTCCTGGATTCACCATGATCCCTTGGGAGTAATGATGGTGAGTTTCTCTATCTACAGTTTTGTTTTTAATAAAACAACTAGTTTTGTTGTTGTTGTTGTTGGACTAGTTGTTGTAGATAAACTGTTCTACACTAAGAAGTTAATTGCAGAAACTAAACACAATACTAAAACTGAATCCATCGCTCAGTGTAAATTGTTGGTGACCTTGCGATTAACTTTGAACACCGATTTCTCCTTTGAGTTTAAGGAGTCTGAAGCCCTTCTGTTGTGGCCTTTGACTTTGAGAACCAGAGTCAGACACACCCACAAAGTCTCACCAACTGCGCACACTTCAGTGCAAACTTAGACTCTGAAGTGCTAGCCCTCTAGCTTTCTAATTTCTTAAACAACTTACTTTAGGAGGAAACAAAGGACAAGTAATGGCAGCAAGCCTCAAACTTTTCATAACTCTTACTCAAATACAGAACTTGGGGTGGAGATATGGCTCAGTGGTTAGCAGTAATGGCTGCTCTTGCAAGGGACCTAAGTTTGATTCCCAGCACCCATATGACAGCTCACAGACATCTGTAACTCCAGTTTCAGGGGACCCAATGCCCTCTTCTGTCCTCCTTGGACGGGCAGGCCAGACACTCTACACAGAAAGAGTAGAGGAGGAGCCGTTTAAAACTAAACGGGACTCCAATAATTCAACCTTGTATTCACAGGCAAAAGATAATTAACCATTCGATCATTGCTTTCCATTAGGGCTTTCTTCCTTAATTTTTTTTCATTTGCCATACGATAAAGACATTGGGGAAAGTAATAGAGAACAAAGCAGGTAGACACTCTCATTCTCACAGAGCTTAGACGGAAACAGAGGAGGAAGAGGAATAAATAAATATGTACATAGGGCAGATGCTGAGGAGAGTAAACTGAGAAGGGGGAGAAAGAAGAAAACATTCATTATAAAGTAGGTGGAGGATGGAACTCCAAATTAATCACAGTTGGACAAAGTTTATCTGGGGAACGGAGGATGTAATTTATGGAAGGTTTTGTCTGGCATTCCCGAAGGTCAGAATTTGTCTCCAACACCACATTTTTTTTTCTTTGAGGGTATTTTATTTTGTTTTCTGGGCTTTGGAATTTTGTTGTTGTGTTGTGTTTGAGGTTTGTGGTTTTGGGGGGATTGGTTTTTGTTGTGTTATTTTTAAGAAAGAACTTGAAGTTGGGTGGATAGGGAGAGGGAGAGGATTGGGAAGGACTTGGAACAGGGGGAGATAATGATCAAGACGCAGTTAAATTTAAATTTTGTTTTAAATAATGGATAGATAGATGATAGATAGATAGATAGATAGATAGATAGATAGATAGATAGATAGATAGATAGATAGAAGATAGATAGATAGATAGATAGATAGATAGATAGATAGATAGATAGATAGATAGATAGATAGATAGAATAAGGAACTGTGGAGGCACACACCTGTGGACCTAGCACTTGGGAGGTAGAAGTAAAGGCTCTGGGGTTTAAGCTCTTTCTCAACTACATATAGAAAATTGAAGCCCAGTCTGAGCCACATAAGACCCTGTCTTTAAAAAAAATAAAAGAATAAGAAAGGAAAAGAAGAGAAGGCGGGGAAGATGGGGGGGGTGAAAGAGCAAAGCTTGCTGACTAGAAGACAGAAGTATTCAAGGTACAAGAAACAGCAAGTTCAGAGGCCACAAGACAAGCTTGTGCCTCAAAACTTAAAGGAAAGCAAGGAGGGTCATGATGGCTTAGTGGGAGGCTGGGGGGGTGCTGAGGTGACAGGGATAAGAGAAGGTGACAAGGGGTAGATAATAGTCATAAATCAGGGTTGGCCTGGATAAAGCAGAAGAAAAGCTATCAATCTGTCTTCTGCCTCGTTTTGTAAAGCCTGTTGCTTTTCTCTCCTAATGAGCTCGAAAGTTTGCACAGGTAAAGGGATGGTCAGACTTAGACTTTAACAAGAACACCCAGCTGCTATGTTAAGAAGCATCTCCATATTAATAAAGGGGAAATGGGCTATCATGAAAGATGGTACATGTGCCCGACTTTTCAGTCATTTACTTGCATGTTGGTTTGTTTGATTATTTATTATGTGTGGTCTCATGCCATTGCACAAGTGTAGTGGTCAGAGGACAACTTATGGGAATCAGTCTCCTTCCACCGTGTGGGTCACCAGGATCAAACTCAGGTTGGCAGGCCTGGCGGCAAGCACTCTTACCTGATGGGCCATCTTGCAGGCCCAATATACTGATAACTATCCTGAGAATGACATTGTCTAAGACTTAGTGTTCACTCTCTGTTAAGCTCGCTCAGGTGCTCTTCCTAAGAAACTTACGATAAACCACTGTTAGATGACAAAGTAATGCCCAGAATGTTTCCGTAAATCTCCTTGAGTTCAGGCAATATGCAAGCAGCAGGGTTGGCCACCACCAGTGTTCTTGTCCAGGTACCTCCTGGAGTAGCAAGTATATCCAGTGCCACCACTGTCCCAGAAACACGGCTCTGAAGACTGCAGCGACAGAGGCCATTCATCCGTCTTCTCATGCCCCATTTTTAAATTTTAATTTGTTCATTTATCTATTTGTGGCACCAGGAATGGAACGGAGTCCCTCAAATACACCAGGCATGTGTTTTACCTCTGTCTGAGCTACAGTCTACAGTCCCCCAACAGTTTAGTTCTCTATTTAGAATGGAGATAAGACCCTCTTAAGGAAAAATGTGAACAATGCAGAGATTTCTACTCAACACTGCCTCTCTGCCCTGGGGCTTGCACGCTGCCTCCGAGCACTAGGTAAGCAGGATTCACGCATCCCGTATTCATTGTCATGATTGTGAGATCAACTGACAGAATAAAATATGGAAAATAAGATATAAACGAACAAACAGAGAGAAGGTTGAGTTCTTGGGTGGATTCTTGCCTAGACACATTCTCAGTGGAAAACTTGTGGCCAAACTAATAACTAATGTCTTATAACGTTCCATTTAGCAGTTGAGAAGTCAGGCAACTTGACCCTAGACACAATGTGAAAGTGTGGGTGCCTGTGGCCCACCTATCATGTCAGCTGAGATAGAAACACTGTGCTGTGCCTGACAGAACTGAACATTTTCTGTGCCGACTTCCTTTCCTTAGGCTTAGGCGATGCACTGGGATCTAAAGGAAAATGTAGAAACATTTACAGGCAAAGGGTAGGGAAATGTCTAAACTGGTTATTAGAATAAAATCAGAAATCCTGAGTTTTAAAGGACTTGTACGTTGTCATGTGATTCCTGTATGCCTTGACCCGGTGGAGAGGTGCTTTTGTACCCACCCAAACACACCGTGTGATGGTTGAATCCCGTTACCTGCATCCATCACCATTCTCGTATTGGCAGCGTTCGGAATCCTCCCTACCTGCAACAATGGCCTCTCACTTGAAGCCCACAGTTAAATGTTGTCAGGTGCCCTTACGGTCCAATACAACATTACAAGTTGCTCATTCCCAACTGCCTCTGTACCCTTGAATACTCTTCCCTTGGTCCCACCCTCTCCCCCACTTCCTAGTAACCACTTTTCTGTTTCTGACTTCATCTGAGATCATCATCTTCCAGATTCTAACATGATAAAATGCTGTACTTACCTCGTCGTAGCTTATTTTGCTTGACTTTGCACCTTTAGTCCACCCGTGAACAATGGAGCAAAATTACCCTTTCTTATAGGGTTTACACATAAAGTATACCTGCTACAAAATAGTTCCATTGAATCAAACTAATGGAGAGTTTTATTATTTGCCCCTAATTTTAACAATAAAAGTCTTGAGCATGTTCACACTGCCCAAAATCATTGCCTAGATGCATGCTTATTTTCCAAGTACAGAATGTTGTACCTCCATATTATATATGCATTATGTCAGCTAAAGGAATTTTGCAGCATGCACAAAAAAAAGAAAAGAAAAGAGAAGAAAAGAAAAGGAAAGAAAGGACCTGATCCCAGTGAGGATTTTGCTCACAGGAAGATTTATGTCTAGAATTTACTGGCATTTTTCTTTTAAAGGGTTTTTCCTCAACCATTTCCACAGATTTTTTTATTTGCTTATATAAGCCAACCCTATAAAAATTACAGTAGTGTCCCATCAGTTAAGTACCATAATTCAAGCTAGACATCCTTAGCAGAATAAATACTGAAAAATGTGCTCGGCGATGTCTCTTGTTTTCCACAAAGTGAATACAAGCACATCACTATAACCAAGAGAGAATATTTTCGGCTCCAAGACATCCCCAGTCACCAGCCTAACTCTGAAGAAATCCCCTTCCTGACTTTTAACCGTATGAGCGTGTCTT
Organism: Tokudaia tokunoshimensis; assembly: GCA_036184795.1. NCBI lineage: Eukaryota > Metazoa > Chordata > Mammalia > Rodentia > Muridae > Tokudaia > Tokudaia tokunoshimensis. The sequence continues at coordinate 4,970,311 of BTHU01000020.1, read as the reverse complement.
TTGCATCTCGTTTCTATAGATGCCGCTCATGTGACCTATTTTGTGCCTGACTGCTTCATCCCAGCATCACACTCTAGAGAGTCACCCACACTATGGTGTTGGGTTGTAACTTACCATCTCACTCCATGAACAGGCACTGAAATTGCTTTCGGCTATAACGAGAAGTACCTCTGTGTACATTCCCACATGCGTTCTTGCGCACACATATATACACATCTGTTGCATGTATATGTGTATAGATAAATATATACAAAATGGATACTTTTAACATAATTCTTCATAATACACTTATATTTTAATTAACAAGTTTGGAGCGCTATATCAGAACATGGTACTAAACTATAAATGAGGCAGAATTTGCTAAGTAGAATTCTTTTTCTGATTCAACCTTAGATACACATGTAGCCTATTATACACTGCCCACTATACTTCTTGACCTTTCAAGAAAATCTGTTATTTCTCTCCATCTGGATAATTTCTAAATCAACTCACACACTGGCTAAGCATCTTAGAAAAGAGAGGGACTTCGGGGAGCAGTGACTTCAAGTTACGCAGATTCTCTGTTTCCTACTAACACAGGGAAGTGTTAAAGTTAGAATCCTGGGGGAGTTTTATAATCTGTTTGTTTATTTGTTCATTTGTTTGTTTGAGACAAGGCCTCATTACATAGTTCTGTCTAGCCTGGAACTCACTGTGTAGACCAGGCTGTCCTCTAGCACACAGAGATACAACTTCCTTTCCCTCCCAAGTATTGGCACTAAGAGCCACCTGACTTGTTGAACTTTTTGAAATCATAGGACATGGAAAAATTTACTACTTTTTAAATATAAAACATCTCTTTGAAAACATCTCTTTCTCCCGGAATAATAGATCAGGCTAAAATTTCAAACTGTCAAATCAATCTCAAAATATACAGAAAGAGATAAAGTTTGGCCAGTGTTCCCCACTGCTGATATACCAGACAGCATTCCTTGTGAGATGTAAGGCACACTGTGAAATGCCGGTTAAGAAGCACTGATTACAGATACCAATTTCTCTAGCAGTCAGAACTGGGTTGGTGAGGTTCTCCAGACAATCTCTCTGAGATTATTTTTGTAAAATGAAATGCCCCAAGTCTGCCAGTTTCTAGGTAAACTGGCCAGGTTTATCTGTGATCTGTTCACCATCACAGTAATGCAAGATGACCAAAGCCAATCTCTCAAAATGCTGGCCACACCACAAATGGAAGTATCTTGAGATACATTTAGTATCTCAACAAGATTGAATGAGTTTTCATCTCTTTGTCAAGTGCTTAGCTGTGTTCAAGTAACTGGGAGAGCAGCACACCAGATGGCCAGGGTTTTAGGTAGGCATCCATGATTCGAGTAAGGAGGAGAAGAGGAGGAGGAGAATGGCCCTTGACTTTAGGGAAGCTTCCTGCTAAATAGTAAGTAGACCCTAAAGCTCTTCAAGGATGAAAAAATAGCACAGACTGAAACCCTCAGTGTGAAAATCGCTATATACTTCATATTTTTTCATATGGGCCAATTAAATTACGAGGTCATAATTAGAAGAAGTGAGCTTTTTTCTACCGGTGCTGAAAAGGTTAGGGACTACTTACACGGCTGTAAGAAGGTCAAATGACAGACAAAAGGGGCGTGGTGTGGAGGTGAGAAACGTCTGTGTTCCATTTGTTTAACACTGTGTGCTCATGCATGCTTGGAGTTCTCTGATGCCGACGTTCTCTCTATACAGACCTTTCCAGACCACTGGGGAGAAGGAAGGGACTCTACAGGGGATGGAGGGAAGAACGCAGAGTCAGGTAATAGACAGCTATCCTAGGATTCACCTCTGAGATGCCAGCACTCAGAAGCAGCCCGTGTGGCTATGCAGAAGGTCAGGTGTGGGGTGTGAGTGTTGACACACATGGTTCTAGCTACAAAAGGAGCTTGAAGAAGCAGAGCTATTTATAACGACACATTTATAATGGTCACTGAGGTGGCCCTTCCAATCATCCCTTGCCTTAGTCACTTGCCTATTGTGATGAGACATCATGACAAAGGCAACTTAGAGGAGAAAGTTTATTTCGGACTTACAGTTTAGACATAGTGAGTTCATGACATCACAGCAGGGAGCATGGCAGCAGGAAGGCAGGCATGGTGCTGGAGCAATAGCTGGGAGTTTTCATCTTAATCTGCAAGCAAGAGGCAGAGAGAGACTGGGACTAGCTTGGGCTTTTGCATACCTCAAAGTCCACCCCAGTGACACACCTCCTCCAACAAGGCCACACCTACTAATTCTTTCCAATCAGTTCCACTTCTATCAACTGGGGAACAGGCATTCAAATACATGAGTCTGGAGCTGGAAAGATGATTACATTTTTTTTAAAAGTAAATAATATTTTAGAATTATATGTAAGCATGTATATACACATGTGTATATATACATCATATATATGTGTATATGTATGTGTATATATAGGCATACATGTACATGTGTACACATACATTTATATGTATATATAATGAGCTTTTGGGAGCCATTCTCAAGTCATCACAGTCGTACTTGCAAGTGGAGTAACTCAGTCAGCCTCCAGTTGTGGTACTTTCCGTGTCTCCTGTGAATTTGAAACTCCTTCCTTGCTTGCAGGGTACTAGTGAACTATCTGAAGTGAGGAACGTCTAGTTTCCTTGCCAAAACTCTCAGAGGAGAAAGCAGATTCTGGAACTAATGGTATCTGAAATGTTCTTTCTGAGCCAGAATTGTTGGAGAGCTGACGAAGACAGTATTTGCACTAGATTGAGGATTAGGGTCTGCGATTCTTGGTCCAGGCCCATGTTTTGTTCAGGTTCCCTTCGCTGTGAATGCCGTGTGCTTCCCCTTCTGCTGACTGATGCTCTCTTGTGCATCTATGTCTTCTCATCAATATAAATTTTCAGAGAAAGTTCTACTTTTCTTTAAAAAAAAAAATAAGGAATACATTCACACAAGTGCATGCATACACACACACACACACATACACACACACACACACACACACATACACACACACACACACACACACACAGAGGAGAATGGTATACATTGAGAAGTAACCAGTCTCCTTGTTTCTGTTGTTTTTACATAGTTAACAGTAGTTTTGTTTGTTCGTTTTTGTTTCCTTTTGTTTTGTTTGCCATGGGTTCTTACTCTGGACTTAGATTAATTAGGCTTGACTTGAACTCATGGTAATCCTCCTGCCTTAGCTTCCCAAGTGATGATCTATCATGCCTGGCTGTCCTGATTTTTAGTTAGCTAGTTAGTTAGTTAGTTAGCTTGTTAGTTTGTTAACTAAACTACCCCACACTTGTACCATTCTGCATTCCTGTTTCTTAATCAATATTCAACATCTTGGTCTTTTCATGTGTCATTATATCTCAGAGACCTTTGAGAATATATGCATCCTACTTTATTCTTTTTAGTTTCATACTCCCCCAGTATGAGAGAGCATCATAGTTTATATAATCCTTTGCCCCAGTCTTTTCCATTAACAGACAATACTATGGCTATATATGTATATGTACGTCCTACTTCTCAGTATGGGTAGGATGACTATATGGAAAGTTTCCTCCCAGGATTCCTGAAGCCAAGGGTTACTACACAAATTGCTTTGGCAGCTGTCTCCCTCATAGTTACACTTTCTTGCACTCCACTAGAATGGAAAGGGTCTCTATTTCCTAAACTCTGTTTGTTTTGTCTTTTTTTCAACGCCAAAAAAAGTATTGGGAATATAGACCAGTAAATAAAACACTTGCCACAAGTATGAGGGTCTGAGTTGGAATTCTCAGAACCCACATAAAAGCTAGACACAGCGGCGTACATCTGTAAGCCTGGTGCTCCCAGGATGGGTTGGGAGGGGGAGACAGGAAGATCTCCAGGACCTGTGGGCCCAGTAGTCTGGCATACACAGCAGAAACACAACAAAGAAACCTTGTCCTAAACAGGATGTGAGACAAAGACTTGCTCTCTGAATTCTAAATTCCACATGTGAACTGTACCGTTCCCTCTCTCTCTCTCTCTCTCTCTCTCTCTCTCTCTCTCTCTCTCTCTCTCTCTCTCTCTCTCGCACACAGACACATATACACACACACACTAGTGTTGCTTGTAAAAATAGTAAAATAAGTCGGAATAATTTTGGGAAATATATTGGGTCTTAGAACAAAATGTTCAACATGTCATTTACTTATGCTTAAAAATGAAGAAGATACTAATTCAGGAAAATAGAGTATAATTAAATATTTCCTACTCTGGTGCAATCAGTAATGTACATTTGAGTCAGTGAATTCTACACTCTTGTTCTTTCAGAATTCATTCACCTGAGAATTGTCAAATCCATTTGTCCTCATACTAGATTATTGTTAATTATTAGAAAAAGCATCTTTGACACATTTTCCAATCCACTGCATATCAGGAAAATGTTCAAAATGGAACCAAATTACATCCATCTTCCTTGAAGAGCTTTTTAATTTTGGGTTGAAAATAAGGTGAGTGTGCACACTAGAGATAAAAATTAGGCTTTTTTTTTCCTGTAAGCTACTTTGTGAATTGTCACAACTATTTCCCAGGCAGTTGTCACTTGCATTTTTTGACAGAGATCAGTAAAAATCCCAGAAGCCAGTATCAAACCCAGTGCAGACACTCCTGGTGACTGGGTCAAGACCAGGCAGGAGTGGAAGACAAAGAAGCTATAGAGCCTCTTTGTCACCTATGGTGACAGGTTATGGCTGATGTCATGTGGTAGCCTAAGTACTCTGAGTACCATGACTAGCCTGACTCTGGGTCTCACTGAACTGAGCTAAGTGACAAGAACCCTAATGTGCTGTGCCCTCGTCCAATGTGCTGTGTCCTCCCCCAGTGTGCTGTGCCCTCACCCCCTAGGTACACTGAGGCCCAGAGCAAGCACAGACCTCAGGAAACAAAACGTGACAAGGAAAGCCTTCTGTTCCCATGCAGAGCCCTCTGCATCCGTGAGCCCAAAGACTCAGCTGCCTTACTAAGCTGCCCCTATGTCTCCCCTCTTCACTGCCTCCTACAGATTGTCCTGTTGAAAATTAGTGGAAGCTGGAGACTGTAGCCATGTTCAAAGAAGTGCTGACTGCAAATTTTCAATTAAAACTGCAAGATCATTTTCTTACCGTAACAACAAAGAAAATAAAATATTGCCAAGGTATTTATGTCATCTTGAACAAGTTATGTAGCATGTCTATCTGTCTGAGTATTCTCATCTTTACGAATCTTGAGAGCCAACAAGATGACTCAGTGGATAAAGGCACTTGCCACCAAGCCCAATGACCCTAGTTTGGCAATAGGAACCCACATGGTGGAAGAAAGAACCAACTTCAGCAAGTTGTCTTCTTATAGACAGACCAGAAACATACACCACACACACACACTACACACACACCATAAACACACACACACATACACACACACACATGCTCCATACATACACACACCAGACACACCACACACATCACACACATATACTAAACACACACAACACACACCATAAACACACACATACCATACACATACATACACTCGCGGATATATATACAGAAATATACACACATCAATAAAAATACAAAAAAGAATAGGCATCTAGATTTATTTGCTCTAACTTTTTGGTCTCAGGACCTTTGTATTCTTACCGGTTGTTGAAGGGGCTGGAGAGATGACTCAATAGTCAAAAGTTCTTATCGTTCTTTCAGAGCGCCTGAGTTCAGATTCCAGCATCCGTCTCAGACAGCTCACGACTGTCGAGAACTCCAGCTCCAGGGGACCTGGCGCCTCCTTCTGGCTTCCTCAACCAACTGCCTACGTGCGTGCATACTCACACAGAGACACGCACACATTAAACAGCTAGTTTATGGCTACTGCTCTGCACCCTATTACCAGTAAAGACTGGGAAGTCAACAGACTATATTGGCATTAATTCACAAAAAAGTTAAGGTGCCCATTAAATATCAGGTTATTTTTATAGAGAAAATGGTGTTTTAAAACAACAAAAAAAAATCCTGAATGAGAAAATAGCATTAATTTGAATTTTAATAAATCTCTTTAATGTCTAGCTTAATAAAATGCAAGTGAATTCTCCTATTCCAGGTTGACCCTGCTGTATTCCATTTTTATGGTTTAAATACATGGCCACATCTGGCTTCCCTCCAAGAAGTAGTCAGAGGAAAAAAAAGAGAGAGAACATTGATAGTTTTTTCATATAATTATGACTATTCCTTGGTATGTGACTGCCATTGGCGATTTTTAAAGACTGGCTCTGACATTATGACCTGGGAAACTGCTAATTAACTTTACAGACACGATGCACTAAAAATGGATCTTTAGAAGCACATGGCTTTGTAACATCTGTCAGTTGGCAAAAAAAAAAAAAAGTTTTGATTCATATGGATCTTCTAAATGTTGGCCTATGTGAGATGTAGTATCAAAAAAATGCATCTACCACTACCATCAGCAGCCTTTGTCAGACAGAAAATTAGAAGGTTCACACTCTTCATAGAGCTTGATCAGGTTGTACTGCTCCTGACCTTGTTATTTCCCAAGGGTACAAATAAAACATGTCAAACTCATCTTCAAAACTTTAAAAAGGTGTAATGGTATATAACAGATCCTTGACTAGGAGCCTAAAATCAGTAACTGAAGTTTTCTTTCAAGTCACTATAATATTTACGTTGTCATGTTTATAGCCCACTGAGTTAATTTACTGTATGGTTTAGCTTCTTTCCCTTTGAAAGTCATAAAATAACCTTCACACCTTCGAAACATACTGTCCTCTGGCTTCCTCTGTGGCATTTCCCAAGTTCTGACAACCTAGGTTCTTTGAGGAGAGGAGAAAACTGAGGAATAAAAGACTATCACGGTCAGTGGGAAGGATTAAAGAGCAATGGAGGCTTTAGAGAGGATTTAGGGAGAGAAGGTGGGCAGGCTAAGAGGAACCTATTCCAATGGGATGTTGAAATAATATAGTTAAGAGCTTCCTGAGAATCCAGCCCAGCCAGGTCTCCACCTTCCTCGTTCCTCGGCGTTAAGAGGGACTTTTGTGTCTCTCACATTCTGTACACTGCACATAGCTTTTAGTCAGGTTCCTGAAGCTGGGCAATGGGACGTGTTAAAACACATATCCCTTGATCGAGGTCACTTAGTAAATGAAGTCCTCTTGAACCGCTCATTGTAATTTATGCCTCTGCCCTCAGAACCGTGTGATTTTATTCTCTAATGAATTTCGGTTACTAGATACGTAGAACCGCCTCTGTCTTCCTCCCATCACATCAGTCGCAGCACCAGTGGGGCCTCCTCAGCACACATCTGGCATCATTCTCTCTATGCCGCATACAATGTCCTTACGGGCTCGTTGTTCCCACGTACACACAAGATAATTGTGACCACATGGCACACTCCACAATGGGAGCGAACTCAAGCTCTAAAGAATTTGCACATTAAGTCAGTGCATCGCCGCACGTTTTTGAACAGGCTGATTGGCTTCCATTTTTCCTGATTGCCACACCTCTGTCACTGATAAGTTTGGGGAGATGACTGCCTAACTCTACACTGTGGATCTCTGCAATCACAGACTTTAATCTCGGACTTACAATTAAGATAAAGTCTAAGGTTTTCCCATCAGGTTCTAGGCCTTGCTCCACGTCCCTGTTTCCCGTCAAGAACCCTGCCTTTTGTTCCAGCAGGTCCCAGGCATCCCGTCACAATGTGAAATCCTTTCTCCATCCAGACCAAGTCAGGGCTCAACTCTGCAACATGAATCTGTTATGAACTAACCCTGTAAATACCAACCCGTGCATTAGCTGCTGGATAGTAAAACTTCAATGTTGACATCTTGTTTTTCTGCTTTAAAATTATACTTTTTCCATCCAGTGATCTTTCAATTTTATGTCTGCAGAACTAGGAAGTCTCGGTCCCTTTATTTCTGGGTCAGTTTCTGTGAATCAGTTATTCAAGGAAACATTCTGGTTCCCACCCCTCTGATGCCTGAAACTGAGTGACTTAGAAGAAACACTCTCTCTTCTAGGGAAAGAAATCCTCTAGCCCTCAAACTCTTGTTTTGTTTTTCCATTTGATTGGTTTTGTTTTGTTTCATTTTGTAACCCTGGTTTTCCTTGAACTCATGCTGTAGACCTCCCTGGCCTCAAAGTCACAAAAATCTGCCTGCCTCTGCCTCCCAAATGGTGGGGACACCACATCCAACACTGGGTCTAGCTTTAAAAATTATTTTCTTTCTGTTCTATTCTCTCTTCCCCCTCGGTTATTATTAATATCTCTGTGTTTTAGATTCTAGAAATTGAAGGCCTCAGCCAAAAAACAGAACAAAACAAAACTGATACACTAAATATTCAGAAATAAATGATGTGGCAATTAGTTAAATAAAAATAGTGGCAGCGATTCCATGCTTTCCAACACAAGTTGGAGGAATAAGGCAAGTCCTCAGCATCTGCTATTGTAGGGCCAACATTTACCCCTTGTTGTATGCTGTGTGCTGACCCCATAGGACTCATCTGTCCTATCAGCTTATTTAAGACATCAGCCGTGTGGTGCAGATAGTCTTTTATCTGCGGTTTACACTGAGGAACAGGGTGTGTGTTGGTGGCGGTAAAACCACATGGTCTCTCCTTCTGCTACGGTTCTGGTGAGCAGCTTAGAGCTTTGGCTGCCAAGGCTTCCCTCTGTCTTCTAGACAGAAAATTCCTTAAGACGGTGGTCTTTGTTTCTGTGAGGGCTGCCGCCACCCGGTACTGGATACCTGCGAAGTGTTTTATTTTCACCATCTGCTCTAGTTTGGATCTTAAATGCACCTCAACAGCATTAATGGCTTAGTTCGCATGGTACCCTTCACATGGTAGAACCTCTATAGTAAAAGTCTACTAGAAAAAGTTAGGCCATTGGGGGCATGCCCTCAAAGAAGACTCTGTAACTTCGGCCCTCCTCTTCTTCCTCTGTCCTTCCTTTGGGTCATGGCTTCCATGAAGTGAGCAGCTTGCTACATCCAGCACACACCCCCTGCTGTGAATTGTCACTTCACCGTAGGCCCAAAGGCTATGAAGCTGAGTAGTCACAGGCCTCTGAAACGGTGGGCCACCATGAGCTTTTTCCCTTTAATTTGTTCTCTTGGATATCTTTACAGTGACACAAGCTGGCTAACCTCCTTAGCAAAATGAGGCCAAGAGACAGAGTTAGCCATAGGTCATCCATGGCTACAGTTGACATTTCTAGACCTTTCCTCGTGCTAAGCTCTCTATGCGTTATCTCCAGTGCTGCTTGTGATAGTTAGCCATTTGAGGCACCTACCGTAGCATTCATCATTTATAGAGGAAGACACGAGAAGACAAAGGAGTAACCCAGGGTCCCTAAGTCATGGGTCAGAGAGACGGTGCGCCAGATCGGGTCTACAGTTCACATGAAGTTCCTCTGTCCCCTGTGTCACTGAGAGCGCACACAGTCAGGCCAGCACACGCACACAGTCAGGCCAGCACACGCACACAGTCAGGCCAGCACACGCACACAGTCAGGCCAGCACACACACACAGTCAGGTCAGCACACACAGACAGTCAGGCCAGCACACACAGACAGTCAGGTCAGCACACACACACAGTCAGGTCAGCACACACACACACACGCACGCACACAGTCAGGCCAGCACACACACACAGTCAGGTCAGCACACACAGACAGTCAGGCCAGCACACACAGACAGTCAGGTCAGCACACACACACAGTCAGGTCAGCACACACACACACACGCACGCACACAGTCAGGCCAGCACACACACACAGTCAGGCCAGCACACACACACAGTCAGGTCAGCACACGCACACTGTCAGGTCAGCACACACACACACGCACACAGTCAGGCCAGCACACACACACACGCACACAGTCAGGCCAGCACACGCACACAGTCAGGTCAGCACACACACAGTCAGGCCAGCACACACACACAGTCAGGCCAGCACACGCACACAGTCAGGCCAGCACACGCACACAGTCAGGTCAGCACACACACACACGCACACAGTCAGGCCAGCACACGCACACAGTCAGGTCAGCACACACACAGTCAGGCCAGCACACACACACAGTCAGGCCAGCACACGCACACAGTCAGGCCAGCACACAAACACAGTCAGGTCAGCACACACAGACAGTCAGGTCAGCACACACAGACAGTCAGGTCAGCACACACAGACAGTCAGGCCAGCACATACACACAGTCAGGCCAGCACACGCACACAGTCAGGTCAGCACACACAGACAGTCAGGTCAGCACACACAGACAGTCAGGCCAGCACACACACACAGTCAGGCCAGCACACGCACACAGTCAGGTCAGCACACACATACAGTCAGGCCAGCACACACACACAGTCAGGTCAGCACACACACACAGTCAGGCCAGCACACACACACAGTCAGGCCAGCACACACACACAGTCAGGTCAGCACACACACACACACACACACACACACACACACAGTCAGGCCAGCACACACAGACAGTCAGGCCAGCACACACACACAGTCAGGCCAGCACACACACACAGTCAGGCCAGCACACGCACACAGTCAGGTCAGCACACACACACACACACACAGTCAGGCCAGCACACACAGACAGTCAGGCCAGCACACACACACAGTCAGGTCAGCACACACAGACAGTCAGGCCAGCACATACACACAGTCAGGCCAGCACATACACACAGTCAGGCCAGCACATACAGACAGTCAGGCCAGCACACACAGACAGTCAGGCCAGCACACACAGACAGTCAGGCCAGCACACACACACAGTCAGGTCAGCACACACACACACATACACAGTCAGGCCAGCACACACAGACAGTCAGGCCAGCACACACACACAGTCAGGTCAGCACACACACACAGTCAGGTCAGCACACACACACAGTCAGGTCAGCACACACACACACACACACAGAGTCAGGTCAGCACACACACACAGTCAGGTCAGCACACACAGACAGTCAGGCCAGCACATACACACAGTCAGGCCAGCACATACACACAGTCAGGCCAGCACATACAGACAGTCAGGCCAGCACACACAGACAGTCAGACCAGCACACACACACAGTCAGGTCAGCACACACACACAGTCAGGTCAGCACATACACACAGTCAGGCCAGCACATACAGACAGTCAGGCCAGCACACACAGACAGTCAGGCCAGCACACACAGACAGTCAGGCCAGCACACACACACAGTCAGGTCAGCACACACACACAGTCAGGTCAGCACACACACACACACACACACAGTCAGGCCAGCACACACACACAGTCAGGCCAGCACACACACACAGTCAGGCCAGCACACACACACAGTCAGGCCAGCACACACACACAGTCAGGTCAGCACACACACACACACACACACACACACACAGAGTCAGGTCAGCACACACACACACACACACACACACACACAGAGTCAGGTCAGCACACACACACACACACACACACACAGAGTCAGGCCAGCACACACACACAGTCAGGTCAGCACACACACACACACACACACACACACACACACACACACAGAGTCAGGTCAGCACACACACACAGTCAGGTCAGCATACACACACACACACACACACACAGACAGTCAGGCCAGCACACACACACAGTCAGGTCAGCACACACACACACACACACACACACACACACACACACAGAGTCAGGCCAAAACAGTTGTGCTCCTTCTCTGAATGTCACATACTACAAGTTCTTGGCCGGTTCAGGAGGCAAGAGCAGCCTGGCAGAGCAAACGGTGCAGATGCCACAGAAGCCAGTTTTGATCACATTGGTGTGAAAGCTCTGCCTCTGTCCTGAAGCCATTAGAGCAGGATGGAGGAGCAGATCCCACTCCCTGTCAGGAGATCAGGAGTGTGATTGATTTTATAGCATCTGACTCGAGATCTGCAATAGCCAGAACTCATACTCTCACTAAAAGCCCTGTCCTGAGTGTCTCCGGCTTTATCACCTCAGTCTGCGCTGGTGGGCGTATATTCTTCTTTTCTACAACTTTTACATCCCACTTCTCTCCAAGAATGAAGGGAGAGAGTAACAAAGCAAGGAGGGGAAGGGAAGGGAGAACAAGGGAGGGGAGGGGGGAGAGGAGGAGAAGACAGGAGAGGAGTGGGGTAGGGAGGGGGAAGGGAAAAGAAGGAGAGAGGAGGGAGGGTAAGGGGAAGGGAGAAGAGGGGAGGGAGGGGAGAAGAGGAGAGGAGGGGAGGGGAGAGGAGAGGAGGGGAGGGGAGGGCAGAGGAGAGGAGAGGAGAGGAGAGGGGAAAGAAGGGGAAAGGGGATGAGAAGGGGGAAAGGAAAAGGGGAGGGGAAGGGAAAAAGAAGGAGAGGAGAAGAGAGGAGGGGAGAGAGAAGAGAGGAGAAAAGAGGAGAGAAGAGGGGAGGGAAGGGGAGGGAAGAGGAGAGGAGGGGAGAGAGGAGGGCAGGGGAGTGGAGGGGAGGAGAGGAGAAGAGAGGAGAGGAGAGAAGAGAAGAGGAGAGGAGAGGAGAGGACGGGAGGGGAGGGGAGGGGAGGGGAGGGGAGAGGAGAGGAGAGGAGAGGAGGGAAGAGAGGAGGGCATGGGAGTGGAGGGGAGGAGAGGAGAAGAGAGGAGAGGAGAGGAGAGGAGAGGAGGGGAGGGGAGAGGAGAGGAGGGGAGGGGAGGGCAGAGGAGAGGAGAGGAGAGGAGAGGAGGGGAGGGGATGGGGAGGGGAGAGGGGAGGGGAGGAGTCAGAACCC